>OY728151.1:1367581659-1368831659 GCA_963277665.1 Viscum album | reverse complement strand
ATTCATGATCATGAGGATCCAACAATGAAGAACAGTAATAACGGGGATGGTAAAGTACAGTAACACCTGAATAAAGAACCTTGTCCTCTGTTAATTTCATCCTCAATTCATTCTTGTTAGATGGATAAATGAAGAGGAAAAATTAATCTGTAGATAATCCCACAATAATAACCCATCCCACAAAAATGATGGAACAACGGCTCAATCTATTTGTGGATGACCCGTGTTCATCGTGAAAATAAACAACATGGAAAAGAAATCAGAAATCAAGCACCTTACCTTGGGTATATATCGATCACTTTCAAGGATTAACTTCTGCTGGTGATCCATCATGAATGATCTCTAATCCTAGTGTTTGTCGTCGCTGCAAAGATAATTCTCTAAAGATTCTCTCTAGAGCGTATAGGTAATTTTCATGGCTATAAGGATAACCAAAGGTCTCTATAAATCTATTAATTTAAAATAAATGGCATTTTAGAATCTATGGAATATTAAAATAAAATAAACTGATAGTTTGTTTTATTCAATAAAATGTCCAGAAACTCTTTTCCATAGCTGACCCACGTCGGCCGATGTTAGGACTACCCTATGGATAACACCACATTACGAACGTGACAGTGGTCTCGAAATTTCAATCTAAGTCAGTGTTCATTAGTTATTAGCATTTTTAACTAAAATAATTTTATTTAATATTTTTATTTACGGTTACATCCTAAGTTACTTTTTCATTAGATGACCTGCACTGACCAAATATAGGTTTCTCCTAGGGTAAAGCCTCCATTCTGAGCTCAACGATGCTCTCATATTTTTGATCGTTCACTAATTTAAAATGTTTTCCACTTTTTTATTAATTCATTCATACAAGATATTAATAACATAACATTTTTCAATGAATAATTCCAGTCTTACCGTGCCTCAAAATCATACTTCGTCTCAACACCATGTCTTGAAATTTTCCCAAATAAAATCTAAAAATAAAATCAAGAAAATATAATTCAATGCATTCTCCCAACCATATAGTTTTATATTCTAGAAAATCCAAAACAAGGGCGACTCCAATAAAAGTGGTATCCGAGGATGAATCTGAGCCTCCTGCTCCCATGTGCTTTCCAGGAGATTCTCATGCTTCCACCAGACATGCACCAAAGGTATCAACCTCCATTAAAGGATCCTCTCATGTCGATCCTTGATATCCACTAGGTACTCAAACATTGTGGTCCCATCATTGATTTCCATCTTTCCCTGGTCAATAACGTGTGATGGGTCATGCACATAACTCCTCAAATGTGACACATACAAGACCTCGTGTAGCCGCTCTATCAATAGAGGTAGATTCAAGAAGTATTTCACCTATCCATCTAATCATAGTATCAAAATAGGTCTGATAAACCTGAGAAACAACTTTCCACCCCATCCAAATCTCTGTAATCTGCATCGAGGTGACACCTGATGGAACATGTTGTATCCTTCCTCAAACTCCAACTGCCTCTATTTTCTTTCAACATAAGACTTCTAATGGCTATGTACAGTCTTCATCTACTCTTGGATGATCTACACGTTCTCTATAGTCACATGTACCAACTCTGAGCCCTAGAGTGCTGGATCTCATAGGTCTGTCTAGTAAAGTGGTATCCTTTAGTTTCTCCCCAATATGGACTCAAATAATGTCATACCCATGGTGGATTAGTAGCTTTTGTTCTATGAAAACTCCACCAAGGGTATGTGACCATACCAACAGCATCCAAAATCAAATATGAAATCACATATCTCGTCCTCTAGAACTTGTATAGTCTTATCTGTATGGCCATCCTTTTTGGGGTGAAACACTGTGCTCAAGAGTAATTGAGTCCCAAATCCCTCTTACAATCCCATCCAAAACTGGGATGTAAAGTGAGCATCACAATATGAGGCTATCAGTGAAGGAACACCGTGGAGGTGAACTATCTCATGCACAAAGAGGAATCACATGTTCTCTACTAAAATATTCTCCCGAATATCTAGGAAGTGGATCGAGATGGTTATATTTTCAATGATCACCCATATGGTATCATTTCCCCTATATTTATGTTGTAAACCTATCAATAGGTTCATCAATATCCCACGCCACATCCATTATGGAACCTCAAGGGGTTGATTCAAGCCAGCTGGAACCTAGTCCTTGAGCTTCACTTACTAAAAAGTGAGAAATTAAGAAACATACAATATAACTCTCTTCTTCATCCATGGACACGGAAAATGATATCAAAGACCCGTTACATATTTTCCACACCTATATGTACCACCATAGGAGATATATGGAACTCCCTCAAAACCACCTCCTACAATGCCACTAATACTACTATGCACTCTCTAAAAAGAACAATGTGCTCCACACATTTTGAAAATCCATCAGGGGAATTCCATGTGGACATCTATGCATGTAAAGTGTCACAACCAATATCTCTATGTTGTACCTCCCTGACTCATTATAATAGCGGAGTGTAAAAACCATTGACTAGAGTTAAATTGCTTCATCCCCATCCACAAAGGATATTTTCAACGAGGCCTACTACTATGATTCCTCTTTTAGAAACTATGAGCTATATCTTCTACTGAGAGAATATTCCACCATGTTCCCCTTCCCTAGATTATTGATTGAATATATTTCATTTCCCTGGAGGAACTCTACCGAAATCCACTATCTAAACCATCGGTGGATCCACTACAACTCTATCAACAGTAAATGAAATTTAGGATTCATAACATACATTGAACATAGGCTTAGGTTATCCAATTAATGATTAATCATATGCACCCTCATATGTGTGAGTTCATCCTACACTATCTCTGTTCCATTTTTACCAACAAGAGAAAACATGGTTCCATATTTGTAGACACACCACACTCTTTTCATAAAATAGCCAATCTGGGCATGAACTAAGCATTTCTAGTCCATATTAAGAATGACTTCATAAGGCCTTCACTACACTACCAATAGATCCTAACCAAAACTCTCACCTCTAGTATTTAGCGCACATTGTTGGCCGTAGTGCATGATTATTGGGGCTCCTCCAGTATGAGCCCCCAATCGTGAGGGTAGATTTTATGGTTCAACTAGAATCTCCAAGTATTGAACAAGGATCATGGAAATAAAGGAATCATCGACACCTACGTATATCAAAACTAAATAAATGGTGGAAAATACATGCATCATACCATTAATCATCCCTAGAGCCTCGAGTTCATAAGATTTATGGAATATAGCTAGGCTTTTCCCTATACACTAGCTCCCTGAGTCGGACGTGGACCACCTTGGGGTGGTGGTGGTAATATCTCAAACCTCTGACCACCTTCTTCCACCCCACCTTCTCTCCTACCACATTTGAAACCCTACGGACCAACGTGCCTTTTCCTCTACCTATGCCTCAATGTCCCCTCAACTATCTCTTGAATGTTCATAAGACGGTTTGGTCAATCTTATTATAGATGTCCCCAACTTCCACATTAGTAACATAACCTATCCCATGGTAGACTGAAGATTCCACGGGATCCACTATCCACTGATCATGTGTCCTGGGATTGTCTCCCAAATATCGTGACCCGACTAGGTCCCTATGACTATATTCAACTACCAACGGTCAAGGTATCTACTACCTAGTTCCAACTGGTAGCTCCCACTATCGGTGCCTTCTCTGGTACAAAGATATCCTCTAGAAGGGCTCACTCAAGTAACCCATAATAAGTATGAAATCTAAGGGATATCAGGGATTCCCTGATCTCCTAGAGTAAGCCCTTATCATAGGTCTGATTCCTAAAATGGGTCTCGTACCATATTAATTGAGTAGCATGAAATATTGGCAAATCTCGTCAAATAATCAACTAACGTTTGACTGCGCTGCTATAGATGCAATAGATCATGTAAGCGCACTGACCACAATGTGGCCGGAATAAAACTTCTCTATGAAAGGACACTCTATTCCTTCTTAATATAGAGTCATATCATCATGTTTCTGGGTCACTAAGTTCCCCAGTATATAAATAGAGCCATGAAAAAAGAATCTCAACAAGGACTTCCATCGGGTCGGAAGGTTTCCTCACAAGGCAGAAGACATGAGTAACTGCCTCCAACCAATCTGCAACTGCTTGGGGTCTAGTTCACCAAAAAACCATGGATTTTACTACCTAAAAAATCCATGAAACAAGCTTAGTCTATTTGCATCCTCAGTTGGAAGTTCCAAAAGTAGATAATACTCGATGGGTGGTGGTATATCTAGTAAACCACACGGAGGTGCAATATCCAGTACATGACCCTATATCGATGCATTTTCATAAGGCATTTTCTTCTCCGGATCAAGATATAGAATCTCAGCTAGTTGGCTGTGTGGAGGAAACCTGTTATAAAACAAAATATTCCACGGTTAATGGAATATATTTGAAGAGCTGAGTCAATAAGTACATAGAAGACACAACCCATTCCTATATGATGTTTGTGCCATTATTTTCCTTGCAACTAGTGTTTTCATATACTTGGTCGAAAAGAAGTTACCACGAGTCCTGTTGTATGGATACGTCATCCGCTGCACAAAAACTAGATTCCCTTTCTGGAAAGCTGAACCTGAAGCACTTAACACTGTTTCCCCAAACTAACATCACAGAGTCCCGATCCTAATGTAGAACAAAACAGCATTGATACCACTCAATCAAAACTCATTCCAAAGGGTCCTATGTCATGACTACCCTATTCTTGCTTCAAATAGGCCAGGGGATCATGACGAGCATTGGGTAGGAATATCCCACAAATGGGAGGCATGTTCCTAAGCACACACACACACACACACACATCTCTAACCCAAAAAAGATGAAATGTAAAATCACTAACTAAACAATGCCTGAAAACCACTATATCCCTCCACCAAAGTACAACAGTTAATGTTCTCTAATGTAAATTTGGAAAAAATAGTTCCACAAAAAGAAAAGATTCTATAGACACAAGTCTAACTATTAAAGTAAGAGGTACTTAGATTGTCTTCGGAAAAGCTACTGAAACCCACCTCGGCCTATCCAATCTCACAGGGCACCATCCAGTCTTGGTCTATCCGGAACTCTGTCGAAGAATAGATCATCTGCACAAGACATGACACTTGTAGGCAAATCTCATATCGGGGTCAATTACACAATACTTAGTAGGAAACCCCAAAACCACAAAGGAATACCAAAAAGTAAGTACCATAAATGAAATAATCCAAAAGAAAAAATTGGAAATACCATTAATAATTCCCTAAAGGAAATAACACGAAGGGATACTACAATGGAATTCCACAAAGGAATTCATAGTTAGCTCCACAAAGATATATATCTACAAACAATATATCAAGAATAACCAGATATATTCAATCCAATAAGACAGACAATCTCAAAAATGAACATAGTCTCTATAGGACACACACTCTCCATAAGACACACAATCTACATAAGATATATTTTCTCTATAAGACACACCGTTTCTATAAGACACACATCCTCTAGATCACAGGCAGGCATAGAAATGTTTTTTCAAAGCATACTCATTCTGAGAGAATTCGCTATTCAAGCCATTAGGTTGTATACACACTCCAAAAAAACACAGTTACTATATTTTGAAAAGATCACCTCATTGTATGGGTCCCAACGCCAATGAAGGCTCATCAAAGAGATGTCTATTTTAATGTTATTGCTTGATCCAGCCACCTGGGTCTGGCCTGGGTCCAACCTGACCCGCGATGTGTAACCCAACCCTCTGGGTCAACCTGGCCCCCTGGGCCTGGCCTGATCTGGCTAGAAGAAGCCCACTTCATCGACTCGGCCCACTACATCATCTCTCCCCACTCGCCCAACTCAACCAATTTTCTAGTCGGCCCACTCATGTGGTTGGTAATGGCTACAACTTCTGATCAACATGGCCTCCCGGCACATCCCACACGGCGTCAAATGTGCCACTTCACCATGAGTCATTGGACATCTGTACCTCAGATGGTTTCCAATGCTCTATCTTTAGTGGTCCATCATTCTTCCTCTAGTTCTCCAATCTCTGAAACAAAAACAACTCTTTATTATATGGGTCTTGATCTACACTGATCCAGACTCTGTATCATCTTGCCTCTAATATGAGTGTTTGATCAAGTTTGGATCCTCCCAATAAATCGATTCATGATCACAAAGATCCATCTAACGACCCAATCTTGATGTGCATGTAAATTTCATCACTTTTACAGAAAACATAATACATTACAAAAATAGACACCCAAAGATGATATGATTTTAGTGTCTTTGGAAACATGCAACACATTATTCTAACTTGGTGAATGATCATCAACATCTCCCCTAAAGATCATCCCCTTTAGTTTTCCTCACTAAAACATTTATTTATATCCTAGGGAATAGAGAACATTAAAAATGTGGGATAAAAATCTCAGTAAGGTTAAATATTAAAAACATCCAACAAAACAGTAACATAAGCATGTAAAAACATAAACATATATTCTAAATATCAAAATATTGAGTCATAAAATAAGTTTTGGCACTTCGTAAGACATATATCATAATGGATAATGAATCATGATAATATAGAATTGGCATAAAACATGAAATTTTAGTAAAAATATAATCATAGAAAATCGTTTTCTTATTATACAAGGCCCATTTCCAGGACCATCATAGCAGACAAAGTCCATTACTGAAATGACTTCACTCCTCATTCCAGGCCAAAATTATTGAACAATATTTACTTATTATTCTAGACCAATATTACTAAACTATATATATTTACCATTATAGTCATGTCTATATCATAAGTTATTAATATTTACATAATTAATTGGATGTAGATATAGGTCCCACAAATCACATAATGAAAACCATACATATGTGTTCCACAAAAATATAAATAATTCATTATTGCATAGCCTAATGAATAAAATGGGTTTCTTAAAAATCATTACATCACAATCCATATAAAAAATGGATTTCATAAATAAAATTCCATCATAAACACAATAAAATCATACTAATAATGGGAATAGAAACATAACCCCATTTAGAGAATTTCATCTTAGATAGAAAATAATTTTGATAAAACACTTGAAATTAATTCATGACGAAAATATATGTTCTTCTTGAAAATCATTTCCTTTTCTAAAGATTCCATGAAATTTTAAAAGATAAGAATTTATTTGAAAATAAACATGAAATATAGTTAAGTAATATTGATATAAATAAGGCATTAATAAAGTGTAAAAATATGTTCATGCTGTATAAGTTTAAAAAAATATTCTTCTCATACTTTTATCAGAAAATTCAATATGTACCTCATACTAAAACCAACAAAATATTCCATTCATATCATTTAATGTAAAATAACCAATGATTAAAACTGACTTAAAACAATTTTAGAAGGATATAATGGATATTTTGGAATACACATTTAGGAAACATGTATGTGGATTAGAAATATATATTAGTAAATACATACAAATAAACAATCTCAGAAAATAATGAGATTGAAAAATTATCCCATACATTAGGCCCGCTATCCATTTAATTTATCTAAATCTCATATATAATGATTTAAATGATGTCATTTACTTATTATAGAATAATAGTCATTTTCATGATATCACATATAATAGTATTATCATCTATTTGGTAATAATATTTCATTATTACTAATTATTCGAATATAAACTGCTTTATTTTCTTATGCATCTTTTTTCAAATAAGTTGTTGTTATACTTATTAGGTCATATTTACATCATTAAAAAATTATAGTAAAATAATAAATATCATATTTATTTATTCTGTAAGTTTATATGATCATGATTTAATAGATATCATATATAATGAATCACATTGACTCGTGGAGACAGTTGGTCGTACGTATGCACATAAAAATATATCATTCCTTTAATAATGAAATATAATTGAAGTGGATGGTATATATATTAAAATAGAATAAATATTTTGTTTTACTAATCATATATATTTATTAATCCAACATTATACCCATCCAAGTCATGTTGTAGTGAAAAAATGATTACACCACATCGTAGAGACACTAAGTCGTACGTATGTGTGCATGGTGATTTTGTTTTTCATATGATAAATAGATAGTGGAATATGGTTGTTACATAATCATAATAACATATCAGTATACATTTTATACAGGATTAATTATTTTATCATGGAATCAACTTATTAATAGGACGTAAAAAATGAAATAATTTGAAATAATCAGTAGAGGAGATTACCTCTTCTTCAACGAGCTCCCTCTAGTTATCTTATTAAAGACTCTAAAGTTGGTCTTTTGAGAAGACCAAAACCTATAGAATGTAAATATGAAAGATTTTAATAGAAATTGGTTGGTTATGGTTGACCTTGATGCTCAATGTTATTTGAAATTGTGAGGTAAGATGTTCCCTTTTATAATTGAGGTGAGGGGCACATTAGGAAACTCCATAAAAAATAATTTATAAAAAAACTAAAACCATGTCCAAAACCAACCATAATGTCATTGTTTCTAATATAATAAGAGATAAGGTCATAATATCCTCAAACAGTAATGTTTTGACAAGTTTTTATGTCAATTTATAACTTATCATTTTAATTTCAGAGTTAGTTATTCTATTATATTTTAACAAGGGTAACAATTATATCAATTTTAAAACGATCAAATATTTAATTATAGAATGTAAATGAAATCATAAATAAATAATTCAGAAAATTTTAGAGCATATAATAATAATTAAATTGTTTTAATCTTTTTATTATTTTTTAAAAAATTAATATAACATTATTTTGAAAAAACAACAGTAGTGTCTATTTGGACACTATTGAATTCTTGGACTTTTCAAAATTATAAATATAAGATGTTATCCTAGAACTGACTAATTTATTATGTCCCTAAGGGTTCTAGGTCATCAAAAAAAATAATTGGACATGTTAATTATCTGAAATTATATTTATTTTAATAATTTTAACAACATTAATTTTATATTTACATTAATAAAATAACTACTACATTAGTATTGTGTAATTATTTAATATAATTATTTGGTAGGTAAAAATTAAAAATAATATACTATGATGATTATAAGTCTACTATATTTCCGTATAAAACTTCTAGTAGAATATATATTTTTGAAAAATAATCATTAAAAAAGTTATACTTATAAATATATGAATATGAAAACTTTAACATCGGTTTAAATAATATAATATAAGTGTAATGAAATATTATATAATGCTAAAAATGGTAAACAAATAGGCCCTGGATGATTATGGTAAATATATAGTCTAGAAATAATATTTTTTCTAGTCTTAGTGTCTTTTAATGGTTATTATTATTTCAAAAAAATTATTTTAAAGATTTCTCATCAATTAACTAATTTTCGCATCATCAATATACAATCCTTTAAGGTAATTATTTCATTCATAAATAATTAAAAATAAACTACCATGATAAATATAAATATATTATCATTCAAGTTAGTATTTATACTCTAATTTATCTTTGGTATAACCTTATTGTGAAAATCATATATTATATAAAACATGAATTTGGCATCTTTAAATTTTCATTAAATAAAATATTATTAATACCTCAATATCTCCCAAATGGCTCCAGAACGTTAAAAAAAAATTATATTGCTGAAATACGTTTATTAAGTTAAAATTTAACATTTATATTCATTTATATCTCCCATTTCGTCATATGTGGACATATAATAAATATTAAAGATAAAGAACAGGACATTTTGTGGATTTTTTTATTTTAATATGATTTAAGTCGTTTTATTCAATAAGTGTCCATTAAAAGACAACATTTGGATCCTAAAGTGTTGATGGTCGAATTCCATTCATAAAATAAAATTTTTTCATCTGTTTTGGTCATTTTATAGTCCTTATAATTTTATTTTTAACCTAAATTACTTCATTTACCATTTAACATAGTAACAAACTTTACCATGGTTACTATTCATATTGTTGAAAATTAAGAGGGATCTACTTACCAAATTTGGACAATATGAATCCAAATTTCACATCCCCTATAAAAATTTTAAAACCCATAATTTTTAGATTTACATTTAAAATAAAACCACTAAAATGTCCGGAAAAACTGTTTTTTTAGAAAAATGCAACTTTTTAAATAATTTTTTTTTCTTAATTAATTCATTTAAAAAATCATTTTAAAAAACAATAATTGGATAGAAATTTACTATTTAAATTTTAATACTTTTCCAAAACATAATTTTACTCTATAATGACTTCTAATAAAAATAAGTTTTCAACACAAATTATTACTTTCATTATTCATCAAAAAATGAAACTTATCATAAAAATACAAAAAAATCAACAAAAAGTAATTTTTAATATTTTTAATTAATATAATAAGAATATATTAAAAAAATTATTATTAAAAAGTGTAGAAAACGAGATTAAAAAATTATGCATCGTGATAAGGTAGAAAAATCACATTTTTTAAAAATACATCTTCTATCAAAAAATGGAATTAGTTCTAAAATCCAGACTATGAAACATATAAAATTAATTTCAAACATTATGTTTAATTTATTACATATATTTTTCATTAATAATATCCAACAATATTGATTTTATTATTTTTTAAACTTACTAATTTAAATAGTATTTCAAAAAAAGTTAATGCTATTTATACACACCACTATAAGGACTAGGTTTTAATATCTACTTGTTCACATATACTCGGTCTTTCATGAAATGAATTATATCAAAATAAATTGAAATTATGTGTAAACAAATACAAACAAAGAGTTTTTTATACTGCAAGCGAAGCCGGTGTTGCGTATAACGCAATCTTATCTTGGTGTAGTATACAACATAATAAATAGAAAAAAAGAATGTCTACCTCATAAAAATATGAGGGTGTTACATTCTACCCCCCATAAAATGAATTTTTACCTAAAGATTAATCTTGGTTATAAAAGGATTATTACTTGAATGTTTCTTTCCTATAAACCCACATTATAAAAAAGAAATATAAAAACATCATTTTAAAATGGAAAGTTAGAAAAAGAATAGTTACCCAAGTTAACTCATCATTGGGATTCAACATAAGATAACATAGGTTAAAAGTGAAAACGTGGATATAGAAGAGAAATTTATCTATCAAGTTCTTATAGTGACCTATGGATAACATTGTTAAAGAAAATTTGACAATCACAAATCCATTAGTCTGCAATGATTTAAGGTACCATTAGATTAATCAGATAAGAAGGTTTTAGGATAAATTTTTTGGTTTTTAATATCCTTTCCCTAACGTTAAATAACATGAGAGAAATACTTACTTTGTTTTAGTACAATCTCACCATCGTTCATGCCTTGAAGAATTTTCACTTCATATCTTTTTCAAATAAATGAAGTTTGATTTTTCATTCCTAAATCATTAGTATATGATGAAGTATATAAATAGATTAATAGGACATTCCATCTATATTTAGAATAAGTTATCAAATATGAATAAGTCCACCTATGGTTAGATAGGACTTTATTCTAACAAACATCATCTGAATTTTATCGTCAAATTTCTATAAAATTTTGACCATTTAATCCTTCTAAAAGATAAAAATCCAAAAATTTAGATAGAGGTTAACTAAAATAGCTTAAATTTTATCTCCCTTATCTCATAAGAATGTTTTGGTTATCACATTCCAAACATGTGAATACCATAATCATTTATTCTCAAGAAACATGGTAATAACATGAATTACCATAGAGCCTTAGTGAAAACATTCATGTTGTCACAAATTAACACTTTCAACATACCAAAAATCCCAAAAATCATATATACTTAAACCATGATATCACTTTGTCCAAATATCCATACTTAGGTCATTAATACTATAAAAAATATCATCATCTCCTTATCCCATCATTATGGACATATCACATGTTTTTCAAAAATATTTCATTAACTTTTCATGGCTATTGGTACTATATAATTATGGAAAACCAAAGTGGCCCAATACATAGATATTTCAATATTACATAAAATAATAAAAGATATCCTTCAAGATTATTCTGGAATCCAATTACATAAACACTCAATTATCCCACCACTTCATTGTCTTACTCAACATCACCAATAGTGATTTCATGTGATTATCCTTTTTCTTTGCCCTTAAGTGGTTTTTTTGCATCGATCAAGATATATAAACCCCTGTATTATGGCACTGGTTAGTGTAATGCCCCATTTTCTTGCACTTGTAGCATTGAAATGTGGGTGGGGTATTTTTTGTAGACTTTTCCCTATTCACATAATTAACTACATTTTTACAATTACTTCATCACTCTACTACCTGATGACCTTCTTATCAACACAAAAAACATTTTCTAGTATATTTACGACAATCTCCACTATGATTTTTTCCACACATTGAGAATAAGGAAATACTCTTCTTCTTTTAACAATTGTTTTGAGATTTTACCTTGAACTATATCTTTCATTTCTTGTCAAAACCATTACATTGATAAGTAACACCAATATTCATTTCTACATTTATAGAACAATGAAAAATATCTTCAAATATACTAATGTATATTATAGATAACACCCTTAAAATGCATGGTTTTAACCCAATAAGGAATCAATCAACTTTACTTTCAGGTTGGATTATAAATCCAGAATAATACCTTAGAAGACATGAAAACGTTTATTGTATGTACTAATGGATTCATCAACTATTTGATCAAGCTCATGGAACTCCTCTTTCAACTTATATTGAAGAAAATTTGGCATGTACTTATTTAAAAATATGTTCTTGAACCCATCACATTCCATGGATTCAATTTCATTATGTTACCTTGCATTATTGATTAGTGTCCACCACTGGTATGCTACGCCTTCTAAACGATAAATAGCCAAAATTAATTTTTGATGTATCAAATAGTTAAGGATGGAAAATATCATTTCAATTATATTGATCCAATTTTTAGTAAGAATTAGATCATAAGACCCAGTAAAATATAGTGTTCATTGCCTCCTGAAGGACTTAATATAATGTTATTCCCTTCTCTGGTCATTTCGATGTCCAAAATGATTCATATCGTTTGTAAGTATAGCGATAAGATTTTTCATTCCATATCCCATAAAATTTGGTTGTTCAATTGTGCATTCATTGCATTTCCCATTTCATTGATCGTTAACATGGTTCCTTCAGGTTCCATCCATTTTCTAAAACCCAAAAAAGAATTGTGTGAAAGGGAAAATCATATAAGTAAAACAACATAATATAGGGGGAGAACATTCAATATCTAATATCTTAGGATTAATACTAGGTTATTCATTATTATTACCATAATTCTAGGACTATAACCTATAGTTTGGATTACCCTTAAGAACATTCCTAGACATATACTTAGAAATATCTATAGGGATCTCACTGATGATTTTTTCATCCTAGATTTTTAAGGATAACTAAACATTAAAGACCCGGAAATTTCAAGGAATATTTTTTCTTATATTCTTTGGAATTTTAGGAGGCCACAGTTTCTAACGGCATCTTATTTTGAGGCCCGGTGTGCCTGGAATAATTTTTTGAAGTTTTGTTCTGGTGTGTTTAGTAGACGTACGAGCGGGATTTTTCTATCTTTTGAACCGGTGCTTGGAATTGAAATATGAGGACACCAGTGAACTCGAAGCATTGTTATTCTCTTAAGGGGACCTTTACCACAGTTGTGTTTTATATAGGATGGATGTTATATTTTGGGGCTTCTACTTAAGAGTTAGAAATTAAATAAAAGTGTGTAATAACACATTTTTATTTAGTATGTGGTTTTTATCTCCAAAGGGAGGTTGGTGTTGGGGCGCACCCCCACATAACCTCTCATGAGAGGGTAATGTGTGGTGGGGCCCATAGGAACTCAAACTTTTCACCTCCCCTCAACTGCCTTTAAACTCCCCTTTGAATTAAATGAAGCCACCTCCCTTCTTTTAAATTTTAAACTCTCCACCTTCTCAAATTAAATGCCAACACCTAAGATTAATTAAATGCCAAAATTAATTAATATTTTTTAATTCATTTGAATTTACTTTTCCAACACTAAAATAAGAGATGGAATTCTTTTACTGGGGTTGGCATAATCTCTCTTTGGGTGGAAATTGAGAGAATTTGAAGGATATCACCATCTACAATGAAGAACGATGTCCTCTCGACGAAGAACATCATTTCCACTGAATAACGACGATGTTTTTTCTTCCTTTCCCTAACCTACTTCTGTGATAAAGGAGTAGACGTCGCCCACAAGGAACATTGCCAATGACTAACGAATTTTTCCTGAGACGTTGACAAAACGACATCTGTCTTCCGCGACGCCCAACTTCAACGATGATCATCTTCCATGGCTTGTCAACATTCAATGAAAAGTTTCGAGGTAGGAATTTTTTTTAAAGAATAAAATTTACATCCTCGATTATTCGATGTTTACTTTGTGCGGAGATGGCCTTTGTTATCATATAACATGGAGGGAGTGTGCTGAACAAACACGGTCCGACGTCCCTCCGTTGGTTTATATTTTTTGATATTAGTGGCAGAGCCGAGAGGGGGAGGTTCCATCACACCACGCCGGAGGAAGGAGGCCACGGGACAGAAGGGGAGGCAACAACCAGAGGCGGCAATAGCAACGGTAGCCACACGCCGGCTGCTTGGGGGAAAATCACGGCCCACAAACCGCGGGCCGCTTGGGCTGAAGAACATGTCGGTCGACCGGTCGACCCACTGGAGGACCGCAGAACTGAGTGCCACGTGGAGGGCAGACAGTGGCCCATAAAGCGCGACCTGCTTTCTGGGCGAACCGGCCAGCTAAATTTGGTCAGACAGAAGACCGCAGTGCCTCTTGGCGTCACGCTGCGGAGGAAATGTGTCCCGATTCCATGGGCCACTCGAAGGGCGAACCGGCCGGCCACCTACCGGGCGGGTTGAAGGGAACCGCAGTGCTGCTTGGTGCCATGTGGGAGAGACAGTGGCCCACCATGCGGGTCACTCGCGTCAGACAAAACCGGCCAGCTTTGGCAGGCCGGGAAGAGGAGGGGCGGCACCGCTCAGTGCCCCCTTGGCTCGAGGAGCGGACCCTCCCGGAATCGAGCGTGTTGTGTGCGGGAACCCTAAAGCTGGCTGTCACGACTTCTGTACCAGAATCTTATGTGGGTTCAACAGCAAATACTACTAGAATCCTCCATGGGTTTGACGACGATGACAGAATAGCTGGACTGTATCCTTTGTGGGCCTGATATCTTAGACGAGATAGCTGGACTGTATCCTGTGTGGGTCCGACAGCTTATAGGAGATAGCTGGATTGTATTATGTGTGGGTCTGATAGCTTAGTCGGTCATGTATCATGTCTAGGTCCAACAACATAGATGATCCAGTGGCTACATCTGATCATCTATATCTCCCTATTATTGTGGAATACCTATGTGAGATGAGTTATGTCTTTCAACCATTATCATCGTGGTGATTAAATTTGCTTCCTTTGGGGAATTGGTTTGTTCATGGGCTCGAGAGTTGGAGCCGGACTGAGATTGGTAACATAGGTATATGTATGGGCATATACCAAAGTAGGGTAGGTCGATAATTCGTGATTGTACCTTTATTCATTTGTTTATCCATAGTTGATATTGTGGGACCTTGCGGGTCTCAGGGTCCCTACAGAGTATCGTTATAGTCACCCCTCCACGGGTTATGTCAGCACCATGTTGTGTTGGATGCAGACGACAGACAGCGCTGACGAAGGACGAGAGCACCAAGACTGGATGGTAAATAGAGGTGGACCATGCGACGAGTCATCACATGGAGGAGATAGAAGGATTTGATTACTGAGGTGCCCATCTATACCTACCCTTCAGGTAGGAATCCCTAGAATACGATCTAGGAGCTGCACTTTACTTTCAGCTATTTTTCCCTTTTACTTGTACTTGTTGTTTAGTTGTGTTTGTATACTGGCCCATTTACTTTACAACACACTCATTTGTATTCAGTTTTACTTAGTGTTTACTTCCTATTGTGTACTCTGTTATGTTTTTTTACTTTTATAAAGGAAATTCCTTCCCAGCTTACGGATTTACGCTTCTGGTGCTAGTCGCTGGCCCTTGGAATATGGAAGGCGGGCTTGGGGTAGTCACAGCACGGGCCCCGAGGACGGGTCGAGACAAATTGGTATCATAGGAGTCGGTTCTACCGCAGAACTTGGACTTTGTTTCTTGTAACAACAATAGTGTTAAGTGTTTGGGATGTGGTTATTAGTTTAGGGAAACCGGTTATTGTGTGGTGGCCGATGTATCCATACACTAGGACTATGACTTCTGATCTCCGACTCAGTACACAAAAAAACTAATTCCGTGTGTGTTTCCTTTGTAAAAGTTTTCTTTGTGATTACATTGTGTCAGCTCACCAGGTATACTGTTTTAACCATGGCGCACCTGTTTCTTTTCAGGATGTCCCCACGAAGGCATCCAGCTAGGGTTCTGAGTTACGTAAGAGATGGTATCCCACCGAGCGACGAGGCCTCAGTGTAGATCCCCATCACAATGGAGGTAGAAGCGGAACAACTACCTACTGGGCCACCGATACCACCAGCCCCAGCAGTAGAGAGTGCACGCCGCCTGAGTGTGTTGCATGAGTTCCAGTGACATTGGCCACCCAGGTTCCAGGGAGAGACGGACCCACATGCATCTGAGGATTGGTTGGTGGCTATCGTGAGAGTTTTCAGATTGGTAGGGACACCAACCGACCTTATGGTGATTCATTCCACGAGTCTCCTACACGCAGTAGTAGGTAGACAGTGGATCCTGATGGTCCAGGTGCATGACGAGGGATCTTTACTCTGGACAGACTTTTAGAGTCTCATCCGCTCAGAGTTTGTTCTAGCCACCCCTTGTGCGGTGCGGATTCAGGAGTTACTACATCTGCAGCAGGGCAACATGACAGTACCTCGGTACTCAGTGAGGTTCACCGACCTCTCACGCTACTCCACATATATGGTGCGGGACCCGTTCTTCAGGGCCCTGCCCTTCGAGTAGGGACTCAGGCATGAGCTCGGGGCTTTGACGATTCCCCTTAGCATTTCAACGCAGGCAGGGGTGCTGGAGAGAGCCCTTCTAGTGGAGAGCTTTCTCGTTGAGCAGTCACCAGTATCGAGACCCACCATAGGGAAACACGTAGCAGAGTCTTCTGCAGCCGGTAGTAGACTGATGTTGGAGAGGTCCAAGTGGACCAGGTCATTAGGTGGGATATCCCAGGATACAGGTTTGGTTGTGCGGGGTAGACGAGACAGAGTCAGCTATATGAGGAGTAGGCAGTGCTATGCATGCGGTGTGTAGGGCCACATGGCTCGTGACTTCCCGACCCGCCATGAAGATGAGAAGCAGACAATAGAGGGACCTCCCAGGTAGAAGTAGAGGTTCGACCGTGGTGGTCTTCCAAGAGATGGTAGACGTGACAGAGGAGCTAGCCGAGCAGCGGGTGCTGGATGACATTTCGAGGCTCTACCACCACCACAACCAGGAGTTCCACCCAGACCACAGGGAGTTGGTGGACAGAGGCAGGCTCAGCTCCAGGTAGTCAACTCCTACTACCATGGCGCACCTGAGATGATTTGAGGTACTATCTCTGTGTACACCACCCTTGTTGTAGTACTTATAGACACAGGTGCGGGTCATTCTTTTATTTCTGCTGCCCTCATTTGGAGCTCGGAGATTCCGACGGAGCCATTGGCTCGATCCTTACGGCTAGAGACTCTTACGTGGGCATACTCGACAATTATGCACTAGTTCTGGCAGTTTGAGATTACTCTAGGAGGTGAGATCCTCAGCTGGGATCTTCTTGTAGCTGCGTTGAGGCCTTATGATGTCATTTTGGGTATGGAATTGTTATCCACGGTTCATGCTCAGATTGACTGTATTATTCGCAAAGTGCGGTGTATCCGTAAGGATGGGACCAGGTTCACCTTCAACCGGGGAAAAGGGAGCCTTTGCAGTGCAGGATGGACTTACACAGAGGAGAGGGAAACCGATCACACATCAGTTGGCTACTCTCAACCTCAGAACGGTTGATGTGCGGAGTCCGAGTTTTCCTGTTGTGGTGGATCATTACGTGGATATTTTTCCTGACAAGGTTTCAGGACTACCTCCTCGCTGATAAGTAGACTTCTACATTGACTTATACCCTGGGACATCACCGATATCTAGTCCATCATATCGGATGGCTCCCACCGAGCATTGTGAGCAGTGGGTACAGTTGGATGACTTGCATGGAATGGAATTTATTCGACCCAGTGTTTCACCCTAGGCATCTCCGATTTTGTTCACCAAGAAGGCGTATGGAAGCTTACGACTGTGTGTCGACTACCGTCACCTGAACTAAGTGATCGTGAAGAACAAGTACCAACTCCCGAGGATTGAAGACCTCTTTGATCAGATCAAGGGAGCACGATGGTTCTCGAAGATAGACCTCAGGTCAGGCTATCACCAGCTCAGATATTGAGATGTGGATGTACAAAAGACGGCCTTCAGGTGTCGATATGGCCATTACGAGTTCTTCGTTATGCCATTCGGTGTAACCAACACTACAGAAGTGTTCATGAGTCTCATGAACATGATATTCCAGCCTTAACTTGATCGATTTATTGAATTATTCATCGACAACATACTGATTTACTCGACTACTGAGGAGGAGCATGCCTGCCATTTGCTTGTGGTACTGGATACACTCGAAGAGCACCAGCTTTATGGTAAACTCTCGATGTTCCAGTTCTAGATTCAAGAGGTTCACTTCTTGGGACACATCATCTCAGAGGCAGGAGTTGTTGTAGATCCAGTGAATATTGAGGTAGTGCTTGGTTGGGAGCCACCTAGGAGTTTGATGGAGGTGTGGAGTTTCCTGGGACTAGCTGGATACAATCGGAGATTTGTGCCAGAATTATCCAGAGTTGCAACACCACATTCAGCATTGATGAAGAAAGGGCAAGACTTCGTGTGGTCAGATAGATGCTAGTAGAGCTATTAGGAGCCGAGGCAGAGGGTGACCAGTGCACCCATCTTGAGGCTACCAGAGGAGGCCGTATGGTACGTAGTTTACTGTGACGCATCAGGGACCAGTCTCGGGTGTGTTCTGATGTAGGAGCGAGAAGTGATCACGTATGGTTCACAGAAGTTGAGATAGCACGAGCAGAACTATGCTACGCATGACCTAGAGTTAGCAGAAGTAGTCTTCGCCATGACGATGTGGCAGCACTATCTTATGGGATAACATTTTACAGTCTACTCTGACCATCAGATTATTAGGTAGATCTTCTCGTAGAAGGACCTGAACCTAATACATCGGTGATGGATCGAGTTCCTCCAGGACTCTGACATTGAGATATTCTATACTCCTGGGAAGGGGAATGTTGTGGCTGATGCTATCTGCATGAGATCGGGCATTCAGCTGCGAGGAGAGGCAAAAAAGCAGCTGACCGCGTTGCAGATATCCTTTGTGGATAGAGATAGAGCAGACTTCCTACAGTCTCTTATACTCACGCCTCCACTTCTTCAGCGAGTCAAGTAGGCATAGTATGGGGATATTGACTGTGAGGCGTGTCGTGCTAATATATCATTAGGGTAGGCACTGGTTGGATTTTCTGAAGGTGGGGAGCATGTCATCCGCTTCAGGGGACATACCATGGTACCGGTTGCACTAAAGGAGGAGGTTCTGAGGGATTTTCACACTTACCCTCTAGAGGTACATCTAGGAGTGGAAAATATGTATCAGGACCTCAAACGGCAATACTTGTGGCAGGGTATGAAGAATGTGGTAGTATATTTTGATTCACAGTTCCCCACTTGTCAGCAGGTGAAGGCGGAGCACCAGGTACCAGCAGGCTCGGTAAAACCCTTAGAGGTCCCAATGTGGAAGTGGGATGGGATATCCCTGGATTTAGTGATGGGACTTCCACATACATCCAGATGACATGACTCTCTCGGGGTGATTGTTGATCGACTCACCAAGTCCACCCAGTTTCTACCAATCACAGAGCAGGAATCAGTAGGGAGCTTCAGACGGATGTCCAGACTGAGAGGATCATTCAGACTCTCAAGGACATGCTCTATGCATGTGTCCATGACTTTGGTCATATTTTGGAGGATCCCTTACCCTTGGTGGAGTTTGCGTATGACAACAGCTACCAATCCACCATCAGGATGGCACCTTATGATGCACTGTATGGCCGACCATGCAGATCACCTTTGTGCTGGACTGACCTAGGGGAGTCAACACTTGTGGGACCATAGATGGTGCAGGCTACGACATATAAGGTGCAGGTCATCCAGGAGAGGATGAAGACTACACAGAGAAGACAGAAGTCCTATGCTGATAGGAGATGAAGACCACTAGAGTTTAAGGATAGCGAACACGTCTTTCTACGGGTCTCACCTCGATGAGGTCTATAGAGATTTGGTCAAGGCAGAAAGTTATCTTCATGATTCATTGGACCTTTTCAGGTCATCAGCAGGGTAGGTGAGGTGGATTACCACCTAGCCCTTCCACCTCAGTTGCATCGGGTGCACAATGTTTTCCACGTATCTCAGCTGAGGAGATATGTGCACGACTCGTCCCACATCATCGACCATGGGGAGCTGGAAATTGATGATGGGGCGACATTCATGGAAGTCCCAGTGGAGATCGAGGATCAATAGGAGTGGGTCCTGTGTGGATCGTCGATTCCTCTGGTGCGCGTGTGCTGGTAGCACAGGAACCTCCAGGAGAGAACATAGGAGTGGGAGGCTAATATGCATACTCAGTACCCTCATTTGTTTCCCTAGTGTGTATTGTAGATTTATGGGGACGTAAATCCCTGAGGTGGCGGTAATGTAAGGACCCGGAAATTTCAAGGAAATTTTTTTTCTAAAATTATTTGGAATTTTACGAGCGCTCAATTTCTGACGACATCTGATTCCGAGGCCCGGTGTGCCCAGAATAATATTCTGAAGTTTTGTTTGGGTGAGTTCAGTAGTCGTATGAGAAGTATTTTTCTATCTTTTGAACTGGTTCTCAGAATTGAAATCTAAGGACACTGATGAACTCACAACACCGGTATTCGCCTAAGGGGACCTTTACTACAGTTTCATTTTATACAGGATGGAAGTTATTTTTTGGGGTTTCTACTTAAAATATTGAAATTAAATAAAATTGTGTAATAACACATTTTTATTCAGTTGGTGGTTTTTATCTCCAAAAAGAGGTTAGTGTTGGGGCCCACCCCTACATAACCTCTCATGAGAGGGTAATGTGTAGTGGGGCCCACATGAACTCAAACTTTTCACCTCCCCTCAACTCCCTTTAAACTCCCATTTGAATTAAATGAACCCACCTCCCTTCAATTAAATTTTAAACTCTCCACCTTCTAACATTAAATGCCAAGACATAACATTAATTAAATGCCAAAACCTAAGATTAATTAAAAGCCAAAATTAATTAATATTTTTGAATTCATTTGAATTTACTTTTCCAACATTAAAAGAAGTGATGGAATTCTTTTATTGGGGTTGGCATAATCTCACTTTGCGTGGAACATGGGAGAATTTGGAGGATACCACCATCTCCAACGAAGAACGACGTCCTCTCGATGAAGAATGATGTTTCCACCATAGAACAGCGACATGTTTTCTTCCATTACTCTACATCCTTCAACGTTAAAGGAGTAGACACTGCCTGCAAGGATCATCGCCAACTACTGATGACTTTTTCCTCCGACATTGACGGAATGACATCCGTCTTCCGCGACGCCTGACTTTTGCGACACTCATATTTTGTGGCTCGTCAATGTTCAATGACATGTTTTGAGGTAGGGAAATTTATTTATTTTAAAATGAATAAAATTTACATCCTTAATTCTTCGATGTTTACTTTGTGCAGTGATGGCCTATGTTATCATATAACGCGGAGGGCACGGGCTGAACAAACATAGCCCGACGTAACTCCGATGGTTTTTATTGTTTGATGATGGAGGCGGAGCTGAGAGGGCGCGGTGTCGTCGCACCACACCAGAGGAAGGAGGCCACAGGAAGGAAGGGGCGGTGACAACCAGAGGCAGCGGCGGCAACAATGGTCTCTTGGAGGAAAACTGCGGCCCATAAACCGAGGGCCGCTTGGACTGAAGAACCGGTCGGCCGACCGGCCGGTCCGCTGGAGGACTGAGGCGCCGGGTGCCACGTAGAGGGTCAATCATGGCACACAAAGCGTGGGCCGCTTACTAGATGAACCGGCCGACTACGGCCAGCCGGACAGAAGACCTCGGTGCCTCTTGGCACCGCGCTGCGGAGGAACCGCGCCCCGCTTCCTGGGGCCGCTCGGCGGGTGAACCGGCCGAGCTAAAGGGAACCGCTGCACCGCATGGAGCCTCATGGGAGAGAGAGTGGCCCACTATGCGGGCCGCTCACAGTGAACAAAACCGTTCGGCTTCGGCCGGCCGGGTAGAGGAGGGACGGCACCGCTCAGCGCCGCAGGGCGAACCGGACCGACCCACTCCACGAGCCGAGTCCATGGGTGGGCCGTTCCCCACCGGGCCAGGCTGACCCTCCAGCTGGGTTGGACCCAGAAAACTGGGCCAGGCCAACCCCCAGCTGGTTCGGACTCGATGAACTAGATCGGGCCAACCCGCCAGCCCACTGGCCTTGACGGGCCGGGCCCGTTTTGATTAAATGCGAATATCTTCAAGACCGCACCTTCGAACGACGCGCCATCTCCGGCACTGGGACCCTTGCGAAGAGGCGGTCCTTTTTTGATAATCTATGTGAGTTTTGAATGACATAGGAAAACGGCCGGGTTTGGATCGAGCATAAATCCAATGGGGTTCCTGGAACGAAAAAACCAATAACTCTTAGATCGGGTGTCCGATTGATGCACCATCTATCACGTTGGGTTTCTATTGATGAGACGAAACTTCAGGATGCATAAACTTAGGACTTCATGATAGTTGATGTATCGACCCCCTTGGCTCGAGGAGCAGACCATCCTGGAATCGAGCGTGATGTGTGCGGGAACCCTAGAGATGGTTGCGAAGACTTATGTACTGGAATCCTATGTGGGTTCAATAGAAAGGACTACTGGAATCCTCTTTGGGTTCGACTATGATGACAGAATAGCTGGACTATATCCTGTGTTGGTCCGAAAGCTTAGAAGAGATAGCTGGACTATATCCTGTGTGGGTCCGACAGCTTAGCTGGAATGTATCCTGTGTGGGTCCGACAGTATAGACGAGATAGCTCGATTGTATCATGTGTGTGTCCGACAGCTTAGAGGAGATAACTTGACTGTATCCTGTGTGGGTCCGAAAACTTATCTGTTCCTGTATCCTGTGTGGGTCTGATAGATTAGATGATCTAGTGGCTACATCTGATCATCTATATCTCCCAACTATTGTGGCATACCTGTGTGAGCGGAGATATGTATTTCAACCATTATCATCGTGGTGATTGACTTTGCTTCCTTTGTGGAATTGGTTTGTTCTTGGGCTCGAGAGTTGGAGCCGGACTGAGATTGTTTACTTAGTTATATGTTTTGGAATATACCTAAGTAGGGTCGGTTGACAATTCATGATTGTATCTTTCTTCTTTTGTTTATCCTTAGTGGATATTGTGGGACCATGCGGGTCTCGGGGTACCTACTAAGTATCGTTATACTCACCCCTTCACAGGCCTTTCCCACACCCTGTTGTGTTAGATACAGACGACGGACAGTGCTGACGGAGGCCGAGAGCGCCACGACTGGACGGTAACTGGAGGTGGACCGTGCAACGAGTCGGAACAAGGAGGAGACAGACGGACGTGAGTGCTGAGGTGCCCATCTGTACATACCCTTCAGGTAGGAATCCCTGAAGGACGATCCAGGAGTTGGTCTTTACTTTCAGTTTTTTGTCCCCTTTACTTGTACTTGTTGTTCAGTTGGGTTTGTATACTGGCCCATTTACTTTCCATCACACTCATTTGTATTCATTTTTGCTTAGTGTTTAGTTCCTATTTCATACTCTATTGTGTTTGTTTTATTTTATAAAGGCAATGCCTTCCCAGATTAGGGACTTACGCCTTTGGTGCTAGTCGCCATCCCCTGGCCTATGGAAGGCGGGCTTGGGGTAGTCACGACACGGGCCCCAAGGATGGGTTGTGATATAAACCATCACTATAATACCAACTCCAATGACCCAATATTGATGTAAGTGAACATTACATCACTTTTTTGGAAAACATAATACATTACACAAATATATGCCTAATGACTATATTAGTTTAGTGTCTTTGTGAACATGAAAAACCTTCTTCTATCTTGGGGAAAGATCTTCAACATATCACATAAATATCTTCTCTTAAGTTTTCTTACATAAAAACATTCTTTAAATAATGGGTAAAATAAAATATAAAAAGGGGTAGATCAAATTCTAAATATGGGTATGCAAGGATAACAACAAACAAAATATAAACATAAGAATTTAAAAACATGAACGTAAAAGTTGAATATCAAAATCTTGAGTCCCAAAATAAATCATGGTAGTCCGAAAGACATAAATAATAATGGGAAAATAATCCTGATAAAATATAAATGGCATAAAAGTGGAATTATTATAAACACTTAATAATATAAAATAAGATCCATATTATCATAGGATCATTTCCATGACCATCATAGTAGACAAAGTCTATTTCTTAACTGATTTAAATCCTCACTATATCCCTATATTACTGAACTAGATTTACTTGTTGATCAAGTCATGTATTGCTTAACCATATTTAATTACTATCCCAGTCATGTCTATCACATGATATATTAATCAACACCCAATTAATTAGATATATATATATGTCCCAATAATAACATAATTAAAACCATATATATATATGTGGCATAAAAACAATAATCATTCAATTTTTCATAAACCAAGGAGTAAAATGTGTTTCATAAACATCATTCCATCGTAATCCATATAAAATAAATAGAATTAATAAATATCTTTCCATCTAAATCAAAATAAAATAATAGTTACAATGGGGATAGAAACATAACATCATTTAGAGAATTTCATCTTAGATCGAAAATGTAAAGTCCAATAATTTCTATGGAAATTTTTTTCATAAACACTTTTTAATTTTACAAGTCCTTAGTTTCTAACGGCGCATGATTCTGAGTCCCAGAGTTCCCGAAATGATCTGTCGAAATTTTCATAAGCATAAAATAACGCGTGTATGCAGTTTTCCTGAAAAAGTGGAATAACTCTTAAATGGTTACTCAGATCAGAAATATAAGGCCACTGTTGTGGCCAAGATGGCAGGTTTACCCTAGGCGTGACTTAAGTTTAGTCAGCGCGGGCCTCCTGTGAGAAAACCCGAAAATGGAAAAACCGTAAATAAAATAATTAAATAAAGTTATTTTATTTCTCATATGCTTACAACTCACAAATGGTAACTCGGATTAAAAATCTGAGACTACCTCTGAACTCGTGAGGGTAAGCTTTCTTTAAGCAGATACTAACTTGGGTAGGCGTGGGACACGAGAATAAGTTAGTTTTTGGACGCAAATAAAATAATTAAGTGAAAATTATTTTATTATAAAATTCATTACTTCTAAATGGTAACTTGGATTGAAAATCCGAGTGTACTGTTGGGTTATTTTGGGATTTTTTCACTTAGGCAGAGCCTAACCTCAACCATTGTGGGTCGAGGGTGACTGATAATGTTTTTTTCCGAACATTTTTTGGGTTCGTTCAGTAAACACGCGAGTGGTGTTTTATAAAATTTGAATCGGTTCACGGAAATGAAATCCAATGGCACCATTGAACTTGTGGCAATGATATTCGCTTAAGGATTCCTTCACCGCACATGCGTTATAACGAGAATGGAGTTTAGTTTTTCACTTTTTGTGGAAGAGTAAAAATTAAATATTTCAACACTTATTTTATTTTTATTCATTCATTTCGAATTTCTTAGGTGGGAACCACATGAGGAGGGTCAGACATTTATGGCTAAGCATCAATTTCTTGGTTACACAATTATGTTACCACCCGACCCTTGGACTTCACCCGAATTAATTAATCCAACACAACGTAATTAATTAACTAGTTAAACTCTTGGTTTTCCCCCTTTAATGTTCCTACCATAAAACATAGTTTATAAATTTGGAACCACACCTCTCGCAGGGAGAGTATTTGAGGATTGTAGTGGAATCATTTTTAGAAATACATCTTTCAACGAAGAACGCCCGTCTCCACCGAGGAACGACGTCGTCATCTTCTACATCTCCAACCGGGGCAAGAAAGGGAAGAGGCTGCTCGTGAAGAACGTCGCCAATGATGATGTCATCTCCTCCTGACGTCAACGGAATGACACCGCTTTCCCGCGACTCCGTCAACCGATCACCAATTACATTGTAGGGGTTTTAGTTGAATTATTTTCATGTTCTTCTTCGTTCAATCCTTGATTTCTTTGTTGGCCAATATTTATCACCTAACACGGAGGGCACAGGCTGAACAAACACGGCCTGACATCCCTCCGTTGGTTCTTATTTGATTGATGACGGCTGTGGTGAAACGGCGCCACCAGAAGAGATAACCATGGTGGAGCATCGGTGGTCGGCGATGGGCTGACCATGAGAGGAACCAACGGCGCAAGGACCACCGGGTCGCCGAAGGGGCGTGGCGCCGTCGCGCTGTGCAAAAAATCGGGCCATGGCCAGGCGGGCTACGGTGATGCCGAAGGGGCGCGGTGTTGTTGCACTGTTCCAGAGGAAGGGGGTGGAGTCCATGCGGGCCACCATGGATGAAGACAACTTGATGCCATCGAGCCGTGATGTAGAGGACCCGTGGCAAAAGGCCGCGGTGAACGGGAAGGGCGGCCGACTGAGCCGACCATCGGCGGGCGTTCCAAAGGTGGTACCCCTCGGGTCCCGCGGTCACCGGGATGACACCACATGCCAGTCATTATAGAGATGAGGGGGGGGGGGGGGCGCTGGCCAACCCCCCCCCCCCCCCCCCCCCCACGCAGACACAGCTGGCCACGGCCATCGGTCCGCCTTCAAGCCATGCAGACCGGCCGGCCGGGCCGCCCTCAGCCGGGCCTCCATGGGCCGGGCAGCCCCCTTGGGTCGGGCCACCCCCTCAGGCCGAGCCACCCCCTTGGACCATTTCAGACCCATGGACCAGGTCAGACCCTGGTTCGGACCGGCTCGGGCCGGGGGGGGGGAGTCCGACTGGTTCGGACTGGACCCGGGCCCACTATAGCCAATTACACTTTTTCACTCATATATTGAGCTACGGGTGTTCGATCGATGAACCGTCAATGGTGATGGAAATATGAGAGAGATTCCGTTCCTATGGAATAAACTAATTGAAGTTTGGATATAGTTGGGGTACGGTCAGGTTGGTTTGAACCTAAAAACCAACTGGGCCCCTGGAACAGAAATGACAATAACTCACAGACTGGGCATCCGTTTGGCGTGCCGTCTGTCACATTGGGTTCCATATGATGAGATGGAACTACGAGATAAATCAACTTGAGACTTAGTTATTATTGATGTATCGACGCTTGGCACGAGGAGCGGACCCTCCCAGAATTGAGCGTGCTGTGTGCGGGAACCCTAGGGCTGGCTACAACTAAGATGACAGGATCCTCAGTGGGTTCAACAGTGACTATACTGTACCAGGATCCTCTGTGGGTTCGAAAACAATGAATTCTTTACCGGGATCCTTTGTGGATTCGATAGTAGTGACTTCTATACCGGGATCCAACGTGGGTTCGACAGTTATGACTTTTCTACCAGGATCCGACGTGGGTTCGACAGTTCTGACACTGTTCTAGGATCCTACATGGGTTTGACAGAGGAGATGATTCATAGGATACATCTAATCACCTCTAACACTCTTCATGTGTTGTATACCTATGTGAGCTACGTGTTGTCTTTCAATCATTATCATCGAGGAGATTTACTTTACTTCCTTTGTGGACTGGGTTGTGCTTGGGCTCGAGAGTTGGAGTTGGACTGTGACTGGTAACTTAGGTATATGTATGGGCATATACATAAGTAGGTTTTGTTGATACTTATTTATTTTATCTTTCTTAATTGGTATAAAATTAGTGGATTCTGGGAGACCATCGGGGGTATCGGGGTCCCCTAATGAGTATTGTTATACTCACCCTTGAACGGGCTTTGGCCGCACCTTGTTGTGTTCTGTGTAGACGACGGTCAGCAGTGATTGAGGCTGAGAGTGATGGACGGGAGGATGATCGGAGCTGGAATTGATGGGACATACCTCTGGGATGAATTGTTTTAGTTCTTCACCTACCCTTCAGGTATGATTCCCCGGTGGACAATCTAGGTGTTGTTTTCCCTTTTATACTTGTACTTGTTCTTGCTGTTCAGTTGGGTTTGTATACTGGCCCATTTACTTTCGGCACTAACTTTTTATTCAGTTTTACTAAGTGTTTTTATTCCAGTTGTGTACTCTGATTGTGTGTGATTTCTTTTTATCAATTCAATGCATTCCTACCTTAGTTATTTACACCTTTGGTGCTAGTCGCCAACTCCGGGCCTATGGAAGGCGGGATTGGGGTAGTCACGACACGGGTCCCGAGGACAGGTCGTGAAAAAATTGTATCTGATGAGTTGGTTCTACCGTAAAACATAGAACTCTGATCTGTCATACTATCAAGCAATAGTGTTAAGAGTATTGAGTGTGGTTTTCAGTCCAGGGAGTCCAATGTTGGTGTGGCGACCAACGTATCCATACACTAGGACCCTATCTTCTGATTTCCGACTCTGTGCATGAAAAAAATAATTGTGTATGTGTCTTTAAGAATTATCATTATGTCAGCTCACCAAGTATAAATTTTTGACCGTGGTGGACCTGTTCCATATCTGTATGCCTCCACACAGACAGCCAGTTAGGGTTCGCGAGATAGTACTCGATGACCGCCCACTGAGTGACGAGGCTCCGGTTTAAGGCCCTCTTACTATGTTGGAACCTTTGGGTGGTGTACCAGCAACACCACCACCCATTGGGAAGAAAATTCCACCAGAATCATTGGAGGACAGTGCATGCCAACTGAGCGCGTTGCATTAGTTCCAGCAGTAGAGGCCTCCGATGTTTCGAGGCAAGATAGATTACCATGTAGTAGAAGACTGGATGGAGGCGATTACAAGAGTTTTCCGCCTAGTTGAGACACTAGTAGAGCATATGATGATCTTCGCTACAAATATTTTTGAGTGAGTGACCATGAGGATGGGCTGCATAGTGATGAGGTTTCGGTACTTGGACCATTTTCCGAGATGGTACCTTCGGGCAGTGTGCCAACTATATCACTGCCTGTTGGTCAACAGACACTACCGGCGGTACCGATAGAGGACACTTGTAGGATTAGTGACTTACATGTGTTTCAACAATAGATATCCCTCAATTTATAAGGTGAACCCAACCCACAGGTGGCTGAGGACTGGCTTGAGAAGGTGGCTGACATAAGGTTTTCCTTTGTCGGTGAAAAAGGAAACCCAAGAATCACATGTTAAACTCATGCATAAGAGGTTGCAACCAATCACTCTTGAATCGGTCAGCCTTACCCTCGTGGTAGCAGGAACTCTGAGTTTTCAGTTCCAAACATGAGTGACAATACATGGGGACATATTTTCATAATATGTTTCTAGGATTACCCCCCAAATGGTGGGGAGGGACGTCTGCATTGGCTGGATACTACCGAAATTTCGTTCCAGAATTCTGTAGATTTGCAACACCACTATCATCCTTGAAAAAGAAGGTGAAACCCTTCATGTGGTCAGAAAGATGCCAGTAGAGCATTCAAGAGCTGAGGCAGAGGCTGACTAGTTCGCCCATCTTGAAGCTACCGGAGGAGGGCGTTGGGTACGTAGTCTATTGAGATGCATCAGGGACCGGACATGGGTGTGTCCTGATGTAGGAGATATTATTGATCACTTATGGGTCGGCAGTTGATACAACACGAGAAAAACTACGCTACCCATGACCTGGAGTTATTAGCAGTGGTCTTCTCCTGGAAGATGTGGTGGAACTATCTAATGGGTGAACGTTTTTCATTCTAATCTATCCACTAGAGTCTCAGATATATCTTCTATCATAAGGACCTGACCCTGAGACAGTGATGATGGCTCGAGTTCCTCCAAGACTGTGACTTTGAGATAGTCTATACGCTTGGAAAGGGAAATGTTGTAGCAGATGCTCTTAGTAGAAGATCGGGAATTCAGCTGCTAGGAGAGTCGACAGAGCAGCTGGATACATTGCATATATTTTTTGTGGATCTGGATGGAGCAGCCTTTATACAGTCTCTCGCAGTCACTCCTCCACTTCTTCAGTGAGTCAGGGATGAACAGCATGTGGACATTGACTGTGAGATGCGACGTGCTCAGATATCCACAGGGCTGGCACCTGATGGATTTTCTAAAGCTGGGGAGCACATCATTTTTTTCAGAGGATGTACCATGGTACAAGATGAACTTCAGGAGGAAGAGTTAAAGGATTTCCACACAACTCCTTCAACAGTACATCCAAGAGTGGCATAGATGTATCGGGACCTCTGACGATAGAACTGGTAGCCAGGAATGAAGAAAGTAGTGGCAAAGTTTCTCTCACGATGCCTCACTTGATAGCTAGTGAAGGTGGAACAACAGGTACCAGCAGGCTTGGTTCATCCTTTGGAGGTCCCATAGTGAAAGTAGAATCAGATATCCATGGAATTTGTGATGGGTCTTCCACGTACATCTAGGAGACGGAGACCTCTAGAGTTTGAGGATGGAGACCACGTTTTTCTAGGGGTCTCACCTCGATGAGGTCTATAGAGTTTTCTCCGAGGTGGAATTTTATCTTTGAGGTTCATCAGACCTTTACAGGTCCTCGGAAGAGTTGGAAAGGTGGCTTACCGCTTATCTCTTCCACCTCAGTTGCACCGGTTGCACGACGTCTTCCACATATCCCAGCTGAGGAGATACGTACAAGACCCTTCCCACATCATCGTCCAGGACGAGCTGGACGTTGAAGATGGGGCGACATTCATGGATGATCCAGTATAGATTGAGGATCGACGGCAGCGGTTCCTATAAGGATAGTCGATACCTCTGGTGTGTGTTCGTTGGCAGCATGGGAACCTTCAGGAGAGCACAAGGGAGAGGGAGGCTCAGATGTTTGCTAAGTACCCCCATTTGTTCCATTAGTTCGAGTTGTAGCTTATGGGGATGTAAATCCCGGAGGTGGGGATAATTTAATGACCTAGAATTTCCGTGGAAATTTTTTTCTTAAATACTTTGGAATTTTTCGAGTTCTCAGTTTCTAACGGTGCACGATTCCGAGTCCCAGAGTGCTCGGAATTATCCGTCGAAGTTTTGTTAAGCTTAAAATAACACGTGTATGCAGTTTTCCAGAAAAAGTGGAATAAATCTTAAATGGTTACTCTGATCAGAAATACAAGACCACCGTTGCACTCAGGATGGCGGGTTTACCCTAGGCGTGACTTATGTTTAGTCGGCGTGGGCCTCCTGTGAGAAAATCCGAAAGTGGAAAAATCGTAAATAAGATAATTAAATAAAGTTATTTTATTTTTTAAATGCTTATAACTCACAAAAGGTAACTCAAATAAAAGATCTGAGACCACTGCTGAAATCGTGAGGGTAGGACTTCTTTAAGATGATTCTAACTTGGGTCGTCGCTGACCACCAGAAAAAGTTAGTTTTTGGCCGCAAATAAAATAATTAAGTGACAATTATTTTATTGAAAAATTCATAACTTCTAAACGGTAACTCGGATTGAAAATCCAAGAGTACCTTTGGGTTCATTGGGGGAGTGTTTCACTTAGGCAGAGCCTAACCTCGACCGGCGTGGGTCGAGGGTGATTGATAATATTTTTTTCTGAACTTTTTTCCGAGCACGTTCTGTAAACGTGCAAGTGGCGTTTTATAACTTTTGAACTGATACTCGGAATTGAAATCTGAGGGAACCGTTGAACTCACGGTGCCGATATTCTCTTAAGGAGACCTTCACCACATTTGGGTTCTAACAAGAATGGAAGTTAGTTTTTCACTTTTTGTGGAAGAATAAAAATAAAATATTTTATCACTTATTTTATTTTTATCCTTTCATTTATAATTTCAGAGGTGGGAACCACATGAGGAGGGTCGGATATTTATGGATATGAATTAATTGCCCGGTTACAAAGTTATGTAACCACCCATCCCTTGGACTTCACCCGAATTAATTAAGCAAACACAACATAATTAATTAACTAGTTAAACTCTTGGTTTCCACATTTAATGTTCCAACCTTAAATCTTAGTTTATAATTTTGGCACCACACCTCTCGCAGGGAGAGGATTGGAGCATTGGAGGGGAAGCCTTTGGAGAAATAAATCATTCAACGAAGAATGCCCGTCTCCACCGAGGAACGACGATGCCATATTCTCCCTCTCCAAACTGGGAAAGAAAGGGAAGATGTTTCCCGCGAAGAACGTCGCCAACGACGACGTCATCTCCTCCTAACGTCAACGGAATTAAACCACCTTCCCGTGACTCCATCAAGCGATAACCGATTACTAGTTAGGGGTTTGAGTTGAATTCTTTTCTTTTTCTTCAACATTCAAACCTTGGTTTATTTGTTGGCCAATCGTTATCACCTAACGTGGAGGGCGTATGCCAAACAAACACGGACCGACATCCCTCCGTTGGTTCTTGTTTGGTTGACGATGGTTGTGGCGCAACGACTTCATCGGAAGAGAGAACCACAGTGGAGCATCGGAGGCTGTTGACGTGATAGCCATGAGAGGAACCAGCGGGTCAAGGACCACCTGGTCGCCGAAGGGGCGCGACGCCATCATGTCGTCCAAAGAACAGGGTCGTGTCCAGGCGGGCCGCTGCGGTGTCAGAGGGGTGCAGTACCGTTACACCACGTCGGAGGAAGGGGGTCGCAGCCATATGGGTTGTGGAAGATGAAGACAGTGCGGTGCCCTCACGCCGTGCCAGAGAGGACCCGCGGCCAAAGGCCGCGGTGGACGAGAAGGGTGGCCGGCTGAGCCGACCGCCGACAGGCATTCCAAAGGTGGGACCCCTTGGGTCCCACCGTCACCGTCTTAGCGACATGCGTCGGCCGTTACAGAGACGAGGGGGGTACTACCCACCCCCCGTGTGGACACCACTGACTTCGGCTGGCAGTCCGCCTCCCAGCCATGCAGACCGGCTGGCCATGCCCCCTCGGCTGGGCCGCCCTCGGTCGGGCCGCCCCCAGCCAGGTCTCCATGGGCCGGGCTGCCACGGGTCGGGCGGCCCACGGTCGTGCCGGGCTGCCACGGTCCAGGCCACCTCAGGCAGTGCTGCCCCTCGGGTTGGGCCTCCCCTCGGGTCGGGCCGCCCCCTCAGAACGTGATGCCCCCTCTGGCCGGGCCGTCGCCTCGGGTCTGGCCACCCCCTCACACCGGTCCACTCTGGGATAGATTCTGGTGCAGACCGAGTCGGGGCGGGTCGGTCCGACTGGGTCGGACCCGACCCGGACCTACTCTGGCCAATTACACCTTTCCACCCGTATCGTGGGCTACGTGTGTCTGATCGACGAACCGTCAAAGGTGACACAAAATGGAGAGAGAGATGGTTCCATTAACATACATGAAATGAGGTTTGTATAAAGTTGGGGTATGGTCATGTTGGATTGAAACTAAAATCCAACCAGGCCCCTGGAACGGAAATGCCAATAACTCGTAGACCGGGCGTCCGATTGATGCTCCATCTATCGTGTTGGGTTCCTTATGATGATATGGAACTAAGGGATACATAAACATGAGACTTCAGGATAGTTTATGTATGGAAACATGGCTCGAGAAGAGACCCTCCTCGAATCGAGCATGCTGTGTGTGGGAACCCTTGTACTGGCTGTGACTGAGATGACAGGATCCTATGTGGGTTCGAGAATGATGATATTGTACTAGGATTTTCTATGGGTTTGAAAGTGATGAATTATGTACCGGTATCCTCTGTGGGTTCGAAAGTAGTGACATTTGTACTGGGATCCTATGTGGGTTTGATAGTGATGACTTTTTTTCCAGGATCCTACGTGGGTTCGACAGCGCTGATACTGTTCCAGGATTCTACGTGGGTTTGACAGAGGAGATGATTCAGAGGTTACATCTAATCATCTCTATCCCACTTCATGTGTTGTATACCTATGTGAGATGATTCATTTATTTCAATAATTATCATCGAGGTGATTGACTTTACTTTATTTTTGGACTGTTTTTTGCTTGGGCTCGAGAGTTGGAGCTAGACTGTGACTGTTAGCTTAGGTATATGTATGGGCATATACCTAAGTATTGTTGGTTGATACTCCGTGATTGTATATTTCTTCTTTTGATTATCCTTAATGGATTCTGGGAGACCATCGGGGGTCTCGGTGTCCCCTACTGAGTATTTTTATACTCTCCCCTGCACGGGATTCACCCGCACATTGTTATGCTCTGTGAAGACGACGGTCAGCAGTGATTGAGGCTGAGAGTGACGGACAGGAGGCTTCTCGGAGCTGGACTAGACGGGACGTACCTCAGGGATGAGTTGTTTGAGTTATGTACCTACCCTTCAGATAGGATTCCCCGGTAGATGATCTAGGAGTTGTTTTCCCTTTTTTACTTGTACTTGTTCTTGTTGTTCAGTTGGGTTTGTATACTGACCCATTTACTTTCAACACTACCTTTGTATTCAGTTTTACTTAGTGTTTTTCTTTCAGTTGTGTACTCTGATTGTGTGTGATTTTTTATTATAAAGGCAATTCCTTCCCAACATAGTGATTTATGCCTTTGGTGCTAGTCACCAACCCCAGGCCTATGGGAGGCGGGCTTTGGGTAGTCACAGTACGGGTCCTGAGGACGGGTCATGACCGAAAATAATTTTTATATTAAGCTTCAAATTAATTCTTGAGGAAATTATCCTTTCTTCTTCAAAAACATTTTATTTTCTCAAAATGTCACACAATTTTAAAAGAAAAAAATTTATTTGAAAATAAAATAAAATTGAAATCATGTAACGAAATATTCAAGGAAATAAGGAATTATGAAATTATAAAAACATGTTCATGCCGTATATGTTTAAAAACCATTCTTCTCATACTCTTGTTGGAAAAATCCAAAAGTACCTCATACTTAAAAAAAATTCCTTTCATACCATATAATAAAAATTAACCAATGGATAAAATTGACATTAAAAAATTATAGAAGGAATGAAATAATATTTTTGAATAATTATTTAGAAATCATGGACGTGGATGATAAATATACGTATGAAATACTTAATAATAAAAAATTTAAAATATTAATAAGATTGAAAAATTATCTCATACCTTAGGTACGCTATAATTTTTATGTATCTAAACCTCATATATAATGATTTAAATGATGTCATTGACTTATTACATAATCATAGACGTTTCTATGAAATCGTATATAATCATATTATCATCTGTTTGGTAACAATATTTCATTTTTACTCGTTATTGGGATATAAACTGCTTCATTTTCTTATGCATGTTTTTCCAAATAAGTTCGGGTTCTCCTTTTTATGTCATATTTATATCATTAAAAACTGATATCAATATAATACATATCATATTTATTTATTCTATAAATTTATTTAATCATTTTTAATGGTCATCATGTAGAATGAATCACATCACATCGTGGAGACGGTTTGTCGATCGTACGCACGGGCGATGATATCATTCCTTTAAAAATCAAATGGTATCGAAGTGGATTGTATATATTTTGAAACACAATAAATATATTTTTATAATAATAATATATAGTTATTACATCCTTCATTTTACCCCTCCATTTCAAGTTGTGGTGAAAAACAGATTACACCATGACATGGATATGGTATGTTGTACGTACACATGCATTGTGATTTCATTTTTCATAGGATGGATAGAAGGTGGAATATTGTTGTTACAAAATCATAATAACATATAAGTATACTAGTGATAGCACATTCATTAATTTATAATGGAAACAACTCATGAAGATAATGTAGAAGAAGAAATAATTTGAAAGAATCGGTATAAGTGATTTCCTCTACTTTGAGGATCTCCCTCTAGTAATCCTGTTAAAGGCACTAGAGTTGGTATTTTGAGAACAATTGAACCTCTAGATTGTGAATAAGGAAGTTTATGAAGGAAATATTCAGGGGATGGTTGATCTTAAAGGCTCAATGTGAATTGAAATAATGAGGCAGCATGTTCCTTTTTATAATTTATTTGTGGGGCGCTTTTGAAATCTCAAAAAATATTAATTTATTAAAAAATTAAAACCACATTCAAAAATATTCAAAATGTCATAGCTTAGAATATTTGATGAGATATGGTTTTGATGTCATCAACTGAAAAAAATTACAAGTTTTTATGTTAATTTAATCCTTAAAAGTTTAATTTATCACTTAGTTATACTATTTAACATTAAAAGGGTAACAATTATTTCAACATAAAAATGGTAAAATATTTAATTATTTAATGTAAATTAGATCATAAATAAATAATTTTGATAAATTTTGATCATATACTAATTTTTATATATGTTTAAAAATTCTTTATTATTTTTAAATAATTTAATGAAATGGTATTTTAACAAAACAACAATAGTGTCAATTTTTCCAATATTCAATTCCTAGATGTTTTTTGATATCACGATAATATATTATGCTCGAAATAAATAATTAAATATATCCCAAAGGGGTCTAGAGAATCTCAAGAAAAATAATTGTACATATTAATTAAATTGAATCATATTTACATTAATATTTTTCTAGACATTAATTTGATATTTCCATTAATAAAATAATTAGTACATCAATATTGTGTAATTATTTAATATACATATTTTTTGGGTAAAATTTAAAAATAAAATACTATGATGAAGTTAAATCTACCATATTTTAGTGTTATAATTTTAGTCGAATATATATTCTGTAAAATCAATCATTAAAATTTTTATATTACTAAAAATATGAATCTGACAAGTTTAACATCACATTAAATAAAATAATATAAGTGTCATAATATCTTATATAATGCTTAAAATGGTCTACAACAAGACCCTTGGATGATTATGGTCATTATATAATCTACCAATAAGATTTGATCAATTGTTTGTGTCTTTTAATAGTTTTTATTATTTTAATTAATATTATTTTAATGATTTATCATCAATTAACAAATTTTCATATCATCAATACACAACCCTTTAAGGTAATTATTTCATTTCTAAAAATTCAAAAAAAAATCATGATAAATAAAAATATAATATCAATAACTTTATTATTTATAGTATAATTTTTCTATTGTAGAGCCTTATTGTAATAATGATATATTATTTAAAACAATATTTTGACGTGTTTAAATTTTAATTAAATAAAATATTATGAATACCATGATATCTCCTAAATGGCCCCAAAACACAGAAACTAAATTTATATTAGAGAAATTTGTTTATTAAGTGAAAATGTAACATTTATATTCATTTATATCACACAATAATCCAAATTAATCATAACAAGATCCTTGGATGATTATGGAAAATATAAAATCGATGAATAAAAATAATTCAAGTGTTTGTGTCTTTTAATGGTTATTATCATTTTAATAAAAATTAGTATGTTAATTTTTCGTCAATTAAAATATTTATACATCATCCACATATAAACAATTAAGATAATTATTTCTTTCCTAAAGAATAAAACAACATAAATAAGAAAAAAAAATTAGTTTTCAACTTATTATTTATAGTAGAATTTAACTTCTCTATTAACTTATTTTAAAAATTCAATATTTTTTAAAACAAGAATGTGACATCCTTAAATTGCATTAAATAACTTATTATAAATATCATAATATCTCCAAAATTTACCAAAAACAGAAAAAACATATTTATATTAGGGAAATATATTTATTAAGAAGAAAATTAACATTTATATTTCATGATACAACCCATTTTTTAATATGTGGTCACATAATAGATATTAAAGGCAATGAAAACTAAAGTTTGTTTCTTTCTTTTATTTAAATATTATTTAAGAAATTTTCAAGGAAAAGTGTCAAATAAATGACATGATTTAGATCCTTAAGTTTAAATGGTCTAAATAATTCCATAAAATAAATTTTTTCATTTTTTTTTCAATTTATAGTCATCGTAATTTTATTTTTATCCTAAATTATCATATTTACACTTTATTGTTGCAAAAAAAATTATCATGGTTAATATTCATATTGATCTAAAGTAAAAAAGGCATACATAACAAATTTCAACCTTCTAAATCCAAATTTTATATCTATTTTTGAAATTTTAAAACATATAAAAGGCAGTATTGAATTAAAAAAACAAGTTAAATGTGAGCAAAAGTAGTTTTTTTTTTGGAAAAATTCACCTTTTTTAATGGAAGATGTGTTTATAATAAATAGTTGTGTAAAATTATTTCAAAAATAAATAATTTGTTAAAATTACTATTTAAAATTTAAAACTGGTCTAAATCAGAATTTTACTATGTAATGACTTTAAAATAAAATAATGTTTTAAAAAATCAGTACTTTTATTATTCATAAAAATTAAAACTTATCAGAAAAATACCAAAATTTCAAGAAAAGTTAAATTTTAAATTTATAATTAAAACAATATTTTTTTTGAAAAATTGATAATGAAATAGTGTGAACCCCATATTTTAAATGGTTGAACCATTAAAAGGTGGAGAAACTTTATTTTTTGAAAATACTTCTTTTATCCAAATAATTGATTTTGATCTAAAGTCATGTATAGAAAACATATAAGATTAATTTTAAACACTATATTGAATATATTAAATTTATTATTATTTAAACACTATATTGGATTTATGTATACCACAAGCTAAGTCGGTGTTGCATATAGAAAATGCTTATCCTTGATTACTGTACAACATAAGATATCGACAAAAATTCTATCTCATAAAAATATAGTGGTGTTATAATCCAATATTGAATAACACCAATAATAGGGGAGACAAATAAAAATAATGATCTAAGAACAAACCTTGGAATTTATTTGTGTCATCTTCAATTCCTTATCATTATAAGGATAAAGGAAAATGTTAAACTAATCTCTCAATAATCTCACGACAATTACCCTTCCTGCAACAATGATCAAACCACTAATCAATATGTTTGTGGATTTACCCATGTTATTAGTAGAAATAAATAATTGGTAAAAAAATATCAAAAAATTAAACACCCTACCTAGGATATGGATCATTCGTTGTATAGGATTGATTGTCTTTGGTGATTCATCAATAATGGTCTCTGATCCTGGGGTTCGTCATCACTAATAAGAGAGTTCTATAAGGATTTTCTCCAAATCCTGCAGGTAATTTTCAAGGTTATGAACCTAAAATTGCATCCCTTCCTAGTTCTTCATTAAAAACAATAGCATTGCTTCATTGAAATAATTTTAAAATAAATTAAACTCATAGTTAATTATATTCATTAAAACATCCAAAAAAATTCACATCTGAACTACTCTAACCGATATTTTCCCTCACCTAATGAAAAAACCAAATTTCGAACTAAATGGTGATCTCAAATTTCCGATCTGAGTCATTGTTCATGAGTTATTATTATTTTAAAATAAACTACTTTTATTTAATAATTCTATTTATGGTTACATCCTTAGTTAATGTTTCTTTATATTACCAGTGTCGACCAAAGTTAGGTCGCACCTAGGAAAAAGCCTCCATTATGAGCTCAATGGTGCTCTTAGATTTCTAATTAGGGCATCCATTTAAATGGTATTCCACATTTTCTGTAACATCATGAGATCATTATATTAAAAACATAACATTTTCCAACGAGTTGTTTCGGACGAACCGTGGATCGGAATCAATCACCGTCTCAGTGCCTAGTCTCAGAATTCCCCCAAATAATTTCAATAAATAAAATCAGGAAAATCAAATTCATTGCACACCAATGAATCCAAATTGTGTTACATTTAGCACATGATCCATAGCCCGGTAGGTAAGGACTCCGTAAGTGCATCCAAGCGACTCGAGAATAAATCCAAGTGGAGGCATAATTTCCGGGGGAACTGTAGGAGTACTTTAGCATGTACTGTAGCGAGAACTGTACTGTACTGTAGCAGGTAGTGTAGAAGGTACTGTTTGGCACTGTAGCAGCCGGGAATATGCCATCGTTCGGGTCTTTGATTCACCGGTTTGGCCCCCAAGTCCTTTAAGGCCTTCGGGCCACCAAGGCATTCTGGTCAGTAAGGCCTTCAGGCCACCTCAAGGGCTTCAGGCCACCTTAAAGTGCAGATGCAAACTAGACAGCCTACAAGGAACAAGATCTACAAGGAGGATGAGCTAAGAGATTTCACCACAAAAGAAGATAAATGGATTGTAATAATGAGAGGGTATGACACCTGCCATCGGGATAAGATTGTGCATGCACGGGAATGCCTAGTCGAACAACCATGTGGAGGTGGAGATCTGATTTCATGATGAAGATGCTGGGGAGGAGTAGTTCCAAGTAGTTAGTCAGGGTTTTATGTAATGTTTGAAGCTTTTGGGCAACGAATTCCTCTAAGGCCTACAGACAGTGTAATACTTACGCCTATAGGAATTGTAAGGGTTCCACCTCACCCCTTGAAAGGTGGATTATCAAAAATCAATAAAAATTAAGGCCTTCCGGCCATTGGATGGTGTCATATTTAAATATTTTTAAATCAATTATTTTATTTGTATATTACTCAAAAACGAATTGTGTCGTTATTCTGTATGTATTTGAGGAAATTATTCAATCAATAAAAACTAAAAAAAATTTAAAAAACTTTAATATTTAAAATAATAATTTATAACTAAACATTAACTATTTTTACCCCTATGAAAAAAAACATTTTTTATATTGAAATAATGAGAATGAAATTTTATATATATTATTTACATAAAATAATATTACAGTCATTATGAAAGACAACTAGAATGAAATTGATTAAAATATAACTATAATTTGATTGAGGTTGAAATTAATATATAAAATGAAATAATGTATTGTGTTTTGGAGATTTATCACCCTTATAGCATTGTTTAAACACTGATTTACAAATTTTAAACTTACTGTGGTGGAAATTTTTTTACCAAGGTTACAATTAATTATAACCAACATTATGGCGACCTATTTTCTAAATATTAAATTTAAATTTAAAAATATGGAATCCAGTATATCAAATTCAACCCAAATAAGTAGCATAAATTACATTTAAATTTTTCTATCAAAACAAGATGAATAATAGTTTTCAAGAAAAATTAATTTCTAAGTATACAAATGATTATATACCAAATTAAGCATAATTTTTATTATTGTTTCATTAATAGGATTAATTTTTTTAAAAGGTATGTAATGAAATTATAAAATCAAATTAATATATAATTGGACTTTGTAAATACTTGAATAGAAATGATTATTTTTTATTAAATCAATATTCATTACTATTCATTAAAAAATTCATCTTTTTAGAAGAATCCCAAAATATCTTCTTAAATTACATTTCATATTATAATTTTAGAAATGATATCATTTTTATAAAATATATATTCTAAATTTGGTAGATATTAATTAAAATATTTTCCCCCAATAATTGATAAAACCTATTTTTGAAAAAAATTATTTGGAAGCATAAAATGACTTTACTAAAAATTGGGTTCTTACATTCTAAGAGTCAATAAATAAATTTTTATTTAACAGGACACATATTCATATATATCATAATTTTTTAACACTATTAATACCCACCAATTGAATGGATAGGTAATAACCATCACATTTAATAATAATATTTTTATTTTATATAGTTTTTCAAATAAAGTACCGTGCTATGTAGGGAATAGGTTATTGAGATTGTTATTATTATTAACTAATTTTTTGGGGGTATTTCACAAAATAAATAACTCCTTAATTCAAATAGTGATTAACTATAAAAATATTCACTTTAGATTAAAAATTTTAAATATTGTGTTTATGAAATATAGAATTTTTTAAAATATCACATGATTTTCTATTGTATCTTACCTCCTCCTCATATTTTTTTTTCTTCATTAAACTTTTTATTCATTGATTGTTATCTATATATAGCATCAAATTTTTCTTCAGAAACTTCTCCAAAAAAATTACAAAGAGATCAACAATTTTAAACATTATATTGGATGGAAGGAAATATAAATTTCATAAGAGAAATGAGATATGATATTAAACCACATGATAAACATATTAAAATATATTCAAAAGATTTAAATAATCCTAAAAAATATATAAATAATCCTCAAAAAAACAATAAAAATTCACTATAAAACCCCTACATAATGTCATTAAGGGTGAATTTTTCTCTAATAAAAATTATAAAATTTGAGAAAAACTCAGCCTCATATAGACTGAACCTATTCTCAATTATTAATTAATAGAAGATCCCTAAGAGGGGATCAAGATTTGATACCTCATGAAAATACTTGTAGAGATATTCACTAATAACTGAGAGGGGGTATAACTAAATATTTTTCTTTATTATTTTTTCTCCAAACAATCAAGGAAAATAAAAATGAATATACTGATTGATAGAGATTAAGAGAGAGGGATAGAATTAAACATTGACATAAGGAATGATATGGTTCCCCAACTCTTGCTATCAATTGAATATATGCCTTGTGTTTGATACATTTTATCATATATCACATGTTCTTATTTATTTATCAAAAAATAATAAATAAATATTATATGGTGATAGTCCTAAACATATAAATGTATTCATGATATTATTCTAATTTAAATTGGTACCTATGATACCCAAAATATGTTTTAACTGTTATTATATCAATCATATCTAGTTTATATGGTGTCCTCACTTATTTTCATCATTAATGGGTGTCATAATGAAAATATATATTGTAATAGTACGATCATCAATTTATAGAGACATTTCATATCTATAAACATAAATGAGGAGTTGTGATTGATCCTTGAATCCTAGATAATTTTATCTTTATCTATTTTAAAATTCCATTTATTCTAGATCAAATTCGTCGAATATTATTCCAAAATTTCTTTCAAAAAATCCTTAATCAATTCAAAAGTTATAGGAAATTAATTTATCATACCAGAGATGCTTTTATGTTTATATACTTATTCTGTAAAATGTTTCCTTGATTTTGAGGTGTTTAGATCTAATTTTATGAATTTTTTCACTTCTTCTAATACACATTTTATTAACTAGGTTTTTCAAACCATAAATGTAATGTGTGTGTTATTTGAGACATTTAATCCATTGAAAAATAGTTGTTGTATTATTTAACAAATTATGTTGGTAAAACATGTGACCTACAAGGAATTCGGTAATTTGGTGATTTTTTGTGATTTTTAATGGGTTTTCCTTTTTTTCTTAATAATTTAAATTGGCCTCTCTAAAATTCATATATGTAAACTCCTCATCCTTAATATTTGTTCTAAGGTGGATTTATTGATTTTTATTCAAGGTAAACAACCCTTTTCATCCATATTCATAATTTTCCCTTCTTACTCCTTCCATTTCTTCTTCATCATTTCCCTAGTAGCCATGGTTATTGAACCTTTTCTATAGGTTTGTACTAAAAATGGTGTTTTTTATGTTAAGGGTATATGAAGCTACTCTTAGTACCAAATATTTCATTTTTTATCAAATGATGTGAGGTCTTTTCTGGACTAAGTTGGGTGTTTATTTATAATTTAATTTATTTGGAATGATATATGTCCCTATATTCTCTAAGATCAAAATTTAATTAAAATATACTTATAATTCACATATTTATGAATTTATATTTATTTTATTGTTTTTTGTACAATCTTTAAACAAAATAAGTTTTTAATTTTTTTAATTCATATAAACATAGAATAATCTTTTGTGAGCACTATATATTTTTTTAAATGCCATTAAGGATATTTTTAAAATAATTGGTTATTAATGTGATCTTTTCACCTAATAAAGGATTTAAAAATTATTTCCCATATGATATTATATATATTTAAGGAATGAATTAAAGGTTTAGGTGGATTTCTAGTTGGAAGAGTATTCTTTATTGATATTATTGATTTTCTTTGATGTTTTATCGTGTGTTGGATTATTTTCATCTTCTTTATACATAGTTTATTTAATATTTAATTACGAGCAACATATTTTTTCTATTTTAATTAAATTTTAATTCTCTTATTTGGGTTAATATTGATTAATAATAAAATCTTGGTATCAAAATGGGTTTCACAGTACGTGTTCCAAAAATTTTATGGTCGCATTAAAAATAATGTCATTGTTGGCACATTGGAATAGTGGTTGTCATAACAAAGGATAGTCTCTTAGTTTGAGAACCATTTTTTACGATTTATATGAGTTTATGTATATTGTGTGAAAAAATTTATAATTGTTTAAATATTATTTGAATCAATTTGTTTATATATAAATGGTGTAGGGAAGTGCGATGAAGGTTTGATATTGTGATAAACTATTTTGTGTTGTGTTATTGATATATGATTTATACATCTTAAAAATATTGTTAACTAAGTATCCTAAACACTCTTATCAATCATTAAGGGAACCCTGGGTGTTTAGGTAGGGAACCTAGGACAAGTACCACAATCCATTAAATTCATTATCCCTAGCTTTGGATCATGACACTAACAAACAATAAAACTACTATATCTATGATTATATGGTTATATTTCTATTAAAAGGGTGTCACCTTGCATCTTGCTCTATGACATTGTTATCCCTAGTGTCATGCATGATGTTTTATGTGATTGGTTTAGAACTTAAGATAGTATGATGGTCTTAGTATGACTTTACCTTCTCTACAATAGGGCTTACCCCATAATTCTAATTTTGAAGTTATTTTTTACAGGACTTTAACATCACTATTAATAAGACTAGATTGAATTTTTTTAGAAATAATTTTATTTAATTATTATTATATGATCTGTTATAGTTATTAATTGGTTTCCCTTTATTATTTTTTTAATTGTTTTCTCTAATATTTCATATTTAATGTTCATTATTTACATCCATATTTGTAAATTAGATTATCCCAAAGATTTACAATTATATCGTTTTATTATTTATATTATTCTATATGCATTCCAAAATTATGTTAATCATTTATACTATATTATTTCATTGTTCTAAACCCAAAATATAAAATTACTTTGGAAAATAAAAGGATATAGGTAGTATTTAGACATAAACTATTACCCTCTCATTAAATAAAGATAGTAATTTAATTCTTTATATAATATTTTTCAAATATATTTCCATTAAGTAATCAATTTTTTTTTTAAATATGTGGTATTGGTTTAATAAAATGTGTTATAATGTGTAGTGTTTTCTCTGTACTCCATAAATGTAAAAAAGATTGTTTTCTTGAAATTTATTTGAAACTATCATTTATGTAATGGTTTATAAATTTAATTTCATAGATCCTTTGGTGAAATAATATTGTGCATGTTAGCTCTCACCCAATAGAAACACATGAATTTTTATATAGATCTCATTTTGTCATATATATTCCTAGGTTGTGATATGAGGTTAGATTCTATTCTCTTGGTTCTTTTGAAGAAAATGTTAAGACATGGTGGGGACTGAGGGTCACATGGAGGAGATCTTCCAATTTTTTATTTTTAGGTTTTATTTGAAGATATTTATATATTCACTTATTCAAAAAATTTCTTTCTTTATATTCAACGATTTTACCTATTATGTAGAAAATATTTTAATTATTATAAAAGGTGGGTTCGGTCATTTATATTGGTTAATCATTTTCAATATTCTATTTACATTTTAAACTACATATTTTATTATTCATGATGTACAATATGTGCATGCACCATTAATATTCATCATATCATTATAGTACACATTTATTTATAGTTATATGGTAAAATCATTTCCATATGACTAAATTTGATACCCTTTGTTATTGTTACCATCCCATTCTAATCAAGAAGGTGCTTCCGACCATATAATGGGCTAGCTCAAGTGACATGGTAGGTTGACTCAGGGTGGTTTATAAAAAAAATCTATCAAATACCTATTTTTATTTAGGGATGTTGGGTAGATAGGAGATAGGATTATCATAGAATAAGGTATTGGTGAAGATAATGTACATGATCACCAAATTTTGGTGTGAGACTTGATATTCCATCGGTGGATGGAATCTGAATCTCAAAAGATAGTTTAGTTTTCAATAATTTTTCTTAATTTTTTATTTGAATTAGTTTTGATTCAATATATAATAATTTTATATGATTTATATTTATGTTTTACTATAATTTGGGTAGAAATGGTGGAAGAATTCGGTGTGTACATTTTTATCTCGTTGTCTTGAAAACCGTGGAGTGATTGTGCACATGAATCTATAATCTTCCCAAAGACTATTACATGGTATTTTATTGGTTTGTAAAATCATTCATAGTTATACATCTATACAAAAAAAATTATCCTTATTTAATTTTTTAATTTATTCTAATAATTTTTATCATTTATTTACGGTGAATTTAAGGGATTTTTTATGATGTTTTGATAATATTCAGTACTATGGTATTCAATTATTGTCTATAAAAACTAATTCTTCCCTATAATTGTTTATGAGATATCCTAGACATTAGATTTTTTTATCCTTAATTGATATCAATAGTGAAATATCTTAGAAAAAGATATAAGAATTATCATCTGGAATCTTCAAGAAATATTTTTTTAAGTTCAGGATAATGATTGGGGTAAAGATGAAATTTCTTTTTAAAAAATAGTAGATTTGTTTTCCTTACACATAAATTAGTATAATTTTTTAGAAAAATATTTATTTTTTATTATTTGGACTTGGGTATTTTTGTTAAATTTATTTTCCAATAATGGGATGTTTACTTGTATCATTTTTATATAACTATAGTATTAATGAGTTATTTAAATTGATGTTATGTCATGAGTTTATTGTTATTTTGTTATATCTAAATTATGGAGTGTTTTATCATTATGTTTCATATTTTTTTTGTTTAATGTTTTCCTCTTAGAATGGTCTCAAATAAGACCTTATTATAGTATGTTTGAATCTTTATGATTACTTAGTCTACCAAAACTCTAAATATTTTGGTATAACTAAATAATTCTTTATTTTTTGACCATCGCTTATAATTTAAAATATTCTACATTTTAACCTTGCATTATGTTTAGAAGTATTTGATAACATCATGATTGTGAAATCAATCCTATCATGGAACCTAGTGGTAGGTGATGGTTTTGTTCCATATAAAATGACCACAATTATTATATCATTCAAAAGTCCTAAGGAATGAAGGAATTAAGGATGTGGGGACATTTTTTAAAATTAGTTACCACTCATAATTTTAATTATCACCCTAACAACTTCTCATATCATGTTCAAACATGTCACTATATGTTCTTTTGTTTGAATGCTTTGAAGAAGTATATTTTGTTTGACTATTTCAATTATCTAAAATAGTTATATAAATTGGATTATAGATTAATTTTTTTAAACATTTTTCATTTGATTAATGTAATGTTATAATATACTAGGGAAGTTTTCATATTTCATGTCTTATGAGAATAACAGGTCCCTCTTTCAGGTGGTGATAAGGGTACACAAGATAAAGGTTCTTTGATCATGATGTGGCTTATCCATGGAATTGTAATTTCACGTATTTTTCTATATTAAGTTGAAACCTTGCGTGATTGGGAGACAAATAGTATCTATCATCCTTATGTTATGTTACTATGATGTGTATTCATCCCTTCTATAATTTTTTGGACTTTTATGCCACTAGTTCATAAATTGATAAGAATATCTACCATAAGAGGCCCAAAATTAGATTGATTTCAACAATTAAAACTTCCATTATTTACCTCCGTAAATTTCATGTATCTTTTGATTTATAATATCATTAAACCACTTCATAAACCACAGTGATGAATTCATTAAAATATTCCCATATTGATCCCCTTACGGAATCTATCCTAGATACTTAATGTCTCTATGATTGTGAATCAGGGTAATGTTTGATATTTTTGAAATAGTAATTCTTGATGATATCATTGTTTTGGGATGTTTCATATATTTTGGTATTTATTTTCATTGGGTATCCATAAGTCTCCTTTTTCCTAGGTCTAATTTATGGAAAATATAGTTAGACCTTATTTATTACTCTTCCATAATCTTCAATGACATTTTGGATGTAGAATGTGGCTTGGTGGACAAAATTGTCACACCACAACTTCACATTTATGTGTATATAATTATTATATAATAGTTTCCCTTTATATTAAGGTTAATGGGTCTTTTTTTTGAATTTTGGTAAATTTTTCTAGGTTCTATAGTATCCACATGGTTTTCTATAAAAATTGAATAAAGTGTATATGTTTGTAGTGGTTTCAATTTAGTGATTGTAACATTGTTTCCACATGGATTGGTATACCAAGAAAGTAAAACAAAAATCCTACTCAAGATATTCTATTTTGTTAATTTTGAGTGATTTGTTTTAACAATTTATACCCTTGGTCTTCCCAATTTTGATTTGATTCCATGGGAGGCTATTATGTCAGCTCCTCCACCTTCTTCTTGGTTCTTAGGTGGATTTTTTCTTGGTTCCCAAGTAAAACCCCCACCCCGACCCCATTCACATCCAGTTATCTTCTTCATACTTTAATTTATTATTCTTCATTTCTCAAGTGACAATAGTGATTGAACCTCATGTCTAGGGTTGGACTAAATAATGGTATTTTTATGTCGATAACAAGTTAATAACCTCTTGAGACTGAATATAGAATTTTCCATTGAAGATGAATTGGCCCCTACTTGATTAGGGTGGTGTCTCTATGAAATTATATTTTTTGACATGTTTAGATAGTGTAGGTTTTCTAAACACATTATTAAATTATGATATACTAATATATTCTTATGTTGAATAATTTATATTGGTTTTCTTGTTTTTTTATAATATTCATATAAAATGGGTTTTTAATTGGTCCTTAATTCATATACACCTTGAATTAATTTTGGGGAACAATATGTGATTTTTAAAATTCATAATATTCAATTCATAAAATAATAATTATTAATGTGAGTTTTCATACTTCTAAATAATTTATAAAATGATTTTCCATGTCATATTTTATTGATGTTTTAGGGCCCCATGCATATTGACTACAGAGAGAGGTGAAAAACTTGTGGTCATTTTTTATGAAATATTTTTATTTTCCATTAAATATCTTGAACTTGTTTGAGTTATCAACCCTCTTGAGATACTCTGACAACATTTCCTCATATTCATGATGGTTCTTGGTGCATTCAAAGAACATTTAGGGGATAATACCAATATAGAAACTGTCATATTTAATTCATCATTCACATATTGAACAAGACATAAATTCCATAACCAATTTATTTTTTACAATAGAATATTGACGACAAAGGAAACCCAAACCATGAGAATATAATATTCATGTTAAATTAAAAATTATTTATTTGATTCAGATTAAATATTACCTCTTTCTTGAGATCTTTCCCTATAGTTGATATTGATCATATAAAACCCTTTTCGATAAACCATTGATTCTCTTATATGATATATGTGTATAATCCATTTAGTGGTGATCCACGTATTCTATTATGATTTCCATATAGCACTAGTTGTAACGCCCCGACCCCAGTTACCTAGAGTCGGTGCATTAATTACATAACATTGGAATGATCACAAGAAAGATCAAATCTCGAAAGACCGATTGGTTTAGTAGCCTTGGAAACACTAGATATATTAATAAGTTTTACATTACATCATCAAAATAAAAAGGAACTACTACAACAACATATTGTCTCCATAGTCCACATTATTAACCCCTCATAATATCCCTGCAAGTCATTCATAATCTACTTCTTCACATCCTGGGAAAATAAAACATAGAAAAGGGGTGAGCTCAAATGCCCAGTAAGGATAACAATATAGCGGAAACTTTCATAAATAAGAATAAACATTTAAGGCAATGTATAACTAAAACAAAAGCCTTTTAAACTTTAACTTCAATATAGTATGGCATAAATAAAATGAAATGATTCCATTTACTTATTCACATGGATATTCTACTAATCGAATAATCACATGCAATATCAATAACCTCTTTCATAATGATGGAATGCATAATGCCAGACTATCATAACCACATAGCCAAGGCCTCATGCCAAGACTACAAATAAGATTTTGCCAAGGCCTTGTGCCAAGATACTAGTTTGTCTCATGAGACCTACCGATGCATCTAGGAGCTATAGCGGGCTCCACCCGTCACATATTAAGTCCAATGCATTCCGATATGAAAAGGTTTAAACATAACATAAACATTCATATTAAAACTAGCATACGAAATGTCAATACTTTCATCATAAACCATTAATGGTATATAAAAAATAGCACATCCACAGTCAAATATATCACAAAACCTTCAATATAATATAGAAGTTTTGTATCATAACAAATCATCTTTAAATAAGTGTAAAATCCATCAAAGGATGTTGACATAGATGAAATCAAAATTCATTTTAAATAAATATCTCTTTTTATTTTGAAATCATTTAAGATCCATATAAAATAAAACATTTTATTTGAAAATACTCTTATAAGCTTGTAAGGGAAGCTTTGACGATTTTATAATGGCGGAAAATAACCGCACCCGCCGTATAAGTTAAAAAAAACTTTCTTATCTTAATTTTGTCGAAAAGGTTAAAAAGCACCTTGTTTGGAAAACTACGGAAATATTCCCTTATAAACCTCTTATAAAAAGTCAAAAAAGGGTATAAATGACTTTAAACCATATTCTTTTAAATATTAAAAATGTTTTGAAATACATTTTGAAGAAACATGGATGTGGATGATAACGAGATCCCAGTAAATTATTACGTATAAACAACCTCAGATAATGAAGAGATTGTGAAATAACCCTTACCTTGTACTTTTCCTTGGTTGGGGTAGGTTAACCTCCTGTATAATGGTGAAATAATTGTTATTAAATTATAAAATAATCATATAAATTAATATGATATCATATATGATCTTTTAATATTGATTTGATAATAATATCTTAGTATTATCGTTGTTTCAGGTGTTAACTTACTTGTTTTATTTTATAAGTTTTGTTACATAAGCCATGTTTGTAATGGATAGGTTGTATATTATTCATATCCAGAATGATATCAAGTCCTTAAAAATCATTTTTAAATCATCAAATGATAATTATACTTGAATGGGTACGATGGAGAATGAATCTCATCGCGTTCGTGGAGACGGTAGTCTGTACGTACGCACGAGAGACAATATCATTCTTTTGATATTAAAATAATATATAAATTGATGTTATATCATATATACAGAATAATTAACATGTTATATTTATTATTTACATGAGTTGCACATCATTATTATACCCATCCAAATAATAATATATTGAATAACAATTACACCACGACGTGGAGACGGTAAGCCGTACGTACGCACGTATGGTGACATGTTATTCAAAGGGTGGATAGAATACTGAATATGGTTGTACCATATTTATAATAACATCACAGTATATGTGAGATACTGGATTTATTATTTTAGAATGGTAAGAACAAAGAAAGAAGAATTGGAAGAAGAAATGAACTTGAAAAGGGGTGGTGAAAACATTACCTCTTCTTCGGGTTCTTCCTTTTGATTTGATCAAAAGGGCTCCTTAGGTTGGATTTCTGATCAAAATAAGGCCTCTAGGTTGTAGTGAGGGAAGTTGGGAGAGTATTTGGGCAGGGTTTGGACGAGCCAAGTGGCTTGAGAGGTGTGAGGAATGAGTAGAAGTTGTCTCCTTTTATAAGGGAGAGGAGGGGCTCTTTAGGAAAGAGTGAAAGTATTACTTTATAATATAATTATATTCTGTTTATAATGGTCCAAAAATCATTGAGGTTGAAGATAAGATGACTCATTTTCTAAATAACATCAACCAATAAGAATTGGACAGGTTTTATATAATATGTTAATCATTATAATCTTATTGATTTAAATGATTTATTAATGAGGTAAACATTGCATCATTATTGTGTCATTAATAATTTAAATTATTTGATATCTAAAAATTATAAATAAAATATAATTATGTAGGAAATATTTTTATCTTTCTAATGAATATTTATAATCGAAAATCCAAAATTTATAACCCTATTTAAAAAAATTTCTTCTAAAAGATGTAAGCTTATGCCATTTTTATTTTTATTTTAACTTTATTAATATAATGTGTCCCTACCACATAAAAGTGGCTCTAAGGGGTCCCCAAATCGACCCAAGGATGCCCATGGTCGGGTATGTGTCCACCAATAAGGTTAGGACACGTTTTAAGGTAATTTTGTATTATTATAATATTATTTTTTAACCCTTATTTACCGGATTTACCCTTTAACCATGGTAAATAAAATATTTACCGCAGTAATTATTCAAAATGTGTAAAAATAAAAGTTACCTATTTATATAATTTGGACATCCTGATTCTAAATATGTAATCCATTTTTCCAAATTCAAAACACAGAAGTTGCAGAAATTAATTTAAAATTAATTCCCATTGTTAAAACAAAAAGCGTGTTTTTAAGAGATAATAACTATCAAAAGATTGACACTGGTTTATGTCTGGTTTAATTGTGAAATTATGTCCAATGACAAACATTAAATTAAATGGTAAAAATATATTCTAAATATACTTTAAAACCACTCAAATTCATAATTTATCAATATTAATTATTTTGATTAAAAAAGTTGATTTTAATTAAAATTTAGTAATTTTCACTATTCATCAAAATATAAAAGTTATCCGAAAAGTACCAAAATTTCACCCTAGGCTAATTTAAATATTCCGAATCCAAAAATGAAGTCCATTTTGAAATATAAAATATATATGATTTCAAAAAGTTGGTATTACTATTCACAACGGCTAGTTTAATTAGTTGTGGTGTGTGTTAGAACTCGAGGTTGCGTACAACACACGCTATCGCATTATTCGAAGGGAAACGTATCGTGGAAGCTTGGGGTGTTACATTCTCCCCTCCTTTAAATAATTGCGTCCTCGCAATTTCTAGGGTATTACTGCATAAAATGACTCGGGTGGTTCTTCATCATAAGTTCCTCGGGTTCCCACGTTGCCTCTTCCATCTTATGGTTTCTCCACAAAACTTTTACCAGACGCGTCGTCTGGTTTCTCAGTACTTGTTCTCTCGTATCAAGAATCCTGACGGGCTCTTCGCAATAAGACAGATCGGGTTCCAGTTCTAATTCCTCATAGGTGAGTACATGCGTTGGGTCAGGCATGTATTTTCTCAACAGAGATACGTGGAACACATCGTGAACTTTGGAGAGACTTGGCGGCATTGCTAATCGGTAAGCTACAGCCCCAATTCGTTCTAGAATTTTGAAAGGTCTGATGTACCTGGGACTCAATTTACCTTTCTTACCAAAACGTATGACTCCCTTCCATGGAGATACCTTCAGGAAAACATGATCACCGACCTAAAATTCCAAATCCTTCCTTCAATTATCGGCATAGCTTTTCTGCCTACTTTGAGCTGCTTTGATGTGATTTTGGATTACCTTCACCTTTTCCACCGTTTCCTCCACCAGTTCTGGGCCTACAAGTTTTCTTTCACCAACCTCATCCCAACAGGTTGGTGTACGACATCTCTTTCCGTATAATGCTTCATATGGTTCCATCTGAATATTCGAATGGAAGCTATTGTTATAGGAAAATTCTACCAGTGGTAAATATTGATCCCACATACCCTGAAAGTCAAGTGAGCAAGATCTCAACATGTCTTATAGGGTTTGAATAGTCCGTTCTGATTGTCCATCTGTCTGAGGGTGGTAAGCAGTGCTCAAATGAAGTTCAGTATCCAGGGATTTCTGAAGACTTTTCCAAAATCTTGAAGTAAAACGGGGATCACGATCAGAAACAATCGATACGGGTACTCCATGAAGTATCACAACTTCATTAATGTATAGTCTTGCTAGACGTTCCAGGGGTATATCTTCTCTTATAGCAATAAAATGTGCTGACTTGGTAAGACGATCAACAATAACCCATATTGCATCATTCCTTCTAGAAGTCTTTGGTAGCCCCATGACAAAGTCCATCGTAATATTGTCCCATTTCCACTCCGGTATGGGAAGAGGTTGCATGACTCCTCCAGGCTGTTGCCTTCCAGCTTTCACTTGTTGGAAAACCATACATCTTGACACAAAATCAGCAATCTCCCTCTTCATGTTGTCCCACCAAAAATGTTCCTTCAAATATCTATACATTTTGGTGCTCCCAGGGTGTATAGAGAAATTGGAACTATGAGCATCATCCAGCAATTCCCTTTTCAGATCAGGTAAATCGGGAACACAAAGTCTCTTCCCGAATTTCAAAATTCCATCTTCATACACAGAGTCTCTCAATCTCCCATCATTCACAGCTTTAATCTTCTTCTGAAATTCTCCATCATCAGTCTGAGAACTCTTAATCCTTTCTAGTAAAGATGGTTTGGCAACCATTTGAAAAAGCATTGATGTTTCACCTTCCCTGGTTATTCCCATGTCCATCTTCACTAGATCCATGAAAATTGGATCCCTTTCAATTCTCATCATGTTCAAAACTCCATGGTCTTTTCTGCTCAAAGCATCTTCCACCTTGTTTTCTTTCCCCGGGTGGTAGTGTATCGTACAATCATAATCCTTGAGTAATTCAAGCCATCTCATTTGCCTCATGTTGAGTTCTTTTTGTGAGAAAATATACATCAAACTCTTGTGATCAGTATAAATCTCACATTTTTCACCATAGAGGTAGTGTCTCTATATCTTCAAAGCAAAGATCACAGCTGCTAACTCAAGATCATGAGTAGGATAGTTTTTTTCATGAATTTTCAACTGTCGTGATGCATAGGCAATAACTCTATCATTCTGCATAAGGACACAACCAAGTCCTTTCTTTGATGCATCACTATAAATAACGAACCCATCATTACCTGATGGTAGATTCAATATAGGTGCATTGACTAATCTTCTCTTCAGTTCTCCGAAACATTCTTCACACTCTTTTGTCCAAACAAATTTAACCCCTTTACGTGTGAGCTTCGTTAATGGGTTAGCCAATCGGGCAAAATTCTGGACGAAACATCGATAATAACCTGCCAAACCAATAAAACTACGTACCTCAGTTATACTCGTAGGTGCTGGCCATTCTGGGATTGCCATGGTCTTAGAAGTATCAACAGAGATTCCATCTTTAGAGACAATATGGCCAAGAAAAGAAATCTCCTGAAGCCAGAATTCACACTTGCTAAACATCCCATATAATTCATGCCTCCTCAGAGTCATCAAGATAATGCACAAGTTATTTTCATGATCTTCGTAGGTTTTGGAGTATACCAAGATATCATCAATAAATACCACCACAAATTCATCGAGATTCTCCTTGAAAACTCTATTCATCAGATCCATGAATACAGAGGGTGCATTAGTCAATCCAAACGGCATTACGGTAAACTCGTAATGCCCGTACCTGGTTCGAAATGCTGTCTTCGGAATGTCTTCCTTCGTCACACACAACTGATTGTATCCAGATCGAAGGTCAATCTTTGAAAAGTATTGAGCTCCATGCAGTTGGTCAAATAAATCATCAATACGAGGTAGGGGATACTTGTTCTTTATCGTTATAGCATTGATCTCCCTATAGTTGATACATAACCTCATAGATCCATCTTTCTTTTTAACAAAAAGAACAGGGGCTCCCCATGGAGAAACAATAGGGCGAATAAATCCCTTATTACTCAATTCCTCTAGTTGTTTCTTTAGTTCGACTAATTCTACAGTGGCCATTCTATACGGGGTCTTTGATATAGGCCTTGATCTAGGAATCAAATCAATGGAAAACTCAACTTCTCGTTCTGGAGGATGTCCAGGTAAATCTTCCGGAAATACATCTACAAATTCTTTCACAACAGGTACATCCTCTATTTGAACATTCCTTTCCTCACCGACAGTTATTTAATTCTCTTTCTCCCCAATAATTGAATTAAGTTGAGCTACTGGGGGTGGATATAAATAAGAATTAGGTGGTGATGATTCTGCTCTAAAAATAAGGTGTTCCTTATCATTATCATCAAGAATTGTAACCTCTTTCTTCTTACAATAAATCTTCGCATCATAGTCCGAAATCCTGTCCATACCGAGGATTATATCAAACTCAATCATAGGTATGACGATGAGATCAGCAGATAAAGAAAATTTATGTGCTCTAATGGGGACTGATTCACAAAACTTTGTTGCAATGATACTTCCCTTAGGAGTTTTAACTGACAACTCCCTTATTAAATCAAATTGGAAATATCAAATTTTCTTAGAAAACTGGGAAGATATGAAACAATGCGATGATCCAGAATCAAATAATGCATTTGCTAAACTTGAGGAAACCATTAAATTACCTGCCACCACGTCCTTCAGAGCTTCTACCTCAGCAGTAGTGATAGCATAAGCCTGGCCTTGATCCCTTGGCCTTTTCTGAGGTAAGTTCTCCTGACGCTTAGGACATTCATTTGCATAATGCCCCATCTCCCTGCAATTGTAGCACTGAACGTTGGTAGCTTCCTTCTTCCCCTTGCAATCACGAGCTTGGTGGCCTTTTTCACCACACTTGTAACAGACTCCCATTCCCTTCAAGCAAGTACCATGGTGTTTCTTCCCGCATTTACCACAGGATGGATATTCAACCTTTCCCTTCTTCCCCTTATTTCCATTCCCAGATTGATCAGCAGGTCTCTTCTTCTCTTGCTTTTCTTTAAAGTCATAAGACTTAGAGAATTCCTTTTCGGTCTTGATAGCACATGAGACAATGTCTTCGTATGATGAAAAGGATTGTGAGACTAATGCTCGACAGAGAAATGGTTTTAACCCATCAAAGAAACGATCAATCTTACTTCTTTGGTTACGTATATAATCACCAGCGTACCATGCTATCCTTGTAAAGTTAGCCTCATACTTTGCGACATTCTCATCCTCCTTCTGTCTCAGACTTAGAAATTGCCTTTCCATATCTGCTCGATGGTCGTGAGGGAAGTATTTTTCTAAAAACAGATCTTTGAACTCCCTCCATTCCATATTTGATACTTCATCATCTTCCTTCATGTTTTGAATGAATGACCACCATTGATCAGCATCTCCAGTGAGGCGGTAAACTTCCATGACAACTTTTTCCCTTTCACTGCTCCCCAAAGCCTGAAATATTTTCTCTAGGGAATTTATCCATTGCTCAGCTACTAAGGGATTTGTACTCCCATTGAAAGTTGGTGGTTGTTGCCTCATGAATCGATCTAACATTGATCCTCCACGCTGCGGATCAGGGTGCTCCATACGGGTAAGGTTATTATTCATAATCTGAGTAAGTTGTCCCAGTATGGTGATTAGCTGATCGACACCAGTTGCATCACCAGCCCCACCATAATTATCTTGAGTATGAGGGAAATCCCTACATGGAGTGCGTGCATTGATACGGTTTCCATTTCTTCCACTAGGCTCCATTTCTAAACAATGGCATAAACTAGATCAGTTTATGAATCAAAATACATAATCCCATACTTATAAAACACTTAACATAAATTGAACTATTTATGGATATAATCCATAATCATAAGAATGTTTTCTTTGAGGAATTATATACACATAATCCCTTCAAAATTATTTGTAAAGAAAATGAGAGTTATCCGAAGCATATCCCCCGGGAGTGTCGTAACCAAGAGTGCAGCAAGGCCCGTTGTCGTGCCCCAGTTCCTGTTCGAGTCTAGCTCAAAGCGGTGTTTTCGGGTTTTATCCCTAGGTACATCTGTGCCAGAGCCGCCTCTACCTGCTCGTATCCAGACAGGGATGTATTGCTCGGAAAACTCACAAAATCTCTACAATACCAAAATTCTAGGAAGTTCTTCTATACTAATCCTCAAAGTTCATCTTAGGTCTACGTGCTCTAATCAGAGTTTATCAAAATCTAGCTTCCAAGGTCTGTACTAAACTTCCTCTGATACCAACTGTAACGCCCCGACCCCAGTTACCCAGAGTCGGTGCATTAATTACATAACATTGGCATGATCACAAGAAAGATCAAATCTCGAAAGACCGATTGGTTTAGTAGCCTTGGAAACACTAGATATATTCATAGGTTTTACATTACATCATCAAAATAAAAAGGAACTACTACAACAACATATTGTCTCCATAGTCCACACTATTAACCCCCCATAATATCCCTGCAAGTCATTCATAATTTACTTCTTCACATCCTGGGAAAATAAAACATAGAAAAGGGGTGAGCTCAAATGCCCAGTAAGGATAACAATATAGCAGAAACTTTCATAAATAAGAATAAACATTTAAGGCAATGTACAACTAAAACAAAAGCCTTTTAAACTTTAACTTCAACATAGTATGGCATAAATAAAATGAAATGATGCCATTTACTTATTCACATGGATATTCTACTAATTGAATAATCACATGCAATATCAATAACCACTTTCATAATGATGGAATGCATAATGCCAGACTATCATAACCACATAGCCAAGGCCTCGTGCCAAGACTACAAAAAATATTTTGCCAAGGCCTTGTGCCAAGACACTAGTTTGTCTCATGAGACCTACCGATGCATCGAGGAGCTATAGCAGGCTCCACCCGTCACATATTAAGTCCAATGCATTCCCATATGAAAAGGTTTAAACATAACATAAACATTCGTATTAAAACTAGCATACGAAATGTCAATACTTTCATCATAAACCATGAATGGTAAATAAAAAATAGCACATCCACAGTCAAACATATCACAAAACCTTCAATATAATATAGAAGTTTGGTATCATAACAAATCAACTTTAAATAACTGTAAAATCTATCAAAGGATGTTGACATAGATGAAATCAAAATTCATTTTAAATAAATATCTCTTTTTATTATGAAATCATTTAAGATCCATATAAAATAAAACATTTTATTTGAAAATACTCTTATAAGCTTGTAAGGGAATCTTTGACGATTTTATAATGGCGGAAAATAACCGCACCTGCCGTATAAGTTAAAAAAACGTTCTTATCTTAATTTTGTCGAAAAGGTTAAAAAGCACCTTGTTTGGAAAACGACGGAAAGATTCCCTTATAAACCTCTTATAAAAAGTCAAACAAGGGTATAAATGACTTTAACCCATATTCTTTTAAATATTAAAAATGTTTTGAAATACATTTTGAAGAAACATGGATGTGGATGATAACGAGATCCCAGTAAATTATTACGTATAAACAACCTCGGATAATGAAGAGATTGTGAAATAACCCTTACCTTGTACTTTTCCTTGGTTGGGGTAGGTTAACCTCCTGTATAATGGTGAAATAATTGTTATTAAATTATAAAAGAATCATGTAAATTAATATGATATCATATATGATCTTTTAATATTGATTTGATAATAATATCTTAGTATTATCGTTGTTTCGGGTGTTAACTTACTTGTTTTATTTTATAAGTTTTGTTACGCAAGCCATGTTTGTAATGGATAGGTTGTATATTATTCATATCCAGAATGATATGAAGTCCTTAAACATCATTTTTTTAAATCATCAAATGATAATTATACTTGAATGGGTACGATGGAGAATGAATCTCATCGCGTTCGTGGAGATGGTAGTCCGTACGTACGCACGAGCGACAATATCATTTTTTTGATATTAAAATAAAATATAAATGGATGTTATATCATATATACAGAATAATTAACATGTTATATTTATTATTTACATGAGTTTCACATAATTATTATACCCATCCAAATAATAATATATTGAATAACAATTACACCACGACGTGGAGACGGTAAGCCGTATGTACGCACGTATGGTGACATGTTATTCAAAGGGTGGATAGAATACTGAATATGGTTGTAACATATTTATAATAACATCACATTATATGTGAGATACGGGAGTTATTATTTTAGAATGATAAGAACAAAGAAAGTAGAAGTGGAAGAAGAAATGAACTTGAAAAGGGGATGTGAAAACATTACCTCTTCTTCGGGTTCTTCCTTTTGATTTGATCAAAAGGGATCCGTAGGTTGGCTTTATGATCAAACTAAGGCCTCTAGGTTGTAGTGAGGGAAGTTGGGAGAGTATTTGGGCAGGGTTTGGACGAGCCAAGTGGCTTGAGAGGTGTGAGGAATGAGTAGAAGTTGTCTCCTTTTATAAGGGAGAGGAGGGGCTCTTTAGGAAAGAGTGAAAGTATTACTTTATAATATAATTATATTCGGTTTATAATGGTCCAAAAATCATTGCGGTCGAAGATAAGATGACTCATTTTCTAAATAACATCAACCAATAAGAATTGGACAGGTTTTAGATAATATTTTAATCATTATAATCTTATTTAATTAAATGATTTATTAATGAGGTAAACATTGTATCATTATTGTGTCATTAATAGTTTAAATTATATGATGTCTAAAAATTATAAATAAAATATCATTATATAGTAAATCTGTTTAGCTTTCTAATGAATATTTATAATCGAAAATCCAACATGTATAACCCTATGTAAAAATTGTTCTTCTAAAAGATGTAAGCTTATGCCATTTTTATTTTTATTTTAACTTTATTAATATAATGTGTCCCTACCACATACAAGTGGCTCTAAGGGGTCCCAAAATCGACCCAAGGATCCCCATGGTTGGGAATGTGTTCACCAATAAGGTTAGGACACGTTTTAGGGTAATTTTGTATTATTATAATATTATTTTTTAACCCTTATTTACCGGATTTACCCTTTAACCATGGTAAATAAAATATTTACCGCAGTAATTATTCAAAATGTGTAAAAATAAAAGTTACCTATTTACATAATTTGGACATCCTGATTCCAAATATGTAATCCATTTTTCCAAATTCAAAACACAGAAGTGGCAGAAATTAATTTAAAATTAATTCCCGTTGTCAAAACAAAAAGCGTGTTTTTAAGAGATAATAACTATCAAAAGATTGACACTTGTTTATGTCTGGTTTAATTGTGAAATTATGTCCAATGACAAACATTAAATTAAATGGTAAAAATATATTCTAAATATACTTTAAAACCACTCAAATTCATAATTTATCAATATTAATTATTTTTATTAAAAAAGTTGATTTTAATTAAAATTTAGTAATTTTCACTATTCATCAAAATATAAAAGTTATCCGAAAGGTACCAAAATTTCACCCTAGGCTAATTTCAATATTCCGAATCCAAAAATGAAGTCCATTTTGAAATATAAAATATATATGATTTTAAAAAGTAGGTATTACTATTCACAATGGATAGTTTAATTAGTTGTGGTGTGTGTTAGAACTCGAGGTTGCGTACAACACACGCTATCGCATTATTCGAAGGGAAATGTACCGTGGAAGCTTAGGGTGTTACACTAGTGACTTTGTTTGTGAATTCATGGTCAGTTGATCGTCACACATTATTTGTCTTGATCTCTTCAAAATTATTTGATCTTGAAGTAATTTTTCATGGACTTTTTATTATTGATAGGATGTGATAATGATGAGGTTAATTTTAGAGGGAAATTCATAATGTACAACAATTCCTAATTACCCAATCTTAGAATATATTATTAGTCTTTTATAGATTTAAGGTTCGTGTTTCAAGTTTAATTAACTGAACAAGTTTCCTTAATAAAATTTTATAAACATGTTATACGCCAAGAGATGTATTAAATTAAAAATACTATTTTTATTCCTTGCTAACTAGAATAATAATAAATATTGTGTTACCATCTTTCAAATTAAAAGTTAACACTAACCTAAATCTTGGTTAGAAAGTACTTCTATGTATTCACTAAATGCACAAATAAAATAAATATTAATTCGATAAATTAATAAATAAATATTATGTCTCCATGTAATTTAACAATTACAATGTGAATAAATAATTATTTAGTTTATGTGAATATTAATCCTTAAAAATATCATTCCACAATAGAAATAAAAATATTTATTAAAATTTTAAAATTCAAATGGAATATAATTTAGTACAATATAAACACTTATTTAGTGACCCTCTAAACTTATTTCTCATTGGAATTAGCTTGCATTTACTAAATTACAAGATTTATTAATGTCAATGGGTTCATTCACAAAAGATAATAAAGTAGATATTGATATTTGGATAACAGAAAAAAAGTTTTTGTTTTGTAATACAATCCATTAGACATAATATCTCATCATGATTTTTTCACATCCATGTCAACAACATATATTCTTGATTTTTATTTCTTTGACTATCTAAATTACATTTATCGGTATCCTATGTTCATAGGATTTAATGTGACCATTATATTTTAATAAAAGGGGGGAAATATCAATTTTCATCAATATGGAAGCGAAAAATACTTCCTTGACATTTTCATCAATAAAATGTCATTAAATATGCACCTAACATACCTAACTTTTTCCTGAAATTTTACAGTCATGGTTTATGCCAATAAAAATATGTGTATGGTTCAAGAATTTTGTTGATAAAAATATTAAAGTATAAGGATCATTATACACCCTCGTGTATTAGAATACCCAATGACACATAATGATTTGGAATTATAATGGTAGTTATAATATCAAAATATCCCATATTAGATAATACTAAGTGTGAAATTAATGACCATAAGTCTCATCTTCTTATGATTACTCACACCAGATAGTCAAAATTCTTTGTTACCAAAAATAAAATTATACTTGATTGTTGAACATATTTTAATAATATTGTCATGTAATTTTAAGGTTCTCATCATATCATGTAACAATTATTACCTATTAGTGTGATACATACTCTAAGAAATTATTATATTAAAGTTACAATGAAATATGAATAATATATAATATGATAATTAAATTTATTATTTGATTATATGAGAATACATTAATAAAAACTATAAACAGATGATTTTAGAATAAAAACAACAATAAACTCCCACCTAAACTAGATCCAATAGCCTATTAATTATAATATTCTTGACCTCACATGATGAACATATTTATGTTGATTTATGGTTTTATTCAAGGGATCATCTAAAATGTATTTTATAGAGACTCATATCACTAGGACTTCACCTATCTAATTAAAATCTCCTACACGATTGTATTTGAAAAGTATTTGTTTCGTTTATTGATGTGATCTTGGCTCCTTTTCAAGGTCTACTACAGTGTTATTATCATAATAGAGTGTGATAGGATATTTAATTCAAGTAATCACATAATGATTATGGATGAAGTTTCATATCCAAATAGTTTATTTAGCTAGATCCGAAGATGAAATACACACATACTCTAATATAGAATCTATGACCATAACATTCTTTTAGTTATTACAGCTCACAAAACCTACATTGAGAGTGAAGTTGTATCCAATATGATATTTTAGATCATCTTTATATATATAGAAACTATCATATGAATATACTCATATTAGTATATCCTCATCTCCTCTATTAAGTAGGAACATATTTTTAGTTTAACTCATATACCTTAAGGATAGTATTTATAGTCATCCAATGGAGGTAACCTATGTAATATTGACATATTCTTATAACACTAAAGGAGTTGGTAACATCTAGACCAGTATATAGAATAACATACATGGAAAGAGAAATCACTACCGTATTTGAAATCCTTATCATCTTATTTATTTCCTCATCTTTCTAAGGGAAATTTTTCTTTCAAAGATGATTTCCATGTGACATTGGAAGTAATCCCCTCTTCGATTATTCTATACTAAATATTAAATGTATCTTGTAAATATATGTACATTAACTTAATCAAGTAGAAATTTTGTTCTCTCATGATGTATATTGATCCCTGGAATATATTCACCATTTCATGAGTCCGTAATGGGGGAGTCTATGATCAACCACACGTTAACATGAAGTTATACTAGTATTTCATTTCTAATAAGTAGTATTTCATGGGCATAAATTATTAATAAAACAACCACACTATCAATAAATCATTTGTTGTCACATGGATTGAATTCAACATTTAGGGAACCTGTTTCCATTATGGATTTTTCAAAATGAATTTTTATTGACCTAGATGATTACATTAATCCATACATATATCTTTATAACTTTTATACGTTATTTCATTCCTTTCAAGTCACAAAGCCTTCATTTTGTGTCTTGTAAACATCCGCTTGAATGTTCCCATTTAGGAATTCCATTTTGAAATTCATTTTTAAAATCTCATTGTCATGGAAAGATAATACGAAAAATATAAATATACTGGATTTTATCATATAAACTACTAAAAAGGTTCCTTCATGATCAATACATTGATGTTGTTTGAATCCTTTTGCAACTAGTTGTTCCTTCTAAATAATGATGTTTCTACCCATGTACAATATATTCTTGATTTCCCATTTAGAACCAACAATATTTACATCCATTGGAGGGTCTACTAAAATATAGACTTGGTTTTGGTATATAGAATCCATTTTTGAATTATTATATTCATCCCATATGGAAAAATATGTTCCACTTACTTATTAATTTTATTTTATATGATCATTATTACTTACTAATAATGAGTCACAATCCTCAGTGACTAGAAACCCATATCTTTTAGGTTCTCTAACAATTATCATACTCATACATAACACTTTTATCTTTGTAGAATTATCTTTCATGGGGATTTTAGAATCATTTACTATGACAACTCTTGTGTATCTTGAACCTAGACATAATCAATGTCTATCATAATCCTAATATCTATTATACCGATATGATCCATCTTATATAATTTAGGGAATATTAAAACCATAATATTTTAATCTGAATATTTTTATAGGTAGTATCCTCTTGTTTCCAAGACATGTCCTATGAAGATGAATGATGTTTCTCAGGGTAAAAGTGTTTTTCTTGAAATATCTTTAATAATCACTTCACATCCCTACACGGTTACATGTGAAAACACAGGTTCATTTCTATACCAAATTAAATTTGGAATATCTATTCAACTTTAGATGGCACTTAGTTTAGAATGTGTGTGGTATTCTATAATGTGTATCCCTAAAAGGACAATGGATGGATGGAATGACTCAGCATTAATCTCACTAGGTGTAACATGGTGTGGTTCCCCATTTCACACACACCATTCCATTATTATGTATAAGGATCAGTGTTTTTTGAATGAATACCAAATTATTGTGAATAAAAATTGAATACTTGAATAAGATAATCTATTATTTGATCTGAGAAATGTTTCTTAATCTTATAACCATGCTGGTTCTCAATATTATTCTTATATTTCCAAACTATTTTAAAGGAATATAACTAATACATAATAAAGTATACATATCAATATCTACTAAAATCATTAGTAAATGTTATGATTTTTTATTACCACCTCTTTCTTCAATAGAAAAATGGTCCACACACATTAGTATGAACCAACTCCTGAAACTCAGTGGTCCTTTCCCATTTTTCTCTATATTGATATTTGGTCCTATTTCCTTGTAAAAAGTCATGAAATATAAAAATATGTTTTAGTTTAATGTAATATAACTATCCATCTTGGGGTAATATGCTAAAAAATATTTCATTTACATGACCAAGTTGGTGTTGGAATAGTTTGGTGTTTTATAAATCAACTAAACTATTCTCATTACAAATTTCCATTACTAACATGTGTAATCCAACACATAAGGAATGTTATATAAATGTACCATACCATAAATATTATTTCATTTTAAAAAATTCTACACTTACTCATAAATGTGAAAATAAATCCATTTATATCATTTCGGGATAAAGGTATATTGTTTTTGGTAACTGATCCTACCTAATAATAATATTTCAAAACCAATATCATTAATGATGGTATTGTGAGCTGGTAGTCCCCAACAGACACATCAAAATTTCTGGCTCCATTTTATTCTCATAGATCTACCTCCCATAGTAAATATTCTCGAATCTACATGGTCCCTATATTTGAATACATATGTGAGCACCAAATGTTGTATCTCACTCCCAACGAGGTGAAATAGATAAATTTACTTGCTAACAAATGGACCTTATTTTTTACATTTCTTATTTTTATGGGTTTCATTTTTATTTAATTTACCCTTACTATCACATGTGAAATAGAAAACATCATGTTCCCTTGGTTTCCCCTTGATTTTTCTCTACATGGAAGCATGTTTTAATGAAGCTTTCACTTAGATCTATTTTCCTAACCTTTCCTTTTATTCAACATATGGATAGCATGATTTCCATGCTTCTTATCCATTTCAACGGGTATAAGTAGAGTGATATGATCTAGGAGATATATCTCTACTTTGTTCATATTGAAATTAACAACAATGATGTAGAAGCATTGAGTGGTGATTAAATATAGAGATAAATTCATGGATCATTAGATAGTTTAAAACAAATAATCTTTATGAGCTCAATGTTTCCAATGAGTTTGACTATATGACTCCTGAACAATTCATATTCCCATTTTTTATATGATATATCAACTTGGATATCTCAAACCTTTTCAATCTAGATCTCTCTAGATATAGACCCCAAATATGCTGAAGCATGTTGTAATCATTCAGATCATCATGTGAATTCATGAGTTCATTACACATTGATGTATGCATCAGTTCTGTCACTCAATATTGTTATAAAAATTAATGAACTCTTCATCAATCACCTCCATATTTGGTGGATTTGGAAGTGAGTATTCTATAACAAAATATTTTTTTCCATGTTGCAACATTAATCGTAGGAGCCTAAACCTTTCCAAGAAGTTATTCCTAATAATGAGATGGTCCTTCTCTAAAATTGATTATAGGGACAACAATTTTAATTAACATTTTGTTATTATTTAATAAAAAAGAGTATATTATTAAAAACACTTGATTTCAATTTACTCGAGGCCATAATTTTTTTAATCATGTCCCTCTCTATTTTATGAAGACTCAGCAGCCCCCTCCATTGATCTTGGAATGACTTGTCACATTAGAAATTTTTATAGAAAATATCCATATTTCCCTTCTTATAATACATATTATGACCATGAAAATTTTATAAAATTAATTAGGTAGGTGTTTTTTCCAACTACAAACATGAAGCTCCTTGAACTGTTGAGTGGACTCCCCAATCTAGAAATACTAACACGTACGTCCTCAACACTGACCTCTAAATTTTTATTAGATAGATAGATGGCACTAAATCCAATAAATATTCAATTATGTTTACCCACTATCTTATTTAAAACTTCCAGATAATTAAACATTTCCCTTATAGAGGATAAATAAACACTTTAACTATGGGTTCATATTAATTTTGTTGAAGGAATGCTTAATAAATTAATATTTACTTCAATGATTTTTTTTTCTAATGCATGATTTTTTATATTTTACCTTTAACATGTATTTTTATTATAAATTGGATTTTAATTTCGTGATTAACCATGTTTTGATAACACATTTTTGTATTTCCAGTTAGTTTTAATTCTATTTTTGCAAATTAGTTCATATATTTATGTTATTTTAGACTTGAATCCATAAAATAAATAATTTATAAGATATAAATAAAATAAATAAATAAATCACATGATCATGATTATGATATTATATAATGGATTATGTATTTATTTGGAAATAAATCAAACTATAAACCAAGGGAAAATCATTATGCCAACATTGGAATGAGTTGCAACATTCCTCTTATGAACCTAAATATCTCCCATGTTCATTTCATCTTGGTTCTATCTTGAACCACCTCCCCCTAGACTTTTCCTTGAACAAACTCTATAAAATTTTAAATAATACTTTTATAACATATTATTTATAACTCAATGCAGATAAGGGGAACCAAAGTATTGGGTAAGTGAAATTACATAAATTAATTGTGGACACATTGTTCCTATATAACAAAACCTAGAGGGATGAAAAACATGACATCATATTTAATTTTATTAGTAAATAATTGAAAACCCTTGAAATTAATTAAATTAAATTAAACTGACACATATATATAGGCCTATTAAAATCCCATGATAGGTCATACACATGCAACAATTCCATATTTAGAGTAACTAGATATTATTAATTACAATTCATTCTTCAATAAGATAATATGTTCATGAATTAATTAGAAAAATTATCTTATTAATAAATTGGTTATTTTGTAGTTATTCCATATAGTTGTAATAAAATTATAATGCCAAATGGTTTTAATAAAATAAATAATTTTAATTTGTTTAAATGAAAAAAATTGTACAAAAATATGTACATGGAAGAAACTCAGTGAGTACCTATGGAAACTACATAGAATGATTATAATTGTAAACATTTATTTCGTATCACATTTTCTAAACATGTGATGTGTCATAGTTTCATGCCATGTACTACCAAATTAATATTAAACCGAACAAATTAAAATTTCATATCCTATATTGTTTTACTTTTTGAGTCTTTATTGTACATTAATCATACCTTATTCAATGTTTCAAAAACTATCTGGAATTAATTCAGCATTTAATAGAAAATAAAACCTAACAAAGGATGTATATAATCAATTTAATGACCCACATATTTCAAATCAATAAGGATTAATGGAATAAGAAATTACATGTAATATTTTCGTGTATCTGGGTAATGTACACGATGTATTTAAACTAGCTACCCAGAAATTAATTCACATCACCGAATATCACCAATATAGTCTAAGGTATATTGAAAAAAATATCACTAATATTTATGATGTTCACAATGTTTAGAAATAATGTTTGGAGTTTACTTCATGATTCACATCTTTCATCCTATAAAGACCGTGTATTAAATACACAATGTGTAGTAATTACACTATGTTGTTTGACCCCCATTCTTTACACATTGAAAAAAATTACACTACATATTGTATATTCAATTTACATTATGTATAGACAATCTATTGGATGTGTTTTATATAAGAGATGTGTGCTAAATTGACTGAACATGATGTCTCTCATTTATTTCATGCAGTGTGTACTAAGGACAAAACAACTCACAATCCATGGGAGAATTCTCATGCATTGAATGTGGATACATGAAATGTAACAAACATGTATATATTGGTTATTATTGTATTATTCATCCACAATTCATGGAACCTATGGTTGGGTTCATCATATATTATATTCATTAATCATTAAAAAATCTTTGAAACGTGAGAGGGAACTGAATTAGATGAATTAGATATTTCAATGATGGATCATGAATTAATTAAAAAATTAAATGAATTTTTACTTTTAAATTTAAAATGTTCATTAATTAAGTATGTAATTATAAACATGAATGTGATTTCAATAATATCCCTTAAAGGTTCCTGGTGCAATAAAATAACTTATAGGGGACGATCCGGATTTAGTAAATATTTTATTTGATTGAACATTTGAATATTTAACAAGACATAAATATCAATAGAAATGAAATATTTCCATTTGAATATTAAATATAAAGGATACATGAAATAAGGGATGATATTTTTCATGTTAAACATGTAATTAATTTAACTAAATCAAAAAAAGTATTACACTGTTCTTAATATCATTTTTTTATAGTAGTTCAAAATATTTAAAAAAACTTTTTGGTAATATATCATTATGCATGTAGTATCACATTATGTACTCCCACTAGAGACAATTGAAACATGATCCTATGGTCTCTAAATGACACTGGTTAATCATCATGTACTTGAATGAACAATTCATCATCTTGAATTTTTAATCTCAATTACTTCACATTTCATCAATTTTGAAGAAATTTTTCTGGATCTTATCATTCTTGATATGATGTTGCAATAAAAGTGAGGAATCAAGAGAGAGATTTATGGCATACAATAACTCTTGATTCAACACTCTTAGAATGTATTAATTTTATATATATAGTCCCATTTTTAGGTTTTTTTAATTAATTAATTATGAATATTCCCTTAATATGATGATAAACTAATGTCGGACATAAGGTCATGTATTAAAAAATAATATTTTTTTTATTCCATGGTTTGAACTAACAAGTAAAATTTAAATATTATCTTACTAGATTTTAAATTAATATTTATTTCCAGACTTAGTATCGGTATGCCAGTCCTTCTTGACATTTATATAATACCTGAATAAATTTTTCATTTATTCAGTCATTCAATTAATTAATTAATTTAATATATTGATGTAATTTAACATTTATGTTGAAAAATCATTTATTGAATTTTTTTCTCATTAACCCTGAATATAATTAATCCTCATTATTAATAATAACATTAGTAATAATAATAAAATTTGATTAGAATTTAATTGAGATAAACTAAAACACTTATTTGGTGAACTTATATGAATCGTTCACATTACAACTAGAAATTCTTGCCTAATGTCTAAGATTACTATATAGAAACGTCTCATGGAACACAAGAGAAAGAAGTTAATGATTCGACATTTTTATCCATATATGTGCAGCTTCTAGGTTAGATAATCACTTTTTCACAATTTCTTATAAATATGGTTTCATTCCAATGTAAACATATGTTCTTGATAAACGATTATTTGACTATATATAATAAACATTTTTTTACACAATGGTCATGAAATTTAATGCAATGGTTCTACATGAATCAAAGAGTGGAAATATAAACATCCATTAAAAGGGAAGGAAAAATTAATTTCTTGAGTTATTCCTTAATATCACATAATTCATGATACACCTAATGTACGAAACTTCACCATAAACTTTGTTCATCATGGTTTTCAAAAATACATTTAAGTGTTAAACTCATGAAATAAATTATTAATATTCTTAAAGTCTAAGGACCATTACTCATGCTTATAAATTGAAATATCCAATGGCGCATAAAAAATTTAATATATAATGGTGGCTTAATTCTCAAAATCTCACATCTTGTATATTTCCTTGTTAAAAAATTGTTATTAGACATTTTATCTACATATGAGTACTTGAATCTTACTTTCAACACATTATGTTCCCTATAATAGAATGTTATCTGGCCATATAACTATGTATTTTTTTTTTTAATTTTGTGGTTATGATCATTATGGGAAAATAGTATTCCCTTTTAATGTGATATATACTCTAGTGAATTATTTCATTGAAGTCACACAACAATATGAATGATATCTAATAAAATATTTAAATTAATATAGACTTATATGAATATACATGTAATCCAAAATAAAAAAAATTGGTTCTACAACACCAACTCCAATAGTGCAGTGATAATGAATGAGAGATAAGACCAAAATATTTACAAGGTTATATCCAAAGACCAACCCCATGACATATTGGTTAGACACCCTAATATTTATTCTCCACTATGATTCTATTTATAAGTACAATTTAATAGTCCATAATTGGTTATACACCCTAGTGCTTCTTTCTTAAATTAATCCGGGTTATATACCCTAACCACAAACAATTTTTACTCAGTTGTTTATACACCCAAACTATCCTTCTATTTCTCTAAACAATCAATTTTTATATAAACCATCCCTTAAGACTCTATAGAAATGGAAAATACACAATAGATACAATCTCATTCTTCTTCTTTGTTAATGCACTATCAGAAATATCTTCTCCTTCTTTAGATAATCATTCTCCATGTGCATGTAAGCTCATTATTTCTAATGTATACATTCAAGATCCTCAATATCTTCCAAAAAACATGTTATTTTCATGATATTCTTTCCACAATGTGATCTCGAATATCCTTGATCATTGAATAATTGGGTATGTCTTATTTAGGGACTATTTTCATTGGCTGATCTTAGTTCCAAAATAATTTGGAGTAATTAATTCCGTAAAAATGTATGAAATGTTTTAATAATCACATACATGATTAAAATCGCATGAAAATTATATTTATATTTATAATAATAATTTCATGAATATTATTTTAATAATTATCAATGTTATTATTCAATAAATTTGGAAAAATAATTATCATTTCCATTTCACAATTTCTTATATTTTAATTGGTCAAGGAATACTAAATTAACTACTTATTTATTATGAATATTATTTTCTATTCAATTTATTAGTATATTTCCTCAATTAAATGTATATAAAATCTTGATATATGTATCATATTATTCTTCACTGATAGATTAGAAAAAAAATGTACCATCACATTTAATACCTGAAAGGATAGGGTCTTACACTTTCTTTATGGGGTTAATGAATAAGTAAAGTCTTTAATGGTATAAATAAATCGTGAAATTTGGAACCAATTTAAATCTCAAAATAATAAAAAATATAATTTAGTTTTTATTTATTCATGATTCATTACACTTCATGATACATCTCTATTAATAAACCTCATTGTCATTATGTGGAATACCTCCTCATATTCAATCATGTAATCACGCATTTCAAATAAAATCTACCTATTCTAACAATCGACTAGTTCGAGCTTGGTAAAAACAAATATCTTATAGTTTACATGCATATGTGTGACTTTTTGTGCATGTAAACTTTTAATCTCATACTCTCTCATGCATAACATCACACTTAGTCATATCTTTTCTCAAAACATCATTAATTTTATGAATACCACACTTTGTATGGACCCAATATTAAATATTACCTAATATTGAGTTTCAGTGAAGAAAAATAGTTTTTTCACTTTGATTATCTTTTATGTTTACTGATTTAGAGAATTATGAAACCACTTTTAATGTAAAACCATATATTACATGTGGAATCTTATAGTTAGTACCAATTTTTTCAAAATATAAACCACATTAAAATATAACATAGTTTCTATTTTATGAAAACTTTTCAAGAAATTCAAAATGAAATCTGACAATACATCTAATTATAAACTTTGAAAAAAAATTTAAATCATGGGATGAGTAGAAAAATATCATTAAGGGATATAAATAAATAAAACCATTAGTCCAGTGAAACTCTATAATACATTTCCTTAACAAAATACCTTTTACCCTTAAAAATGGATCATCATTTTAAAAAGATCATTATTTTTCCTTTTCAAAATAAAACATTTTCCTAGAAAACTCATAAGAAAATATATAATATATAATTAGGTACCTTGGGAAATAATAATACTAAAATGTAATAACCATACAGTTGGCTTCCATGCATGTCACTCTTACAAATGGAATAGTTATATGTCCAACATTCAAATATATTGATCATACAAATGGAATAGCCATACAACCTAATTCTATACCCAATGCATTATAGGTCATAGTTTAACAAACCATAATTGGTTTATCAAGGAACCACCCATCCTTGGTTTATCGTGTAACTACCTATCAAATGTCAAATTACAATTATATTATTATAACACATAAAATAACACAATTTTCATAATTTCCCTTATAATATTTCATTTTCAATCACAAGAAATCATTTAAAAACATCAACCAATTTTCAATACTATTTTCAATAAGAAAATAACAATAATAAGGAATAAGGGATTTATTTTTATTTTTAAAAAACATTAATTATTGTAGGGTATTCCAAATATAAATTAATTTTCATGACTATTGAGAAGTTGTTGTCATCTTAAGTGGTAAAAAGACCATTTCATTTGTTTATTGTCAAAACATTCCGTATAAAACACATAAAAGATTACTTTTGATGTAATTTGAATGAAATTCAAAATATAGATAAAATTTTCATAAAAAATTTTAAATACATATAAATATTTAAAATAATATCATGAATATTGACATGAATGAAAATATGTTATAATTAAATGTTCAAAAAATCAAGGTGTCTCATTCCAGTCTAATCATTTAATTATTAATCCCTATAAAATAATAACATTTAAAAAATCTTTAAAAAACATGGTAATAAATTAATTAATTTTAGGACAAGTAAAATGGATTTATATACACCTAATACAATATGGATAGTGTATAACATCAAACTATGCCTTACTGAAATTAGATTGAGATGAAGTCCCTTAACATGAGTCTGATTTGTCACATATGTTATTTATCATCCTGAATAATAAAATTATGTTAATTATTTACATTATTGGTAACCTTTTACAAGTTTATTATAACTTTTATATCACTTAATATCATGTTATAACAATTTCTTCATCATTAAAGTTCATGTTAAACATTTTGACGATATTCGGTATTTCTGTCCAAAATGAAATTTATAAGTCAAATACAGTCAAACAAGTCATCAGTACTACATAGATACAATAATATTAATGAAATAATAATAAATTTAATAAATTAATTATACTTTTTTTATCTATAATTTAAATATGGATATGAAAAATGAACAATGTTACAATCCCAAATATGGTAAGATATGTGTACGCATGAGTAATGTTTTCATTTTTCAGTGATCATTATGGAAAGAAGGTAAATATTTTAATAATATTCTATAATTATCATAATGTTGAGATAGTATGTGGAGTATGATATACACAATAATACCAAATGTAGGATAGAAATAATATAGATACTGATTTTAGTATCTAATGATGATCAAAATACAAGAGGGGGTGAATTTTATTTCATAAAAAATTCCTCTGGAACTTTTAAAGATGGTTATGTTTAACAATATTAAACAAGGTAATTCACAAAACCTCTAGTTCTACAGACATGATAGATTCTAGAAATATGATTCTGAGAAAGTGATTCTGGAAAAGCGGTTCCAGAACTGAAACTTTACAAAAGCTTACCAAGATAAAAATTCTACTTTAAAGCGTATAGAGTAATACAAAATCAGAGTATACAAGTATATGGAAGTATATGATCGTTATACATTCCTCAACAAATACAAATCAGTGGAAAACTTGAAACAAAACAAGTAACAAGTAGTAAATATTTTAACCCAAAGAGAAGGGTGACCAACAACCTTGGATAAAGGTCCCTTGATTTATACTTTCAAGAATGTCTGTCTTACCCACACTAGGGTAAGTCCTCAATAAAAAGATCAGAGTATGTCTTTCTATCCCCACAAGCCCTCAACTTCAAGGTAGTCAGAACATCTGTCTTCCTCAACAAGGAATTACTCAACTTCAAGGTAGTTGTCACCTCTGTCTTCCTATCTCTATAAGCCCTTGAATGTACTCAGAAACATTCGAAGTCGCACAAAGCAATTATGAACATGAAGTTCAGTACGCACAAAGCATGAATGTTTCCCTCTCTATAAATTAAATTTGCAGCATGTAATCTCTAGATTGATCAACATTTTATGAGCTCTCTCTAATGATCTCCTTTTTATAGGCACAACTCCAATAGTCGACAACCTCCTCCAATGGTCATATTTTTCCTTGAATTTCCGAGGGACCTGTACACGTGTCACTCAAAAAACGGTTAGTTAGTAACTAAATTCACGACATCGTTTTATAACTAAAACAAGTGTAAGAAAAAATATGGTTACTTAACCAAAATAAATTATTTTCAATGTAATGAATAAATGTTCGGAGTCTAACAAAAAACTCATTCGGTATTTATAATAAAAGGATATTAGTATTCTTTTTTCAAAGGAAATCAGAATCTGAACTCATAAGAATCTAGAACCTAAACTTAGAATGTTCAAAGTCATAGTTCATAGGAATTTGGAGTCTGAACTCATAAAATTTCAGAGTAAGAACTCATAAGAGTTCAGAGTCTGAATTCAGAGAACTTTAGAGTTAGAACTCATAAGAGTTCGGAGTCTGAATTCATAGAATTCAGAGTAAAAAATCTAGATCCTGAGAACAGGATTCTCTATATCTTTGTATTATAAGATTCCGATGTTTTTAGATATGAAACTAAATATTATACTTAGACAAAATATGAACAAAGAAAAACATGGTAAGGATAAATTTCCTTGGGGAAGGAAAACATTTCTTATGAAAGTAAAACATCGGGTAAAATGTAATTTTCCTTAAGATAAAGTGTTTGTGATTTTCAAAACATGAAGGAATGGTAAAGTAATAAGAAAGCCTTATTGACTCAAAAATATCCCCAAACATGAAGGAATGTAAAAGTCTTAAGGAAACCTTATTGACTCAACAATCTCCCCCTTTTTGGAAAGCACAAACATCCTTACGAAAAAGAAAATAAGGACTTAGAAAGTATATTTTTAGACTTTGGAAATAAAACTTATCTCCCTTATCACATGGTAAAAGATGAATACGACTAACTCCCGCTTAGGCTTTGGAAACACAAATGATAATATTCTAGATTTCTAGAATAAGGCTTATCATTCTATTTCATACAGAAATATTCAAGATGAAAACTCTATCTTAGATAAACTCCCCCCTTACTTACGGACATTTCTTCTTTAATTAGTATTATTTTTCATTTCTCCCCCATTGAGATTTTCAAAAAGAGATACAACGAATGGAAATGAAATTATAGTACCTGAAAATTTTAGTACAAAATATCCAAAAAAATGAGCAACCAAAATCTCATTAAGATTGGAAAAATTTATACAGCTTGGAAAATACACCAAAAGATCATATTTAATCAAAGATCATCTTTCTTTTTTCTGGGGCATCAGCTTCTTCACTGTTTTTTTATACTTCTTGAGCACCTTGTGGTCTTCCTCTACTCGCTTAATAATCTGATCCCGGTCCTATGCATTCTTTTCTAAGTCATTGATTATATATTCATAAGCCTTAAGATTCACTTCCTTAGCCTTCACGGCATCTTCTTTCTTGAAAATCCTTTCTTCTATCTCAATCCGAAGATCTCTTTCTCTCTTCCATCTTTGAGCATCTGAATACAACATCCCATTCAGATCTTTTACTTCTTGAATCTGAGAATTCTATTCGAGAGTCAACTTTTCTTCAAAACTGCTTGTGAGATTCTTGATCTTACTATCTTCAATTTCAAAAGCCTCCTGGACACTATCCTATAACAAATCAAGAATTATCATGTCTTCAATGGTTTTTCTTGACCAAATGGTCATCTTCCTGCATGATCTTTTATGGGCTTCATAGTTGATGAAAAAATTCTTGAAATCAGCCTCATGATTGACACACTTATCCATTACAATGGATACTGAATCCGATTTCTGGTTCAGAGTGTGTTGAATCATTTGAAATCTTGAGTAAATGCTTGAAAAAATCATAATGGTCCCAACAAACTTCTTCAAGGACTGGAATATGAAATCATGTCCAAGGAATGATGATTCTGAATCTGAAACATTACTTGGTGAGGTTTCTTTTTCAAGCTCAGCAAGTTTCCTCTTTGATGATCAACCAACTTCCTTATTTTTACCACGGATTTGGTAGGTGTATCACCAACCACCTATTTTCCCTCATCTGTTCACAGAATGGATTCCTCATTTGGTAACTCATGTTCGTTGTCAGAAAGCTGAACAATTCTGTCTTCATCTATATTCTCCTTCTCTACTCCTACCACAGCATCATTAGGATGTATGAAATGATGATTAAAACTTTCTTTTTTAGGAATCTTATTCACTTCTTCTTCAGTGTTCTCATCCTCTTCTTTCTCATCTATCCCAGGTATATCCAGCTTTGAAAATTCTGCTTCATAAGTTTGGATTTTCAATTTCTCGGATGGAATTTCCTTCTCATGGAAATCTTCAACTTTATTAATAAAATATGTGGTGTCACCACAGATTTTTCTTCTTCCACATCTTCCACAGCTTTTTTTAATTCTATTTTTTTTTGGGATTTCTCCGGAGTCACGAATTTCATTCCCTGAGTCTCAGGTATAGCTTCTACCAAAAAGGATTTGGGTACTGGGAGATTCTATGAAGCTTTCTCAGTATCCCTTACAAGGGATTGAAAATTTTCATCCTCATAAATCTTCTTCTTTTGTTTCTTTTCTTTAGCTTTCATATCAAGATCATGAGTTTTGTTCTCTTTTAAGGCTTTGGCATCAGCCGGATCCAAAAAAACATGGCTCCCATACTTTCTTATTTTTCTTATCTTCCCTCCTCTTTTCTATAACCACATCTGGATAGGATTTTTGTTTCTTAGGTTTTGGAAGTGCGGATTGGGATTCCTTAGCTTTTGGGGTTTTATCTTCCTCTTCTACTTCCTTTACCTTTATCTTCTTTCGTCCCTTTTTGGACGGTTCATCCACTTCTGGTTTCTTCGGAATAGCTTCAGCTTCTTCCTCTAGTAGGTCATAAAATTCTCCAGAGTCTTTAGAGAAACCAATGTTCAATCTCTTCAAATTATCATCACTGATTAGCATGACTTTTCAATTCCTTTGCTCTAAACTTTAAGGGATTTTAAAATATTCTAAGAACCAAACAATTAACTTGGAAAGAATAGATGGATACATGATTATCTGAGCCTTTAAATTTCTATTCTTGATATTCTCGATCATAATCAGAATTTCCTTTACCAAATTAACCTTCCTCGGGTTCACTAGAAAATCTAGGATGTACATGACACTCTTGTTCAATGTGTCCCTGTCACCTTTTCTCGGAATGATAAATCCTTTAACCCATCATTCAAAGATCTGATTATTTGTAGAAAGGTGATCAATATTTGGAGTGTTGACATCTGTATGACCAAGGCACACCTTAGCTTTCACTTTTACAAAGCTTCCATGAACATCCGACAACTTAAGAGAAAAAAAATCAGCTTCCCCTTCGTATGGATTACCAACCAAACTAGATTCCTTAGTATATGAAAGAGAATAAGTGTTTCCATAGCTCTTAAACGAAATTTTTTTTCTGCCTTCTTCCTTGAAGGAACTGATTGATTCATAAAATTCAATAATCAAATCCAGATACAATAAATCCTGAGCCACTGGCTTCGATATGTAAACACTCTCCCATCCATTCAGCTTAATATTTTTCTAGATGATGGACTCATACTTAGTGAAGAAGTTCGGATGCACCAACATTTCTATATACACCTTCAACTCTGATATTGGATTGACAGTAGACATAACTTCTTGATAGGATTCTTCTACAGAAATTCGGATTTGAGAAAACTCTGAATAGTTCGGAATGGTCTTATGTTGAAGGGAAGAACTTCAACATGCGAAGGCTTGAAATAGATGTGGGACAATTATCGAGGGGTCCCTTATATATGTGTTTAAAGTGATGATTTATATTCAATTTTCAATCCAATGGTTGAAAATCGTTCATATTAGATCTAACGGTTGATATGATAGCCATAAGAAAACCTGGTAGAATCTGATCTTTTGAGGTTTTTAAGGAAAAAATTGAAATTTAAGGAGGAAAAGAGAATCCAAAAATTTTAAAAAACAAATGAAAATACCAACAAGAAAAAGATTATTACAAAAACTCAAGAAAGGAAACATACCTTTCAGACTGCTAGGAAGATTATTCATAGTGAGGAAAATTCTTCTTGAAGAACTTTAGATTCCGAAAATTTGATTACGGAAAAATTTGAAAAACTAATTATGAAAAATTTCATTATGAAAATTTTGAAAAAAATTATTAAGAAAAATTTAAAAACATCATTATGAAAAATTTAAAAACATCATTATGAAACTTCATTACAAAAATTTTGAAAAACATCATTACGAAAAATTAAAACTAACTACAAAAATTTTAGAAAAAATTGTCTAACAAGAAAATATGCTCCCCCTATTAAAAGGTTTTTATTACTGTAAGGAGATAGGTTTCAACCGAGAGTTAATGAGGAGGATTACCAAATGGTTATCTTTACTAAATTCATTTTAATGTATTAAAATCTATCGGAGGGTAAAGATTTTGTACAAATATCAGCAAGTTGATCTTGTGTTCCGATAAATTGAAGAATGATATTTCATTTTTGTGTGTTATCCGTAAGAAATTGATGCCTAATATCTATGTTTTTTTCACAGGAGTGATGTGCATGATTTTTTCCTAAAGCAATGGCACTAGTATTATCACACAAAATCTATTTTTTGGTAAAACTCATACCATAGTTTGTGAGTGTGTGTTGCATCCACAACACTTGAGCACAACAACTTCTAGCTGCTATATATTCAACTTCATCATTGGAAAGTGATACTGAGTTTTTCTTTTTACATTAACAAGAAACTAATGAATCTCCCAATAAATGACAAGTTCTGAATGTGCATTTTCTATACATTCTACATCCACCAAAGTCAGCATCTGGAAAAATTTTCAAAAAAAATCATTTCCAGAAGTATAAAAGAGTCTGAGATCCATGGTTCCCTTTACGTAGCGAAAAAATCATTTCACTTCCTTTAAATGAGATTCCTTAGGATTAGATTGATATCTTTCACATAAGAATACTGAAAACATTATGTCTTGATGACTAGCTATCATGTAAAGTAGACTTCTTATCATACCTCTAAAAGATGTTTGATCTACTGTTTTCCCAGATTCATCTAGATAAAGTGAGTTTGAGATACCAATGGGAGTAATTATACTTTTTTTGTTGTCATATCCATACTTTTCAAGAATATCTTTGATATACTTATGTTGGGATATAGAGTTTCTTTTCTGGTTTTTGAGAAATTTAAAAACCAAGGAAAATTGTTAACTCACCCATCATACTCATTTCAAACTCAGAATTCATTAGATCTAGAATGAAATCAGTTAATGATTGCTTAGTTGAACCAAATATAATGTAATCATCATAAATTTGAACAATCAAAACATTTTTATTCTCTTTCTTTATAAAAAGGGATGGATGTCCATTTCCCTTAATATAATTATTTTGAAGCAAAAATCTTGTAAGTCTATCATACCATGCTCGAGGGGCTTTCTTAAGTCCATAAAAATCGTTGGTATGTTTAAAAACATGTTCAGGATATTTTGTATCTTCAAAACTAGAATGTTGCTCAAAAAAAACATCCTCTTGTACAAAACCATTAAAGAAGAAAAATTTCACATCCATTTGAAAAAGTTTTAAATTAATGAATGATGCAAAGGATAGTAAAATACCAATATATACAAGTCTATCTACTTGAGCATAGGTTTCTTCATAGTCTATTCACCCTTGTTGATTATATCCTTTAGCAACGAATCTATCTTTATTTCTTACTATGATTCCATTATCATCACACTTATTTCTGAAGACACATTTGACTCCAATAACATAAGATTACCTAGGGATTTCAACCATGGTCTAGACTTTATTCCTTTCAAATTCATTTAGTTTATCTTGAATAGATTTATCCAATCATCATCACCTAAATCTTCAATAGGTCTTTTGGGTTATAATTGAGAATGAAATGATAGATGTTTTACTTAATTTATTACGAAACTTCTAGTACTTACAGGTTTATTCACATAACCAATGATACTGTCACATAGATGAATCTTATGAAATAGCTGATTTGGGTTTTGTAAAACATGTTCATCAACATAGGGTAGGAAGTCTTCTAGGATAAATGTTTTAGAAATATCTTCTTGGACATTTTCCTTATCATAAGGATCTTCTATCAAGGTTTGGTAATTAGTTTTTGAAAACACTTCCAATGATGTAGGTTGGGGTTGTTAAAAACAAAGGGATCCGTTTCATCAAATTTGACATGTACTGTCTCTTCAATATTACAAGTGTTTTTATCGAAATCTCTATATTCTGTAGAAGTTGTAGAGTATCCTAAGAAATTTCCTGCATCAAATTTTGGTGAGAATTTATATAGATTATCTTTACTATTCATAATGAATACCTTGCAACCTAAATCCTTGAAGTAGGAAAGTCTAGGTTTTCTACCATTCCATAACTCATAAGGAGTTTTATTAAGAAAAAGTCTAATCAATACTCGATTTATAGTATAACAATCAGTATTTATAGCTTCAACCCAAAAATGTTTGGCTATAGAATACTCACTCAACATGGTTCTTATCATCTCTTGAATATTTCTATTTCTTCTTTCAACAACACAATTTTGTTGAGGTGTCCTGGGTGCTGAGAAGTTATGTGTAATCCCTTTTCTACTACAAAAGATTCAAAAATAGAATTTTGAAATTCTCCTCCATGATCACTTTGAATAGTTTTCTAAGGAAGTTTTTTCTCATTTTTAACTTGGGCTCAAAAAATTTTGAAATAAGAAAAAGCTTCAGATTTCTTTTATAGATAATAGACCCATGTAAATCTAGTGTAATCATCAACTAAGAAAAATACATAATATTTTCCTCCATTGCTTCTAGTTTGTGTTGGACCAAAAATATCCATGTGCACTAACTGTAATTCATTAGTGGTTGAGACATCACCAACTGATTTAAAACTTGATTTATGTTGCTTTCCATATTGACAAGGATCACAAAATTTTGAAAAAACCAAATCTAAGCTATGGTAGATCCTTAACTAGTCTTTTCTTAGAAAGTTTTAATAGGTTCCTAAGGTTACCGTGACCTAGAATTATATTCCATAACCAAGAATAATCTTCCATTTCACTAATTCAAGGTAAGTCTTGGCTCCTATGGTCTTCAAAGTTCAGTGTGTATACATTCTCTTGTCTATGGGCAGAAAAAAAATAAACTCTTCCTTGGAATTGTGTACGAATCACTTATTATTCCTAAAATCCAAAAGGTAACCTTCATCACATAACTGACTTATGCTAATGAGGTTGTGCTTAAGACCCTTATTAAATAAAACATTTGAAATCAAAGTCTTTCCAAGAAGAACAATGTTACCTATACCAATAATTTCTCCTGGAGCATTATCTCCGAAAGTTAATTTTCCTCTTTTCGTCTTGATAATCTTTTCAAAGTAGTTTTTGTATCCAGTCATATGTCGGGAACATCCACTATCCATGTACCATGTATTGCTGTTGGTAATATGTTTTTTTCCTGATAATAAGAGAGTTGGATTTTTTGGAATCCAAATTTTCTTGGATCCGGAAACATCAGAATGAAAAATCTTAGGAATCCTCATTTTCTTAGAAAAACAGGGTTTATGAAAACATAAATACTGGATTTTGTTTAAGGAACAATTTTTTCCCAATGTCCACCACACTGACACTTAGGGAAGAAAGGATCACTTTGAGAAATAAAATAATTGTTACTAAAAATCAGTTTATAACTATTATAACCAAATCCAGAATTATTACTTAGAGGTCGGATATGAGAATACATTTTATCAAAATTTTCCTTATCTAAGGTAATGTTTGATAAACACATTATCAAGGAAAAAAATTCGGTTTTTATTTTGATAACCAATTTCTTTTCTTCTAAGACATTTGAGTTAGAACTAGAGTTAGGCTCGAAAATATTTTTCTTAGAAATTACTTTTTCTAGATCCTTATAATGTTAAATACTTCTCATAATTTACTTCCTCAAGATATTTTGAAATAAATTTGAAATTTTTTTTATCATGATCTTTAGAAAGATCGATATTTCTTTAGAAAGAATTGTATTTCTTGAATTTTCCTTATCGATATTTTTCTTGAGTTTTGAATTCTCATTCTCGAGGAGCTTAGAAAACCTAGAAACTTCTTCATAGGTAGGGAAAATATTATCCTCATTAGAAGAAGATTCTTCATCCAAAGATTCATAATATTTATCATTATGATAATTTACATTCAAGGAAACATTGTTCATTGATTCAGCATTGTGTCCCTTAGCAATTAAGCAATGATTGTCAATAGGTATTCTGGCTATTAAACCAAGACTCTTCTATCCAGAAGATTTGTAATATGATGATTCATTAGAAGATTAACCACCATTGGAACTCTTGGTGTAATTAGATTTCAAAACATTCTTTGCTTTATATATTTAGTACTTATTTATATTTCTCTTAGAATGATTTTCCTTTCTTTCCTTTCTCTTAAGAATAGGAAAATCAGGCCTTATATGCCCAGCTCTTTTGCATTCATAACATGTGACTTATAAGTCTTTCTTATCTCTCCTTTCATTCTTCTTTTATCTAGATTTAAAATTCTTATGTCCAAAATATCTTGTTCATCCTTCGATCAATATTGGCTCATTCATTCTCTAAAGATTCACTTCCACTAGATTCGGATTGAATAACAACCTTCTTAGATTTAGATCTTGTAACACTCTTAGGAGTCTTGGATTTCATATGATTTGAAGTTGTAGTAAATGCAACACTTCCATTTTCATTCTTCTTCATAATATTATTAGCATCTATCTTCATTCTAGTCTCATGTTGAAGAAGAGTTCCAAATAGTTCATCAAGAGAAATCTGAGTAACCTTTCTATTTTCATCAATAGTTGTTCTCTTCGATTCCCATTCATTGGGCATGATGTCAATGATCTTATCCACAAGAGCATCATCATCAAATCCTTTCTCACCCATAGCTTGTAAACTATTAACAATGGTCATGAATCTTGGTTTCACCTTGCATATGGGTTCTCCATAAGTAAATAAGAAACCATGATATTCAGCTCTGTGCTTGGCTCTTCTACTCTCAAAAACATTGGAAGTTCCAAAGTGAGTATCTTCAAGTTTCTTCCAAATACAATTTTTTTCTTCCAAAGATGAAATTTGGATATATATGTTTATAGTCATATAACAAATCAATGTATTGTGTACCTTATAATTAAGTAGATATTCATGCTTTTCTTGGTTGGTGAAGGTACTAACTTCCTTGTCAGGGATTTTATATCCTCTAGTATGCATAACAAAATTATCTATTCCCATATTGATAATTAATGTCTTCATGTGATCTATCCAATATTCATAGTCATTCCCATCAAAAATATGTGGTCTGGTAGGATTTAGGTTGTCTATGGAACCAACATTTATTCCGGACATCTTATTGAAAATTTCACCACACAAACATGTTAGTAGTAAGGTTATGTAATCAAGGAAAATATTCCTCAGCAAGGAAAAGGCAGAACAATAAAAAACTTGAGCAATGAAATATTATATGTGAATATAAGTATTTTAGAGACCTGCTCTGATAAAATTTTTTGAGATAGTATGTGGAGTATGATATACTCTATAATACCAAATGTAGGATCGAAATAATATAGATACTGATTGTAGTATCTAATGATTCTCAAAATACAAGAGGGGGTGAATCGTATTCCTTAAAAAATTCCTTTGGAAAATTTAAATATGGTTATGTTTAACAATGTTAAACAAGGTAATTCCCAAAACCTCTAGTTTTACACACTTGCTAGATTCAGGAAATATGATTCGAAGAAAGTGATTTTGGAAAAGTAGTTCTGGAAATGAAACTTATAAAAAGTTTACAAAGATAAAGATTCTACCATGAAGCATATAGAATCTTAAAAATTAGAGTATTCAAGTATGAGGAAGTATAATATAGTTATACTTTCCTCAACAAATAAAATGCAGTGGAAAACATGAAACAAAACAAGTAACAAGTAGTAAATCTTTTAACCCAAAGAGAAGGGTATCTAACAACCTTGGATAAGGGTCCCTTGATTTATACCTTCCAGGAAGTCTGTCTTACCCACACCTGGGTAATCCCTTGATACCAAAATCAAAGTCTGTCTTGTTATCCTTGCAATCCCTCAACTTTAAGGTAGTAGGCACCTTTGTCTTACTCAGAAAGGAAGTCCTCAAATTCAAGGTAGTCGGCACATTTGTCTTCTTATCACCGGAAGCCCTTGAATGTACTCAGAAACATTCGGAGTCACATGAAACAATTCTAAACAAGATGTTCAGTACACACAAAGCATGAAATATTCTCTGTCTAGAAATTACTTCAGCATCATATAATCACTAGATTAATCAACTTGTTATGAGCACTTTCAAATGACCTCCTATTTATAAGCACATCTCCAACAGTCAGCTCCCACCTCCAACAGTCATATTTTTCCTTAAATTTCGAAGGGACTTGTACACATGTCACTCAGATAATGGTTAGTAAGTAACCAAATGTATGAAATAGTTTTATATCTAAAACATGTGTAAGAAGAAATATGGTTACTTAAACAAAATTAATTATTCAGAATATAAGGAATAAAAGTTCAGAGTCTAACCAAAAACACATTTGGTATCTATAATACAAGGATATTCGGATTCGGGATTCTAAGGAATTTGGAACCAGAATTCTATAGAATTCCGGAGTCTGAATTTCAAGGAAATTCAGAATCAGAATTCACAAGAATTCAGAACTTGAACTTTGAAGGTTTGGAGTCTTAATTTCAAGGAAATTTGGATTCCGAATTCACAAGAATTTAGAAACCGAACTTATAAAGTTCGGAGTTTGAGTTCATAGGAATTCAGAGTCCGAACTCATTAAATATAGGAGTCTAAATTCCGATAACTCGGAGTCAGAACTCATAAGAGATCAGAGTCTGAATTTAGAGAACTTCGGAGTCAGAACTCATAAGAGTTTGGAGTCTGAATTCAGAGAGTTCACAGTCAAACATCTGAATCCTAAAAACAAGATTCTCTATATCTAAGTATTATAAGATTCCAATGTTTTTAGATATGAAACAGAATTTTATACTTAGAAAAAATATGAAAAAAGAAAAACATGATAAGGATAAATTTCATTGGGGAATGAAAATTTTCCTTATGAAAGTAAAACATAGGGTAAAATGCAATTTTTCTTTAAGATAAGGTGTTTGTGATTTTCAAAACATCAAGGAATGGTAAAGTCATAAGAAAACCTTATTGACTCAACAATCTCCCAAAACATGAAGGAAAGAAAAAGTCTTAAGGAAAACTTATTTAATTAACACATAATATAATTATTATAATGTTAATTGTTTAAATATACTTATATTTATTATCAATCTAATGTGGTGATTAATAATGAATCACATCACTTTGTGAAGGTGATAGTTCAATTGTACGCACAAACAACGTTATCATTTTTATGTGACTGAACACTATTAACATAACTGATAAATTTTTATCTTATAATAATAAAATTTTCATTAATATCATATAGAAAAATTAATTCCATCATTATAACTAGTATTAATGGAAGGTAATGGAAAAATAATTATATCTGTTCGGGTAGGTGATAGTTCACACGAACAAACAAATGATTAATTCTATTCCCATTTGATGGAATCATAGGTGAATTTATATGATGATATTAAAATATTAAAATCTTAGAATATTTAAGACACTAAAGTTATTATCTCATTGTTGTTGGAGACTATTTTAATGATGTGGAATTATAGATAAAACAGAAACACTTAATTTAAAAGGATACCTCTTCTTCGAAAGACCAAATTTTGTTAACACCTTAACACCTATAAGGAGAGTGTTATGCCAAAAATAAGGCCTCTATAATGTGGGGAGGATATAGAAGATTTAATTTTGGATGATATTATCTAATCCAACTAGATTTTGTGGTGTGAATAACTGATAATAATCAGTTTCCTTTTATACATGATGGGTGGGGAACTACAAGAATTTTCCAATTTATTAAATTAATATAAATTATTATCTATTATAAATTACCCCAGTTTTATTTATTTCAAATATATTATGATTTTTTGTTAAACAAAATTCATTCAATAATAATTATATATTTTTTTACTTTTTTATTAATACTTATGTTTTTTAACCATATTTTACCCCTCTAACTTTTACCATGTTATCATACAAGTAACACTTTTAGGGTTAATATAATTACTATAACCTGTAAAAAAACACAAAAATGTTATATTTATGAAATTTTACGACTTATACCAATTATTTTTCTAAAGGATATTTTTCTATTTAATTTTATATCATTTAGTAAAATATTTTTTTTAAATATCATTCATGTCAATTTTGACTCTTTTAATGTTTTACTTTAAGAAAATATCATAACAACTTGATATCATAGAATAAAAGGCATTAACTTATCCAAAAAATTTAATATTAATCCAACAACTTCATTTTTGGGAAAAAAAATTATATGAAATTATATTTATTTTAATATTTCTAATATCATTTACTTACTCCATCAATTAATGAATCAATTAATACATTATCACCATGTCAAAATTTAATTTAATTATTTATTTCCTAAAAATTGTTAATAAATTCTCATGATAAATGTAATAATATTATATTTTAAATACTATTTATATTCCATCATATCCTATATATAACCACATATAAATAAAATTCTACTTGTTAAAAACAAGAGAGTGACAAATTGTATTTTCATTGAATAAAATAAAATATAAGTATAAAAGTCATCCACGTGGATTAAAAAAGATATATTTATTCTCACATATTTTTTTGGTTGAAAAAAACTCATAAAAGTAAAATAGTTCATGTTTTAGGGTAATTTATAACATTATTTTTACCCTTAATTACCCGATTTACCCTTAACCATTGTAATAGAAATAGTTACTAAAGTTAAAATTCAGATATTTCAAAAATGATTTTTATCCTATTAGATTATAAATATCATATTTATTATAAAAATTTATGTCCATTTTTCAAAATTAAAAACACAATAAGTGGATAGAATTAATTTAAAATTAATCCCATCGATAGATTGAGATAACTATTTTCAATGTAAAAAAACATTCAAAATTTCACAATGTTTTTATATCCAATTTCAATATGAAATATATTTCAATGAATTAAATTTGATTATGCGATAAAAATTAATTTTTTTATATTTAAAACAACTCAAATAAATAATTTAACACTATAAAATAGTTTTTTGAAAATGTGTTTTCAATTAAAATGAATTATTTTTTTACTCTTCTTCAAAATATACATGTTCTCAGAATAAAAATAAAAATTAAAACAATGTAAATTTGGATAATACTCTTCTATAGAAGAAGTTTATGATTTTAAATATAATTTATTAATGTGGAAAAACTAGATTTAAAATGGGTTCTCCATCAAAAGGTGGTAAAATGAATTTTTTTTTAAACAGTCTTTTATGGATAAAATTGATTTTGTTCTTATATCATGTCTGTAAAACAAATATTCTGAATTTTAAAATTTAAATAGAATTTATATTTCATTAATAATGTAACGAACCAAACATTAATCAATGGAAATTCATCATGATTTAATTAAATGACTTGTTATGGTTATATAAAATGTTAACTTCATTGGTTTTATGTTTCTGGATTTTAAAATATCGTTATGAATTATGATTGTTGCTAATATAGCCATTGAACAGTGGTCGCATGATTAGTATAAATATATAATTTTTTCAAATCAAATTTACTCAGAAAAAGGAAGAGATGGCCCCATCCAGTATAATTGCCCCATACGAAGCCCATTTTTCAGAGCTCGGAAATGAGGTGGTGTCATTGGGCTTCTCGCTAGACCATGCCAAGATGAGCTTGAACACTTTAATCTTGAGCGAAACCGAATACGAGAGAAGTGGAAGTTAATAGAAATTACCACTCGAGCTATGTTATAGCAAGACACCCCAATAGTATGACACCATTGCACACCATACACTTCGGTATTATGTGGGTGTTATAAGGGGTTATGTAACAATAATCTAGCACTATTACTATGTACATTATTTTTTGTATATATAATGTGCATTAATTTTATTATTGTTACTTTGTAAATAGTTTTAAAAACAAAAATAGCATTTTTAGTTAATATTCAACTAAGAAATCTTTTTTGATGAATTAATGGATTTTTGAATTAAATAATATTTCAATAAAATGATATTCTTATTATTTAATTACTTTTTATTAAATAAAAATGATCATATAATTTTATAAATGCAACTGTAATTTTTATTAATGTTTGAAAGTTGTTTTTTTCAAAACCCTTGATTTTTCGATAAATGTCATTTTTTATTTTAAAATTAAAAATTCACATACTTATAAAATTATGTAGATAAAATGAATATTATTTTTGGAATCAGTATATCGAAATTATCAAAAGGTTAATTTTTCATAATTTTTTGAGACAATTGAATTTTTGGGTAAAAATTAAATACCATTTAAATATATAATGTGTTTTATAGCATCATAATGACCTAATAGTTATGTAATAAAATAATATAAACATTATGTTTGGAAAATATATGTTTTACCATTAATATAATTAGATTTTGGGTTTGTTTTATTTATTTTACAAAGCTTCTGTGGACCCTCCAAGACTTATTAAACATTTTGTCTTTTTTAATTGTTTTCCTTGAGAGTGTGACTCACCTCCGCATAAGAAACCCCGTTATTTTAAGAATTTATGCCATTGGACTTATAAAATATTGTTTTACACTCCCATTTGGAAGAAACCATGGGCAAAAACCATGGTCTTGATTGTGGTATTGATTAGATTAATGTGTGGCGACCCAAACCTAAATAATAATGAATTCACTCTCCTTTCCTATATAAAGACACCCAAGATCCCACTTCCTCTTCACTGAAAGCCACTGGAGTTTGACCAACCCCTGACCTACCCTCTATATAATCCTCCCAATGTTCCCCAAACTCCCATGAATCTTCTCTCAAGCCTTTGGGATCACACTTCCATGTAAGGTATTTCTTCCTTTCTCATTTTTGTCAAATTTTCTTTAAGTTGTTATTGCCTTTTTATTTCAATTAAAAATGTTAGGGTATGATTTCAAACCTCCACCATACTTCCCTATTTATGTTTTTATGATGGGATACACCTTTATCTGACATTAATTCCTCCAATGTACACCCGTTACAATGCCTAAATTCTGAGAGAGATTTGTCTCTCCTCTTTTACATCCATGTAATTATTTTTGTATTATGCATCTAAATTCCATTACATTTTTTAGGAAATGATTATGTATGACCCCTTACTGTCCCATTCATGTAAATATTATTAGACACCATTTTATATCTCATCAACCATTTTTATGAATCCTTATGTCAGGACGTTATGCTGCTGAAATTGCACTGCGTTTTTTCAAGCCAAGATCATTGTGTAGGGAATACCATACCCATGTCTCTATCAAGGGTATTCACCTTTATGCACATATAAATATTTAATGGTACTTTAATGTATTTATTACACATTAATTAATCGTGGATAACTTATTATGTTGATTGATTCCATGTTATATAATCCATGTGGCACACTTTTTCATGAAAGGAAATGTTTAAGAAGTGTGCGCCCTGATAACGCTCTAATGCATTAGGTAAAGTATACTATCATGATACATCATGTTAAATGGGTGTTTACTCATGCTAATTCAAGTGAAATAATGTTTTACTTGTTCTCCATGTGCAATGTGGTTTTACTCATGCTCCATGTGCAATGAGCCTTGGCTCATGCTAATTCCATGTTAAGTGTTGTTGCCACATTTCCATGTTATGATTATCATGCTTTATCAGGACTTTATTTTCATGTTTCTCTTGTTCTCCATTGATATTCCTATTTTATAACTTGCATTTTATTTCTCATGTTATTCCATGATTATTCCATTGCTAGGATTTATAGGTCACCCTTTTCTTATGCATGTCATAAGTTTATCCCATGCAATGCTATATATAAGGGAATGTAGTGGTCATTTAAGGAATTTTTCAATAAAGATGATGTCTATTTTATGTTCTAAGATGTTATGCAGTGTTCCTAAACCCCAAATACTCTAGACCTCTCGATCTTATATGTTTTATCAAGTGAATATTTTATGTAATACATTTAGTTTAAGTGTGAAATAGAAAGCCAGGTTATTATAAATAAAATATAAAAATAGTGATTTTATTATTTTATAAACATAATTATTCATATTTAAATAGTTTTTCATGAAACATTTCCCTTGTATTGAATTGGTTTTTATTTTCATTTTTATTTAATTTGGTATCCAATGAATCATTATATAAAAATGTTTAATCCATATTTTCATAATTTAGTTAATATTTTTCATTTTCACCATTCAAATGAGAAGGTTATAATGGTTACATTTAAATAATAATATTTTATTGTTTTCTTAAGCTTTATTTTGTGTATCATAATCACAACTGTGTTTCCTTTTAAAAATTCATGATGTTACATTATCCCTGCTTAAATAAATTTTATCCTAGCAATTTGAACTTGGGATAAAAAACTAGGGGTTTGACTTTTAAAATTACCTTTTTTGGATCCCAAATCAGGGAAAGGATTTACAAAACATCTTATATAAACAAATAATGGGAAGTACGTAGGTCACCTGAGATAACAAATATTGGGGTTCCCTGTAGGAAAACTGGGACATCAAAGAGAAAAATAGTTATCATGTTTTTATGGACAGTGATAGATAATATGGTCATGAGAAAGTTAAAAATCACAAAACCTTTAATTTTTTGTCAATAAAAATTTCACTGATTTCTCAGTAATAAAATTAATGAGATAACATTTTTTAAGATCTTTTTCCAAGATTTGAGAGATTAATTTACGTCCATGACTAAAAACATATATAAAAATACCTACTTTAAAAGTTGAGATTCATCCTTTAATAAATTTCCACTGCAAGTACATCCTTATCTCTAAATGATGTGTATTAGTGGTGACCTTTTCACGTATGAAATAGTAGATTCAACATAAAAAAAATACCATAATCCAGAAAATATTAACTATCTATTTTTTTGGTATTTAGAATTTAACTAATACCAAAAACTTTAGTAAAAGATAAGATAATTCTATAAAATTCAACAATAATACATGAAGTTCAACATAGACCACTCAAAAAAGAACTATTCTTAAAATTCGTCCAATATATTATAAAAAACATTAAGTCCCAAAAAATCCTAAGGATTTGACCACATAGTTTTTTAAGATAAATTTTATGAAATATCTACAAATAACATCAATTACTCTTGATGTGTCAAACAAAAAATTCATTACTCTAGTAATCATCTAGATATGCTAACTATTTCTATAAATAACCTAAATCATTATAGGTCCAAAATTAAATCATAGATCCTTCCAAAATATAATTCATTCTTAATTCATAAAATAAAATTCCATAGAATTCTATTTACCTTGATCATATAAGATTCACAAAATAGTGAATGTATTCTTAAATAACATTCATTACGTAATCCTAAAATTATTTCTCCAATATGATAATAATTTTTTTCCCAAAATCGACTTATTATTATTCCATAAACTCATTTTACTAAAAATAATATTCATATGAACTCGATACTTTACATAGGCTCATGGTAGGTGAATCAAGCTTGTATCCCTTCAGTTATGGGTTCAATATTTTCAGCCCTTTCAGACGTGACAGTTTTTCACCCATCCTATGGGTTGGCCATTTTCTAAAACTGTAATAATATCATCTTTATAAATATCATGAAATTTTAGAACCCTCCTAAAAATTAATGCCTCAAAAAATACATTTATTCAACATAAAATTTCATATATTAAATCTGTAAAAGGATTTCCAAGATAGTAAACTTATAAACCAATGATGATATCTATTATTCTAAAGAAAATATCAAAATCTCAAATGTTTTCTAAACCTTTCCATTGATAAACTATAAGGAATCAACCATAAACATTAAATAAAATTGATTTTTCTTCAAGAAAATTATTTTCTTTCACATTGAAGATTATTTATGTTTAAAGATTTATAGAATTAGGAAAAACTATTACAAAGTAAACACATATATTACTTTTGGACAATTATACTGAGTATCCATATTCTCACAATATAAACCCCATTAAAATAAAACATGATTTTTCTCATATGAAAACATGTCACGACATTCAACATGACATCCCTAAATCCTAAATAATCCTTAAGACCTATGAGAAAAAATTTAAAACTTGGTATGAGAAAAAAAATATTAGTAAGGTACATAAAGAAAGAGATCCATTATTCCAGTGAAAACCCACAAAACATTTCCTTAAAAACATACCTTTTTTACTCTGAATAATGGATCATCATTAAAAAAATATCATTATATTACCTTTGGAAAATCATGTACTTTCCATAAAATAACATAAGAAAACATATAATATATAATTAGGAAAAATGGAATATAAATACACTAAAATGGAATAATCATACAGTCATCTTGCATAAATGTCACTCTTATAAATGGATTAGCCATACTGCCGACTTCCATACATGTCACTCATCCAAATGGACCCAATGCAGTAGATGTTATAACGTAAACACCCATAAATTTTTTATCATGAAACTATCTATCTTGATTTTATCATTTAATCACTGATAAAATATCTATGTAATTTTATATAATCATTACACATAAAAGATTTCACTTTTCAACATTTCACTCATAAAAGATCAGTTGCAATCACTAGAAATCATTTCAAGATATCAATCCATTTTCAATACCTTTTTTCAAAACCAAAATAATCATAATATAGAATAATGTTTTTATTTTTCATTTAAAAAATCATTAATTCATATAGGTTATTCCAAATATCCAATAATGGACATGATGGATGAGAATTTGTTGTCTCCATAAATGTTAAAAAGAATATTTCATTTGCCATTTGTCAAGAGTTTCTGTATAAATGATGTAAAATTTTTACATTTAAAAAAAATTAATGATATTAAAAAAATAGATAAATTTTAATTTATAATATGTTTATATCCATATAAATTTGTAAAATCATTTCATGAATTTTGACATTGAGAAAATTATCTGATAATTAAATCTTTAAACATTCAAGTTGTCTCATTCTAGTATGATCATTTAAATCTTAATACACATAAATTAATAAAAAATAAAAAAATTTAACAAGCATGTTAATAAATAAATTAATGACCTGATAAGTCAAATGGATGTATATATACCTAATAAAATATGGTTACAATATAACATTTGACTACGTCTCAATGAAAAAAGAGAGTGATGAAGTCCATTACCGCGAGTCTAATTTATCACATATGTTCTTTATTTTAGTGAATAATAATCTTATATTAATTATTTAATATATTGATAACCTATTCTATCTTTATTTTTCCTTCTATATCACTTCATATCATGTTATATAAATTACATAATTATTTATGTTTATGTTATATGTTTTGATGATATCCAGTAATTGAGTTCAAAATGAAATTGGTAAGTCAAAAATGGTAAAAGATTTATCATTAGTCCATAAAATATAATATAATATTCATAAAAAATAATAACTTATATACATTAATTATACATTAAAATTCATCTCAAAAATAGGAATATGAAAAATTAACAGTGTTTCAATCATGGAGATAGTAAGTCATATATATGCATATGTAGTGTTTTCATTTTCCAACGATCATTATGGAAAGAAGGTTAATATTATTTTATATTTCTATAAAAATAATAATATAATTAATATCATATTAGTAAATTAAATATACATATATGTATTATCCATGTGATGTGTTGATTAAAAATGAATCGCATCGCATTGTAGTGGTGATAGTTCAAAGGTACGCATGAACAACTTTATCATTTTTATGTGCTTGGAATGTAAGAACATGATTGATATATTATTATCTTATAATGATATATATTTCATGAATATCACATATCAATATTAGTTCCATAATTAAAATCATTCTTGAGTGACGGTAATGGAAAATAAATTATACCTGTTCTATGATGTGATAGTTCACACATACGCAGAAACGATTAATTTATTTCCCATTTGATGGAATCAGAGATGGATTTAGGTGATGATATTAACCTTATAAAATATTATTATATTTATGATAATTTATTTTTAATCTGATCATGGTTGAATAATATTTTATGTACGTGGAAGATGAAATTAAATCGAAACACATAATTTAAAATTATACCTTATCTTCATAGGATCATCATTGATTAACACCGTAATAGCTCTAAGGATGATTTTATTCCTAATGTAAGGCTTATAGAATGTGTTTATGAATTATAGAATGGATATTGGTAGATCATGGCCAATCCAAATTGGTTTTCACGTATCAAGGTTATAGAATAATGGGATCACTTTCACAGGATAGGGGAGGGGCACACTTTGAATTTGTCAATTTATTAAATTATTATAAATTAATTTTCAATTCTAATTGGATCCAAAAAAACTTATTTCAAATATATGATCATTTTTTGATGAATATTTTTCATCCAATTTAAATTATAAAGGTTTTGACTATTGTTTTAATCCATATCTTTTTGTTTTAACCCTTATTTTACCCATTCAACTTTTACCGTGTAATCATGTAATTAATGATTTTAGCGTTAATGTCACACCCCAACCGAAACATAATTTTATTTTAACTATTTTGGGTCTTACTTTTGAGCCGTAGTTTGAACAGATTTTATTTTGAAAGAAATTGGGATTTTATACGGGCGCACGACCATACTCACGATCGTGCGCACGACCATGCGTAATTCCCATCGTCAGTTAATAATGATATTATTATTTTGGTTGGTTTTATTATTTTAGTTTTATTATTAGTATTATCATTATTTAGGTAAATATTTAAATTTGGTAATTAATAATAAATTTTGGTCCCAAATATAAAATTATTATTATTATTAATATAATTAAAATAATTTGGTGTTATTTTAAAAATAAAAATATTATTATTATTATTATTATTATTTTAATAAATTATTTACATAGGATTTTGATATTAAAATTGTTGTCATAATTGTAAAACTATTAAAATATTATAATCATTATTATAATCATTATATTTTTTAAATATTTACTATTAATTTAGATTGGTTTAGAATTTATTAATGTTTTATTTCAATTTATTTTCGTTTTTCTCCTTTATTCTTTTATTTTGTTTTGTTTTGTTTTGAATTTTTCCTTCTTCTTCTTTTTTCACTCTTATGCTCCCCTTTCCCCATCTCGTTAGGCCCCCTTCCCCTATGTTTTTGCACATTTCTACACCCCTTCAATACTAGAAAGCTACTCACCTCCTCCCTTGGTCTGGGCTGGTCCTCTTCCTTCCTTACTGCAGACCCACCTCACTCTAGTGCACCACCCTCGCGCCGCCATCTCCAGCCACGACACAACCCCCCCAACTTCCTGCGAACCTGAGTCGCACTACTCCCTCACCTGACTACACTTCTCTCCTTCTTTCTGGACATCCTCACTGCCCTCCTTCCTTTCCAGAAAGCTGCATCGCACCCTCCCATGGATGCGCCTCCCCCGGCCAACTCCTCCTCTCTTGGTCGGTCCTAATAGTGGCGCACAAGTAACTGCTCCACCTTGAACTATTGGCCTCCCCTAATACAACCATACACTATGCCTCCCTACCTTGGTTAGATCTTCGGTGTGATACCCTTATCCTGTAGTCAAATTTCTGTCACAACACAACCCTACGACGACTCCCCTATCTTGGATGAACCTTCCGGCCACTCCTTCGGTGCTGGCCTAGCATCCCAACAGTGTGTTTTTCTCTGGTGAATTTCGTCCCCTTCTTTGTGTATGGTTCTAGTTATGATATTGAGTTTCTTTTGGGACAACTTTGATGTCATTGGTTTAATACATTATTTTTAGGGTCTTTTGTGTTGATAGAGGTGTGGTTGGCATACAGGGGTCTTACGCATCATATGTTTGAGGTTCTCTAAACTACGGTTGGTGGTTCCATGTCCAACTATTATTTGATTAATTAATTTGAAAGTTTAATTAGTTTAGAGATTAATTTAATTAATTTCTCTGGTGTAATGTTTATTTTCATTGAATTTTGATAGGAATTGAAATTTGTTAGTAGTGTGTCGTCATTATATGTGTACTTGCTGCTGAAATCTCATCTCTAGTTAATTGTTAATGATTTTTTTAAATAGTGTGGTTAGATAACTAATTATTTTTATGTGTGAATTTAATTTTTACTCGAGGGTTAGTATATTTTAATTTGTTAATTAGTGTGTTTAGATGATGTGAGTATGATGTTGTTGTGTTTCTATACCATTGTTCATAGAGACACGATGTTCTAGGGTCCCACATCTCGATAGTATATTTAGGGCCTATCCCATTCTTTGTGCTCCTCCTTTACATTTCTCTCATCGCTGGTACACGTTGTAATATTTGGGTTAGCATTAAATCAAGTGTTTGTGTGTGTGTGTGTGTGTTTTAATTTATGTTGTTTCCTTTATCGTTGTTTCTATTAAAACTATTTTTATTGAAAATTTTTTTCACTAAAACTGTTCAATAATTTATTTCTTTTCTTTTGTTAAACTTGTAATTGTATTTTTTATTTAATAATTATGTGTGGAACCTTTTCTTAGTGGCATCCTAATGGTATTTTCTGTCACACCCTACATACACCATTGGGTGTATATAGATCATGTTTCTATTGTATTCCAGGATGAGGCATCGAGCATGGAATGGGTGGTTTGGGTTGTTAGTGGCGTCCTCGTGTGGTTTTGGTGAATGTGCCAGGACATTGGTACACCTCACGTAGCTTGGAGTTTTGAGTTATTGTTTTTTGTTTTTCCATTATGTTCGTTCCTTTTAGGTTTTTGGTTCATGTTATAAACTTTCATTTTGACCATAGATTAAGGTCCTGTTTTGTCGTCTATTTTTAGTTTTAATTTATTCATCTTGTTGTTTGTTTTATGTTTATCTATCCAGGTGAATCATTCCCATGTTTTATTTTTGATACATGGGCACTTGCGCTAGCCCGTGGGGATTGGGAACCCCTTTTGGGCCTTCACTCAGAATGGGTCGGGCATCAGTTTGATAGCGACCCGACATTGTTCTTAAAAAAATGGTATCAAAGGAGGTTTTTATTGTTATTATTTGGGGTGTCATGTAGATCATAGATAGTCGCGTTGTCCAACCTCTTTTAAAAAAGATATTATTATTTTGGATGGTTTTATTATTTTATTTTTATATTTATAATTATCATTATATATGTTAATATTTTAATTTGGTTATTAATAATAAATTATGGTCAAAAATATAATATTATTTTTATTTTAATTATTTTTTTTTGTGGTTTTAATAATAATATTGTTGTTATTATCATTAAGATTATAATTATTGTTATTATTATTATTATTTTCATAAATTATTTACATAGGCTTTTGTTATTAAAATTTCTGTCATGATTGTAAAATTATTAACATATTATTATTATTATTAGCATTATTTTTTTATATAATTATTATGAATTTATATATTTTTGGAAATTTTTTAGGGTTTTATTTCATTTTATTTTTTTTGATTTTTTTCTACTTCTTCTTTCACCCTTGCGCTCACCTTTCCCCATTGCGCCAGGCCCCCCTTCCCCTATGTTTTTGCACAGCGTTGTACCACTTTAACCCTAGGTATTCTGTTAATTCCTCCAATGGTCTCATTCGGGGTTCCTCATCCCTTCTGACAGACGCCCTTACTTCGGCACCCCACCATCAAGTTGCCCTCGCCAGCCATGATGCCATCCCCTACTGCCTGCGAACCTGAGCCGCGCTGCACCCTCACCCAGCCATGCCACCCTCCTCCTCGTCGAACAGCCTTCCCTCCCTTTTTCCTTTCCAGAAAACCACACAGCTCCCTCCCTTGGTTATTCCCTCCCTTGGCTAATTCCTCCTCTCTTGGTCGGTCCTAGGAACAGCGCACCGGCAGCCACTCCACCTTGCACAGCTGCCCTTCCCACGTACAAACCTATGTTCCGCCTCCCCTACCATTTATTGATCTTTGGTGTGACCCCCTTATTCTATGGTTGAATGTTTTTCCTGACACACCCCTGTGATGACTCCCCCATCTTGGCCGAACATTCCGGCGACTCGCACGGTATGTACCTCCCATTTTGGCGGCTTCCCCGTAGTGTGTTTTTCTCAGGTAAATTTTTTCCCCTTCTTTGTATAGGGTTTTAGTTAGGATATTGAGTTGATTTTGGTTCAACGTTTATGAAATTAGTTCAATACATTATTTTTATGGTCTTTTGGTGTTGAAAGAGGTGCAGTTGGTGTGCAGGGGTGTTTCACAATAGTTGTTTTACATTCTCCACACCAAGGTAGGTGGTTCCACATCTAATTATTATTTGATTAACTAATTTTCATGTTTAATTAGTTTAGAGTGTTATTTAAATAATTTTTTTGTACAGATGTTTATTTTCATTGATGTTTGATTTGAACTGAAATTTTTTAGTAGCATGTCATCATAATTTATGTACTTGTTGCAGAAATCTCATATTTGGTCAATTGTCTATGATTTTTTATAATTGTGCGGTTATCTTACTAATTAGTTTTTTTTGTATGAATTTAATTTTTACCCAATGTTTATTATGTTTTAAGGTGTTTATTAGTATGTTTAGATGATGTGAGTATGATGTTTCTATGTTTTTATACCATTTTTCACCGAGACATGATGTTCAAGGGCCCAACTTCATGCAAGTATCTTTAGGGCCTCTCCCATGATTTGTTCCACTCCATTACTTTTCTCTCACCATCAGCACACGGAGCGACATTGGGGTTGCCAAAAAAGCAAGTTTGTTTGTGTGTGCATTTTAATTTATGTTGTTTCCTTTAAATTTGTTCCTATTAAAACTGTTTTTATTGAAAATCGTTTTCACGAAAACTATTCAACCATTTATTTAATTTCTTTTTTTAAACTTGTAACCTTATTTTTTATTTAATAATTATGTGTGGAACCTTTTCTCAGTGACATCCTACTGGGATTTCCGCTCACACTGTACATACACCTTTCTGTGTATGTAGATCCTCTTTATTTGGTTTTCCAGGTTGAGGCATCGAGTATGGCATGGGCGGTTCGAGTTGTCAGTGGCATCCTTGTGTTGGCTTGGTGAACGTGTAAATAGGTTGTTTCACCTCATGTTTCTTAGAGGTTTGAGTTAGTGTTTTTTTTTCATTATTGTCATTCCTTTTCGGTTTTTGGTTCAAGTTATAAACTCTAATTTGGACCATAGATTTAGGTTATATTTGGTTGTTGTTTTTAGTTGTAATTTATTCATCGAGTTGTTTTTTTATGTTTATATATTAGGGTGAATCATTCTCATGTTTAATTTTTGATACCCAGGAACTTGTGCCAGCCCATGGGGATTGGGAACGCCCTTCGGGCCTTGCCGTGGACCGGGTCTGGTGTTTATTTTATAGTGACCCGAATTGGTTCGTGATAGATAATATAATTACTATAACATTAAAAACATAAAATAAATGAATAATTTACAAAATTTAAAAATTTTCAAAATTATTTGGTAAAATTATTTATTGTTTTTAATTTTATATCATTTAATAAAATACTATTTATCTCAAAATATTGTTAGTGACAATTTTGACAATATACAATATTTTACTTTCTAAAAAACTCATAACAACTTGATATATTCAGAACAAATACATTAAATTATTCCTATAATGTCAATGTAATCCATAAAATTCTTGGATTACAAAATATATCAAAATATATTTATTTTAATATTTTTATTATCGTTTATTTTATTCTTTCATTAAGAAGAAATTGAATTATCATCATGATGTCATCATTAAATTTAATTATTTGATTCCTAAAAACTATATATAAATTACCATGAGGTAGGTAAGAAATTTACATTTTGGAATATGAATTTTATTAAAAAAATCACTTATATAACACTATATTAAAAATATTTTACTTGTTAAAAATAAGAGTGTGATGTTGTTTTCTTTCCTTTGGATAAAATAATATAAATGTCTTAAATTCATCTATGTGGCATACGAATGTTATATTTTTTCCCAATAAATATTTATGTATAAAAATACTCTTCCAATTAATTGAGCATAAATTTTAGGTTAATTTATAATATCATATTTACCCTTAATTAGCTGATTTACCCTAAACTATGGTAATTAAAATAATTAAAAATGTTATTGTTTATATATTTCAAAAAATTTGTTTCTACTAGAAGATAATAAATATAATACGAATTAAAAATTTTTATGATTTTAAACAAAACTATAAATGCATAACTAGTGAAAAATAATTTAAAACTAATCCCATTAACTGATTGTGAAAAATGTTGGGTTTCTGGGGACCGCAGCGGAAGTCGATGGGCCGGGGATTTTAAAATTTTCATTGGTGCAATGACAATACTTGTCGTCGCTGACGATCCGAGCCCTGGAGAGGTCTGAGGATCTCGGATAGATTGTTAAGAGCACAAAAATAAAATGAAAACACACCCAATGCATATCTAAAGCCGTTGTCGACCGCTACTTGTTGAAGGCGATCGTTGCATGAAGGATCCATAGAAGGATCTATCAAGATCGTCCACACATGCCTCAAAAATCTATGGGAATGTCGATCGTCGAACTTTGGGTGATAGCACGGGGATTCAATGATATCTTCGACGTCCCGACGATCACTGCATCATCGATCTTACAATGCGTGAGGAGAAACTTGATCCGAGCTCTTGGATCCAGTGCTTATCTCTCTATGAAGTGGGAGGAGAGAGAGCCACTCAACTCTCATTCCATGAAAATGAGTGAATATTGAATTGCACATCAACGAGAGAGAGCCTCCTCTCTTATTTATAGATACATTGAGAAATACCCAGTTGGGTTCCCTGGCCCCCGTATATTTCAACGTCCACATAAATAATTTTGATGAACTTAACTGCGCCAATATTATTTATTATTTTATCACATACTTGTAATATATAAAATATATTACGTGATAAAATCCGAGCCATTAATCTCGACTTGTTGTCCCTCTTAATTTTTAAACGAACCTTGAATATTAAAATAATATTCGTTCGATTAATATTTTCTCGTATTTACTAAACTCGTAAATACATTAAATAAAATAAATCCCAAACATTCGTAACTTGAATATTAATTAATTTATTTAATTCTTTTGGTGATCGACAATTTGGACAACACTCGGACCCCATGGCGGGGCCCACTATGTCCATATTCCTGTTCCACTGAATAGGTGCAGATTCTTGAATACGTTGTTGTGTGTGACCCTCTAGGCCCTTATCTCGATAGCAGTGAATAAAATTCACAGACGAAGAGTGGGGTCTAGAAACCCATCATGGCCCCTAAAGAGATAAGGATATTCATAGCAACAACTACCTTCCTACGAACACTAACTATGTACTATAGTCTCTTTGTCATTAAATATCTCATAAAGCATGACGCACTCTTGTGTCATCATCCTTATCTTGCTTTATTATTCGTTGATCTATCTGGATGGATTCACCTTCCAACTAATTTGGCCAAAGACTTATGAAGGCGGCACCATCTTGATCAAACAGGCCTGAGATATACAACTTCCTTAACTTGGAAGTGAAAAATCCTTTCTTGACCATTCAACCAACGTCATACCACCAATGACGCACCCAATACAAACTACCTCGCCAAAACATTACTGCCATGGTTTTCACCTTGCATCAAAGTACGTAATTAAATGATATAAATTGGTAATGGTCTCGAGTCCGGAGACCAATACACATGTCCATAGATAGGAACAACCATTGACACCCAAAAAATGTGGTGTTCCTATTGGCGGGTCTGTCCTCATGATCTCACTACTAGAGATCACCAAGTGCGAACATCATGAGAAGAAGTCTCGATGTTTATGATCCCCCAGCACCTGATAGTCAAACATCTACTGTGTCTAGTCAGTAAGATGTATCTAGACTATAGAACATATATTTAAGATCAATATCATTTTATCTTGAGGTTCTCATTATATCCTGGGATCTGCTATAACCTCTCGACTTGATAACTAACCTTTGGACATTACCATTGTTATAGTGGATGTAAAAAAGTCTGCACTATAATGGTAAGAAATCATCATGCATATCTAACTGTACACATGATACGGTAATCAAAAGTAATACATAGTTGGGTCTAGGGCACCCACTATTTCAACACTCCCACTTGCACTAGAGCCAACTTGCTAACTGAACATGTAAGCTACTCACATGATAAATACCATGCTTCTGCTGAGTAATGGCTTTAACTACTGGGCCTACAACGTTTTCGCTGCGTGGCATATCTGCTATATGCATCCTTTTCGACTTGAGTAAAACTTCTCAAGAGAGGGTATCCCCGAGTATATTATTTTTGTCCATTTTCATAACTTGACAACTTGGCTAGTAAGAATATCATAATTCTCATTATGATAAAACTTTTCTCACTAGTTGTGAATCCAAGAACTGGGACAAATCGTTCTGATTTATAAATGCTTCTTAGCTGCCTTAGAAGCTGCAACGTACTCGGTATTTGTAGGTATGGATACCACAAGAATTTATGAGCTTCACTCGCTCATCTCCTTTGCTTAACTACGATACTAGATCAAATTGATCTAAGGATTACTAGTTTGTGTCCCACCATAACTGGTATACCTTTTTCTCCTTATTCCAGGTATATATCATTTGTACTTTCTGAAGTACAAGATGATAGTTCTGACTGCATCACTTACGGTTCTCCTGGAAATAATTGATATCTACCTATAATAAATTATATCCTGACAGTATCAATTATTGTACATATTATGGAATATGAGATAGATCCATCACTAAAGCATATGATATCAATTCACAACTTTAATCTCTAAACATTCTCCGAACATGTTAACTTGGAAAGATTAAGCCATGTTACATAGGCAACAATTATGAACTTGAATTGTTCTAACTTGTATTTATTCAATACAATGTCACTATATGTACGATTGACTAGGACCAAGAAACCTTTGGATATACCTAAGTGGATCCAGTTCCCTGGAACATAGGTTACTACTTGAAGTCAATCATTGGAGAATTTCTTTTAACCAGATTTTATCAAACTGTCAGATCAAGATCTATTTTCCATATGTTGCCGAACATATTTCACTTGGAAAACATTAGCGCTCCCACTAACCTTTGGTAGACACAAGTCCAAGATTCATTTATAATGAATGCTCTAAGATCTTTTTGCTTACATTAATCCATAATTGGATTTCAGTAACTTCGAACCCTTATTGGCATCATTTGATGTCATTATCTCTTTCTGGTTGCATCGTATAGACACCTTCCATGAAAGATGATCTTGACATCGAATGAACAATAAAAGAATCGTATAATTTTGGTTATGAAAAGTAAAAATCCTAATAGATATAGGCGTACCGACATGGTATAACCAATCGAGCCTTATTGGTACCATACTTGTACCATCCATGTATCATTTCATTTGAATAACCACCGCAGTATTAAATTTATAAGCCCCTTTGCAATTTGACATATGGAATTTATTATTGAATTTTAGTTGATCTTGTCAATCCTAGCTTGTTGCCATATACTGCTTACATGTAGGATTTATTATTCTTAATGAATAAAATATCACCGACCGCAGTGACTATAAAACCATCACCATGGTTTTATTCTTCCTACGTAGTATATGTCTCTGGAACATTCCTATTCCACATGTACTTGTGGAACTTGTTCCCTATGCCAACCATTTGTACATCTCGAGCATTGACCAAGTCCAAGTTAATTCAGCTCCCACTATCTCTAATAGAGATGTGCACCCTTGTATAGAAATGTAGTCTAATACTTGACTACATCTTTTATATCTTAGGTATTTAGGTAATATCTTAGGAAACTGTTAAGATAATTATCTTAGATGCACAACGTGTTTAACTTGATGCAGGTTTTTTCAAATCCTAACAAACTCTTTGCATCTAAACACTCCCTATGACATAATGGATTTCCATCATACTATAACTCGTATGATATCCATTTGTCATTTTAGTTGGCATATTGGTTATGGGTTTATGCTATTATTTGAAAATCACATTTTGAAATATGATGGAAGCTTCCGCAAGTTGCAACATTGATACAACTTACATCATAACCTTGGTGTATAACATATGTGTTTAGGAATTTCTCCACACTACATGTTTGTTGATAAATGTTAATATGTAAGACTTTATCATTGATCCTTTTTATGAACATCAACACAGTGGTGTAGATAAGGTAACATGCGTTTAGAAATTACTCCATGCTACATTATCATTATCAATGATTGCTTGGTCAAGATATTCATCAGCCTACCGATCCGAAGCAACTCATATCTTCTGACCAAACTTATACTTCATTGGTACATTCCTTAATGACTTAATGGAATCTTATGAAGTATCTTTACCTCTAGCTTTCTTTGGAACAGTTCACACTCTTGTGTTGAACTAACCTCGGAAGCTTTGTGGTATAACTATATTTCTAAAGGTTTCATTTTCTAAACTAAGGGTGTCAATAATACCATAGGTATTTAGCTGTGCCGAGCCTAAATACCATACTGAGTATATAGTTTATGTACACTTTTTGTTTTACTTGACAAAGAATCATATTGCCACAACCGGGTAGGTCTTACATTTTATATTCATCATATATTTCCATTGATTCAAATAGTAGTGAACTATTTGTTGAGTATGTTACCACAAACAACATTCATTCCAAAACATGGAACAATGTCTCATCATGACCAAAAGGGAATGTGAGATAAATGTTTTGGTTATACTCAACAACTTGTTCATCTGGAATCAATTACTTGGAAATTTAGAAGTTATTTGTTTCTCCCCGCTAACATAGGAATCACCCTTTCTCAGCTTCTTGAAGATGACACTTTACTTCTAGTAATGTTTCTCGACTTACATGGTTATTGTATTTCAATACATATATGTTAAAAGAATATTGGATTTTTATACCCAAGAAGTATGTTAGAAACATTAATATATTTGATGAATATAAACTGAACGAGAAGCGAGTACTTGCTTCTTGTATATCAGTTTTTAAACATCCATGAATTTATTTCATTATGTGATGAAAATAACCTCCTGTTAAATAACCAACCAATTGTAATTGAAGGTCATGATGAAGGTGCCTTTGGCGTAACATTCCATAAGCCTTTTCACCTTGCATTCAATGTATTCTCTATAAGAATAAAATATGGCGTTATCTCTAATATTCTTATTACTTGGTGAATGTTACCTTAAAGGTAATGAAGCAATTACTCTATATGGTTCATTTGTAAACTTTAAACGAAACTAGAGTAATTGTGTGTAAAATTTATAAGAAATTGAATGGCATGAAAGATTCTGAACCATCTTTCTCTTTACACAAACTGAGTGCGACCATCACATCCAAACCTTGCTTCACTTTCTCCTCGAAAGGATCTTTGAGATGAGACTACATGTGATCATCAAGTCTTGATTTAGAGACCACAAATAACATCATAATTCGGTGATAGTATTATGACAGAACCATCATATGCTTTATTCATGAGTCTCCTAAAATCAGTTTTACACCATTGCTTCATTAGTTGTCTTAACAGGTTGGGACATAAGCAACTTGAATTTCCATTGTAGTAGTAATGTGTGCAAGCACCTATACTACATTTAGGAAATTCGTGCTTAGTTTAGACATTAACATTTTATAATATTTATCATAGTTTTATTGTGGTATTTCTTGTCATTATCTACAAATATACTTTAGCAAATTGTACTTTTATGTGATTACCTAATGTGGAATTACTGATTATTTAACCATTAAATGCCTCCCACCAATTTTTCAAATTCTAGGAACCCTCTGTACTAGAATAGGAATACTCTTGAGTATTCTAGTGGCAAGGATCCCTGAACCTCCCTCATAGTCTACAAGCTAGGGCTATGCCACTACTTGGAGGGTCCAAGGTAGGCTTTTGGCTAGCCAACTGCATTAGCTCGCGGTTCCTTGATCTGTTGAGTGAAGTCCCAGCTTCAAAAATCATTTACTGATTTACTCAACACTTGCCTCTAAAATTACAACAAACTAGATAAGGCTATATCTTTTCTGCAATTTTAGTTAAGTCGACCCTCCACACAAATAAGAACTCCCCGGTAGTAAAAGGCACCCCCAGCTAAGGCATAAACCGGCACCTCAAACACCCGGTTTTGTTCAAACATGAATAATGGAAGGTTGATGGTGACTTAATATTTTCTTTGAGTGTTTTATGTTTTTCTCTCGACGAATGTAATCCATTTCTATTAATCTTGTTCATCTATATTGTCGCGCTCACAACTGAACTTTAATAGAAATAAAACATCGCTTCTTTATGCATTTTATTATTTATCATTTTATGTATTTTTTCCGCTGTTCTAAAATGCATAAAATAATAAATAAATACATAAAGGTAACCCACTACCCGAATGGTCTTCAGCATCTAAACAACCTAATCACATCTTAACTGAGTCGAAGCTTGACTCAAAATGCATTTTTCCCCTTGTCGTGTATGTTTGTTGCACTTCTAGAACATTGTCTTATCTTGGCGGGGTCCACATCGCGTCTTGGAGTACCGCCTCGCCTTGGTGGAATCCACGTGTCGTCTTGCACCGTCATACACCGCCTCATCTTGGCGGGGTCTACGTCGCTCTCCGTCTTTGTCCGAAGTACAAAGGTACTCGCACACAGGCGAGGGGAACTCGGGTATAAATGTACATCATATAATTATTGGCCACGCAGGCCCTTAGACATTTTAACCGAAAATAGAGGATGCGCAAACTGTATTTAATTAATTACAATCATCGCACACAGTTTAAATAATTAATTAAATAAAATTAAAATCAAAGTTGCAAGGGTCGATGCTCAAGACCAGACGACATGTAATTTAAAATATTGCGCGATAAAAATTAAAATGAAATAATTAAGTACAAGGGTTTATTTAATTAAATTAAATGAATTAAATAATTGAAATAATTTATTTAATTATTGGTCTGTCAAATAATTTAATTTTCATTCTTAAAATTAAATTAATTAATTAATTTAATTTAACATCAAAATTAAATTAATTCTTATCGGGTATTAAAAATTATTTCTCTACAATTAATATATTAATTAATTAAATTAATTAAATTATTTAATTATACTAACTGATTTATCATAACCCGAGGGGTTACCTGCCCGCTAGGTGGACCGGGCGACGACCGGGTAATCTTGGCCAGGGTGCTCCCAGAGAGAAACTGAGGCGGGCGGCCGGTCGCAGCTGCGCTACCAGTGATTGCGCTAGGAGGAAGGGTTCCTCCGTGCATGGATGGGCCGTGGCAGCCATGCGGGTCAGCGTCCCGGTGCTGCAGCCGTGCACCGTGCTGGAGGAGGAGAAGCAGGCAGCGCTGCGGAGGAGAGGGGCGGTCCCTGTAGGGTTGTGCGGCGCCGCGGCAAGCGAAGGCAGGGGTCGATCGGGAGAGTCCGGCTCCTGAAGGCCTGTGAGGAGGCTGTGCGGAAGGAGCGCGGCCATCATGCGGCACACAAGGGCTGCGCAAGGGAGGAGGGGTTCCTCTGGTCGACGGGCACCAGCGGCAGTTCTCTTGCGGCGCTGAAGGAGGGACTCCCTGCCTGTTGGAGCAGCGGCACTGCATGGGGATAGCCAGGGCATTCGGCTCCCTGGTGCTGCACGAGAGGCGGAGTAGGCGAGAGGGGCAGGCCGCGGCGGGGCATAGTGCGCGGTGGCCTGGGGTGGGGTGCGGTGCCGATGGGAGCTGTTGCAGGCCACGCGGGATGGAGGGCAGCGCGGCGCTGGATGCACCGCGTGGGAGAGGTTGCTGCCATTTTTTTGGTTTTCTGTTTCCACGCAAAAGAATCCCCCCTTTCATTTTATTTGTGTTCTCTTCTACGCGGAAGACCCACTCCCCAGGTTTGTTTAATTTTTTTTTTGTTTTTTGCAATTGGTGCAGCAAGACCCAAGCGGGTCTTGATTTTGGGTTCCCTCCCTTTCTTTAACATTTCTAAAGGCTATAGATAGCCTTTTAAATTGAATAATAATATAATTATTATAATGAAATAATAATTTATTATTATTATATTATTATAATAATAAAATAATTATTATTATTATAATAAAATTATTTATAAAATATAATTTTCACAATTAATTTTATTTCTAATGAACCAATTGAATTTTTAATCGGTTCAAGAAGATGAAATAAAATTATAACCCGAGATCAAACCGCATATTCGATCCAATCCGAAAAATTAAACTGGCCATAACTTGGTCGTTCGAGATCAGATCGAAGAGTGGTTTGAACCGCTGGGACCGTTTTCGAACCCTCTACTTAATCCTACGAAAATTAATTTTATTTGGATCAGAAAATCTACATTCTCCCTCTGATACCACTGTTGTGTTTCTGGGGCCCGCAGCGGAAGCCGGTGGGCCAGGGATTTTAAAATTTTTGTCAGTGCAACAACGGTACTTGTCGTTGCTGACGATCCGAGCCCCAAAGAGGTCCAAGGATCTCGCTTAGACTGTTAAGAGAACAAAAATAAAACGAAAACATACCCATTGCATATCTGAAGCCTTTGTCGACCGCTACTTGTCGACGGCGATCGTTTCCCGAAGTATCCATAGCAGGATCCCTCTAGATCGTCCACACGCATGTCAAAAATCAGCGAGAACGCTGATCGTTGAACTTCGGGTGCTAGCGCGGCGATTCAATGATATCTTCGACGTCCCGACGATCACTGCATCGTCGATCTTGTGATGCGTGAGGTGAAACATGATCTGAGCTCTTGGATCGAGTGCTTCTCTCTCTAAGAAGTGGGAGGAGAGAAAGGCTCTCAACTCTCATTCCATGCAAATGAGTGAATAGTGAATTGAACATTAAAGAGAGAGAGCCTCCTCTCTTACTTATAGATACGTTGTGAAATACCCGGTTGGGTTCCCCGACCCCCATATATATCAACGTCCACATAAATAATTTTGACAAACTTAACTGCGCCAATATTATTTATAATATTATCACATACTTGTAATATATAAAATATATTACATGATAAAATCCGAGCCATTAATCTCGACTCGTTTTCCCGCTTAATTTTTAAACGAACCTTGAATATTAAAATAATATTCATTCGATTAATATTTTCTTGTATTTACTAAACTCGTAAATACATTAAATAAATTCAATCCCAAATATTCGTAACTTGAATATTAATGAATTTATTTAATTATTTTGGTGATCGACAATTTGTACAACGCTCGGACCCCATGACGGGGCCCACTATTTCCATATACTTATTCCACTGAATAGGTGCGGATTCTTGAATATACTATTGTGTGTGACCCTCTAGGACCTTATCTCAATAGCAGTGAATAAAATCATAGACCAAGAGAGGGGTCTAGAAACCCATCATGGCCTCTAAAGAGATAAGGATAGTCCTAGCAACGACTACTATCCTATGAACACTGACTGTGTACTATAGTCTCATTGTCATTAAATATCTCATAAACTAGGACACACTCTTGTGTCATCGTCCTTATCTTTCTTTATTATTCGTTGATCTATCTGGATGGATTCGCCTTTATACTGCTTTGGCCAAAGACTTATGAAGGCGGAACCATCTGGATCAACCAGGCCTGAGATATACTACTTCCTAAACTTGGAAGCGACAAATCCTTTCTTGACCATTCAACCAACGTCATAGCACCAACGACGCACCCAATACAAATTACCTCGCCACAACATTACGGCCATGGTTTTCGCCTTGCATCAAAGTACGTAATTAAATGATATACATTGGTAATGGTCTCAAGTCAGGAGACCAAAACACATGTTCGTGGATAGGAACAACCAATGACACCCAAAACAAGTGGTGTTCCTATTGGAAGGTTTATCCTCATGATCTCACTACAGGAGATCACCAAGTGCAAACTTCATGAGAAGAAGTCTCAATGCTTATGAGCCCCCAACACCTGATAGTCAGACATCTACTGTGTCCAGTCAATAAGATGTATCTAGACTGTAGAACATATATTTAAGATCACTTTCATTGTATCTTGAGGTTCTCATTATAGCATGGAATCTGCTATAACCTCTCGACACGACAACTAACATTTGGACATTACCATTATTATAGTGGACGCAGAAAAGTTTCCACTATAATGGTAAGAAATCATCATGCATATCTAACTATACACATGATACGGTAATCAAAAGTACTACATAGTTGGGTCTAGGGCACCCACTATTTCAACAAAAACTTGTTTTTAATATAAAAATTTTCAAAAGTTCACCATGGTTTTATATAAAATTTCAATGTAAAATTTATTAAACTGACTTAAATTGAATGAAATGATAAAATCATGATTTAATTATTCTTTTAATACAGTCCAAAATATTATTTAATACTATAAATAAATGTAATGGAAAAGTAGTTTTCATTTAAAATGCATTATTTTATTATCTATTCATGAAAATATGAACGTTCTTAGAAAAATAACAAAAATTCAGCCGAATTAGATTTTTTTTCTACTTATAATGAATATTTTTTTTTCTCATATAATTTATAAAATTTAAAACAATTATATTTAAAATGGGTTTTCCATAAAATGGCTGTAATAATTCCTTTTTTGAAAATTACTCTTGTTATACATGAAATTAAATTTCTTCAGATATAATGAATAGAAAACATATAATATGAATTATAAACATTACATTATATTTATATTTAATTAATATATTCCAACAAGAGTTATTTTTTATAAACATAATTATTTGTATTTAAATAGGTTTCTATAAAAAACAAATCATTTTTAATCAATTGGATTTTATTTTCATTTCTATTTTATTTGGTAACTAATGAATCATTATATAAACATGTGTAAACCATATATTAGAAATTTTGTTAATATTATTCATTCCCTCCATTCTAAAGAAAAGTCTATAATGGAGACATTTAAATAGTAATATTTAGTTATTCGCTTAATCTCGTTGTGGCGTATCATGTTTCCAGTTCAGTTTACTTCTGAAAAACCCAAGATGTTACCCTCGTAGTTTAACATTAAATGTTTGGTCACTCATTTCATTATGTGGAAGATTAATCTCATAGAGTATCATGCATTGGATTACAATATTGTCATCATAGATTAAGATAATGTAAATTCTTTCTTGTGTTCCATAAAACATTCCTCATTTGGTTTGTTCATCAACTATAACTTCATTCTTCATGTGGTCACTCATCTCTATAAGTGTTGGTGATCATCGTAGAGCCTTATAATTTATATAAATATTTTCATTTGGTAAGTATGTCTACTTTTTCGACACAATCTTCTTCATGTGGTCACTCTAGTTTTTATGTACAATAGCTCTAGGAATGTAGTCATTCATGACTTCATAATGTGGTAGGTGTAGTTGTGTAGTATATCAACATCAAAGTAGTTTAGTAACTTTAGATTCCTCTTATGTTTGATTCATTGACCATGAATAAATTTGTTTTTGGTATTTGGAAATTTTATTTGAGTAGTAGCATGATTCCCCGTGGTTGATTAAGTGACAATGAAGGTGCTCATGGTAGCTTGGACAATTTTTGTGAAATTAACACTATTTTTTAAATATAAAAGACAATGTGGTATGCAGTGAATGCCATCGTTTGAAGTCACACAACACACATATTTTTTATCATATGTTTTTAATGTGGGTGAATATAAAATACACCTCATTGAACCCATATCATTTTTATGTTCTTCAAGCCACTACATAATAATAATAATCACATCCAAATCATGTAAGATTCTATAGAACTGGGGATCAAATCATAGGCACACCATTCACAAACTTACTATACCCATGCATTCAGACCTATGTTCATACATGTGACTCATGCACACCCTTTCCTACCACTCTAAAAGTGATCTGTCTCCACTATGAAACTCCCTTCCAAGAATCATTCTTATATGGTCTCTGAGTTTTCCACATACCACATTAAGATGGATAGATGGATTATGATACTGTCATTTCCTTCACCTAGTTTTTATAAACACTTATAAAATGAGTTTTCCAAATTATCATCAATTCAACTAAGTTCCACTGAAATAAATCATGTATCTTTAAGGAATTCTAAAATTTATTATTCATTAAAAAGTAATATATTTTTTAAGTAAATTATAAAATATCTTCTTCTAATTCAATTTTTTCGGTTATTATCATCTTTTTATGTTGTAATCATTGTTTTATACCAAATCTCATTACCAAAAGTCTTGTACTTTTTGAAAATCATCAACAGTCATCAAATCAAATTAAAATTACTCTTGTACTTCACCAAATTAGTTCTTAAATCTAGTATCCTCAAAACCATTTACATTTGATATGTAAGCCCCTAAAAATATATTATGGTATTACATGGATTATTTATCAAGAATGACATTCAATAAACATTAACAATCACCTTACTTAAACAGATATTTATAAATACTAAATACATTTAATTTTTAGGTACTTAAATATCCTCATATGAATTTATTGGAAATACAACAAGTAATATATACTAATATCTGTGTTAAAATTGATTTTTTATTATACACATTATTTAAAATAAATATAATGTTCAATCCATGGGATTCCTAATCTATTATTCTACCGTTCATGGCATTCAAACTCTTCACCCTTTATTGATATAAGGATTATGCCACATGATTTTCTTCATAGGTATCCATTATTTAGTGTACTCTAAGTCAACATGGGATTTTTGAATTTAAAAAACAAAATAAAAACATCTAAGGTTGTCAATGTTGTCCAAAAATGGCAATGAATTGGACACCATAGTCATAAATTAATGATATCTCAACTACGAGCTATACAAATTAGTGTTATAAAAAATATGCTACAAGATACACATATATCAAAAAAACCTTAAAAATTTCAATTTATAAGAATTTAACTTCCCCTTTATCTCAGCTTTAATTCAACAGAAAACCCCCCTTCGAAAATATGATTGATATTAACAACTTTATGGGATGGAAGTGTGATTATCATACAATTTTCACCTATATTTTAGTATTATACAAAGTATCATGATTTATTTTATGATCGATTATCCTCTGGTTTTATTCCCCTCAATGGATACACTATCTTTCCTCTTCATCACTCTATATTCAATTTAGAGGTACTCCATGTTAGCTCGACATATTTACTCTCTAGGGATGAAAGAACTCAAAACATTCACCATCAATTACCTAAATGGTAACATAAATAAACAAAAAATAAAAAAAATAAGGTGTTAGTTTTTTCCATTAGAATAAACAATCATTGTGAGAGTTTCCTCTCATACTTATTTTATTCTTCCTTAAAATTCAAAGAGTCTAATTTCATCACGTGACTGACAGGTTGAAAATGATGAATTGATTTTAAACATTATTATAATTGGAATCTTCATGGGGTAGGTCTTAGTGAAGAGTTTATTCCCATTACAATTCCTATATTTTTAAAATTGATTATGTTCTCTTTATATTTTCCATTTTTGATCTTTATTAAAATAAGGGATATGATCTCATTGAAATTATTATCAATCATATAGGATGTTTATACCTTCCCTATGATACCATAAATCCTACATTTTATCTTTAATACTTTTGGATATTTAGAAGAAACCTATGAAATTATATCACTTATAGATCTCCAATTTGGATTACCATTTAGTGTAGGTGTAAATAAGTGGTCATGTTTTATGAATTATCTATCTTTTTAAACTAAAAAATTGAACATGATAGAGTTATTGATCCCTAGAATAAAACATCACAACCTTTCCTTTTGTGAAGTGATAATGAATTAGAGAGAGACGCCTAGTATTTAAAATGTTTGGTAAAAATATCTACACCATTCCATTTTGGTTAGACACCCGAATATGGATTTTACACTATGATCTTGTTCGTAGTTCTAATGGATTAGGCCGAAAATAGTTATACACCCCATTACTAAATCATTTAGTTTTTAATGATTCTACACCCCAACTACCAACTCCTCTACCTCATTTCATTATACCCCACAATTATCTTCTTTTGGATACATTTTCTAAACTAGTTATAAACTCCAACCCTATTAACTCTTTAGAAACTAGTTATATAGTAGAGCTACAAAATCCTACACCTTCTTTATTGAACTAGTATTCAAAATATATTCTTCTTCTTCTTCAAATGATCATTCTTCATGAGCTTATATGATCAGGATTTTTCATGTACACCTTCAAGATCACCGTCAACTTCTATAATAGTTCTATAAATCTAGAAACGCCTAGATCTAATGTGATATAGAATCAATACAGTCCTCAAATACTCAGGTGTGTCTACTGTGGCTATTTCAGGATTTAACTCACCAACATTCATCAATAAATTAGACTATTAGGTTCTCATTGACTAATCTCAACGTATGCAAAGACTCAGACATTATTCTCATCAACCAAAAAATCTATTTATATTCATAATAATAATATCATGGATATTATTCTCATAATTATCATAGTAACTATTCCATCAAAGTGGAAACACCATGGACACTTCCATTGGGTAATTGTTTCTCTTTTATTTTGTTCACGGAGTCTAAAACTATCCCCTTATTTATATTAGATATTTTTTTATTTTTTATATCTAATAATAATACATCAATTAAAAATTCATAAACCAAAATTCATATATCATGATATTGTTTCTTAAAAGCTCGATAAAAATCGCATCGTCACACTTAATGCCAAAAATTCATGGGTCTTCATTTTTATTTACAAGGTTAACGAATAACCAAGGCCATAAATGACATGAATGTATCATTTAATATTGAAATAATCATTTGAATCTATATATAATAATAAATATATTTTATTATATATTTTTTTATATATCATTAAAATCACATGAAATCATCATTTAAAAACATATTAATCATATGTTTCGTACCTCATTGTATCGAAGAGTTGAATCATTTATTTCAAATGTAGGTTCCCTATTATATCAGTCAACTAGTTTGATCTCATCACATACCTACTTTACTTATTTTATATGCAGACATATAAACCCTCATGCATGTACATGTCAACACATACAATATATAATTCATTACATATATCTTACTCCAATATTTTCTCAAACCTATATTAATTTTATATATTCCAATCATGTTTGAAAATCATACATGTGGTCACTCAATTATCCATGATGAATTTCTCTCTCATAGTATATCATATTCTCAATCAAACACTTATCAAGGTAGACCATGAAATTGTAAAGGTTCACATTCATTTTATCATTCTTTCCTTGTGTGGTTATTTCATTAACCATTACTCCATAAATTCTGTAATCAATATACTAAATACTTTCATTTGACCATATTATAGGATTATGATTTATCTAGGTGTTGTCTTAAGGTAAGTGTATTTACCATGATTACTCCCCCTTATTCTAATAGTATCTATACTTTTTTAAATGTGTTATCTCAATAAATGTTTTCATTTTAGATTTAATCCTGTTATAGGAGTAGTATTGTGGTCTCTCAGCATCAAAGGATTTTGGTATAATAAATTTACACTTATATTCTATTCATCAACCATCTGAACCTTCACATATAAAGGGGTAATATTTTGGATTGTTATTATCAAGAGGTATCGAGTATAATCAACTGATCATGAAGGTGCTCATGGAATCTGGGACACCATTCACGTATTAGTCCATTATATCGAGAGGTTGAGGATGAATCGGTAAGTGGGGAATTACATTATTCGAACACATAAAACACTCATACATTTTATCTTTAAAATATTAATGTGTGTGAATAGTAAAGACACCTCCATGATCCCACATTAGTGTCATTCTCCTACAACCACCACATAAAATTACTCATCACATCGTAATTCATACAAAATCCATGGAATTGGATTTCGACTCTCGAACATTTCTCTCACAAACTTACTAAACCAATGTATGTCCACATGTGAACACAAATGTACCTCATGTGAACCCATTCCTACCTCAATAATGTCATTCTGACTTCACTATGAACCTATCTATAGAAAATTGGTCATTTAATGGCCTTTTGTATGGTTAGATTCCTCTCTAAGAAAGATATATAGCTTGGGATGTTGTCCTTTCCTTGGACAAATTTTTTTATAAACACCATTAGAAATAGAAAAAATATTTCACATCAATTCCATCCATTTAATACTAAAATATATCCCATATATCCAAGCCCATATCCAAAATATTGTTTATGAAAAAATAATATATTTTATAATGAACGTATCAAATATTCTTATGCAATTAAATATTTCTTGGTTTTCATAAAATTTCATGTTGTAAACATTTTTCACCACCAGGCATCATCAGAATAATTCATGGAGTTTTGAAACGACTTCAAAACATTTTTGATATAATTTCACATAGTCTTGGGCTTCTCAAAATTATTTATTTAGGCTAGTAACTACAATATCCATTTCCATTAATCTTGGAAGCACCTAAAACATCTTATGGACTTAAATGTATTCTTTATCAAGAATGAAAACCACTTCCCTGTCCAATCAACTTATTTAAAAACATATTGAGAGGAACTTATAAAAATTCTATAATTTCTTGGGAACATCATAGTTAAGGAGTTATTTAAACGTTTAAGTTTTTTTTGATGCAAGGGTATTTTTTATTCATCTTATTTTATTTTATTGTCATGTTCTTGTGATTACAGGTGGGTGGACTTTTTAATTATATTTATATATTTTTTAATTGTTATTTAATTAATTTTAATTATTTTTTTCATATTAATTCAATTATTATGAAATTAGTTTATCTATTTTAATTTATAATCAAATATTGGTGTCAATGTGTTTTTTAAATACGGTTTTCTAAAAAACAATTGGTTGTATTAACACTAATGTCCTATTTGGAACCTTATAATAAAGGTTTACATAACATGACATAAAAACATAGTTTGATCCCCATTTTATTATGATTTATATGTGTTTTTCTATTTTGGGAGATAATTTTTGTTTTGGTTTAATTCCTATGTCAATAAATGGATCTTCTTTCTAACATTTCCATAGAGGTGAGATGAGAGATTGACATATAGATAAAACGTTTTGTGTTGTGTTATTAATATTTGATTCATGGGTGTTAAATGTATCATCACCTCATTTAGATAGCTTCATGGTAACCCTATGTGCTTATGTTAGGAACCTAGGAAAAGTGTCTATATGCAGTTGATATTCTCTCCCATGGTTTGGAACACAAAAAAAACAAACTGCAACATTAATATGACTGGGATGATATAGTAATTATGCCATGATATGGGTGTCACCATATCTCTTGGAATGTGACATAGTTCTCCCTAATAGAATGTGTGGGGTTTCATATGATTGTTTCTTAACATTGTAATATGAATGGATCTTACTGAACCTTGACTATAGATTCCTTAGATATTATCCCAGGACACTTTTTGTATGTGTTCTTTTACATGACAATGATATCAATATTAATAATATTAGATTGTTTCCATTGTTTTAAAATAATTTTATTTAATTACTACTATAATATCACTTACTATTATCCAATTCATTCAACAATTTAAGGGTTATTTTTTATCTAAACATACATATATGTTAAATACTATTTAATTCCATGTGAATAAATTAGTTTATCCCTAGGTTGTGTGGTTGTATCATTTTATTATTTATGTTATTACATACACAATCCTACATAAATTGTTGGGTTTGTATTTATTTCTTTCATTTTTTTAAACCAAGATTATCAAAATATTTTCAAAAATAAAATTGTATAACTAGGGTCTTTAGCTAAAAAATTATTCTCCCATATAACAAACATAATTATTTAACACTTTTAAACAGGTTTTTATATAGATTTCCACCAACTAATCATCTTTTTCAGAAGGTGGTGTTTCTAATATAAAAGGTGTGTGGTTGTTTCTTGTATTTCATAGACATTAAAAATATTATTTTCTTGAAATGTGTTTTAAAATATAATTTATTTAATGGATTATAAAATATATTTTGGGGATACTTTCATGAAATCCTAATAGTTATGTTAGTTCACAACCCTACATACACACCTATGTGTATATGTATATCTCTTGTTTCCATATAAGTTTCTAAGATTTTACCATAGGTTTGATTTTTTCGCCTGTGTTCATTGATAGATCTGTTAAGATATTCTTGTGACTGAGGGTCACATAGAGGTTACTTTTCCTTTGTTTGGTCATATAGTTTATTTTTGGAATTTTATATATTGACCACTTCATCTATTTTATTTACATTTATGAACTTTTATTCATTATCCCATTATATATAAAATAAATATTTATTAAAAAATGTGGTTTTGGTCATTTATATTTTGCATGCACTATTTGGTTTTATTTTACAGTAAAATATTTATATATTATTATGCCTGGTAGTCCAGCATATGAACACATAATTCTAAATTCTCAGTGGGATTCCACATATTTTTATTTATATTTTGGGTTTAAATAATTCACATGTGATTATATTTTATACCCTAGGTTATTGTCCCTAACACATAGTGATTAGGAACATTCTTTGGGACATGACATGAACTAATCCAAGTGATATATTTGGTTGAACATGGCTGGTTCATGCAAATTAAAATCTAATTATATCTTGGATTTAGAAAAGTCCATGATGTTGTTACCATAAACATTTCATGGTTTAATCATCCAAACATACATCTATAAAATGCATCCATGATCATGAAATACCTTATATATTGAAGGTAATTTTCTCCTTCTCTCTCTGGTCTTATACTACAACTTTAAATGGTCTTTTCTCGACCACGATGAGGTCTCTCATTTATCTAATTAACAGAATAATAATCATTTTTCTTTATTCATATTCCATTATTTCTAAAACCATATAGTATCTTTTTTGGGAAAGGAAACTAGTGAGTCCATAATATACTCATACGTCATTAATTTCATCAACCATCTCAACATAATCACCTCAGATTCATACTATGAAATGGTTGAATACACCATGGCTTGGTATTCTCTCATCCTAGTGAACAAGAACACTAAATAAATATTTAGCTAACTCTTATAATGATAATGACCAACGATGACCATTTCATTAAAATTATGACATGGTGGTAAAACCAAAAATAAATTTTCTCTTTATAAGGGATAATGATTTCTAGGTTAATTGAAAGTATATTTTTCCCCAATTTCATATTTGGACATTTTTATCAAGGATAAGTCATGATGTAGTTATAATATACCATTTTGTAGTTCTCATATATGTAAGAGATATCATTTTTTGTATGATTGCTTTAATCATTATCTATAGATAATAAATATGATTTTTCTCTTATACCACAATGACATGGTTTTCTCGGAATGATTATTATCTAAACTATTCCTCATGTGAAATTCTCTATAACATCTTCTTTCTTCTCAAACATCGATAAATATTCCAGTCCTTATTATAATGGACATGATTAATAATAATCATCTATTTGAATTAAATCATCATCCTTTATTTATTATTTCAAATAATCCATGATTTTATAGGATGTTATACATGAATATTAATATCAAATTATAAGAGTTTATTATCAAGATTACTTTCAATCCATGATTAATATATATGTGTGTGTGTGTCTGTGTGTGATAAACATTTTTGTTTCATGAAATCATTTTCATATAAGTGTTAAATTTATAAAATAATTACTATGTTCATACTTACACACCTTCATACTGGATAACAATTTTGAATAATGTCCATTCCATGGTAACTAGTAAATCATATAGTCAATGGAAAATCTGTTTACATTCATAAGGAGTCACAAAAACCTTCTTGATCATTATACACCAAGTGTAATTTTAGTGAAATAGTAATTTTCTCCCGGACTTATCAAATTAAATGATAGTCAATAACATATAATTTTAACTCTATAGAATAACTAGAAACTCTAAGCACAATAATATAATTTTGGATACTATTTAAATCCTAGTATAGATCCTTAAATACACATTTTTTAACTAATAATTGTTTCCATCTTCTTCAACATTCATATTAAATTATTATAAAGGATCGCTTCAATATATTTTTTATCAAATTAATTACATCATCATCATGGTAAGTTCATCATCAATCCCGAATTTATCATCTGTACAACATTCATTTATAATAATTACAACCCAATACATCCTCAAAAAAACTAAAGCATCGTGAATGAACTACCAATTCAAAAACTTGCGTCGTCACAACAATATAGTATTTACTTCCACAAAATAAATATACATAAAATATTACATTTTTTAGAAAACATTAATAAAAGTGTCAATAAATAAGTTACAACTCTAATGTGATTAGGAATATAAAATGGAATAATTTAATTAGAGAATATAATTCCCTTCTTCCTAGACATTATATCCCTCTTCTAGGAAAATAATTTAAGGAATTTTATATCTCCAATATCCAGGTCCATGTTTCACTTTAAATTATTATTATACTATAATTATTGATTATAAGATGATTTATATTGTTGTAGATTGGTTTAGACCCTATATTTTATATCTTATGAAATATTTTCTATCATACCCATAATGAAATTTTTATCTTTTCCCACGTTGATCTTTATATATAGGGTCATTTATATGAAGTAGTGGAATTTGTTTTCTATGGGTATATTACTAGTGGAAGATATTAATACAAACATCCTTATAAGATTGTAGATTATGTTCTAAGAATGATATAAAGAGTATGGATTGACCATCTATTTTATGGTGATAATATATACTAACGATTAACATATTATTATATTCACATTAATTAATCCAAAATAATTTTATGGTAAACCTAATATATTAATTAAATATAATTGATAGAGGTCCCTCATGAAGCTTCATCACTTATTTGACATATACTGTAACAAATTGATTGATATATAAATCATATAGAATAAAAATTATGAAAGATAACATTAAAAGTTAACGAAAAACAAATTATTTGGTGTTTTTTTCATTAAATGTTATTAGAAGAATCATGAAAATATCCATGGTGATGATTTCCCATATTTGTATTAGTAGTGGTAATGGTTTTACTATCCCATTGGAATTGTATCATTCTTCATAACTTGTTGGTATACCAAATACATGTACATATATTTTGAAATTTCCATTTTCATATTATCCCAAAAAAAAGTGATCATGGTTATCTCTATTATTTTTTCAGGAAAAATTGATGAATAAAGGAAATTTAGTTTCCATCATATTCCATTGATTCCTTATATATATCTAGCATTGATGGTATGTATAATTATGTTACAAATAATATTGATTCATCTATATTGATGATTAATTCTTCAATGTTTTATTTCTTTATTTCTTATATGATCTTTTATAATTATAATAATTTTTTGGTGTTGTTTTGACCTTCATTAAGATTAATGGTTGAGAAATAAATGGAGAAAATGAGATAACTATAGAAAATATAATGTGTTTTTAGGACCAAAACACATAATGTGTTTATAAATGTTTTCTGTTTAGTGTTTCTAGTGTATAGTGTACCAAATTTTTACTAGGGAACAACCAAATCCTGAAATGGAATCAATAGGATCTTCAGGGAGTCATTATAACATACATACCATATGAAACCATCATCTACCGGGTGGAGTATTATGGGCCAAAATGGAACTGGATAAAAGCTATGGAGTTGGAGGAAGCGTATCAGCTACCCAGTGTAATTAATTAGCTACCCTATGGAATCTAGAGCTTTCATGGAGGCTATAGGCATCTCACTGGCTAGTTGGTGGAACTATACAAGTTACCAGGTGACTTCTCCCCAGATCAGTCAAAGGGTCATTAATTCTTGGTCCAAAAGCCCCGATTTTGGCCATTAATTCTCTGGTCAACCCAAGACCCCTCTAGTTTCAATTAATTCTATAAATAGAGAAGTGTATTGTTAGATATCAATAATTTATATCTTCAAATATCTTGAATGATTAATTTCATTCAAATAAATCCATAAAGTAGTTTTTAAAGGATTATCCTAGAATATTCTAGTTCTCAAATGGAAAACTTGGCTTCAATGAAATTTCATTTTCCTATATATTTTTTATAAAATTTTTCCCTTATTTTATTTTCAAAAATGGTATTAATATTCTTCATTTTCCCGGAATATATCTCCCAACAAGTCCTTTTATTTTAAATCCTCTAGAGTGAAATGTTTTCTTTGTAATGATTTTGAAAAAAAATCTCCAACATCATCATCTTATTTTTTATGTTATCACAACTATTATATTGTGAGATCTTGGTTCTTGGTTTGAATTAAAACCAATGGTCATATTTTTTTTATTAGTTTCTGTTATAACTAATGGAGGAATATAAAATTCAAAATAGTTCTTGTGGGTAGGAGACGTAGGGTTGTATTCTTGATAAATTTCCAAAATCCATTATCAAAGTGTCCCTTTTAAATATTAGAAATTTTTTCAACTATAATTAATGTTTTAATTTACTATAAACTTTATTTATGTTGAATTTTTTATTCTTATGTCCAATTATTTCGTGATATTAACTTTTATTTTATAGATCATTTTTAAAATTTTCTTTAAAACAAATTCACCAATTCCAACCAATTTTCATTTTTTCTCTTACGTAAAATTACATCCCCACCATTATTATTTTCATATAAATATAAAGAAATATTTGATCACTTCCATAATACTTCCTTGATAATTTATAATGATCATTTTAAAGGAAATATATTTGAACACCCTAGATTAAGTAACCTAAAGTCAGTGGAAACATTATTACCTTTATAAAAGATACTTGGGATTAAATCACAAAAGACCAAATAGTTTAGTTGTATTGGAAAAATATATACAAACATGATTTCAATATTAATTTTGAATTAAATATTACAATATGAAAACTTCATTAAACATTTTTATTCTTTTTTGTAGTCTATGGATTTATTCATAGTTCACTACTTGCTAGCCTGAGGAAGGAAAAAAGGTCGAGCTGAAATACTAAATAATGGTACATGTAAAATGGAAGATAACATAAAATCAGTTCCCATTATAGCATAGAGAATAATAAACAGACACTCTATATGATCAATATCATGTGTGTGAACTTCCCCATGGGTAACATAGTAATGAAAATAGTCACATGGATAAAAATAAAAAAATTCATGGTGATGGAATATATAATGATGTTTTTATATTAGTCTATATATTCAAGGCCTCAAAAAAATTATTCTTGTTGATATGGTCAAAAACAATACATCATGATTGAGAGGGTTAATCATACACAAAATAACCAAATAATTTGTCTCATGAGACAAACTGATTCATCAAGGGGATATATAATATCAGGCCACATCCATTACTCTTTTATTTCTAATGCATTATCAGCAACATTCCACTATAAAAGTTTGTATTATAATGACAATATATAAATATAATATCAATAATTTTCTATGATTTCATAAAAGGTATAACATGATCATGAATCATCCAAATAATGAGGGTGGGTGGTTGGACAATACATATCTTAATGTTCTATAAGGAAACCCATCCATAATCATGGGCGAGTAATAAATATTTATCTATATAGAAATAGTTGATATAATTAATGTCAAAATTTATTTTTTAAATGTAATATTGTGGCTCACAAGGTTAATATCCAACCATGGGGACATTCAAGATATAAGAAAAGTACCCTTATCAATGAAATAATGTTAATGTAGCTCTAAAGATAAATTTCATGGTTTCGGGTTACCAATAAAATATAGTAATTGACATCAATAGTTTTCAAGGGTATAATATTATATAAATTATATAAAATTAATTCATTATGGTTTCTATGTGTTTTTCAATTATCTGAATAAAATCCCCATGGAGTGCCTAGTCAGGTTTTCAATTTTAGACCCCCCCCCCCTCGATCGTACACTGAGTGAAGATCATATTGATACACAACCTTACATTTTTAGTGTGATTAACCCAAGTTGTATCAATTCAATAACCACATTCACATTATAGTAATTACACATTGACATAATTAAAAGGAAATTGTGGACACTTTTACTTTACCAAAACTTTAGGATGGTTTTAGGGCTAAAGATAAGTTTGAGTTTTATAATGGAGTAAGTAGATAAATTTTAAAAAGAATATAAGTGATGGATAATTATATAAACTCATAATTACCTAAAATTTCATATAGAATTTGACAAAATACATCCATGTAAATATATAAATAATACAAAAGACAAAGGTGGTGAATACATATCAAATCTCAATGAATCAAAATTGAAACCCCTGCCTTAATTTTTGATATCTATGAAAGTGCATGAATCTCCTACACAATAAAAATAACTATCATATTCACTTATTTCATAACCTTATAAAAAGATATAACCTTAATTTATATTCATTAAATACAAATACATTAGTTTTTAGTAGTTTATTTTTTTCATCGGATGTTGTTAGTTTTGATTGTTGGTTTGTTACTAGATTCATATAGTGGGTTTCTATTATTTTTTATGGATTCAAATTTCCTCATTATGAGACTATTCATGATAAAATAGTAATTTTTAATTATTTATCCCATTTTAATTAAGATAAGGACATGGATATGTCTTTTTTGAAAATGGAAATTATGAAGAACAGGTTTTGGTGTGTTTAATGATCATAAGGGAATATATCAATAAATATGTTCAAAATTAATCACAGCCATAAAAATTTTTAAAAAGTATAATATACATCATTATTACACGATATTATAAGTATATATTTTCCCTTATTATTTTTTGACTTAAACAATATAACACTGTTCACATAGGTGGTAAAACTGACCTGTGTGGGTGCATGTTATAATCATTTAAAGTGAAGTGAATTGTTTTTATTTAATAATAATGTTACTTTTATCCAAACATAATAATTTCATAAATATTATATATATATATATATATTCCTTAAATTAATTCTTATAACTATCCATAAATCACAGTTATGAAAAATGAAATTCAATATTCGTGGAGGCAGCACTACGCATGTTTGAATAATTAATGATTCCTTTTGTCAATGAATGGTATGGAATGAAGGTATATGATAAATTATACTTTCAGAATAATATTTTTTAAATAGGAAAAATCCATTCATCCAATCCATCATTATTAGAAACCCTAAGAGGAGGTGATGAAAAGCGAACGACATCGCTTTGTGGAGGTGGTTGTCTTCACAAATACACAGTCAATGTTGTTTTGTTTTTCAAAGTGACATGAAAGGATTTAATAATTTTTAATCCATTAAAAAATAAACCATCATAATATTAAATATAACTATTTTATTGAATTATGGTGGATAGAAAATTTTTGGAAGATGAATAGTAAAAAAGAAAAGGCCATGGAGTAAGAAATAATCGCGTTGAGAACTAGATATTTGTCTTTGAAATATATGTAGAAATGGAGGCATTTGGATCAATAAATCATAAGATATTATTATAAAGTTGGGATTATCATTTATTAATTTAAAGAATTTATAGTTTCCGGATAAAATTTGATGAAATAGGATCACCAAGAAGTGGTCTATGTCATCCCATTTTGTATGTGAATAAAATGGAATTTTTGTAAATACCCATTAAATTTTCAATGATTTGATGAAAATATTCAAGGATAAATGGATTTAGAGTGGGAAAAAATTCATTTTGGGGTAATATATGTTCAATAAATCCTCTACCATTCGTTTTATAACATCTTTTCAATATATATTTTTCTATTTATTCTTAGATTTTTCACTTTCACTATTTTTTGTTTTTACAGTGAAAATTAATTATTACATGAGTAGTCTAAATTTAATACCTCAAAATAAAATATACCATATAATATAACTTGTAACTAAATACTATAAATATGATATTTATATTTTAAAATAATAATTCTATGTGTCAAAAAAATAAATTTTATCATTAACGCATTTAATGTGTGAAACCCCATTTTAGAAAAATTCTATTTTTTGAATTTAAATTTAAGTATCTGATAAAATTATATATATTTTAGAAACTCATAATATAAATTTTTTATTTTAATTTTTATTTTTCTATTATTTAAATACAAAACCAAATTTTAAAATAAATAATATTTAATCAAATGAAAAAAATAAAACTAGTTTCTTTTCTAAGAAAACATTATGTAAGTTTATAAAATGTTGAGAATATGTTTTATAATTTCATAATAGTATTTTTTTAATGATTAGTTTTAATCCTAAAATACATATTTTATCATGGAATTTTTTTAGGTATTTAGTTCATAATTACTTCATGGAATATTCCGAAACTCAACAGTTTTAAAAAGCAATTTCTTTTTTACTATTCACATAAAACATCAATTGTTTTATAAAAAACTAAAAAAAATCCCCAAGATAATTTTTACTTTATTAATTAAGAAATAGATTCATTATTTTCAAATATAAATTATATAGTTTAGAAATTTAACTTATAATAAAAAATGATGGATCTATCCATTGTGATAGAGTTCATATTGTGCAATAATTTTCAGAATATTGTGTTTATTTTCTTCATTTGGGTTTTCAGTATTAACCCCCCCCCAAATAATATAATACATGAAATTTTATATAAATTATATTATTATAAAATGGGGTAATTATTCATCATTTATTCTTCTTTTATACTTGTTACCTCCTCTAAATCATGATTTATTTAACACACATTCACCAATTGAGTAGTTGGTTTCCAAAACACATTCTCTCCAGTGTTGGGAATTTGTAAAGGATGTTTATTATAAGAAAATAAAGGTTACAATTATATTACATAATTTGTGATTATGAGTTTTTAGATCATATTTTACTTATTTAATGATGAAATGTAGAAAACAACATGTGCATTAAAGAGGTTGGATGGCATAATGAAAGGGTAGGAAACAACTTCTGTTATTTAAAAAATTCCAAAAGCATCAATGTACCTACGATATAGTTTCCCCTTAGTCAAAAATCTAATTACTCCATTACATTTAGATTTATTTATTAATAAATGATCTCCCTCTATAAGTTTTAGATACATTATTTTATTATCTGTAAATATCTTCTACCTACTATAATCTATCTTAATATGATTCTTAACATTTACCGCATTCAATATCGTCTCAAAAATAAATTGTTTCACTAATAGTTTTCTCTCTCCAGACTCATCCCAAAAAGTTTAATTATGAAATATCTCCCTAAAAATACTTCATATGGTTCCATCTTGTTACTTGATTGGAATATATTATTATATCCAAATTCTACAAATAGTAGACATTGATCTACAGTAAATTGAATGTCTAGAGACAAAATCATATCATGTATTCTAGAATATTAATAGTCATTTAATACTAATCCTAAGTTTGATTGTGATAGGAAGTGGTAAAATGTATCTTGATTTTGACAGATTCCTAAAGAATCTTCTGAAATTTTTATGTGAACCAAGGGTTACAACCTAATACAATTGAGAGAGGTGCACTATAAAGTCTCAGTACATTGTTTATATGGAGTCTTTCAAGAATTTTAAGGGTTATGTTCTCCCTTATTATTATGAAATGTTTTGACATGGTTAATATTTTCATAATGACCCATACAACATTACTCATTTTATGAATATTCAGTAGTATAGTGACAATGTCCATTTTAACATTATCCCACTTTCAGATTAATATAGGGAAGTGTTTTATAGACCCTTTAGGATAATTTCTTTTCACCTTTCCTTATTAGAATTCCAAGAATCCAAACACATCATCAAGAACATACTACTTCATACCATCCAACCGGAAATATTCTCTTAAATCTATTTTCAAATTTATTTAATTGGGTTTATTAATAAATTTGATACATGGGCTTCATCTAGTAATTATGTTTTTAGCCTAGGTATGGATGGAATATCTAGTATATTTTCAAATATTAACTCACCATATTGATAGGTAATTTCTATTAATCTCCATCCATTCAGGGATTTAACCTTATTTTTCCAACCATCATATTCATATTGAAACTTCACTATATTCTCTTGTAAAAATGCTTTGATAATCATTTGTAAAAGAGGTGACATTTACCCATCCATATTGATTCCAATATAAAAATTTATTAACACCAAGAATATATCATCATTTCATATCCTCAATATAGTCATAACACCATGATTTCACATATATAAGTCATATATCACCTTTTATTATTTTCCATGTTCATTTTGTATTAAGAATTCATAGTACATGAGTAGTTTTAACCATATATTTTCTCTCTTGTTGACCTCCTTTTATAAAAAAATCAATCCCTTAAAATCTATAAATATCTGAAATCTCTGGCCATAGTGTTATTTCCACCATATCTTCAAGTTAAATATTACATCTTCCAACTCATGATCTTGAGTTAGATATTTTTTTTCATATATCATTAATTTTATTCATATATAAGCAATTCCTTTATCATTTTTCATAAAGACACAATTATGTCATATATTTGATGCATCACTATATATTAAAAATATTTCCTTTATTCTTGGGTAGATTCAATACCAATGAATTGAAAAAATATCATTTTTCTCCTCAAAACATTCTTCGCATTAATTTTACCACATGAATTTTACCGCTCTTTTTTCCAACATGGTTGATAGATTGGCTAATAGATAAAATATTGGAACAAATCGTCGATAGTAACCTGTTATTCCAGGGAAACTATGTATCTAATTTATATTCTCTAGTGTATTCCATTCCTTTACTACCTACTTATTTATGGGATTAACCCATATTCTATCTGTAGAGAAGGTATTTCCCAGAAAAGAGATATATGAGAGCCAAAATTCTCTCAAATTAAATTTCCTATAAAATTATGTTTCTTCGATAGTCTCAAAAATGATTCCAAAATGGTTCCCACACATCTCACGTAGTTTTGAATTTATCAATATATCATTGATTAATACCACTCTGAAATCGTCATGATAGTCCTTGAATAATATATTCATTTGAACTATAACACTAAGGGTCCATTTTTAAATCCAAAGGGAACCACTAAAAACTCAAAATTTATAAACCTCATATAAAATATTGGAATTCATACATCATCCTTAATCTCCCTTAATTATTGATAACCTGATAAAGGATCAATCTTTGAAGAATATTGATCTCCTTAAAGTTGATCAAAAAATTCATCAATGTGTATGAGTGGATACTTATTCTCTATATTAATTGAATTCATATCCCTGTAATCGATTTTCAACCTCATAGACCTATCCTTCTTTATAAAAAATTTTAGTGGCTCTAAAATGTGAAAAACAAGGATATATGAATCACTTATCTCATAACACTTGCATTTTTTATTTAGAACCACAAATTACACTGGGGTAACTCTATAGGAAATCCAAGATATAGGTTATTCCTCAGGGGTAGTTTCAATATAAAACTCTACTTTGAACATAGAAAGGTGGATATGTAATTATTCAGTAATCAAATTAATGTATTCATACACAATTAGTACATCCTCTATTATTAATTATGTTTCATCTTATTTTATTATCTAAGGATTTCATTATTCTGGGATACTGGATGTGGATCTAGGTATGAATCAAGTAATAAGGCCTCTCCTCAAAATATAAATAGATCCATTCCCCCGAAGAAAGTTTTAAACTCCTTATCTAAGTAAAAAAATTCTATATACTTTAAAACCATATCCACACCCATTATTATTTGAAAGTCAATCATAGGTGTAATTTTCATGTTTGAAAGTATGGTATCTCAATGAATCATAATGGGTAATGAAAAACATACCTTCATTGCAAGATTATTTATTTAAGGTTTCTTGATTGGAAACACATTTCTCAGGGTGATAGGTGATTTCATAATATTTATAGCAAATAAGTAAGACACCCAAATGGTCCAGGAGGCAAGAAAACCTACTACTAAAAAATTATATTAAAAAACATAAAGAGTGAAAATAAATAATACAAGGAGGCTTTACAAAGACAAGAATACCAATCACAACGAGAGTCAACCTCAGATAAATGAAAAGAAAAATATATAAAAATAAATTTCCAAAGCGAACTCAGTTCTGTGATGTAATTTTTTGAAAAGAATTAATGACCTGATTCACCTCCCTTCAGACATGCATAACATCAAGATATATGGATTCAGCAAGATGGATGCCATCAATATATGGAAACAACATTCTCTATTAGACATTCCTAGATAGTATTTTAAGAATTTTCAAAGAAACAGTTGATTCTAACTCTAACCATAATGTACACTAACCAAATTGGGTAGTATAAAGATTCTCCTTGATCACCACCCACAACTCAACCTTAATTAAATGTCTATTTCCAATAAAATTAAATAAGCAGAATTTAATGATACCTCGATGGGTGTGTAAGATACCACTACTACCCAAAGGCCCTGGTGCCCCAGAAGCTACCCCATCAACATTATATTTTATCCACTCAAAAATAGTGGGTATCCAATGAATTGATTTTGAAACAATTTGACTCCTCACCCTCCCACTAACACCAAGAGATTTGAAAATAACATAATGGTTGAAATAATTATTCACTGATCTAGTCTGAATTTTAGATGTAAGAATAATTCCTCTTTGAATAGAGTATATTCCACCATGGAATGCGGGGACATGGTTGTTAAAAACCAAATCATTCTGTGGTTTCTAGGTGAAATAGATTCACATGGAAGCTGTAGCTAAGACTAGAAAATGAAATTCATCACTACACTCCAGGATACATATAGAGGAAAATAGGGCTTCCAGAATCAAGAAATCAAAGAAACAATGGAATATATGCTGAACATAACTCCAAATCATTCCAGTTATGAAGTAGCACCCAAATTGATGATGAATGGATTCCAAATATTTCAAAAACAACAAGTAGGTGGAGTCAAGAAGAAAGAAATTAAGACATATAAAATATTTACTGTTTAATTATTTGATCAAAATTTCCCAAATAAGAAAGAAATCAGATGAAGAAATTAAATTATTTATAATTCCGAAGACCCACAAGTGTAATGAAATAGTGCCCCCACATTGATATCTATTAAAGGATCTGGTGTTGAATCTTCCATCCAAAGTAGGAAACCATAGTAATGTTTCACAATCATCCTAAATGTACCTAGAGAATTCAATAGCATGCTATGTAGGAAGATGACCAGGCATTCCTCTATTAACCCCCAAATCAGAAATCTTTGTAGTCTTAAAAGAGAAAGGAAGAAAAGCCTCGCCAATAATAGGTATTGAGAGCCATGAAAGGTTCCAATAATTAAACTTTCATTTCTTACATAATAACCATTTTGGCAAAACCATAAGCTCATGATAACATTTTTTGGGGGATGGACAAACAGTTAAAGAAACATACCTGACATGCCCATTTTGAAGTTTGTTAACAAACCTGGTGGGGGAGGAATTCCATGGATGAGTAATTGATGTAAATAAGTCTCCATGTAAATTTGTTCAACAAGGTATCATTTAAAATCCATAGGTCCTTTACTCTCAACCCCCCCCCCCCATGTCCACTGGCTTCATACACTCCAGAAAAATAGTAACAAACCTCCTGTCATGCATTAAACTATTCCAAATAAAATTTTCAATAAAAATCAACGGCTCCTTGATGACGGCATGGAGACATATATAAACTTATGACACATATACAATCATTTAAGTGATAATAGTATTAACCAACAAAATTCTATCTAGCTGAAAAATAGATTTCCCCTTTCATGTTTCAAGCTTATTAATAAATTTTTAGGAGATATTTTCTATATAACATCTTTTCACATTTCCATATAAAAGGGGAATACCAAGGTAAATGAAATGAAAGGACCTCCTCTTCACACTATGATGTAGTGTCACCCTGTTTTCATATAAATGATCACTCTTTCACCAAACATGACTGGTGACATCTTTTATCTAATAGCTTTCCCACAAACCTCCTCATAATTCCCAAAAATGGTTTTGTTATGAGAAATGGTATTCCATTCGTCCTTCTTGAATGGAAGAATTTCATCAGCATAAAGTAGATGTGAAGGAGAAAAAAATACCTCATGGCATTCATTTTCTTATAGATACGAAAATTGACATGATCTGTAATTCAATAACTCAAATAATCCTCAACTATGGAAAAGTGAATCCCAGATAGAGGATCACCCATTTTGACCCCTCTGGAAAACTGAAAGAAGCCCCTCAGATACCCCTTGAAAAGGATGGAGAGCAATGTTCTCTTAATATTAGAGCATATCAGATTAATAAATCTATGTGAAAATGCAATCATTTTTAGAATAGAAAAATTGAAATCCCATTTGATAGTATCAAAGTCTCTGTAAATGTAAATATTTAAATCCCTATTACAAACATTCACCCTTTTCATTATAAAATTCATGCATTCTAAAGCAGTGAAGATCGAATTTTATATATTCCACCTATGAACAATCCGAAACTGATTTGAGGAAATAAAACCATTAGAAACCTCACCCAATCTACGAGTCATTACTTTGATAATAGACATTGGGATAGTTTTGCAAATATAAATATCCCTACAGACCCTAATATACATAGAATTATCTTTTTGGGGGAATTAAAGCAATGAAGTTGGAATTAATACAATAAGGTAGAGATGCATGAGTAAAAAATTCTGTAATTGGATCAATAACCTCAATATGAACAGTATCCCAGCATAACATAAGAAAATTTTTGGTTAAACCATAAGGACAATATGTGTTATCCAAATTTACATATATTATTGCTTCATGTAGATCAGTAAGATTAGGTACCTCAACCAGCCTCTTATTCTTCATGTCATTAACACACAAATCAATACAATTGGTCATTTGTTGAGTGTTATTCTCTTAATTTTTTAAATAATTCTTTCAAAGTACCATGTCACACAATTTTCAATCTAATTTTCCGAGGTAAACAAGTTCCTAATAATTTGAAAAGTAGTGATATTCCTATTTTCCTTTTTCCTAGGTTCATGCAAAGAAACATGTGAGATTCAGCCTCATTTAATGCAAATCATTTTTGCGTTAAATGAGGCAGAATCTCATTGATATTTGTATCATACTGAGAGAAAGAAAATTTACTCAATCCATTATGTCATGCTTTTATAAGTTCTAATTTTATAGAAAGAATATACATTAGGGATCTCAAAAAATCAACCTTCCATGTGTCCAGAATCATCTCACTGTAATGAGGAATAATAATCCATGCATTGTCAAACATGAAAGGTAAAGGACTTGACCTTGTATTACAGACATAAAGATCAATCAATAATGGGTTGTGGATAGAATGAAACATTTTATGACTGATACTAGAAATATAAATAGCAGAATTCATGTCGTCAACCTATAAAATACACCTATCTATTTTACTATCCTTTCTTCCATTGAGAGTGTATCTTTTCCATGTAAAATCAAATCCAACCAGAGGAACATCCCACAATTTTCATTTATCAATACAGGAGGAAAATTACTTGGCTAGGACTCTATAGAAGTTTCTACCAATTTTCTCCTCTAGTCTCAAAATGGAATTAAGTCACAAAAAACAACCCAATTATAGCACATATTTTATTAAATGTCTTCCAATCTCCCCCCAAAAGTCCCTTTTTCTGGTGTACAAGTTGTAGGAATACACAGTGGTTGTAGCAAGAGTAATTCCATTCAACTAAAAATAAATAGTGATGGATTGAAAGTTAATACTATAAAAAATAATATTAATTATATCATGTTTAGTATCCCATAAGGATTTTGTAGCATCTTTAAATTGGTTATGAGCTAAAAAATAATATCCAAGGGAACTCCACTTGAAAGCCATCCAATAATAAAAAGACATTCTTGGTTAAGATAAACCAATAATCAAGGGTTTATTGATCATGATATTCTACCAAAGGGATTTAACCTTGGGGTAGTTCCCAAGACCTTGAAAATTCTAGAGAAGGTTGTCCATTGAGAAAGGGACATGATCCTAGTATTATTCCATTCATAAATTTGAGTCTTGACCTAATCAGTAGACATTGGATGTTGTACTGATCATATTGAACATCTCAAGAATCACATGAAGGAATAAATAACACCTACTAACTTTTGGATAATGAATAAACCATTAAGGAATAAAAGATATTGAATTATTAAACTCGAGCCACATTTAAGAATGTTGGAAGCTTCCTCCTAACCAATTTATAAGGTGACACCTGAGAAAAATCATTTGAAATCTGACCATCTGCAGCATTCTTTATTCCAAACAAAACAAAGTTATCTACTTGTAGAGATAGAGTATCGAATTACTGATTTTTTAATAGAGCATGTGGGTATTCATTTTCCATATAAGAAAAATTAATTATTTTTATTGGTACCGATATAGTAATAGGAGAGGCAGTCATCATCGCAAGAGATCCAGTTACCATGATGACACCTACAGTCTGAACATGTTGAACAACTAACTTAATTTCACGAGAAAAAATTTCATCAGATTTTAGTTGCAACTAATCAACAATATTATTCTTAAATTCAGATCTACCAATGCATGAAATAATTATCAACATCTGTGGGGGCCTGCATGATCTCAAACCCTGAGATTGAAGGTTCACTTGACACATCCACAAAACCCACAGCCTACTCAATCTAAGTAGTACCACCAAAAACTGAACAATAAGCAGTTGAAGTATCACCTAGTGAATTCACATGGGGATTATTCATAGTCACAGTAGAACTGACAAGAAGATCCTTATTTCGAGCTATAATAGCATCAATTGTAACTGCATTTGGGTCCACAACATAAAATTCCTTAGATGCACAAACCTTCGTGTCCCTCACATCAGTTGTAGGTAGAGAAACAAATTTATCAGGGGGAGGACATGGATGAGCTTTAGAGTTTTAAGGAGATGAATCCTTCCCATTCAACCTCTTATAGTAGGAATCATCATGGAACCTGATATTACAAAAACTAGAAATCAGCTTCCTATTATAGTAAGAAATAACATACAAAACAAATGGATAGTTAACACAAAATCTTTGTTTCCCTTCATAAAAAGTTTCCAAATTGAGGTGATAATTCCTAGTTGTTAAAAAAACATCTTCAAAAAGAGTAGAGTTCATTTCCACCTGGAAAAGAATCATTACATAATTCATAAATCTTGGATTCTCCATCTTCTTATTTAGTCTAATTGGGTTACTGATAGAGGAAGAAAATCCCAAAGGTTTTGCAGGTCCTATTAGAGGCAATCCAATTTGAAAACCTGAATCCACACCTAGGCATAGGTATTTTTAACATTTTAGGGATCAAATATTTGATACAATTATATGATTTAGAGAAAACTGGGCTTTAAAGACTCCAAACATATACTCCATGCCCACCTCTTAAATTCACTAAATGGTAAAACTGTTTGATAAAATCCACAACCCATAGCTATCAACATCCACTCATTAAACCCCCAAATCTCTATAATACAATGGATGAGCTCATTAAACATCTATTGTTTCAAAACCTTTGGAATGAAAATACATGTAGTGATAGTGAACTTATAGACCTTTTCAATGTGACCCATCCTGATGATTCTACCTAGAGGAGGCAAATCTCAATCCTTGAAAGATGCACCTCCTGCTGCCTCAGAAACTTTCCCGAACAGTTTCCTAGAATCAAACCCTTCATCCATGGCCTGAACCACTCGAGTAACTATTTTTTCACAAAAATGAGAAATAGATATTTATGAACAATATTATCTATATGATTTTTAACCATAACATCATCAAACCCTTTCCCTTGGTTGTAACCCAATCTAGGGTTTTGACCGTTCATCCCACCTTGCTCCAATTGATTATCAGTCGAAAAAACAACAATCCATTTCCCGTGATCATCACCTGATCCAGGGTTTCTATCATTCTTCCAACCTTGTTCATCAATATCCTATACATAATCATTTCAATATATATTTCAATGAGATTATTAGTAGAAAATTATTGAAGTACCCAAGAACATGTGTTGATTAATGACAAAGAATAAAGATGAAGATATCAATGATTTATAAGATTTAAGAACACACTGTATCGGGATTGGTAAATAAGTAATAAAATATTTCAATGATCCATAATTTAGAAAATCATTATCTAGGATTCATTTTATGATCATTTTAAATTTTTTCACATCTTTGGGAATATGAAATTCTTTTGTGGTAATTGTTAAATCCCTGTCATTCCATAGGCCTCTTATGAGGTGGATTCCCTTGGCACATGGTGAATTTCTTCAAGTAATTCCTATTAACTTTATGTTTAACCACATGGTATTGATGGATTAATTATTTCTCTTGAATTCATGTTCCAAATATCCCTTATCTCTACACTTGAAAAAAAACTCTTCTTTACTTTAAAAAAGTACTTGGTTGTTTCCTTGAACAATTATCAGATGTTGGATGTATCAACATTAACTTATTCCTTGCTACCAAATTTATTTTCCCATGGTGTATATCCTTCATCATCTTATATTGACTTATTTAAAAGATATAATAATTTGATAACTAATTTTATATCTTTATCGAATATAACACATGATCCATGTTTGATGAAATTTTTTGAGAGACTAGTTACCATCAAAGGAATGGAATAATCCAATAAAATAAATAATCGTTCATAATTTATATTTTATTTTTATAATCTTTAGGATACATAGAGAATATTTTAAAATTTTCATCATACTCCGAAACACTCTCCTCTTTCTTGTACTTAAATTTATGAAAATTCCTTTCCATATTAGCTCGTTTACATCAAGGGAAGTGTTTCTTAAATAACATCACCTTGAAAGTAATTAATTTAATTTTTCTATCTCCTCATCCAAACTAGAATTTTGAGTAAATGACCACTCTTTATAAGTATCCCCCATTATATGATAAACCTTCATGAAAACATTATCCCTTTCATTACATACCAAGGTGAGAAATATATTCTCTTGGGACTTGATCCATTTTTTAGCTACTAATGGATCAATGGTCCCATTAAATGATGGATATTATTGTTGTATTAATATTTACATCATTAATTTTCCATATTTTTTATTATATTCTTTATTTATAAAGGAAAGGTTATTATTAATAACCTATTTCCACTACCATAATGTTTCCATAATCATCATCATTCCAACAAAAAACATATTGATATGATCTAGAATGATATGCATACATTTATGATGGGATCATAATTATTTCCATGTACCCTCTTAAGGACCATATATAAATAATATAATATACTTAATTAACTCATAACATTATGAATATTGATCCATACAAATCACAACTCAGTTAAAATTACTTAGTAAATCTAAGGGTTTATCATAATGCATGTGATAATTATGTTCTTCTAAAATCCAGTTCACATGGTTCCTATGAAATATTTCTCTACTTCCATCTATAATTACCAATCTCTAATAAACTAGAGATTTTTTTTTATTATAGTTATACAAGATATACGGGATCACATCATAAAGGTTTCAATTATTTAGTTGTACGAGGGGACTAGATAGACACATTTTTTTCAAATTACATTTGAATAATAAAATATTGTATAAAAACATGTTGAAACAATATTTTTCTATTTACCTCTGGCATGAATTTATTAATAGTTCACTTCTTGTTACTATAGTGAAGTAAATGAAATAAAGGGTGAGCTAAAACTCTAAAAAAGGATATACGTACAGTGAAAGATATCCTAGAAATCATACACGTTATTTTTCAGTGAATAATTAATAAATATTCCATATGATCAATAACTTGATCCTAAAAAATAACCATGTAGAACAAATTAATGAAATTTATTACATTTATATGAATATATAAATTCATAATGATGGAATTCATAATACCAAACATATTGATATTTATCATCAACATCTCATCCAAGACATTAATCAAGCTATTGGTGTTGCAACCAAGACATCATGCATGTATATTTTAGGCACGCAACAATTAACAAAACCTTTTTTCACATTAAACCAACCAATGCATCAAGAGGAAATATAATCTTAGGTCCCACTAGTCACTTCTTTATGTGAAATGCATTCACTCTATGAATGATATTAATGATAATACCATGCATAATAAAATTTCCTCTATAATAATCCTTGTTGAAATAATATCATATGGAACACAAATACTTTTCCCCATGTCAACAAAAGGGATAAAATCACCACAATTCATCTAGGGAAATAAAGTTGGGGGGTCTAAACAATAAATATCATAGTGTTCCCTTAGTAACAACATTCATAATCATAGTTGATTAATCAATAGTTATCATTATAGTAATCGTATATATATATATATATATCTGTGTGTGTGTGTGTAACTAAAAATTTCCCTTTTAAATTGAATAATATGGATAACTATGTGAGTATACAACTATAGAATGTTTAATAATTCAATGAAAAATACCCATATTAAAGAAATAAAGATAAGGTAGTGGTGAAGGGTACTTTCAAATTGATGGGTTATCAATAAAAGATAGTAATTCTATTAAATAGTTTGAAATGTTATGAGACTATGATAATATTAAGAATATGCGTTATTTTTTTCAAGAGTGTTTGAATTATCCATAGCATAACCCCTATGAGTGTATAACCATGTGTGCAGTCTTAGGCCCACTTATCATGCATTGAGTGAAAATTGATTTGATACTCAACAAGACTTTATCAAGGAGGTTACCTCTATTTTAATTTATTATATAGCGGAATACAATTTCTAATATCCTGTAAGGAATGTAATTACTGAAAAATACACATACTCTTACTTTACCAAACCTTTATAGTGGGTTTTCCACTATAGAAAAGTTTGTGTTTTGTAATGGTTTTGGTAAATCTAAGATCCAAAAAACCTGAGGGGGGATAATGATATAGAATCATAAATCCGATGATATTCATGAAAAATATGAAAAATACATTATCCATGGAAATTTATAGACCACGTAATGGAACATGTGTTGAAATCAAATTGTATCTCAGTAAATTAAAATTGATTTATGAAAACTCTTAACATAATTCTTGGCTTCTGAGATTGTGATTTTATATTTTGTATAATAAGAAAAAAAAATATAATAATAAATTATTCTAGAACAGTATAAATAGTTATGACCTTCATTTAAATTCATTTGTTAAAAATAATTTTGTTAGTTATAGTTAATTTTTAACCTCAAATGTTTTTGGATTCAGTTGATTATTTTTTTAGCCTTTTATGTAACACCCCAAGCTTCCATGGTATGTTTCCCTTTGAATAATGCAATGGCGTGCATTGTACGGAACTTCGAAATTCTAACACACCACAACCAATCAAACTTGCCGTTATTAAAAGTAATAACTACTTTTTGAAATTTTATAAATTCTATCTTTCGAAATGGACTTAATTTTTGGATTAGTAATATTGAAATTATCTTAGGGTGAAATTTTGGAACTTTTCGGATAACTTTCATATTTTGTTGAATAGTGAAAATTACTAAATTTTAATTAAAAACAACTTTTTAATATAAATAATTAATAGTGATAAATTATTAATTTGAGTGGTTTTAAAGTATATTTAGAATATATTTTTATGATTTAATACAATGTTGGTCATTGGATGTAATTTCACATTTAATCCAGACATAAACAAGTGTCAATCTTTTGATAGTTATTATCTCTTAAAAACAAGCTATTTGTTTTGACGACGGGAATGAATTTTTAAATTAATTAATTCAACTGATTTATTTTGAATTTGGTAAAATAGACATCATTTTTGAATTCATAATATCAAATATTGCTTAGGCAAAATATTTGGTATTTTTCTGGAAACTTTCATTTTTTGATAAATAGTGAAACCACTAAGTGGTAGTTAAAAAACTGAATTTTTCATAAAACATAATTTTAATGCTTCTGTGAGTGGAATTTCGAAAATCCGAGAGACCCAGTTAATATCAAGGAGTGAAATGTGGATCAATGAGATGAAAATAATTTTTGGTGAATAGTAATGTTCTACTTTTATTTACCACGGTTAAAAGTAAATAGGGTAATTAAGGGTTAAAATGATTTTAATATTACCATAACATATGTCCTAATTCTATTGGAAAAGTGTATCTCGACCAAAAACAACCTTATGAGTAAAATATTATCATTTAGGTCCACTTGTATTAGATTAGAACATTTATTATTATTTGATTCAAAGAAGAGTTAAAAGAGTTAAAATCAATGTTTATTTAATAAAACATTTTTAATATAGGGTAATACATAAGATAAATTCGATTGTAAATATTAATTAGGAAGATAAAAATATTTCCTATATAATGGTATTTTATTTATAATTTTTAGACATTAAATAATTTAATTTATTTATGACACAATGGTGATGCAGTAATTACATAATTAATGAAATATTAAAATAATTGATATTATAAATATCAAAAAAAATGTAATTTGAGACTTTTTATGAATTAAACTAATTTTATAGGTTAATATGACATATTAGTAGTGATTATATAAATTGTGTTCGAAGTAATAATGCTGTTATAAATTTATCAAAAACAAAATACCCAATAGTGTCAAAATTGACATAAAAGAGTTTTTAAAACAAATATTATATTATTAATTTATATTCAATTCCTAAAAATCTAAGGATCGGCCATGAGACTTATATCATGATAGGTGTATCATTAATGGACTACTTGTGGGACTCGTGGATGTATATATTATATTTATTAACAATATATTATAAAAATACAAAGAGACTTGTAAAAGTGAAACTAATTAACTAAGAGTTAATACTTAACGATAAGGTTAATATAACGACCCAAACCTGTCTAAATTCTATTGTTTGAGTATTTTTCGACCCATACCCACCTTAACCTTTAAATAATCCACTTTTGAGCCATTATAAACCGAATATGAATTTATAATAAAATAATATTTTTAGCTTTTCCAAATGTGCCCCTCACCCCTCTTATAAAAGGTCACTCCCCCTTCTCACTAATTCACACATTCAAAGCCTTTTGGATCGGCCAAAACCTGCCCAAATACTCTCTCAACTTCCCTCACTACAACCTATAGGCCTTAGTTTGATCAGAAAGCCAACCTAAGGATCCATTTTGATCAAATCAAAAGGAAGAACCCGGAGAATAGGTAATGTTTTCACCACCCTCTTTCAAGTTCCTTTATTCTTCAACTTATTCTTTCTTTTTTAGTTCTATTCTAAAATAATAACTCCAATATCTTCTATATACTGTGATGTTATTATAAATATGGTACAACCATATTCATTATTCTATCCATCCTTTGAATGGCATGTCACCATACGTGCGTACGTACGGCTTACCGTCTCCACGTCGTGGTGTAATTGTCATTCAATAAATTATTATTTGGATGGGTATAATAATGATTTGTAATTCATGTAAATAATAAATATAACATGATAATTATTCTTTATATATGATATACCATCCAATTATATATTATTTTAACATCAAAATAATGATATTGTCGCTCGTGCGTAGGTACGGACTACCGCCTCCACGAACGCGATGAGATTCATTCTCCATCGTATCCATTCAAGTATAATTCTCATTTTATGATTAAAATAATGGTTAAGGACTTGATATAATTCTGGATATGAATAAGATACAACCTATCCATAACAAACACGTCTTACGTAACAATGAATATAAAGGAAAATGAGTAAGTTAACACCCTAAATGGCGATAATACTAAGATATTATTAACAAATCAATGTTAAAAGATCACATATAATATCATATTATTGTAAATTATTCTTGTATAATTCAATAACAATTATTTCACCATTATACAGGAGGTTAACCTACCGTCGACCAAGGAAAAATTACAAAGTAAGGGGTCTCTTATCTCACTTTTAATTCCGTGAGAATTTCATTGTTCACCACTTAATTATTACATGTGGTGTGTGTAATGCCCATGTTTGTATTCACTGTGTAATATACTTTAATTCATGTATATTTACATCATCATTTTATGATCCTTCTTTCATGGTTGTATGTTTTTTATGTTACCAAATCAATAAGGGAATTTGAAATTTCAATTTACACTCATTCGGCTTTATGCATACTTCATTGATTATTTTACTCCAAGATTATGTGTAGAATCACTATTCATTTTATTATGTCATAATTTCCACTCCCCTTTCTGTGGATATAATTTTTATACACATAATAACTCCATTTATAAATTCTCAATTCATCGGTATGAGCATGATAAGAGTAATTTTAACTCAATCTCCATTTGTTGAGTTAAATATCCAATTCATTGGTGTTGTTTTTACAAGAATATGTGTGAATATCATCTGATTGATTTACACTAAATATACAATCATATTGAGTGTATTTATATTTTTCATGCATAATTATGTCTTTGATTTATCCTTAACCAAAGGATATGGTCCTTATAAGATAATTCATCTCAATTTACATTCCATTGAGACTTCTTCGTTGTTATACATCAAATCACTTTTATATGTTGTATATAATGTACTTTGACATAGTATATCATTAATCCCTTTATTCTCATGATATTATAAAGTTTTTATTACCTCAATTATTTTTATCCAAGTGTATCTATTTTTTGATAGAAACTCTAACTAGAATACATTTTTAAGTGTTTTAAAGATTGATTATTCTAAATCTTTATCATTAATGTCCATGTTTTAAAAATGGTTTTAAAGATTTATTTATATGGACATTAACGTTTTAAAATCAAAATTCTATTTAAAAGTTTCAAATTGGTATAGGAGACTTTGATTCTAAAATTTATTTTAAATGGATTCTTGAAATATAGTGTGACTTTTAAATGATTTCAAGAAAAGGGGGATATTTTACTCTAATCGTTTTGATGATTATTTTCATCTATGTCAATATCCTTCATCATTCTCAATTGAGGTTAATCTGATATAATACAATCTTCCATATTGCATCAAATGAGTTATGTTTGACTGTGGATGTGATATTTTTATACCATTCATGGTTTCTGGATCAAGTATTGACATTTCGTATGATAGTTTTAATACGGATGTTTATGTTATGTTTAAACATGTTCATATAAGGAACGCATTAGACTTAATAAGTGACGGGTGGAGCCTGCTATAGCTCCTCGATGCATCGGTAGGTCTCCTGAGACAAACTAGTGTCTTGGCACAAGGCCTTGGCAAAATCTTATTTGTAGTCTTGGCATGAGGCCTTGGCTATGTGGTTATTATAGTCTGGTATTATGCATTCCATCATTATGAAATTGGTTATTGGTATTTCATGTGATTGTTCGACTAGTAGAATATCCTTGTGAATAAGTAAATGTCATTATTTAATTTTATCTTTTCCATATTATGCTGAAGTTCAAGTTTCAAAGGCTTTTGTTTTAGTTATAAATTGCTTTAAGTGTTTATTCTTATCTATGAAATCTTTTTCTATATTGTTATCCTTAATGAGCATCTGAGCTCACCCCTTTCAATGTTTTATTTTTTCCCAGGATGTGAAGAAGTAATTTATGAATGACCTGCAGGGATAGTATGAGGGGATATGAAGACAAGATGATGTTGTAGTTTTTTTACCTTATGATGTAATGTAAGACTTATGAATATGTCTACTTTTTTCAAGGCTACTAAACTAATCGGTCTTTCAAGACTTTATCTTTATTGTGATCATGCCAATGTTATGTAATAATGCACCGACTCTGGGTATCAAGGGTCGGGGCGTTACAGGTGGTGTCAGAGGAAGTTTAGTACAAACCTTGGAAGCTATATTTAGATAAACTCTGATTAGAGCACGTAGAACTAAGATGAACTTTGAGGATTAGTATAGAAGAACATCCTAGAATTTTGGTATTGTAGAGATTTTGTGAGTTTTCTGAGCAATACATCCCCGTCTGGATACGAGCAGGTAGAGGCGGCTCTAGCACAAATGTACCTAGGGGTAAAACCCAAAAACACCGCTTTGAGCTAGACTCGAATGGGAATTGGTGCACGACAACGGGCCTTGCTGCACTCTTGGTTAGGACCCTCCCGGGGGATATGCTTAGGATAATTTACATTTTCTTTACAAACCTATTTGAAGTATTATATATATAAGATGAGATTAAATGACCTTGGTTAATCCTAATGTGTTTCAAATTGAGAATATGGTGACATGTTAATCTTTAAATGATTTTTTGACTACTGTTACTCACACAATGCTTTCTTGTTTTAGTCAATGGGTGGATTCCAAGGAAGTCATAGTGACTTTGAGAATGATGTACAAGGTGGGAACGGTGGTGGAAATTAGAAACAAAATGGAATGTTGATAGGCATAAAAGATATCGTGTTTATGCCAAATCAATTTTCCAAAAATTTGATCAACAATATATATATTAACCATTTCCCAGACTCAACAAAGAAGAGAAAGTTGATGAATGATAAGAGCTCCAGCAGTGGAGACCATGGAGAAAGGAATCCTAAATTTCCATCATGCAGGAAATGTGGAAGGAGATACCCAGGAAAGTGTCTCAAAGGGACAAAGAAATGCTTTACGTGCGGGAAGGAAGGACATAAAGTGAAGAATTGCCGAATAAAAATGAAGAGTACTATGGAAGATGATAAAAATGGTCCCAGGAGTCCATTTACAGTCATTTACCGTAAATGTAGTGGACATGGACATTACCGGAGGTAATTCCCTATTCTAAAGGATATTTTCTTGGTCAAAGAAGAAGCTATGTGAAAATAAATAGTTGGAGAAATGTTTAAAAAGTATTAGTGCTCCTTTTTGATGGGTTTACATTGGAATAATTTTCTCTTGTATTTTTAACCCTGCAGTTTTCCATGTGAGAATGATATTTGAGGAAGAATTATCTTTTCTCTTGTGGATATAGTCATAAATAACCATTTGGTTTTATATGATCGTTGGGTTTGAGGCAATTATAAGTTATTATAATTTGGGATGAAAATGCAAGGTACGGGATAAGATTTGTGGTTAAATTATGTTATGGTTACTTTGAGGAATTTATCTCATTTTGGTAATGTTATAAAATATATTTTTTGAAAAAGGACAACATGCAGACCGTGTGACAACCCATCGCGTTGGACAAAGCTGTTGGAATCGAACCCACAACCAAAGTGCGATTGGGATTTATCGCCTACCACTAGACTATGTGAAGTCCCTAGTTAGCATGACTATTATTTTTAGTTAAATGATTTTATTGATCAATAATAATTTTATTTGGGATCTTATGTCTTATCAAATGAATACCCTTAGTATAGGAAAATGATTTGGTGATTAAGTGATAAATGTTATTTTGGAAGTTGTTCGCTTTGTTGTGAACACTATATGCCCAAGGAAAATAGAATATTATGGGATTTCATTTGAGGAGTAATGGTGGATTTTTATCTATGTTTTTATTGTGGATTTATAGTGATTTCGGTTATTTATGGAAATTATTAGGTTTATTACTTTTAAGTATGTGACTTTAAGAGTAATTAATGTCATTTGGAGATACAATTTAACGTGGAAGGATACATTCTTATAAGATTTGGTGTAACATCCCAGGTAATTAAAGAATAATTAATTTTCATATTTATTAATATTTACGAATTAAATATTAATTTTAATTAAAAGGGGTTTCTACATTCGATAGCATACTCGATACGCAACGATGAGTTTCTTTGAAAACTTACGTTGCACACAAGTAATAAAATAATATTATTTTAAATGTTAGTTAACAAGTAGCTATTGTATTGGCGAGAATGGATAGAAATAACTAAAATATGATTATATATGTTTTTAAATGTTTTTACATTTACCCAATAAAATATAAAGGCTTAAAATACGGAAAGAATTCAATTTTAGGCATTTATACCCTAATTTTCACTAAGGGTTCACTTATCACCTTTTGATGGCAAACCGTCATTAAATATAGTTTTGATCAATCTTATAAATTCTATTGGACCAAAAATAACTCTTCTTTAGAATCGGGACATCAAAATTTACTTTGTGTAAATTTTTGGTACCTTTCCGATAAAGTTCATTTTTTAATGAATAGTGTAAAATGTTGTATTTTAATTCAAAACCTCTTTTTAATCTAATTTATTTATATGATTAGATTAACTTTTGAATTGGTTTTAAAGTGAAATTAGAAAATATTTTTACCATTAAATCCAATAGTGGTCGTTGGAATTAATTTCACTTTGAAATCGGACTTAAACTAGTGTCAATCTTTTGATACTTATTGTTTCATAAAAACACGCTATTAGCTCTGACAGCGGGAATTAATTACTAAATTAATTAATGTGACTTATATGTTTTGAATTTTGTAAAAGAGACTTCATTTTTGAATTCTTAATATCAAATATAGCTTAGGGTGAAGTTTTGGTAATTTTCTGAAAAACTTCAATTTTTGATGAATAGTGAAACCACTAAGTGGTACTTATAAAAACTGATTTTCCGTTTAAATGAAAATTTTCCATCATTGTGTTTTTATTTTCAAAAATACGACATACGTGGTAGTCATTAAGAAGTAAAATGTGGTTCAATGAGATTAAAATAATTTTTTTGGTGAATAGTAACTTATTAAGTTTTTAATCGCGATTAGAGGCAATTAGTGTAGTTTAAGGTAAAAATAATGCTTTAATAAAATGAGATAAGCTTGACACATGTCTTAACCCTATTGGTTGTGTCATGGGCGACCAAGACACCCCATGGGTCAATTTAGGGGACCCCATGGAGGCACCTGGGTGAGATAATGACTTTAATGCCTTTTTTTAAAATAAAAGTAAAAATGACACAAACATAATATGTTAAAGAACATACGGTTTCCGTGGATGGTGAAATTCTGCCTCCCGAAATGATGATTGTTCAATACTCTTTTAACACCTTCAAAGGTGGACATTATGATGTCACTATTTTTATATGATATATAATATGTTTATTCTTTCCTTAATCTTATGTATTTTTCATTTATGGCATACCATTATTGTTTCCATTATGGGTAAACACGATATCTTCATTTTAGGAAGTGCGGACTACCGCCCCCTGAAAGTGATTTGATTCGTTAATACCATATGTGGGATGTGTAAAGGATAAAGTTAATGATATTATATATGTTATTATACTGGAATTATAATATAATCTTATATCATTATGATTCCATTCTATAAAATACGAAATAGAAATGAAAGTAGCGTTCATGCGTACGCACGGCTTACCGTCTCCATGAACGGTGCATTTCATTTCTTACCTCTAAATGATTATGTAATATTATACATACATGTATATGCTGGATATATATGATATATATGATATCCAAATCAGGAATTTAATTCTGGATATAAACAACCTTTGACCACACAAACAACATGTAATTGTAAGAAGTCCACTTTCGACTTAAGAACCAAATATTGACAAAACAAGCATTATTAACTTAAATGGTTACATAATGTTTATAACATGGCAATAAGTGATATAAAAGGAATAATGAAAATTAAAAAGGTTCTTAAGAAAGTATAAATTAACTCAAGTTTATTATTCAGGACGTTAAAGAACGATCGAGTCAAGTCGGACCCGAGGTAAGGGACTTCGTCTCAATCTCCTTTCATTGAGGCATATTTCATTTTATACACAACTTTATTTTATATGGTGTATAAACCACTTTGACTTTTACTTTTATACAAAATGAATCTTTTTCTACTAAGCGTTTTACTAAACGACAAAAAGGAATGTTTTTTAACGTATGCGGTGACAACGACCTTTTCCGCCACCGCGAGTATTATTTGGTCTTTGGCTTCCTCAACAAGCCGTAATGTTTTTAAAATAAAATAAATACCATATACTCTTTTATGTATTTTGGTATTGAAAATGGTTTTGATAAAGGATTCTATTATGTCAATATATTTATGATATATTGTGATTGAAATGTGGAAATGTTATCATTCCTTTATTTTGGTTTTATGTTTTATGATTTTATATTGGTACTTGGACATTTTAACAGGTGGTTACGTTATAAACCATATGACGGGTGGTGCCGTGAATACCAGGACTGGTGGTTACGTTATAACCTCCAATTCATTGGGTATGGAAGTTGGTCGTATGGCTATTCCATTAAGTATGTATGGAAATTGGCCGTATAGTTATTCCATTAAGTAATATGTGTGGAAGTCGACCGTGTGGTTATTCCACTTAAGTATGTTTATGTCCCAAGTTACCTTTATATATGTTATGTGTTCTTTATATGGGTTTTATGGTAATCCTTCGGTTACAAAAAGGTAAGTAATGATACTTTATTCAGTGAAGAGTTTTTACTACTTCATGAAGGTGAAGGTATTACTTTGATAGAGTATACATGGTTTACTTGATTTTGAAAAACTAATAGTTTTCATTCTTTGTGTATCCCTTACTGAGGTTTTTATGCTCACCCCAAGTTTTTTTGAAATGTTTTTCACAAGACTTAATGTGGAATAAGGTCAATGATGGGATCAGGGGAATGTCATGCTATATAAAACATGGAACTAAAAATGTTTCTTTTAAGAGTTTTTTTTATTATGGAAACTTAGTAGAAGTGACTACTTTGTAATCTTTTGAGATGTAATAGTTATGTTCTAATTCTCTAAAACTCTAAACCTGAAAAGATCCTCAACGTGAATTATTCATTTAATTCAATATTAAGTAAGGTTTAAGACCGGGGCCTTATAGTTGGTATCAAAGGTCGGTTTAGACAACTTTAGGAGTTAAAAATGTGTTAAATTATAATATGATTGAAATGATATAGCATTTATGGTTTACCATGTTGCTTCGCCAAAGATATTTCTGTGTTCAGAATGGTTTTCCGCAGAGGAAAAAAAGAATCTATGTTGGGACGACATTAAGAGGAAGACAACCTTCCAAATCAGCAACCTGAGATGGTCGGAATCGGAACTGAACAGTTTGTTGCAGTGATGACACAGTTGACTCAGGCTATAAATGGTGGTGGTATCCATGCACGAGATCAGCCAGATCAACCGCAGAGGAACATGTCAGTGGTGGAACATTTCATGAGGCAACATCCCCCATCATTCAGAGGATCATCTGACCCTGTGCAAGCTGAAGGGTGTATTAAAGCACTGGAGAAGATTTTTGATGTCATGGGGTGTTCAGAACATCAAAAGGTTAGTCTTGTTGTTTACTGTTTTGAAGGTGAAGCTGATCAGTGGTGGTCGATGGTGAAAAATATTAGGGATAGTGATGAGATTGAGGATATTCACTGGGACGAATTCAAAGGTATGTTTCTTGAGAAATATTTTCTTAAGGTGGTTCGTCTTAGGATGGAAAAACAGTTCCTAGAATTGAGGCAGGAGGATGATTCAGTGGCTGCTTATGAAGCAAAGTTCACTCGATTGGCAAGGTATGCTCCAAACTTCATACGAGATCTTGATAGTAAAATAAACCGTTTTTACTCAGGGTTAAAGCCAAATTATCGAAGGGCTTTAGCTTCTCGTGAGTTCAAAAGTTATGAAAAACTTGTTCGATGTGCGGAGAAGGTGGAAATGGAGTTTGCCGATGATCAGGTGTTCTATGACAAACTACAGAATAAGAGGACTAGTTGGTAGGCAAAGGGGAAGAATTCATCAAAGAAGCAAGGAGGTAAGAAAACCAAATATCCATCCTGTGAGAAGTGTGGTAAAATGCATCCTGGAGAATGTTTATCCAAGTCTGGTAAGTGCTTTAGGTGTGGTAAGTCTGGTCATATTGCTTGTAACTGTAAGGAAGATGATCAAGCAGACAATGAAAATCTAACGGTAAGATTTTTTAAGTGTAATGAAATGGGTCATTATGCAAATGAGTGTCCAATGAAGAACTCAACTGGGGGAATGCATCCATACTACAAGCAGAAAGGGGTGGTGAAATCCTTTGCAACAACTTCAGCAGATGTTGAGCCATCGAATGAAGTGGTATCAGGTACACTGTTTGTTTGTTCAGATTATACCAATGTGTTGTTTGATTCAGGGTCTACACACTCTTTCATTTCTGAGAATTTTTCTAGTAAAATGGAAATTCCATATCAAGATATGAATTCTGAACTAATGGTAAAAACACCCGGAGGGAACGTTGAGACAAAAAGGAATTTTAAGAACCTTCCTATCCTTGTATGTGGAAAGAATGTACCAGAAAACCTTATTTTTTTCCTCTAGTAGAGTTTGATATTATTTTGGCCATGGATTGGATTTCTGTTTATCATGCTAAGATTGACTGTAGAGCTAAAATGGTTTCTTTTCAGAAAGATTTTCAGTTTGTGTAAAAGAATGAACCCTTGATTTTGATAACATATTAGGAAGTTGAGAAACTATTAAACGATGGAAATGAATGTTACCTTGCACATATTTTTGAAAATAAAGGAACTATTCAGATTAATGATGTGCCTGTGCTAAATGAGTATCTTGATGTTTTTCCTGATGAGTTTCCTGGTATTATTCATGATTGGGAAGTTTAATTTATTGTTGACTTAGTTCCTGATTCTAAGCCAATTTCAAAACCCGCTTATCGAATGGCTCAAGTTGAACTTTTAGAGTTAAAGAAACAATTGCAGGAGTTATTAGATAAAGGTTTCATTCGACCTAGCACATCACCATGGGGTGCTCCTGTCTTGTTTGTTAAAAAGAAAGATGGATCAATGAGACTTTGTATTGATTATAGAGCCTTGAATAATATTACTGTTAAGAACAAGTATCCTTTGCCTCATATCGATGATTTGTTTGATCAGCTCCAGGGAGCTCAATATTTTTCGAAGATTGACCTGAGGTCGGGGTACCATTAGTTGAAAGTAAAAGAAACAGATGTTCCGAAGGCTGCGTTCCGTACTAGATATGGCCATTATGAATTTGTAGTTATGCCTTTTGGGTTAACCAATGCACCTGCTGTATTCATGGACCTTATGAATAGAATTTTCCATGAGTTCTTGGATAAGTTTGTGGTTGTTTTCATTGATGATATTTTGGTGTTTTCTAAAAGTAAAGAGGAGCATGAAAGTAATTTAAGGGTTATCTTGCAAACCATAAAAGAAAAAAACTATATGGAAAATTCAGCAAGTGTGAGTTTTGGTTACAACAAATTTCTTTCCTAGGTCACATTGTTTCAAAAGATGGCATGACTGTTGATCCTGCTAAAACAAAAGTTGTTGAAGAATGGAAAATACCCACAAATGTAACCGAGATCCGTAGTTTTCTTGGTTTGGCAAGTTACTACCGAAGGTTTGTTAAACATTTTTCACGGTTATCTAGTCCAATGACTAAGCTAACTCGGAAGGGTGTTAAGTTTATCTGGACAAAAGAATGTGATGATTGTTTTCAGGAATTGAAAAGAATATTGGTGAATGCTTCAACATTGGCACTTCCTTCCAGGAATGGTGAGTTTGTTATATACAGTGATGCTTCGTTGAAGGGACTTTGTTGTGTCCTTATGTAGAATGATCAGGTAATTGCTTATGCTTCACGACAGTTGAAAACTCATGAGGTAAATTACCCTACAAATGATTTGGAATTAGCTGTTGTTGTTTTTGCTTTAAAAATTTGGAGACATCATTTGTATGGAGTAATGTGTGAAATATATACTGATCACAATATTTTAAAGTATATATTCACTCAGAAAGAATTGAACATGAGACAGAGGAGATGGCTGGAATTAATCGAGGATTATGATTGTACAATTCATTACCATCCAGGAAAAGAAAATAAGGTGGCTGATTCTTTGAGTCGAAAAAGTAATGCTTCATTAGCAATGTTGCGTTTGGAACGTGATCCTTTGGTTAAAGATTTGATGAACTTTGGCATAGAAGTTGTTGGTACAGGATGTTCTTCTGTTTTGTTTTAGGTATCAGTGAAATCTTCTCTATCAGACAGAATCAAGCAAGCACAGAAGCAAGACAGTGAGTTGCCGAAAATGGTAGAGCTGGTTCAAAAAGGAAAGTTGCCTGAATTAAACATTGATAATAATTGCATTTTGAGATTTGGGAAGAGATTGTGTGTGCCTTGTGATTCATCAGGTAATGGTTTTGTCGAAAAACCATGTGATTAAAGAGGCAACGTGGGAATCGGAAAATGCTATGAGGGATAAATGCCCCCACTCATTTTGATAAGTGAATAAAATTGCGAGGACGCAATTCCCAAAAGGGGGGAAGGATGTAACATCCCAGGTAATTAAAGAATAAATAATTTTCATATTTATTAATATTTATGAATTAAATATTAATTTTAATTAAAAGGGGTTTCTACAGTCGATAGTGTACTCGATACGCAACGATGAGTTTCTATGAAAACTTACATTGCACACAAGTAAAAAAATAATATTATTTTAAATGTTAGTTAACAAGTAGTCGTTGTATTGGCAGGAATGGATAGAAATAAATAAAATATGATTATATATGTTTTTAAATGTTTTTACATTTACCCAATAAAAGATAAAGGCTTAAAATACGGAAAGAATTCAATTTTAGGCATTTATACCCTAATTTTCACTAAGGGTTCACTTATCACCTTTTGACGGTGAACCGTCATTAAATATATTTTTGATCGATCTTATAAATTCTATTGGACCAAAAATAACTCTTATTTAGAATCGGGACATCAAAATTTACTTTGTGTAAATTTTTGGTACCTTTCCGATAAAGTTCATTTTTTAATGAATAGTGTAAAATGTTGTATTTTAATTCAAAACCTCTTTTTAATCTAATTTATTTATATGATTAGATTATCTTTTGAATTGGTTTTAAAGTGAAATTAGAAAATATTTTTACCATTAAATCCAATAGTGGTCGTTGGAATTAATTTCACTTTGAAATCGGACTTAAACTAGTGTCAATCTTTTGATACTTATTGTTTCATAAAAACACGCTATTTGCTCTGACAGCGGGAAATAATTATTAAATTAATTAATGTGACATATATGTTTTTAATTTTGTAAACTATACTTCATTTTTGAATTCGTAATATCAAATATAGCTTAGGGTGAATTTTTGGTAATTTTCTGAAAAACTTCAATTTTGATGAATAGTGAAACCACTAAGTGGTACTTATAAAAACGGATTTTCCGTTTAAATGAAAATTTTCCATCATTGTGTTTTGATTTTCAAAAAACCGACATACATGGTTGTCATTAAGAAGTAAAATGTGGTTCAATGAGATTAAAATAATTTTTTTGGTGAATAGTAACTTATTAAGTTTTTAATCGCGATTAGAGGTAATTAGTGTAGTTTAAGGTAAAAATAATGCTTTAATAAAATGAGATGAGCTTGACACGCGTCCTAAACCTATTGGTTGTGTCATGGCCGACCAAGACAACCCATTGGTCGATTTAGGGGACCCCATGGAGGCACTTGGGTGAGATAATGACTTTAATGCCTTTTTTTAAATAAAAGTAAAAATGACACAAACATAATATGTTTTACGAAACCAATTTTTACATGGGGTTATAAAGATACGATGTTTGATTATAAATATTAATTGGGAAGCTAAAAATATTTCCTACATCATAGTATTTTTTTATAATTTTTAGACTTTAAATAAATTAAATTATTTAAGACATCATTATGATGCAGCGATGACTTCATTATTTAACGATTTAAATAAAATGGAAAGATAATGTAATATCTAAAACCTACACATGTCCAAAACCTATTTAATTGGAATATTTCGAATCCTTATCATCTTATATTCGAAATATATCAATGTGGGACCTTATAAATTCGAAACACTTTTGAAAATAAAATAATAGTTTCATGATTTCCAAAAGTGCCACTCCTTTCTTCTTATAAAAGGCCCCCACCTCTACCTCATTTCACACACTCCTCAAGCCTTTGGCTCGGCCATACCCTGCCCATTTACTCTCTCCACATCCCTCTCCTCATACTAGAGGATTCCCTTTGGGCAGAATCCTTTCAAAGGAAGCCTTTAGGCTCAAATCAAAAGGAGTTACACTTTTAAAGGTAATTCATTCTCTCTTGTTCATTTATTTTATTTTGCTTCTCCAACCCCCTAAAATCTTTTAATTTACTTCTTTTGTAACAACACCAGTATCATCAATATACTAGGATGTTGTTATAAGATTTATTCGAGCTACACTCTCACACAACTACATCAAATGGTTAAAGAACATACGGTTTCCGTGGATGGTGAAATTCTGCCTCCCGAAACGATGATTGTTCAATACTCTTTTAACACCTTCAAAGGAGGCCATTATGATGTCACTATTTTTATATGACATATAATATGTTTATTCTTTCCTTAAGCTTATGTATTTTTCATTTATTTCATACCATTATTGTTTCCATTATAGGTAAACACGATATCTTCATTTTAGGAAGTGCGGACTACCGCCCCCTGAAAGTGATTTGATTCGTTAATACCATATGTGGGATGTGTAAAGGATAAAGTTAATGATATTATATATGTTATTATACTGGAATTATAATATACTCTTATATCATTATGATTCCATTCTATAAAATACGAAATAGAAAAGAAAGTAGCGTTCATGCGTACGTACGGCTTACCGTCTCCATGAACGGTGCATTTCATTTCTTACCTCTAAATGATTATGTAATATTATAAATACATGTATATGCTGGATATATATGATATATATGATATCAAAATCAGGAATGTCATTATGGATATAAAGAACCTTTGACCACACAAACAACATGTAATTGTAAGAAGTCCACTTTCGACTTAAGAACCAAATATTGACAAAACAAACATTATTAACTTAAATGGTTACATAATGTTTATAACATAGAAATAAGTGATATAAAAGGAATAATAAACATTAAAAAGGTTCTTGAGCAAGTATAAATTAACTCAAGTTTATTATTCAGGACGTTAAAGAACGATCGATTCAAGTCGGACCCGAGGTAAGGGACTTCGTCTCAATCTCCTTTCATTGAGGCATATTTCGTTTTATACACAACTTTATTTTATACGGTGTATAAACCCCTTTGACTTTTACTTTTATACAAAAGAAATCTTTTTCTACGAAGCGTTTTACTAAACGAAAAAAAGGAATGTTTTTTAACGTACGCGGTGACAACGACCTTTTCCGCCGCCGTGAGTATTATTTGGTCTTTGGCTTCCTCAACAAGCCGTAATGTTTTTAAAATAAAATAAATACCATATACTCTTTTATGTATTTTGGTATTGAAAATGGTTTTGATAAAGGATTCTATTATGTCAATATATTTATGATATATTGTGATTGAAATGTGGAAATGTTATCATTCCTTTATTTTGGTTTTATATTTTATGATTTTATATTGGTACTTGGAAATTTTAATGGGTGGTTACGTTATAAACCATATGACGGGTGGTGCCATGAATACCAGGATGGGTGGTTACGTTATAACCTCCAATGCATTGGGTATGGAAGTCGGCCGTATGGCTATTCCATTAAGTATGTATGGAAATTGGCCGTATGTCTATTCCATTAAGTGATATGTGTGGAAGTCGACCATATGGTTATTCCACTTAAGTATGTTTATGTCCCAAGTTACCTTTATATATGTTATGTGTTCTTTATATGGGTTTTATGGTAATACTTTGGTTACAAAAAGGTAAGTAATGATACTTTATTCAGTGAAGAGTTTTTACTACTTCATGAAGGTGAAGGTATTACTTTGATAGAGTATACATGGTTTACTTGATTTTGAAAAACTAACAGTTTTCATTCTTTGTGTATCCCTTACTGAGCTTTTTATGCTCACCCCATGTTTTTTTGAAATGTTTTTCATAGGACTTAATGTGGAATAAGGTCAAGGATGGGATCAGGGGAATGTCATGCTATATAAAACATGGAACTAGACATGTTTCTTTTAAGAGTTTTTTTTATTATGGAAACTTAGTAGAAGTGACTACTTTGTAATATTTTGAGATGTAATAGTTATGTTCTAATTCTCTAAAACTCTAAACCTAAAATGATCCTCAACGTGAATTATTCATGTAATTCAATATTAAGTAAGGTTTAAGGTTGGGGCCTTATATTTGGGTTTCAATATTATTTTGTATTATATTTAAGGATTTTAAGGGCAATTTATTATTGAATAGTATTTATTTAACTTTGGGGTATTGATGGTTTAATTTTAGAAATTAAGATTAGTGTTTTTTTCTCTAATGGAATATCCATTTGGGGGATCATCAGATATTATACTAAACATTTTGTTTTTGATTAATCTCTAAAGACAAGGTAAATATATAGTTTATCCTACGTGGATCGTGTATTTCTATTGAATTTTATTCTAGCTCTTCCATTGTGACCAAGTCTTCTTGAATACTCATTGTTCAAAAAAAATGAGTTAGTGGTAAAAATTTATTAAAGAATGAAACTCTACTTAAAAAGTAAGTATATCTCTTTATGTTCTTAGTCAATATCATAAATGAATTCCTCGTCCTTATGTAATGTAACTTAAAACAAAAAATGTTGTCTGTTTACTTTTCCTACTGGGAGACTAATGATCGATTGTCCCAACACAAGTTTGTGATTTTCTTATTGTTAACTATCTCCTGATCATGTTTTCTATCCCTCTCTATCAGAACTTAACACTTATTTTATCGTCCATATCCATGTTTTCCTATATGGAATCCTAGTATGGGTTATCTTGGGTGACCTTTATACCTCTCTTCCTTTGTTTTAAAGTGATAGTTTTATTGACTCTTTTTCCGATGTGGGACATTCCATTATATTATGAAGCCCAATTTTAAAAAATTGTGAGGACACAATTTATTGAAGGAGGGGAGAACGTAACACCCCAAGCTTCCACGGTACGTTTCCCTTTGAATAATGCAATGACGTGCATTGTACACAACTTCGAGATTCTAACACACCACAACCAATCAGACTAGCTGTTATTAATAGTAATACCTACTTTTTGAAATTTTATAAATTTTATCTTTCTAAATGGACTTAATTTTTGGATTAATAATATCTAAATTAGCTTAGGGTGAAATTTTGGTACTTTTCGGATAACTTTCATATTTTGATGAATAGTGAAAATTACTAAATTTTAATTAAAACAACTTTTTTAATAGAAATAATTAATAGTTATAAATTATTAATTTGAGTGGTTTTAAAGTATATTTAGAATATATTTTTACCATTTAATACAATTTTGGTCATTTGATGTAATTTCACATTTAAACCAGACATAAACAAGTGTCAATCTTTTGATAGTTATTATCTCTTAAGAACACGCTATTTGTTTTGACGACGGGAATTAATTTTTAAATTAATTAATGCAACTGATTTATTTTGAATTTGGTAAAATAGACATCATTTTTGAATTCATAATATCAAATATAGCTTAGGCCTAATTTTTTGTATTTTTCTGGAAACTTTCATTTTTTGATAAATAGTGAAACCATTAAGTGGAAGTTAAAAAACTGAATTTTTCATAAAAGTTAATTTTACCGCTTATGTGAGTGAAATTTCGAAAATCAGAGGGACATGGTTAATATCAAGTAGTAAAATGTGGTTCAATGAGATGAAAATAATTTTGGTGAATAGTAACTTTCTACTTTTATTTACCACGGTTAAAAGTAAATAGGGTAATTAAGGGTAAATATGATATTAATATTACCGTAACACATGTCATAATTCCATTGGAAAAGTTTATCTCGACCAAAAACAACCTTAGGAGTAAAATATTATCATTTAGGTCCACTTGTATTAGATTAGGACATTTATTATTAGTTAATTCAAAGAAGAGTTAAAAGAGTTAAAATCAATGTTTATTTACTAAAACATTTTTAATATAGTGTTATACATTAGATAAATTCGATTGTAAATATTAATTATAAAGATAAAAGGATTTCCTACATAATGGTATTTTATTAATAATTTTTAGACCTTAAATAATTTAATTTATTTTTGATACAATGGTGATGCAGTAATTACCTAATTAATGAAATATTAAAATAATTGATATTATAAATATCAAAATAAATGTATTCTGAGACTTTTTATGAATTCCAATAATTTTATTAGTTAATATGACATATTAGGATTGATTATATAAATTTTTTTTGAAGTAATAATGATGTTATTAATTTATCAAAAACAAAATACCCAATAGTGTCAAAATTGACATAAAAGCGTTTTTAAGACAAATATTATATTATTAATTTATATTAAATTCCTAAAAATCTAAAGTTCGTCCAAGAGACTTATATCATGATAGTTGTATCATTAATGGACCACTTTGGGGTCTCTATGATGTATATAGTAATTTTATTAACCATATAATATAAAAATACAAAGAGACATTGTAAAAGTGAAACTAATTAAGTAAGAGTTAATACTTAACGATAAGGTTAATATAATGACCCAAACCTATCTAAATTCTATTGGTTGAGTGGTTTTAGACCCATCCCCACCTTAAACCTTAAATAATCTACTTTTGAGCCACTAGAAACCGAATATGAATTTATTATATAATAATATTTTTAGCTTTTCCAAAGGTGCCCCTCACCCCTCTTATAAAAGGGCACTCCCCCTTCTCACTAATTAACACATTCAAAGCCTTTTAGATCTGCCAAACCCTGCCCAAATACTCTCTAAACATCTCTCACTAAAACCTAGAGGCCTTAGTTTGATCATAAATCCACCCTATGGATCCATATTGATCAAATCAAAAGGAAGAACCCAAAGAAGAGGTAATGTTTCCACCACCCACTTTCAAGTTCCTTTCTTCTTCAACTTCTTCTTTCTTTGTTATTTCTATTATAAAATAATAACTCCAGTATCTTCTATATACTTTGATGTTATTATAAATATGGTACAACCATATTCAGTATTCTATCCATCCTTTTAATGGCATGTCACCATACGTGCGTTTGTACGGTTTACCGTCTCCACGTCGTGGTGTAATTGTCATTCAATAAATTATTATTTGGATTGGTATAACAATGATGTGTAATTCATGTAATTAATAAATATAACATGATAATTATTCTGTATATATGATATACCATCCAATTATATATTATTTTAACATCAAAAGAATGATATTGTCGCTCGTGCGTACGTACAGACTACCGTCTCCACGAAGGCGATGAGATTCATTCTACATCGTATCCATTCAAGTATAATTCTCATTTGATGATTAAAATAATTTTTAAGGACTTGATATAATTCTTTATATGAATAATATACAACCTATCCATAACAATCACGACTTACGTAACAAGGAATATAAAGGAAAACGAGTAAGTTAACACCCGAAATGACGATAATACTAAGATATTATTAACAAATCAATGTTAAAAGATCATATATGATATCATATTAATGTAAATGATTCTTGTATAATTAAATAACAATTATTTCACCATTATACAGGTGGTTAACCTACCATTGACCATGTAAAAAGTACAAAGTAAGGGGTTTCTTATCTCACTTTTAATTCCGTGAGAATTCAATGGTTCACCACTTATTAATTACATGTGGTGTGTGCACTGCCCATGTTTGTATTCATTATGTAATATACTTTAATTCATGTATATTTACATCATCATTGTATGATCCTTCTTTCATGGGTGTATGTTTTGTATATTACCAAATCAATAAGGGAATTTGAAATTTCAATTTCCACTCATTCGGCTTTATGCATACTTCACTGATTATTTTACTACAAGATTATGTGTAGAAACACTATTCATTTGATTATGTCATAATTTCCACTCCCCTCTCTGTGGATATAATTTTTATACACATAATCACTCCATTTATAAACTCTCAAGTAATCGGTATTAACTTGATAAGAGTAATTTTAACTCAATCTCCATTTGTTGAGTTAAATATCCAATTCATTGGTGTTCTTTTTACAAGAATATGTGTGAATTTCATCTAATTGATTTACACTAAATATCCAATCATATTGATTGTATTTATATTTTCCGCACATAATTATGTCGTTGATTTATCCTTCACCAAAGGATATGGTCTTTATAAGAGAATTCATCTCAATTTACATTCCATTGAGACTTCATTGTTGTTATACACCAAATCACTTTTATATTGTATATATAATGTACTTTGACATAGTATATCATGAATCCATTTATTCTCATGATATTATAATGTTTTGATTACCTAAATTATTTTTATTAAAGTTTCTCTCTTTTGGTTAGAAACTCTAACTAGAATACATTTTTAAGTGTTTTAAATATTGATTATTCTAAATCTTTCTCATTAATGTCCATGTTTAAAAAATTGCTTTAAAGATTTATTTATATGGACATTAACGTTTTAAAATCCAAATTCCTTTTAAAAGTTTCAAAGTGGTATGGAAAACATTGATTATAATATCTATTTTAAATTGATTCTTGACAAATAGTGTGAATTTTAAATGATTTCAACAAAAGTGGGATATTTTACTCTGATTGTTTTGATGATTATTTTCATCTATGTCAATATCCTCCATCATTCTTGATTGAGGTTAATCTGATACAATACAATCTTCCATATTGTATCGAATGAGTTATGTTTGACTGTAGATGTGATATTTTTATACCATTCATGGTTTGTGGATCCAGTATTGACATTTCATATACTAGTTTTAATACAAATGGTTAGGTCATATTTAAACCTGTTCATATGAGGAATGCATTGGAATTAATAAGTGACAGGTGGAGCCCGCTATAGCTCCTCGATGCATCGGTAGGTCTCATGAGACAAACTAGTGTCTTGGTACAAGGCCTTGGCAAAATCTTATTTATAGTCTTGGCACGAGGCCTTGGCTATGTGGTTATGATAGTATGGCATTATGTAATCCACCATTATGAAAGTGGTTATTGATATTTCATGTGATTGTTCGACTAGTAGAATATCCATGTGAATAAGTAAATGGAATTATTTCATTTTATCTTTTCCATATTATGCTGAAGTTCAAGTTTCAAAGGCTTTTGTTTTATATATAAATTGCTTTAAGTGTTTATGCTTATCTATGAAAGTTTCTACTATATTGTTATCCTTACTGAGCATCTGAGCTCACACCTTTCAATGCTTTATTTTTTCCCAGGATGTGAAGAAGTAATTTATGAATGACCTGCAGGGATAGTATGAGGGGATATGAAGACAAGATTTTGTGGTAATTGTTTTACCTTATGATGTAATGTAAGACTTATGAATATATCTAGTGTTTCCAAGGCTACTAAACTAATCGGTCTTTTGAGACTTTATCTTTCTTTTGATCATGCCAATGTTATGTAATAATGCACCGACTCTGGGTATCTAGGGTCGGGGAGTTACATTTTAAGGGAGATATAGATTCTTATTTATGGATGAAACGTTCATAATTCCAAGATTATTAAGTATATTTTAATTTTATTTAAGGATTTTTTAAGACCCATTTTTATTAGGTGAAATATATCGATATAGTTTTGTGAAAATGGATATTGTATTGAACTAGTTTTGATGAATTTAATGATATAAAGGGAATATATCAATAAATGTGTTTAATATTAGTAATACCATTCCATAATATTTAAAAATTATTGAATATATAATTATTACATGATATTATCATTATATAATATTCCTTATTCTTTTATGATAAAAAAATTATATCATCATTCACGTAGCTGGTAAACCTGATAAGAACGAGAGCTTGTTATAATGACTTAATGTGTGAGGAATGTTTTTAAGTAATAATGATATGAATTTTACAGAATATTAAAATTTTAATAAATATGATATATATTTAATAAATTCATTCTTTTAAACATCTATTATGGGTGGGGATAATAAAATAAATTTTCCATTCATTGAGGTGATAGTCTGCAAGTTTCAATGATTAACTTATCCGTTTCTCAATAAATGGGATGAAAAAATGGTATATAATGAATTATAATTTTATAATCATAATTGTAACCTTGAAAAAAAATCATTCATCAAATTCATCCTCTTTTCCAACCTTGAAAGTTGGTGATTAAAATGAAACCACATTACTTCGTGGAGGTGGTAGCATGTGCGTATGCCTGATCAAAGTTTGGATTTTCTTAGTGGATAGATAGGATTGAATAATGGTTGATATATTAAGATAATTATATTATAGTATATTAATAATAAATATTTCATTATATAAGTCTGTTTATATAAATGTTTTAAAATTGGGCCTTAATAATAAAAGACTATGGAGAAAGAAATACTCATGTTGGGAACTTGAGATTTCTATTAAAAATATACTTGGAAATGGAGGCCTTAGGATGGATAATTAATAACATAGTCTGATGAAATTAGATGATCCTATATGGGTGTAGAAATTCTATAATTTTATGAGTAAAGTCAAATGAATATTTTTAGGATAATGTGGTGGTAATGATCCCCTTTCATAAGTGAATAAAATGAATTTTTTTTAAAATGATGATTTCTTTTTTAATGATGGAATGACACTATTCAGTGCTCAAGGGCTCCAAATTATGAAATAATTAATTTTGTGGTGGGATAAGTCTGATTGTGACTCTACCATTCATTTAAAAACAAGTTTTAATTATTTTTCAATACTTTAATTATTTTTTAGAAAATATTATTAATGCTTTATCATATGTAAAACATGGGTTCTCTTAAATACAATGTTGATCACAAAATATTTTTTTTATGTATTTAGGTTATACATACATCATGGTATATTCACGAGGGCTTCAGTTTTAGTAAAAACTCTATTTTTCATCATTAACCTAAAAATGCATTATTTAACAAAAAACAAAAAATAATCACCCAAAGTTTATTTTTTCAGGATGAATTCAAAAAATGAAATCATTTTAATCAAATATAAATGAAAATATTTAGAAATATATATTATAAATAAGAATAATAGATCTTTTTTTGATGGAGTGTGAATTATATAATAATTTTTTAGATATAATGTTTACCAGCTTGTGTTGGTTATCAAGTATTACATCTTCCACCTTTTTTTCTTTTCTATGATTAAAATGTGGGGAACAATTGTAATACTTGATCAGTTATATCCTTTTATATTAGTCAATTCAAAACACCATCTAAATTTTTATGTAGTAATAAATGCATTTCATACATAAATATTAATTCTTATTTGATGAATATTCAATACATAACGTAAAAAACCAAGCCAATAACAAATTATTTTAGTGTATTTGGAAACATTGACTAATAAGAATCTTATAAACAAGATATCTAAATCATCCCTCAAAATGTTACTCACAACTATAAATTTTCTTAGGAACATTATTCGTAAATATTTTCTTCATATCATGGGGAAAATAAAACATAATAAAGGTGATATCAAATTCTCAGTAATTGTAAACATAGAATATATCAACGATCATTTAAACATAACATTATCTTTAAGTGGATGGAAACATGATATTTACCTATTAAATTCGTACTTAGAAATTCTTAGTTTATAAATAGGACTCATGGAATAAATCTTGTACATTCATAATACATTAATCAAAAAGGGATCAAAAAACATTATCCAAGAGAAAATAATATTATCATAAAACCATGTCATAAATGAGTGTCATAAAGTGTTGTATAATCGTAATCATATAACTAATATGTCAAGAATAGGAAAAAAGAAATTAATAACATGTTATTATTGGGATAAAAGCCCATTTACCAAGTTTATTCTTGGGATAACCTCAAATGCACTCTCTTTTGGTATTTTAATAACCTCTTGTCTACCCACTTTTTTTCTGGATTAGAATAACCTCTTGTGTATCTTTTTTGGAGAGGAATATAATTTCATTCCCACCCATAACCTAATAATAAATAAATTCAAATGTATTCCACAATATCATAAAAACATCAATCATTTCATAACTAATAAAAAGGAAAAAAATTTCAAAAATATTTTATTACAGCATCATAGCATAACCCATGGAAAAGAAACGGGTTTCATATAATCATCATTAAAAAATAATCTTAACAATGCATATAAAGAATTAAATTGGATGATATCAATGGTTAATATCCCCAATAAATCCTAAGTAACATCAAAGGGTGTTATCATGGAAGAAAAATTCTGTTAAAATATCTCTAGATAATTTCATGGAGAAAAATAATCTTTTCACATTGAAAAGACTAATTTAAATTCCAAAAATTTCCAAAAATTTTTAATAAATATTTTTCTTCAAATTGAAACATCAAATATTTTAATGTAATATTAAAAATATTTTGGGTCCACGATGGTAGTACATTTTTTCATTTCATTTACATTAAACAAATATTTATTTCCCATTTTCGGTAAAAAGTCAAAAATCCCTTATTTAAAAAAAATAGAAGATTAAATATAAAACCTTTTTAAAAAATTAAATCATTGTTAAAAATTAATCTCAATATTAACTTGGTGATTTTAAAAACATTTTTTAAAATATTTATAGATTACATGGACACTAAAGAAAAAGAATTTTCAATTGAAGAGACAAATAAGTTCAAATTTCCTTAAAATTTTATATCATTCCCAAGAGTTCATAAAGTCAAAAAATTAAAGGATAACATTTATTATATATAAATAAACATATTATCGTAATATTAATGTTTTTATTATGATAGGATCATCGAGTTTCCTTCAATATAAATTCAATCAAAAATAATCCTAGGAAAATGAGATTAAAACATAAATCTCATACCTCATGTTTCAATGGATTCAAAAGCTCTATAAAATATATTATAGTAAATTATAGTTTATTATAATTACATAATAAAATAATTTACTTAATTATAGTATTATATATTATACACTATACAATTCAACACCTATTGGTTAATGTTATTTCATAAAATCATTGTTTCCATCTATTAATTGATTCTTTTTCATGGAAGTTTCACTTCTACAATTTCATTCCTTATAATTTGAACATGGTTCCATAATCTTCAAGATGTTAAAAATGATATACACTTAATATATATTCATTGTAAGTATATATATACATAAAATTTATATGTAGAAAAATTAATTGCATCCTTTATAGAGACAGTAAGTCATAGGTATGCATAAATGTTATTTTCCATTTTTTGATTGATGTGGTGAATTAAAGGTAAATAATAATTAAAATCTCAAGAAAAATTATTATATAATATATATACTAAATTTTAATTTAATTTAACATTAATAACATTCATTTAAAATAATAAATTAAAAGGGAATCACATTGCATTGTGGAGGTGGTAGTCTACATGTAGCATGAGCGACACTATCATTTTCAAAAGGATTGGAATGTAATAAGGTAGATATGATATTATAATAATAATAAAAAATAATTTTATAAATATAATTTTTAAAATTAATCCCATCCTAGTACTCGTCTATTAAATATGGGGATTAAAAATTAATTGTATTTCTGCATGGATGCGGTACTCCACTCATATGCTCAATTGATACATTCACTTACAATTTGATGGAAAATAGTGGATAATGGTGGTTTCATGATCATAATAACATTTAAGTATATATAGGATACATAATTTAATATGATATTATCAATACCATAGATTCATAGTTGATATAAGAAAAAATAAAATGAAGATTTCAGGTTAGATGATTACCTCTTATTCAGGTTACCAACTTTAAATCCATTCGTAATGACCATTGGAATTGTATTTTAAAAATAAGAATTTTTAGAACCCAGTTTTTCTCTCTGGTATGTATCCTTTATATTTTAGTCTAAATCTATACATTGGACCTATTATAGATTCTTAATTTGTTAGAAAAGTTTCTGAGGGTGTATGGGGCTTGTTTGGATCATGGAACACCTCTTTTTGGGAAAACATGACAAGCCACATGGTTTTCACAGAGTTAGCACATGATTTTTCTAACTGTGCATATTGTGTTCTTTTAGATAGAGCCACCTCACACTATAGGTGCATAGTTGTGCGACCTAAATCTGAAAATTTCCCTTCTTCCCTAGTAAATAGGCATGGTTTGCGCATGGTTACACCATACTATGTGGAGGGTGTGTTTTCGGATAGAACCATCTCACACTATTTGTTCACGTTTTTTCACACCGTGCTGACAAATTGTGCACATGATAATTTTTTGGGTAAATTTCCATTTTTTCCATTAATAATCTAATTAATCCACCCCCATCTTATCTAATATAAGCAAATGGGGGATTAACTTATTTTACTCTCAATTTGTTATTTTTTGAAGATCAAACTTTGGAATCAAGATATGTCCTTCATCTAGCCATCGATCGAGTTTTTGTTCTTCATGTTGGATTTTTAATGGAAAGTACTCGAGTCCACAAGAGCCTTTATCTTTCTCTTTCTCTCTCAACCGATATATCAGGGTATGAGAATTTTTATCTTTTTCTTTATATCTACTCTGATCTGAGCCAAATCAAGGGTCAATACCATATGAGAATGATCCAAAACCCTAAGGTGGGTGGACTATAACTCCTCCCTAAAATTTAAAGATTTTGGTTTGGTCAAGTAGGGCCCACAAATTTCATTGTGTGTCATTTATTGAATTTATAAGCAATTATTATAATCATTAGAACCATATGGATATTATCTTTCCATATATGTGATTAATTTTGGGTGGTTTTGACCACAACTATATGCCTTACATGTCTAATGTTATCTCATATTTGGGTTTTCTGTGTTTTGGTAGGTTTAAGCCACCATTCAGGTCTGTGTTGGTTTGACCACTCTAAGGGTAAGATTTTATATATTAAATGGATTTTTTATTGTGAATTGAATATTTTAAAGTATAGTCTATGCTTATTACTTCACCAACCTAAGGTAACTGCTTCAATTTTTAATTAAATGTAAAATGGAAATTGGAAAGTATATTGACTATATGACTTGACCTTATTGAATGTGAACGAATAGTAGGTTGCATATCTATTGAACTGCTTCGCACAATAATGGTGTAGGACCCCAGGACCCCCTGAGAGGGGAGGTGTGAATCAGGGTGTCAACTTTTTCTTTTAAGGTGATGGATCTTGTTCCCATGTTGGTAGAAACTTATTAAACCTGTATGATGGATATGAACAGAAATAAAACATTCTCATGCAGTGAGACAACAAAAAACTTTTTACTCGGTTCACCACTAAGGGCTACGTCTAGGATCATACGCCGACAAGTATTCCGTCGTACCAAATTCCACTAAACTACACTAGCTATGGATTATAAAGGTTTGGGCACAATCACTCTTTCCCAGGCTCACTGCCATTACAAAGTTTTAAGGATAGCTTACCGCTTCCCTCGAGTCACTCCCGTTGACTCCCCCTGGCTCACTGCCCTCGGTGAAGTCACACTCAGTTTATAGATGTGAAGGTCTCTTCATAATCGATAAAGAATACATCCTTTGTTGTGTGTAGATGCTCTGTTGAAGTCCAACTCTTGCCTGTAGTGAAGTCTCACTTCCCTTCAAGGGTACCAGGAAATCTCCCCAATTTCACGCAGCTCAAAAACACAGGAACGCTTCTTTACTACCTGGCACCCAGGTCTCCTGTGCGGCACAAATGCGGCACGCAAGTTCAAACTGGCATGCAGGTATCAACCAACAACCTGCCCGACACTGCCTACTTAAACATCAAACCTGCGCGATTCAAATCTGTTCTCACCCAAACTACTTTGGGTGCATAGCCCACAACCAGCGCACAACCTCTACTTGCGCAGCCCAACAACCACATCTGCGGCTCAACTAATTGCGCGACGGGGGCTCGAGAAATCTCTAAGTCTTGATTTTCATTTTTCAAATGGGGAGGGGAGGTCCTATATTTTTAGGAAAACTGGACCCCCCTACACGGTGGCACTCAAGTATCCTCTTGGCACGCAGGTTTCGGCATGCTTCTCATCTCCCCTAGACTCTATCACGCAACTCACTTGCGCAACCCAAAAAACACCTACGCGACCCTCTTTCCTTTGCCATATTTTGAAGATCTGTTCCTAAAAAACAATAGGTTCTCAAGTTTCCTCTCTTTCTAGTCAATGACATGCAAGTATCATTTCCAAAACACCCTTTCTCCATTTTTTGATTCTAAGGCACAAATCTGGAAAACACTGGAGACTGGTGCCAACTTCAATACTTGAAATCTTCTTATTCTGTATGATCACTTTTCTAGCACACATTCTGACCTTCCATTGAGGATTGACAAAAAACACAAACCATATTCCAATTCACGCACAGAACATCCATGGGTTCAACAATCTCACCCTTTGGGTTTGTTGGAAATCATTAACTAAATTCAATAGATCCACATGCAAACCAAAATCTCAAGAATCAACTCAACCAGCACTCTATGTCTTTGTGAGCAATGCTCAGTGTAGAAAACAAGAGATGAAGCTTGAATTGGGTTCCCGTGTTTTGAAATTCTCAATGTTGCCCAAGAAAGTTCCTTACTATGACATAGAATCATTACATGTTCACTGAGTTACTTCTCAACCTCTGACGCTGAATTTATTCCATTCACCCATCTGAAATAAACCCAAATACCGGTAATTGTACATTGTTCAGTTCAAACCACACTCCCCTAGATAGTATATCCCCCACAAACCTACATCTCATCCAAAGACATATTAAAAAAAATTAACATATCTGGGGAGAGGGGAATTTCGTAACCTCCTTATGCATGGGGAGGTGGCTGAACACCAAGGTTCAACTGATGCTTCTCAAACATAGCCGCTGACAGTGGCTTGGTCAAGATATCAGCCACTTGCTCATCCGTCCCCACATGATCCATTCTAATCACGCCTTTCACCACTTTCTCTTTGATAAAGTGATACCTAATTTCAATATGTTTTGTACGAGGATGCTGAACCGTATTCTTCGTAAGATCAATTGTGCTCTTGTTATCACAGTAAATCACCATTGGTTTCATCACGACATCACCAATGTCTGTTAATTGCTTCTTCATCCATACAAGTTGAGTACATTCCTTTGTGGCGGATATATACTCAGATTCAGCAGTACTACGAGAATTACTTTCTTGTTTCTTTCTCAACCAGCCAACACATTTCTTACCAATTTAGAAGGCTTCATCATTGGTGGAATTTTTGTCTACTACATCACCAACCCAGTCCGCATTAGAAAATGCTTATAATTCATTGTCCCCACCTTCAGGAAAATATAACCCAAAGTTATGTGTACCTTGAATGTACCTCATGATTCTTTTTACTTCCACCATATGTTCCTCCTTTGGATTACACTGAAATCGGGCCTCAAGACATGTGGCAAAGAAAATATATGGTCGTGTCACTGTCAGGTACAGTAGTCTCCCAATGATCCTCCGGTACAAGGTGGGATCAACAGAGGCCCCATCCTCATGCTTTCCAATTTTAGTTCCAACAGCAATCAGAGTTTACATTATTTTGGAGTCTTTCATATTAAACTTCTTCAACAGCTCTCTTGCATACTTTTCCTTAGAAATGTAAGTGTAATCCTTCTTTTGAATCACCTGTAGCCCCAAGAAATATGTGAGGTCCCCAATCATAGACATTTTAAATTCTTATTTATATGATTCGAAAATTCATCCAATAATTTCTTCCTGCTACCACCAAATATGATATCATCAACATAGACTAGAACCATGAATTGATCTTTTGGAGAATTCTTCACATATAGATTGTCTCCAGTCCTCCTCTTTTGAACTCCAGCTTCTTGAGGTACAAGTTTAGGTGGGAATACCATGCTCGTGGTGCCTGCTTCAAACCATATAGGGCTTACTTCATATTACATAACTTTGTCTCATTAGTACCAAGAACAAAACCCACTGGTTGTTCAATGTAGAATTCTTCTTCAAGTACACCATTCAAGAATGTTGTCTTGATATCCATTTGATATACTTTATATCCTCTTTAGAGTTCCATGGAAAGGAAAAGTCTGATTGACTCTAGTCTAGCCACTGGAGAATAGGTTTCTTCAACATCAACACCTTTAATCTGGGAATACCCCTTACATACTAGTCGAGCCTTGTTTATGATAACACTTACATGCTCATTAAACTTGTTCTTGATGATCCATTTTGTACCAATCACATTGTGACCTTTGGGTCTCTGAACAAGATCCCATGTTTGATTGTTGTCAATCTATTCTAGCTCTTCATTCATGGCCTTCAACTAAGATTCATCCTTTGGAGCTTCATCGAATGAGGATGGCTCCACAACTAACAGAAATGCAGATTGCATGTTATTCCTCATCCTCCTTGTTTGTGTGGGTGTGATCCTGTCCCCAATTATGTTAGATGGATCAATCTCTGCTCTAAGATTTCTCTTATGCGGTTTAGTTGCATTCTCTCCAGCCACCGTTTCTTCTTCAGATTCCTCTTCGGAGTCAACATCATGATGTGACTACTGAGTGTTTTGTTCAGCTTCCTCTATTTATGTATTTTTATTTTCTCCATGTTCACATTCTTCCTCACTTTCGATCACATCAGCATATGATGTCCTTGAAGCATTTTTGGTTTTATATTCAATTATCTAAACATCACTGCTTAATATAATCCTTCCCAATCACTTTTTGACACACTTTTAGGCTTTTCTGTTCATTGGATACCCAAGAAAAATTCCTTCATCAGCACTGTCACCAAACTTCCCTTGATTTCCTTTTTTATTCTGAATGAAACATTTACTTCCAAAAACATGAAAGTATTTCAAGGAAGTCTTACTTCCATGACACAATTCATATGGTGTCTTCGTTTCTCCCATATAAATCCATGTTCGATTCTGAATATGCAGTACAGCTTCAACAGCTTCCTCCTAGTAATGGCGAGAGATACCACTCTCAATCAGCATAGTCCTGGCCATGTTGTTGACCTGTCAATTTCGGCACTCAAAAAGTCCATTTTGTTGTGGAGTTCTCACAGCAGCTACATCATGTTGTATTCCATGTTTTTCTAGGTAATTCTCAAACTCAATGGACGTATATTCCCCTCCATTATCAGATTTCAAAACATTGATTGTTCGTAACATATCATTCTCGTCAATTCGCCGATATGTTTTCATGCAATAAAGAACATGTAGTTTCCAGTGAATGACCATAACACATTCCATTCAACTATAATCATCAATGAAAATAACAAAGTACCTTTCTCCATGAGTTTCAGCAACATTTATCATCCCGCATACATCGGTATGAATGAGATCAAGAAGATGAGATTCCATTTTCTTCTTTAGCCGATATGAACTGCAAACCAGCTTTCCAAGAATGCAAGCATCACAAGATTTTTCACGCTCATGCTTCAGGTTTGTAATTTCCATGAAAATCCTCAATTTTTATATTTTATCCATGTCTTGTTGATTGATGTGACCTAGTCTCCTATGCCACAAATTGTTTTCTTCTTCAACAGTCATGTAGAAAAAAAATTATTTACTATCAACCTGATACATGTTTCCTTCTATTCTGCATCCTTTCATAAGTGAATTTCATGTCTTTCCCTTCACAGTGCAGCCTTTCTGATTAAAAGTAACAATAAATCCCGAGTCCTGGAGTTGACTCACGCTGAGTAGATGATGACGTAGACCATCTGTGTAAAGGACTTCAGACTTATTTAGCTCTCCATTAGATAATTTATTACTTCCACATCCTTTGATTTTCAGAGCTCCATCATTACCAAATTGAACTATTCCATCAACCTTACTTTTGATATCTGTTAACAGGCCAGCATTACCTGTCATATGGGATGAACAACCACTACCCAAAATCCAAGTACTATTGCTTTTTGTAGCATTGAGGGACACCTCTGCAAGGTTGTATTTCTCATTTTTCTTCCTTTCTTTCCATGAGACATTGGAATGAGCATAAGGAACTGGTGGCCTTTCAATTATCTAATATGTGTAAATTGGTTCTTAATAGTTGAAGTCTTCATCGAGAGGAGAAAACCTATTTGAAAGAGAAACACTATCTTGTCGAAGTGATTTGACTTGTCTTGAATTCCGATATGAGGTGTCCATGTCTCTTCTCTGCCTGCAATTAACAGACTTATGACCAATGTTAGAGCATTGAAAACAGTATCCATAGAAACTATTTATTCTATAAGATGGGGGATATGAAGTCAGTCTCCTTTGTGGATGTCCCAGATCCTCCCCATTCAGATAGCTCCTGTCCTCTTCGCAATATGACATGGTATGGCCTAGATAGCCACATAACTGACACTTCATGAGAGGAAATATCTTCTCACATGAGTTTCTACTCATAATTTCTTCCTTGGGAGAATAGTTGGAGAGCCTGTCATTTATGAATGTTTCAGAATAATTTTCAGTTCTCTATTTAGTTTGTATCGAGGGTTTCTTTTTCAGCACTTCAGGAAACGTTTCAACATGTCCAACTTTCATCTTGTCTTTATTTTGGCTCTATTTACTTCCACCAGTTGATGTCTTAGCTTCATAAGAAATTCCACTCTTTCCCATGAAAGTGGGTCTTTTATCACTCAAGATTTTTCCTACCCCATCTAAACCAATCTTGGCTCTTGCCAATAATTCTGCATCTGAGAATCTTCCAAACAGTATTTTCTTCCTTTATTATTTTGAAATTGATTAAGTCTCAAGTTTACTATTAAGAGTAACTACTTCCTCCTCAAGACCCTCAACAGTCTTGGATTTTTATTCTATTATGGAGGTGAGCTCATTGATGACCTTTTCCTGCTTGTCAATTATCAGCTTCAGATCCACTACATCATAATTTCATTCAAGAATTTTAGACTGTACTTTCAAAAATTCTTCCAATAATTCAATTTCAGCTTCATGTTGATCAACATATTCAGTTAATTATTCTACCATTTATTTCCACTTATTTCAACTATTAAATTTAATATTAATCTTTCTAATAGCTTCCTTAAGTTGCAACTCGAGATCAGCACAAGTTGTTAACTAATTATCTCCACCAGTATCTTCTGATTTTTCAACAGTGGCCATCATGGAAGCATGTTTCCCAGTTTTATATTATGGTTCTTCTTAATCATAGAATTCATTATCATCTTCTTCCTATTCATAGACAAAACTCTTCTTTAGAACTTTCTTTCTAGATTTGAAGTCTCTTTTCATGAAAAATCTTTTCTGAGGCTTCTCAATTTTTTCAGTATCACTATCATCATCATTGATCTTTCTTAAGCACTGAGAAGCAATGCACCCGACTTTTCAACATCAAAAGAAAGAAAGAGGTAACTTCCCTTTGAATTTCCCTTTTCCCTTTTGGAACTTCTTGGTAATGAGAGAGAGAATTTATTTTTTCTCATCGTCTTCACCACTAATATATTTTGAGATTTTTTGTTTCTCCATGGATTTGAATGCCATTTCCTTGCTTACTCATATAATAGCATCTTATGGTTTGACTCTCATTTCATATTCCACCAAGCTGCTCAACAGATCATCCAAAAATGTTTGGAAATATCTATTTTTTCAAGGGCTGACACCTTTTCATTGTACAGGGGTGGTAGTCTTCGTAGTATTTTCTTCACAATGTCAATGTATCTGATTTCTTCTCCTAGGCCCCAAATTTCTCCAACCACTTCAGTAATTTGATTGAAGAAGGAGTCTGCATTCTCATCAGGATGTGTCTTCAGATCGTCGAACCTATTGTGTAGCACTTGAATTTTTTCCCCCTTCACATTTCTATATCCTTCATAAATATTTTCATGTTTATCCCACATGGACTTTTCTGAGGTGAAACTCATCACTTTTAGATAAATCTGATCAGAAATTGCTGGGGTGAGAGAATTCTGTGCTTTAGCATGTGCCTCAAGAATTTTTCTATCTGTATTAGTCATATCCAGCCCTGTTGGATAAAAAACATTAATACCTTGCACATTGGAAAGTAGAACTTCCATTCCAAGAGATCATAGATGAGATATCATTATGTTCTTCTAGATCTGGAAATTACTTTTATCAAGGAGAGGGACTCCCCTGACATTGACTACATTCTCCAGGATAAAAAAGGATATATTCAACACCAGCAACCTCGCTCTGATACCACTTGTAGGACCCCGAGACACCCTGAGAGGGGAGGGGTGAATCAGGGTGTCAAATTTTTCTTTTAAAGTGATGGATCTTGTTCCCATGTTGGTAGGAACTTGTTTAACCTGTATGATGGATATGAACAGAAAGCAAACATTCACATGCAGAGAGACGACACAACACTTTTTACTTGGTTCACCACTAAGGGCTACGTCCAAGGAGAATACGCCGATAGGTTGTCAGTCGTACCAAATTCCACTAAACTTCACTATTTGTGGATTAAAAATGTTCGGGCACAATCACTCTGTCCCAGGCTCACTGCCTCTGAAAAGATTTAGGGATATCTTACTGCTTCCCTTGGGTCACTCTTGTTTACTCCCCCTGGCTCACTACCCTTAGTTAAGTCACACTCAGTTTAAATACGTGAAGGTCTCTTCATAATCACTAAAGAATATATCATCTGTTGTATGTAGATGCTCTGTTAAAGCCCAACTCTCGCCTGTAGTCAAATCTCACATCCCTTCAAGGGTACCGGGCAATCTCCCAACTTTCACGCAGCTCAAAAACACTGGCATGCTTCTTTACTGCATGGAGTGCAGGTCTCCTGTGCGGCACAAATGCGGCGTGCACATTCAAACTGGCACATAGGTATCAACCAACCACCTGAGCGACACTGCCTACTTCAAATTCAAACCTGCGTGATTCAAATAAATTCTCACCCAAACCACCTTGGGCGTGCATCCAACAACCAGCACAAAACCTCTACTTTCACGGCCCAATAACCACCAGCGCGACTCAACTACTTGCATTATGGGAGCTCGAGAAATCTCTATTTCATGAACTTTTTTTAAAATGAGGGGAGGTCCCCTATTTATACGCAAAATAGACCCCCCCCCCCTGTGCGGTGGCGTGCAAGTATCCTCTCGGTGCGCAGGTTCCAGCGCGTAGCTCATCTCCCCTAGACTCTGTCGCGCAACTCACTTGTGTGACCCAACCAACACCTGCGCGACCCTCTTTCCTTTGCCATATTTTGAAGATCTGTTCCTGAAAAACAATAGGCACGCAAGTTTCTTCTCCTTTTGTTCAACGACACACATGTCTCTTTTCCAAAACACCATTTCTCCATTTGTTGATTCTCAAGCCCAAATTTGGAAAACACTGGAGACTGTAGCCACCTTCAATACTTGAAATCTGCTTATTCTATATGATCACCTTTCTATCACACATTTTGACCTTCCATTGAGGATTGACAACAAACATAATCCCTATTCCAATTCATGCACATAATGTCCATGGGTCCAACAAATGGATGGTATGAGAATGAACCTTCAATATCGAATATTCCATAAATGGATTATATGGAATCATGATACTTGGTCATGTCACACTAATGAAAGGAAAGGCTCGAACCAAATGAATTTATTATAAGGTTAAATTTTACTTCACTGTATCACACTAATGAAAGGGATGGCATAAACAAAATGACTTGAATAAAAGGTAGCATGCTACTTGACCGTTTCACAACAGTAAAAGTTAAGGCCTGAACCAAATGACTTGATTAAAAGGTTGTGTGCTACTTGATAGTATCAAAGTAATTAAAGGAAAGGTTGGAACCAAATGATATATTACATGATGTCATAATTAAATAGAAATGGCCTTACTCATGATCGCCTTATATTCTAATCATATAATTCCATGATAACTTTGGAACCCCATTTAGATTCCAGGATACGACTTACATAGGTTGATACCCACCTATATCCTAATCCTTGACTGTTCTTGGATTCCTGTTATGATACCAAATGATCCCACATATAGTATGATATGATTCCATGGATACACTCCTTGTATACCTTAAATATCATTACATGATTATTTTGATACACTCCTTAGATCCAGCATTGACAAGGAGGTTCCATGGTTAAAGCCCATCGGGCCTTGCCATTGCATAGCCCTGTTTTACCTTAGTCAATCACCTTGGACTCGGTAGGATCCTCATTATGGAATGACTTAAATTATGATCCTTCAATTACACTGTTACCCCATTCCATGAAATAGTTGTTATAGATTTGGAAACCCTTGAAGTCTACGTCACCTTGGTATTTACCGTGAGACATCATTATTAAATATCATAAATCAGGGTTACCTTGTTACATCTTAGGAACCTTCACTATTTATACCATCATGAGGTGATGTTAGTGTTCCCTATGCCTCATGGGAACTATAAATATAATATTGGTGATTAATTAATTAAATGAACAGGTTATATGTTAATACAATAGCTGAGGGCTGAAGTAGGTACTTGGGTATTTAGTTACATTGTACTTATTTAATTTATATTTTCATGCTTGCACACTGTTACATTTCCATTACGTAGGAAGGATGTTATAGACACTATTGGTGGTGACCTAATGAGATTTATCTCACACCCTCTTTTGGTTCTATTTTTTACATATGGCTGATTACATTGTTCCAGGTGTTGACAAATGGAAGCATACAACATCAAACACATGATTGGTTTCACTTTAGTAGGGAGTTTGATAGTAGATGAATGAGTCGGAGCTTAGGATTCTTGGGATAGTCTTTTTATTCCTTTATTATTTTGGGCAACATGTTATGCCTACTATTTTTTATCTATTTTTTCCAGTTTTTTTGTGACATGGAATACCATCAGTTGTTTAATTACACTCATGATGTTTCAGTTGTAAAACGTTTCCCTATTTTTCAAAGTTACTTCTGTTTACTTATATTTATTCATTTTTTTACCTATTTTACTCGTATTTTCTACAATAAAATTTATTAATGAGGGAATATTCTTCCCAAAGACACACCTGAGGACCTCACTTCTAGTCAGCAGCCTCTAAAATTAAGGGTGATGTGCTTGAGTCCACATGGCTCACTGGGCTCGGGGCACCTTTTGAGTGGAATCTGGGTCTGGTACGTCACAAAGTTGTATCAGTGGTAGGTTATTTTCCATTACTTCTTTACTATTTGGGGACATTAGTCAAGATATTAGGAACTCTTGGGACTTGGTCATAAGTCGTGGCTTGTCCATCGTGAACCCATGTTCAGGGTGGAAACCATGTTTCCTAAATTTTAATTGTTGTTATGATTTTTTGTATTACAGCTTTTTTAATTTCACCATTGGGTGACACACATGTTGGGTGGATTTGTTGATTTTTACTCTATTGGAGTATTTTATTTCATCATTGTCCCGATGATATGAGGGTAAGGAGAATTGTTACCTGCATTATTATAGTCACTTATAATTATCATTTCATTCATATTGCTATGCCATATAGGTGTATTTCACTACTTTGCATTTCGTTATTTTCCTATGATTACTGAGTGATGATGTGATAGTTATCTTATGCTTATATTACTATTGGATTTGAATGAGTGATTTCATGTCTCAATTCATGAGGTCTATGGTCTCTCATGGGTTGAAATGCATAATTTACCAAATCAAACCATTAATCTATAAATAAATAGGTGTTGTTTTCAGTGATAAGTGTATGGGTGTTGATTCACTATAAATGGATATCCATTATAAAGTGAATAATGGAAAATAATAATAAATTGTTGCACATCCTTATCTTGCCTTGTCATGTTTATGAAAGTTAAAGGACTGAACCTAGTGATTACATGAAAAATTAAATGAAACTTATACTTAAGGACTTACTAATGGCCGGCCGTCTAAGTTGGTAGTTTGGGTAGTATACGTGGGTAGTGAGTTATTTTATGTTCAGCATCATCTAGTGATGCTATCTTAATGCTAAATATTTTTTTTAAGTTTGGTTCTTTCCATTTAAAGACCAATTCTGCCACAAATCCTTGTATCATATGACATGAAAGTGGCGATGACCATGCTCTAACATGGTGGGCCCTGAGCTGCTAGTCTTACCTCTATGAGTTCCACTCATGGAAACACCTAATGTACTTGATTTTGGAATTTATTCTCAATTTTGTGATAGTTTATTATGTATGATGCATTCTATCCATGGTGCTCTATGGCTAGCACATATGATGGATGATCTAACTCATGGGTTTCAACAGCAGCATCCTCCTCATTTTCAGGGGATGGTCATCTGTAGGCTGCTGATTATGGGATATAATCCACTCTATCTATCTTTTATCAAATGGGTATTCCTCTAGACTAGAGGGTCAAGATTTCCACATATGTTCATTAGGATTTGGCCTTCTGTTTTTGAATGTGGTTACCCAGGATGATCATCGTCAAGGCATCTTATGGGTTGATTTCCAGACTGCCATCTTTGATCAGTTCTTTCCACTAATGTTGACAGATGACATATCTAGATTTTTCATTCATATAGAGCATGTTTTTATGTCAGTAATGGAATATTCATTGTGTTTCATGGAGTTGTAGTGATTTTCACCGCTTATTTATACTGATGAGATTTAGCATGCTAGACGCTTTTATGATGGGATCTAGTATGCCATCCATACACAGGTAATTGTCTATCACCTGTATACATTTTTTGAAATATTTGGTCAAGCTCTTATCATCGAGTTCCACATGAGGGACAAAAATAGTACCGGACATAGAGGACTAATGCCATGTTCGGACATTAGTTCTTCTGGTGTCAGGAAGCATTCTCTTGATGTTTTTCATCCGAGCAGTGACAACCAGAGTTACCATTTTGATAGTTCACAAGTGATTCATCAGTGTGGAAAATGGTGGAATTATAAACCATATTGTGACAGAGAACCACCAGATTTCCAGTCTTGAGGCCATATGGGGCATCTTCTGCATTTCTAGAGGATCTTTTTACTAGCTTTGTGTGGAAAAGGATCTATTTCAACTCCCCCTTTAGGAGCGAGTTCTTTTACGACGTGTTATGAGGGGAGTTGGAATATCACTGGTGGGTCTGGCCGAGGAGGAGGACATGGTGGTGGTATCTATAATCCTAATCACTATAAGCACCAATAAAGTATTAATGATCATGGTAGTCAATCTGTTTCATAGGGTCATGGATCACGTCATTTTCATGCACTACATCGAATACTCAAGGATCAGAATAAGGGGCCTTCTAAAATACGAGGTACTATTCTAGTAGCCTCTACTATATTATCTTCTTTATTCGATATAGGTTCTTTGATCTCTTTGATCTCTGTATCCATTATGAAATGTCTCGGACAAGATATTGAGTATCACAATGGGGTAAGGACACCTAATACACCATTATGGGTACAAATAGAGGGAATATTCCAGTTTAGGTATTGGCCCCATGAGTTAGGTAATTACCCTTTCATGTGGAACCTCTTTTTCCTCAAGATGAGTGGCTTTGATGTCATTCTTGAAATGGACTGGTTGGTTCACTATAACGATTTTTTAGTCTAGTATTTTCATAGAGTATCTTTTACATCACCAGAGGGAAGAAGTTATCTATATAAGGGTGAGTGGGATGTCCATGCTAGTAGAGCTGGACTAGAGAATCTTGGGCTAGGTTAAGTGACTACATAGATTTAAAATATCATTGTGGATGATTAGGGTTTACATCAAGATGATTTACCTCCAGTAATGGATCATTTTAGGGATGTCTTCCCCAATGACTTTTCAGTCTTACCTCATGATATTGAGGTATATTTTAAGAATGAGCTTCTTCTAGGAGCAGTTCTAATGTCCATTCCTCTATATAGGATGACACATACATAGCTTCCGGAGATCAAGTGGCAGTAAGAGGATTTAGAGGCCATAAGTTATTTATTGACCAGTGCATCCTGTTGGGGTTCTACAATGCTTTTTTCCATGAAGTTGGATGTAACCTTATGTCTATTCATGTATTACTGAATCTTGAACCAGCATACGATCAAGAACCGGTATCCACTGCCTCAAATAGATGACATCTTTGACCAGCTCCAAGGAGAAAATTACTTCTCCATGATCGACCTGAGATTGGGTTATCATCATGTATGAGTCAGACCATCAGACATACCTAGTACCTCTTTATGTAGTAGGTATAGTCTATATAAGTATATTGTAATGTCATTCGGTCTTACGATTGTGCGCACCGTTTTCATAGCTTTGCTGAATATGCTGTTCCACCTCTATTTGGATTCTTTTTTATGGTCTTTTAAAATGATATCTTGGTGTATTCTCACACTCATAGAGACCTTTCCATACATCTGGAGATCATTCTGAGTACACTGGGAGAACATAATCATTTCATGATGCATTTTAAGTGCCACTTTTGAATTGAAAATGTCCACTTCATGGGTTATGTTACCTCTAGATCAGGAGTATATGTTGGCTCAGAAAAGTTTAGTGTTATAGTTTCCTAGGATAATTCCCAGAACGTCATTGATATATGGAGTTTCTTAAAGCTGGATGGATATTACATGAATTTCATATGAGACTTTTCATATCATTATACACCTCTCACTGGTCTTTCAAAGAAAGAATTCAAGTTCGTGTGGTCAGAAGCATGTGATAAATCCTTTCAAATGCTGAAACGGAGGCTTGTCTCTGCACCCTTTATAATTATTCTCGATCCGTGTATAGGTTATACCATCATCCATGCTACATCAAGAATTGTCCTATGAGCAATGTTGATGTATGAATATAGATTCATTTCATACATATCTCATCATGTGATACCCCATGAGAGAAACTAACCAACACATAACCTTGAGCTAGAAGTAGTTGTCCATCCTTACATTGCTAGAGGCATTATCTATTGGGTGAGAAATTTGTGGTGTACATGGAACACAATATCCTAAAATATATCTTCTTAAAGCGTGAATTAAACCTCATATAGCAAATATTGGTCGAATATCTTCAGTACTTTGATTTTGAGCTTGCCTTTACACCTAGAAAGGAATATCTGGTTGCAGATGCGTTGAGTTGGAATACTCAAACACAGGTTTATGGTAAGCTAGTGATGAATGGAAATTTATGTCCCTGTTATCTGAGAATCATATGTAGTATTCTAATATTCACAAGTTGTCTTACCTATCATCCATAACAGTTACCCCTTCCCTCCTTGAGAAGGTGAAGAGTAGACTATTTTCATATCCTGGAAGTTTGGTTCTCCCTGAGAGTATATCAAGAGATTACCCACCTTTGGATTGGTCTATGGATAGAGATGATATCCAATGTCTACGTGGATGTATCTGGGTCTCTCTATATATGAGAGAAGATTTTATGAAATAGTCCCATGCCTCTTAGTGGGAAGTTCATCCAGTCTTCTCTAAGATATATCAAGACATGTGACACAAGTATTGGCAGCCTGGGATGAAATGTAATATGGCATGTTTTATCGCAAGGTGTTCCACCTATCAGTTGCTGAAAGGAGAGGACCAGAGACCTGCAGGCTTGTTACAACTGCTTCTAGTGCCAGAATGGAAATGGGAAGATGTTTTCATATAATACGGGGTCATCTTACCTAGGTCACAGAGGGGTAGGGATGCTATGTGGGTAGTCATTGACCGACTAACAATATCATCCAACTTTATTCTTATATAGGATACATTATCAGCTGATGAGCTGGGAAGATTGTTTGACCGTGAGATAATATGACAACATGGGGTCCCTTGTACTATCATTTCATATAGGAATTATCGTTTAACATCACAGTTCTAGTAAGGTTTGTAGAAATATAAGTTAACCCAGGTTCTTCTAAGTACATATGTTCACCCTCAGATAAATGGAAAATTAGAACGGACGACACATGTGCTAGAGGATATGCTCTGATCATGTTTCATTGATTTCAACGGCTATTGGGAGAAGCATATCCCTCTCATCGAGTTCTCTTATAATAACATCTTTTAGGAGACTATTCAAAAGGATTCTTTTGAAGCATTATATGGTAGATCATGTATTTCACCATTATGATATCTAGAGGTAGGTGAGGTGTCCCTACGAGGACCTCTTATCGATCAATAAATATCAGAGTGGGATAAACTGATCATAAATTGTATCAGTACTAATCTGTTGATACAAATATATTATGCTGATCTCCGTCGATGACCTCTTGAGTTCGAGGTCTGGGATGATATTTTCCTTCAGGTATCTCCCACGCTAGGGAATATATTTTTACAAATGTAGGGACATCTGTCACCTTGTTTTGTAGGACCTTTTGGCATTCTTTATAGAGTCGAGCCAATAGCCTATCAGTTTCTTTTACCATAGATGTATTGTGTCATGCATGACATATTTCATGTTTCATAGCTTCTCTAATATCATGTCAATCCATCTGATAAATTTGATCTTGAGGAAGTTGAGTTAGATGTTTATGCTACCTTTGAAGAGTATCCAATACACATCGTTGACTAGAGCCCGAAGGCTCTCTGAAGCTGGTCTATCCCTTTAGTATGGGTGTTATAGAAGCACCAACGAGTACAAGATGAGACTTGAGAGAGGAAAGCTAACATACATGACCAATGGCTATGTTTTTTCACATATAATGTATCTCCACCCTTGGAAGGTGAACTCAGGGATGAGTTGTTTTAAGGGGGAAGATTATAACAACCAAGTTTTTCACTCTAGTGTGGATCCTTTAAATTTCAGTCTAAATCATTATTTTGGCTCTATTATGGATGCCTAATGAATTAGAAAATTTTAGGAGGGTATCTGGGTCATGTTTGGAGCTTAGAACTCCACTTTTTGGGAACTCATGCCAAGTCGCACGGTTACTGCACAGTTTGCCTTACTAGGTAGATTTTGTTTTTTTTAATAGTGTCACCTTACATGATTAGCACACGGTCGTGCGGCCTAACCGTGCTAAGTGATATTCTTCCCAGGTACCTATCCATGGTTTTAATATGGTTAGACCAAACCATGTGGACATTGTTTTCAGACAGAACCATATCACACTGTTTGTGAACAGTTTTTCCAAACTGTGTGGACAACCCGTGCACTGGCTAATTTTTTGATTAAATTTCCAATTTTTCCCTTAATGGTATAATTAAGCCACCTCCATCTTCCCTATTCTAAGATTATGCACGATTAACCTGTTTCTCTCTCAATTTGGTTATATTTGAATATCTAACATTGGATTCAAGATATCTCCTTCATCTGGAAACAAATCGAGATTCTGTTCATCAAGTTGGATGTGCAATGATATGTACTCGAGTCCTATTGATATGTTCTCCTTCACTTTTTCTCTCGACAGAGATATTGGGATATGAATGTTTTTCTATTTTTTTGATATCTACTCCGATATAATCCAAATAAAGGGGAAACACTTGAGGAGAAGGATTGTACAACTCTAAGGTGGGTGGTCTATAACGTATCGCTATAGATTGTTGATTTTGGATTGGTCATGTGCGGCCCATCGATTTCATCGGGTTCCATTTATTGAATTTATAGTTCATGCTTATAATAATTAAAACCATATGGATTTGGCATTCCATGTATGTGATTAATTGTTAGTGGTTATGACCACAACTTCATCTCTTCCATGTCAAAGATTATTCCATAATTGGATTTTTAGTGTTTTGACACATGTGAGCCATCGTTCGGGTGTGACTTGTCCTGACTAATATAAGGGAATGATTTTTCATATTAAATTGAATGTTTATATTTTGAAATTCATAATGGAAAATACCATTTATGCTTACCACTTGACCCACCTATGGAAAGTGCATCAATTGATAATTAAATGTGAAATGGAAATTGGACATTATTTTCAGTATATTACTTTATTGAATTGAACATGAATGAATTTTGTGTTGCATATCTGTAGAACCCCTTACCATATTAATGGAATGTAGTGGAATGAACCTTGAATATAGAATATTGCTTAATTGGATTAAATGGTCGCATGATACTTGGCCTTGTCACACTAACAAAGGAAAGGCTTTAACCAGATGACTTGACTAAAAGGATTCATGCTACTTGACCTTATCATACTAACGAAAGGAAAGTCTTGAACCAAATGACATCATTAAAATGTTTCATGATACATGACATTATTACACTAATGAATGGAAAGTCTTGAACCAAATGACATTAATAAAAGGTTGTGTGCTACTTGACCATGTCACACTAATGAAAGGAATGGATTGACCCAAATAAAATATTATATGACTTCAAAATTAAACAGAAATGGCCTGACATGAGATCGCCTTGGATTCTGATCAGAGAATTCGAAGAGCACCCAAGAACCCCATTTTTATTCAATGATATGGCTTGCATAGGATGATACACACATAGATCATGATTCTTATCAGTTCTTTGATTCCTAGTATAATGCCATAGGATCCCTCGTGCTGTAATACAGGACGATATAGAAACACTCCTTGGATCACTTCAATATCATTGCAGGATTCCTTGGAAACACTCCTTGGGTATAGCATTGACATGTAGGGTCCACGGTTATAACCCATCAGGCCCAGTAATTTCTTAGCCATATTTTTCCTTGGTTGATCACCTTGGACTCAGTAGGTTCATCATTCTTAAATTCTTTGGATTACGCTCCTTGAATTAAACTCTTATCCGATTCTAGGAAACATTTATTAGTGATTTGGTGACCCTTGATTTCTATGTATCCTTGGTTACTACCTCGGTACTTCATTATTAAATATCAAAAATCATGGTTTCCTTATAAAATATTAGAGCCATAACTATTTATACTATCATGAGGTGATGTCAGTGTTGGCTTTGACTCATGAGGCTTTTGAATATGAAATTGGAAACTACGTAATAAAATGAATCGGTAACATGTTCATACACTAGCCGAGGGATGAAGCTGGTACTTGGTTATTTAGTTACATTGTATAACTTTACATTATATATGCATGTCTTCAAACTATTACATTTCAATTACATGGGATGGATTTTATAGACACCATTGGTGGTGTACCATTGAGTTTTATCTCACACCCTCTTCGGGCACTGATTCGTACCCAGGGTAGATTATATGGTTACAAGTGTTCACAAAGGGAAGCATACATCTTTGAAAACTTGATTTATTGCTATTTAGTTTGGATCTTGATAACAGATGAACGAGCCGAAGTTTAGTATTCTTAGGATATTCATTTTATTCCCTTATATTTTTGTGGAAGATGTTATTCTTATTATTTTATATCCATGTTTTCTAATTTTCTAGTGACATGACATACCATCAGTTCATAAATGTTATTCTAGTTGTTTCATCTATTGTTATAGTTTCTACAATTTTCTGATGTTCCTTCTATTTAGTTATATTGATTATCCTATTTACCTATGTTTACTCAAATCTAATGAAATACAAATTTTTAATGAGGGCATAGTATCCCCACATACACACCCAAGGCCCTCGCTGCTAGTCAGTAGCCTCTAGAGTTCAGGGAGATGTGCTTAACTCCATGTGGCCCACCAGGCTCGGGGCACCTATTGAGTGGAATCCAGGACTAGGACGTCACCAAAATACCTCCATTTTTTTGTATATTGATGTTTATAATATAACTACATGTGGTTTTTTTAGAGATATATAGATTATTGGTGTGTAAAGAAAAGACAGAAGGGGTGTCCTTCTATAATTAAGGAAACAAAAACCCTTGGAATTTCTAAAAATACTAAAATATAATTAATTTTTTTTCAATCAGGATTTTCCCAAATGGCCATAGATTCATATAACATTTTGATAAGATGAAAATATAAACATATAATAAAACTTATGTTGGTTTATATTCAATTTTAAACAATTAAAATTAGTTTAATGCCTTGCTTAACTAATTTTAATCTTAATTATCATAACATCTTTTTTAATTATTTAAGAGTTAAAAATTTTGTTATACGTTAAAAATTAACACATAAATGTCTAGGGGATGAAATTTTTTACTATTTATCATTCAACTTGTCATATTTCATGATTTTATGATTTTTAAATAGTTTTATAAAATTTATTTCACATAACATATCATTAATATCATTTTTGATACTATCCATTTAATATGACATTAAAACTAAAATCATAATAGTGGAATTTGAATTTCAACCATTCACACATTTCTCTTATGTTATTTTTATTTATAAATACAAGTAACAGAATAATTCACCCAAATTATATTACTTTTCATATTTTGAAAAGCATTTTTTTATTATTAGAATAAATATTTTGTTAAGATTGCATAAGAATTTAAGGTAATTATTCAATCACTAAAAATTAAAAATAAAATAACATGATGAAAAAATAATTCATATTTTAAATAAACATGCTGACCAAAAATTATTCACTCTTTACCTTAATAATAAAAAACTAGAGTTATTAAATTCAAGAGAGTGAAATTTTTAATTTATCCTTTTGAGAAAATAATATAATTGTTATAACAATATAAAAATGGCTCCAAGTGGCCATATTATTAAGAAATAGATGATAAGTATCAAACTAATATAATAAAATATGATAAATTCAACTGTTAGAGGAATTATAAACCCTAAATCCTGATATTAAACCATCTTTTACCATTTTAACCCTTCTGTGGTGACAAAACATTACCAGTGTTACTTTTAATAATAAAAAAATATAAAAGGCCCCTTTTAAAAAAAATATTAATCTCATAATATAAAATATGGTATTCTATTTATATGATTTATTTTCTATAAGTGGTAGAAATTAATTTTAAAATAAGTTCACGAAATGTGATGAAAATCATTTTTAGAAGAAAAAAATAAATTTTAAGCATAAAACTGGATTTATTGTTATCACATAACTAAAAAACATTAGATAAGTGTTAAAACATTTGATTGAATATATTAATTATAAATTCCATTAAAATCAATCATCAATATTAATTAATATTTTGTATTACAATATGAATGCTTTGCGTGAAATAAAATATTTTCAAAAAAACACAATTTTTATTTAAAATAATTTTTATTTCCATTTCTAATCAATTGATAACCAACGAATTCATTTTGAACCTTTGTAAACCCTAAATTTTTCTTAATTTATTTATTCCTAATCATATCCACGAGTTTAAAGCTTGGTTTTAAATTTTAGATTCAATAATAATATTTTAATTGTATAGTGTTGTTTGTTTAGATTTGATGTTGCACGCAATGAAAACCATAAAATAATTAAAATTTATTTATAGATAATTATATCATAAAAATATAGGTTTTAATATTTAAAACCCCATAAAATTAATTTTTTCCTTTAAATTCGATCATCATGATACAATCAAATGACTATATATGTATTTCATGGCGTCCTTGAGTTCCTAGATAGCTTCGTTAAATTTCTGATTCCTCTATAGAACTATAACAAGGTGAGTGGTATTTATTCATAGAACATTATATAGGTGGTCCAAGATTTCTTATATTTTATCTTCATATGAATGACCATGCTCTATTGGTACCACCTCTGAGTTCAGTAAGTGTGATGGATCAGGCATGTACTTTCTCAAGAGAGAGACATGAAATATTCAATACACCTAAATAAGGATTTTATTCAATGAGTCCCTTAAACTCATAGGGTGAATGTGGTGAATCCCAAGAGAATCACCACCTATAATCTGATAATATTCATATGGTAGGAATACAATACATAGTTATAAAATTATACTTTCACTAGATATCCATTTACTAGCTAGGATTAAAACCATAATGTTCCCTTCACTTCATGTATGACTAATTTCTAATCCCTAATCAATGATTATTAGGTAATTACAGATACTGTAGGCCAAGTCCCATAGGGTGTTAAACTTTTATCGAAGGAAATAAACCATAATATTTGAGTCAGCCTCTTCCACATAGAGATTGAATGTATAAATCCATCATAGAAAAATTCCAATATGCATTCCCCTTGTGCCCACACCGATGTAGTTTCCAGATCTATGGTAAGCATTGAAGTTAATGATTTCCAAACCCCTCTCATCTAAAATCAATCAAACCTTCTCATAACTCTAAGAATGAAATATCCATCAAAATTAATTTTGATCATCGCATCGGGAGGCTTCAACTTATGTCACCACTGTCGAGTTCCCCTGTCACCATATTTTGAAATAATGGGAGTCCTCAAATGGATCATCCTTAAAAATACTAATAAACCTCCACCGAGGATAATCATGATAAAATCAACCAAAAGTTATTTAACATGCACATTAATGTAAATATGAGATCAATTCATACCTTATATGTATTTATTCCCTACCTCCCATACCATATAACAAACCCCTATGACTTACATGCCCTAAACATTAAATTTTTTCCCATGCCGGACAACTCTCAGAAACTAGGCTGAGATGAATTCCAAGAAGGGGTCCCCTTGCATCATAATCCCCATGATTTGTCCAATCCTACCCAATATTCTTTTATCCCCTAATTCTTTAAATAATTGTTTTAATGATGATTACAATCATGGAGATTCAAAACACAGAAAACAAAAGTCCATGAAAATCCCCCTCTTTAAACAATATCATCTGTGGGTATGACATTCCTCCTCAATCAAAAAAAATTCTTAACTACTTTTTCATTTCTCTATAACTTTCTCTCCCACTAAACCATCTCTTATATTTAATGTATCCACAAGTATAATTACCATCAACTATAGAGGACTTACATTAACTCTAAAGAAACACACATGTCGGGTTCATCTAGTAAACTAATATTTCATTGGAGGATCTTATACTCATCAATGAGGGCTGTGTTAGTAATTATTAGTTATATGATAGATTCTTTAAAATATATATCATGGACTTGGAACACTAATATTAATAGGGTATGTTCATCCTAATAAATTTTCCAGTTGCTAATATTACCATCACCCACCACCCATTTCACATTTTCCTTCAGAATATCCATATTCTAGACAATGTATCATTCTCAATTAGACATTCTCTATATAAATGTCTTCCAAATTTCTCTATTCTTCCCCATACTCTATATTTATTATAACTATTTTTCCATTATTCCCCATATCTATATTTCAAAAATATCTCTAAGAAATATTCTCTTCAATTCCATCAAAAAATAGACTCACCTATATTCTATTAATATCACGTGATACACTTCTTTAGTTGATACCCCCATCCTCAGTGGAATTTATTATCCTCTTCCAATAATCACAATATAATATTTCCCCTTGGTTGGAATACCATATACATCTAGTTATTATTTTCTAAAGATAGTTTATAATTCCATTTGGAACCTTGATTTCTAAAATAATGTGAATTAATATAGACTTAAGGAAATTGTTCAATGGAGTTATTCATCCCTAAAATGAGAGGAATAATTTTTTTTTCTAACTGTAGAGGTAAATGTGATATGGTTTATGATTCCTTCAATGAAAACCTTCCTAATTTTTTCAACTGAGATGGGTCCCTATAGTTATTCTAGAAATAGGTTCAACCATTGTATTCATAGATTATATTTTATGATTTTTTCATATAAGTTTGAATATTTGTTTGGGAATATACACAATGATCTTTCCCATGTTAACCTATTGGCATCTCCATTTTTCATACGAATCCATAATTATATTTTATCTATTGATGGATCCTTTACTACAATTAATGAATAAAATAATTTAATCTATAAGAAAATATGAGAAACAATTTTGACCCTGAACTGATTTCAATAAGGTATGTTATTCCCCTCATCCATTCCACATTTTATGTTCCTGGTGAGTACCTCTTGTTCCAAAATGAATAGGTTAGAAGAAATCAGATTTATTTTTCCTAACCCCAAAAAATTTTAATGAATCAAAAAACTCTACCCATGGTCATAATGAAGATCTAAAAAGCCACATGGGATCTGAAGAACATGTCACAAGTAGAATCATTGAAAAAAATTGTTTAATGACCCACATAGTTAAACCCCACTCGATTTGGTTCTATGAATTATCCAAATCCACCTTGGTCGTAATATTTGATCAATGTTTCCTCTTATTAATTTACTAAAATATATCTTTATAAATCCTATTTGACCCTTCCATGATACGATCCAATTTGTACCCATATTGTTCATTCAAAATGGGTCTTGTAATTTCAAATTAATTCTTTTTGATTCACACACATCATGTACATGACAGAGGTTTTCTAGATGTTATGCATGATAAGTCATCATCCCTACCTAATCAAGAATATAAACATGGCCAATATAACCTGTTTTCATCTTTAGTTTCTTTTTTATTCTCACAACCTTATTACATGAAGAAATGAATAGAATTTCCTTCTCACTAATTTCAAATTCAAGATTTCAACAATGATTATTTGCATAAATTTTCTATCAACACTGAGATTTCTCGGATATACTGATGAATGGATCCAAATTTTTGTACCATTTCCTTATTTAGATCTAGTCTCGTTAGATTTATTTCTCAAACAACATCACAGAACCTTGGGTTTATATACTTTATTCCTTATAGAGCTTCAAATGGGTCATCTAAATTCTCTAGGGAAAGATATTATTGTATTAAAACTCAACTGGATAATGGTGTTGATTCATACCACCATTAAAATACATAGAAAAATATATCATCATATCCTTTACTATTTTAATGGTTCTCTCATTATAAATATGTCTTTTAGGATGATATGAAGTATTGAAACTCAAATCTATAATCAATTCCTATTGAAGCTTTTACCAAATTATTTAGGTAATACTCGGACCTTGATCATATATAATAGAATGTGGTACTCCTTGCAAAATTACCACATCATTAATGTATATTCTTTAAATATGATCAAGGGATAAATATCCTCAAATATAAATGAGGTATTATAACTTCATAAGGAATTCGACTACTACTCATATAGGATTATGTCTTTTAGAATTGTTGGGTATTTTAATGATAAAATCAAGGGTGTTGTTTTCCCATTTCCTATTTTTTATGGGTAATGGTTGTAGCATCCCCTGAGAATCATATCTCGTAACCATAACTTATGAATTTATCAAGCACCAAGATACTTACTCTAAAATATCTCTCTTTATGTTATCCCACCAAATATGCTCTTTCGTATATATATATATATATATATATATCATACTTACAAGTTGAATAGTGAATGATGAACTATGAGCCTCACCCAATTTCTCCTTCTTAAAATATGGTATGGATGAAACACATATTTGGTTCTTGATCTTTATAATTCCATCACAAGAAAGGTTGAAATCAAAATAAATTTTCACCTTTTCCAATAATGTTGTATCTTCATTATGTTCCTCTTTAATCCCCGCATGGATTTATTATTTCAAACACTATTATAAATAAAACATTTCTCCCTATCATTCAGGAATTCAAGATCCATCCTTTTAAAATCATGAAATATTAGATCTTTTTTAATCCCCATCATAGATAATCTAGCATGATCCTTTCGAATCAATGTATTGGACACTGTCTTCTCTTTCCTATGGAGGTAATGTATAAAATATAACTATATTTCCTATCACATATTCATAAATTTTTAGTGAATATTGACTTTAATAATTTATGATCTGTATATTTATAACACCATTCTCTATTGATATAATTCCACTATATTTTAAAGGAAAAAATTAACACAATGAACTCAAAATCTTCAGTTGGGTAAATTTTTCATGAAACATTAATTAGAGTGAATTATAAGCTATCAATATATCATTATTCATGAGAACGAATACCAATACCTTATTCTATTCATCATTATAGATTAAAAACCCTTCTATACTATAAGTTGATGTATGAACATGTTCATTTACCATCCTTCTAATCAATTACTTGAAATTTTCTTCACATTAACATATCTAAATGAAATAGGATCCCTTCTGAGTTAACTAGGTTAGTGGATTAGATAGTCATGAGTAATTCCTAAAAACGATTCAATATTATCCATCAAAACAAATAAAACTATGGATCTCACTCATAGTGGTTGGTCTAGTCTAATATTCAATAACTTACATTATTGTTGGATCCATCAATAGACCATCTCTTAAAATTATATGTCACAAAATATAAAACTATTTATATCCAAAATTCATATTTTGTAAACCTTACATACAACTACAACTTAATTTGGTCATTAGTACAATTCTAAAGTGATCATCATGCTCTCCCATTATATTTGAATATATAAAAATATAATCTATAAAGACTAGTGTAAACAGAACATGTTGTTCTCTAAAGATTTAATTCATTAAATCCATGATGATAACGGGGATATTATTAAAAATGAATGGAATCACTATATATTCATATTGTCCATACTATTTATGGTATGTCATCTTGGATATGTCCTCCTTATTAACCATCAATTGATGAGATCAATAATTATGGTAAATATTGGAAAAGTATCGATCTCCATGAAATTGACCAAACAAGTCATTAATATGGGCTAGAGGATACTTGTTCTTTATAGTGATTTTGTTATGTTCCCAATAATCTATAAAGAGTATCATTTATCCATATGTATACTTAAGAAAAGACAATGTACACCCTAAGGTAACACACTCGTCTAAAATAATCCCTTATCAGGATTCTCCAACACTTTCTTCATTAATTAATGACACACAATTAGGTATATTCTATATAGAATATCAAAAAAAAATTATCACCATGTATGATTTATAATGAAAACACAATCTCATGATTCTGCAAAAAAGATGGAAAATATCCTAGAAAAAATCAAAAAAAACTATTAAAATAGGTATATCATCAGTGTTTCATTTCACCCAGAAAATATGAGATAAACAAGCCATTTGAATCAGAATAAGGACCCATATAATTTATTTAATTCCCATTGGAATTTATTATTAATCATAGTACTAATACATGATCAAAGGTTGGTTGAAAATATCAAACATCACATTCCTTCCTAAGAAATTTATGTGGGATGTATCTAAATAAAGAAAATATATGCCACAGATATCATCAAATTCAACTAGAGTGAGAATAAATATATAAAAGGATGAAAGTTCCCATAAACATCAATTCGAGAAGAATCATATTATTGATATGTGATCATTGTACCATTAGTATTTTCATAGCTAATTCAATATATAGTGGTTGAGTTTATGGATTTACATCCATTGATACATTTCCTTGTATACAATAATTAATATAGTTATTCTCAAATAGGGTACTTCAATATTTGAGAAAACCTATAACCTCCTCACCTTTTCTATTCTATCTTTAATCCCTTTGGAATACTAAAATGGGTTGTATGATCATCTGGAATATTTGACTAAAGTGATAAATCATAAAAAATATTCAAAAGATGTTTTAATCATGACACCTTATTTTCAATATATGAAACCTTAGGTTTAACTGAAGTCATCCATGATGATCATTTATTTGGATCCTTCCTGATATTTTATAAATAAAATGTTAACTGACCCAAGATTTTCATCCGAGAGTGTCAAAATAGTTGTGTAGTATGGAAACACTCATTGTGCACTTGAATGATGGAATATATATACATGACCAAGCTTTTTTGTGGTTATTACCCCTATATGAATCTGTGAAAAGAAACACATCAGCATAGAGTAACCATAAAGGGATGTTTATTATGGAAAAAACCACACTCTTTTATTTATCATAACATAGGGTGTTTTAATATATGTAGGATTATCCAATAGATTTCCACAAAAATTTTCTCATCATAGTTTTCAAATATAACTAAACCCTTATCTATTACTATCTATAGTAACCATTACATTTAGTACAAGAATATTTCATCTACATATATGAATATTCAATAGATAACATAATGATTTACACTAGATCCATATAGTATTTGGGTTATTGGAAATACGGATAGTTAAATAACTTATTCACAATATATCTACATCATTTACCACTTAGTTCTTAATATCTAGAACGCTTCTTATAAAAATCATACACAAAATTTTTCTTCACATCCTAGGGAAAATAAAATATATTAAAGGATGAGTGGAGATTCTCTGTAAGCATAAACAAGGTAGATATTAATGATCATTTAAAAATCAAATGATCAAAAAAGAGTATGAGAAAAATATATTAACTTTTAAATCCATACCATGTAATTACTATACCATAAACCTTATTCATGAAATAAATATTGATATTTTATAATACATGAATCATAAAGGGATAAAATAATAAGATCCTGGAGATCATAACATTAGTATAAGATCATATAATAAAAGAGTGCCAAAAATTGTGTAATAATAATATTAATAGAAATATTATGTCAAGACTACAAACCAAGACATTACTAACATATTATGATTTGGATTACCACTTGTGTGCCTTCTTTTTTCTTAGGATAACATCATATGTATCCTCTTTCAGGATTGAGACAACCTCTCATGTACTCACCTTTTTTAGGATTGGGATAACCTCCCATGTACCGTTTGAGAACATATAAAATTAATCTTTACCCAATGAATAATAGAGATATATAATAATGGGACCACCCATCACATAATCATAAATCCATTACTATGTATTCCAAAAGATCCTAAAAATATTAATTACTTCATAATAAGTGGAAATCAAATTGGTTTCACATTTATTTCATCAAATCATCATCGAATAAGCATTTAAAAAGAAATTATATTCAAAGAAACACCCATAAATAATCAAAATAATAAGCAATAAATAGAAATAAATTGGATGGCCTCATGTGATCATGTCCCTAATTATGTATATATAACATCAAAGGATGTTATCTTATATTATAAATTCTTTTAAAAGATCGCTGAAACATTTCTTGGGGAAAATACACTTTTCAATTTGAAATCACTTAATTAAAATATAAAAGTAACAAAAAATTATGGACAAAAATTTTGTTTAAAATATTATTGTAAAATATTAAAGGAATCATTAAAACATAGGGTGGGCATGAATTTGGGAAATTTTATTCCATCCATTTATGATAAAACAAGGATTTCATTCACAATTTCGGTAAAAATCCAAATGTACCATGTTTCGAATACAAGAAGAATATTCCTTTTCAATTTTTTTAATTAAATAATTGGTAAAATAACATTAAACAATCATATGACCTTATAAAAAAAATTCTGAAATCATTTATAGAATACATGATCATGAAAGAAAAAATATTTTCCGCTAAGGGGAGAAATAATGTCAATTTTCCTTAAACATGTTATTTTGGTATCCTGGGTACTTAAATTTGAGAAATATGAAAACAAAAAAATGAATTCTAAAGAATTAAATAGAGGATATAAAATGAATTTATCTATTAAGAAGGGATATTATAATTTCCATCAAATGGAATTCAATCATAATCCATCCTTATTAAATTGAGATTGAAACCTAAATCCCATACCCCAAGATCCACTTTCTAAAAAATCACTCTATCTTCCTATATAATAAATTTAGATTTATAATAATTATATAAAATAATATTTTACATATTTATAATATCATATATTATCCAATTATAACATTTAATAACCCTTTAATGTATAATTTTTTATTAAAATAATTATTTATATGTTGTAATTATTTTAATTTTCATCGATGTTTAGGTTCTGCAATTCTATTATTTGAAATTTTATCATGGTTCCATAATATATAGAATTTTAAACATGATATAAATATATTATATATTCATAATATATATTTTTTATATTTATCTGTAAAATTTAGATATAGAAAAAAAACACTTACACCTATCATGGAGATGGTAGGTTGTATGCATACATGATTGTTGTTCCATTTTTTGATGAATGGAATGAAATAAAAGTAAATAATAATTCACATTTAAAGAATAATTATTATATTTTATATAAAATTAATATTCATTATTTTTATTCTTTTTTCCATTATTAGAAAGAGAAAGTGAAAAATAATCACATCCCTTAGTGGAAGAGGTAGTCCACACGTACGTACGAGTGACGTTGTAATTTTCCAATGTATTGGATGTTAAAATGTTAGATTACATATTATATTTTATGAATCATAATAATTTCATAAATATCATTTATAATAATTAAACAAATCATAATTCCAATCATTTAATGATGTTCATGAAAAATGAATTTTATCACTATGTGGATGTGGTAGTCCACATGTACTCAAGAGTGATAATTTCACATCCTATTTGATGGAAAAAAGGGTTGATAATGGTGGTTTAATGATCATAATAAAAAATTCTTTTATTTTTTAAACTTAATTTATTATATTATTAGGAATACGACATATTTAACGGATTTATATCCATAAATAAATTGAAATATGTAGGGTAAAATGAGTACTTCTTCTTCGTGAGTTGTCCTTTAGATATTTTCTTAAGGACACTTTGAATGGTCAATTAAGAATACCATCACCTATAATTTATATCTAGGTAATTTTATAAGATAGTTTTTATGGTTTTTTGGATATATATCACTCAATTTACTGTAAAGAAAAGAGAGAAGGGGTGTCCTTTTATAAGAGAAAGAACATACACACTTTGAATTTATAAAAAGATTAAAATATAATGAATTCATTCCCAAGAAAAAATATTTCCATTGACCAGAGATTATAATAAATAGACTATAAGATAATATATTATTAGAATATGAATCTTTTATAGCTTTTATATCATTTTGAAACTTATCTTTTTTACTCAGTCCCTGGGTTATCCAATTTCAATCTTAACCATAGTAATGCCTTTTTAAATATTAATGGGCTATAATTTAACTTATAAAGTAATAATTATCATATAATTTTCCAAGATATGAAATTTTAGACCATTTCTCATTATTCATTCCACCATTAAATATTATTACGAAATTTTTAATAATTTATTAAACTATTATTTAAAATAAAATATCATTAAAATCCTTTTTTACACTATTCATTTAATATTTCATTGAAGAATCATAAAAGAAATGGAATTTGAGTGTAAGACACTAACTCATTATAATTATATTATATTAATCATTATTATTAATTGAATGTAATTATTCAACAAATTTTATTAATTTTAATATTTTAAAATAATTTATTTTTTTATTTACTAAATAAATACTCTTTGAGGTTTGAAAAAGCAATAATGTAAATATTTAATCACTAAAAATTATAAATAAACTACCATGATTAAAAAAATTATATTTCAAATAAATATTCACATCCAAACATATCCTTGTTTTATCTATATAATAAAATTTTAGAGTTATTACAATCAATAGACTGCCATTTTGTATTTATATTTATTGAATGAGAATATAAAAGTCATAATCAATGTAAAAAAAGGTACCAAGTGACCATATTTTTAAGGCATATATGATTATGGTTAATCATCACTCATAAAATAGGATAAATCCATGGTTTAGTATAATTTTAAACCCTTAACCAACAATGTTTACCATGTTTTACTCATTTTGACCCTTACTAAGGTGACAATAATTTTCCAAGGTAACTATTCATAATGAGAAAAAACAAAAGGTACCTATTTAGAAAATTTAAACCATTTAATTCCAAATATGTGGTGTTTTATCATGATACAATTTATATAACTTCCATAAATTTCTTTTCAAATATGTTTCAAAAAATGTGAGGAAAACCATTTTTTAAGAAAAAAATTAACATTTTTAAGAATAAGGTTAGATTCATTATTTTATAATTCAAATAATAACCATTAGATTAATTTTAGAAAAGTTTAATTAATATTTAATATATACATTACAATAAAATCAATCACCAATAGTGGCTATTTTAATTTATTAAGATAAAAACACAATGTTCACAAGAAACATTTTCTTGAAAAGCATCTCTTTTACTTTTAAATGATCGTTATTTAAATTTATAATCAATATATAACCGATAAATTAATTTTATACATTTGTAAAAAAAAATTTCTTTAAATTTATTATGTACTATTTTTCATGACCCTCCATTGCCAAGATGATGGAAGGGACAGCTGATTTCCAAACCCTTCCTTCCTCAAGTTGAAGGAGAGACAATGACCCCTGAAACCTGCCTTCAATAGGACCTGGAGTGGAGAATAACACCAAGGGTATAGAATCAAACACAAAATGGAAGGAATTACCCTTTCCATTTAGTAGGATCGCAAGATAAGACAATAAATCCCAAACATCACAAAAATTGGAGGTAAAAGTAAGCCAAAACAAACCATTCCCATAAGCATGTTCCAAAAGTAAGTGCTACAAAGTAAAAGAAAACTCCAAAGGTAGTACCAAAGAAAATAAATTCAGCAACAACTGTCCCAAAGCCCAAACTAGTAAGGTCCTGCACGATCCCCAAAGTCCTCCTGGAAACCTGAAAACCATTTTATATATGTAGGGTGATTATAAAAGTATACTCAGTAGGGAAAACCAAAAGCTCTCGTTCACAAGTGGGGAGGTATTCTAATGCCCTGTGAGAAAAGGAGATAACCAAAGAACCTATCAAAGAAACTAACCATTCCAACCTCACCAAGGAACACTCCCCAAATAACACAAGTCAAGTAAAGTAGTATTTATATCACATCGATATTTGGGTACCCCGCACCACTTTCCCACTGGTTATTGAAGACATCCTACGCGTCAAAACACTCCCGCAATTCTCACCGCATTCCACTGACATCCCCTAACCACAAACTCCTAGGATGCCACAACCACACATCCCAGCCTCAAATAGTTGGGCCACAACAACCACACGTAACCACGCCCGCAGACACCTGCGCCTCATCCCGATGGCACTTGGGAGACCACCTGCCCGCACACACCTGGGACAGCCACCACAGTGTACCCTTCCTGAAGAATCTTGGGCTATAATGGACCTCAATTCCTCACATCCTGACCGAATAATCTTGGGTTACTTGTGAAAGTGAGCAAAAAAGGAGCCAATATAAGCAACTCATAAGAGTGTTGGAAAAAACACCCTCCCCTATGAAATGGGGGTGTTTGGAATGAAGTGATCAACTTGGGTGGGGTGTGAATAAGAAACCTAAAAACAAAATTATACATATAGGTAACATGCACTCATCCCAACCTAGGGATTCCAAAACCAGACCATATACAAACACCCTCATTACTATTCATTCATAAGAAACACCACAGCCACAACCATGTCACAACTCATTCCCAAAAATCCATTCCCCCTTTATCCCATTATTTTTCCCTATTCAATTGATTTCATTTAGATAATTATTCACTACTGGGTAACTAAAAGGCATAGCCATAGGCTATGGATGAAAAACTGTGAAGTAGTAATTTAAGCATTCTCACTTGGTTCTCTTGTAAAGTCACAACAAAAAAAGGAATCTGTGAGATCCCTCAAAGTACTGGAACCAAACCAAGCCCCAACATACATCCCCACATGGCCTTATGTCCACAGACCAATGACTACTCAATTGGGGATCCCTTACCCATCAACGTCACCTCAAAATCATCAACCTTAACATCACCAGAACAGAGAAAGGGTGTTTTCAAATTTGAATATTCCATTCATTTAGTTTTGTCTTTCCGTTTGGTTAAATGAAATGACCAAATAAGGATTCTTATTCATTGGGAATCCATTTAATCAACTGAGTTTACATGATTTACTAGTTTCCATGTTACGGCCATTCAATCACATAAATATACAGAAAACAGAGGTTTGTTAGTATGCAAGAAAGGACCACCAACGACCATGATTTTAAATGGAAATTATCCCATTCAATTCAAAACTTATATGAAAAGATAAAAGAGTAAAACAACATTATCCAACACACCCATTAATTATTTAAATCCATTTATAATCTTAGTTAAAGTTTGGTTTCAACCATCCCCATAGGAAACATTTTCATACCCACCCCGCATGATGCATAGTAAAGAGAGATGAAGGAAGATCCATATTTGGATGATCAATGATTGATGTTTTTCTCCTGGTTCCAACAACTGGGGATGCGCGACTTGTAGGGGAGGTACTAAGATGACCCCATGAATGACCAGGAAAGGATCCAACATAGGTACTGTAGAGACCCGAAGCCTGACTTACATGGACATTACATTACATTTGCGGAATACTTAGTACATAACAAAAACACACACACAAGTATCGAAATAGTTTAGTGTCTTTGGAAACTCGGAATAAAATCTTCTAATCGTGGTGAAAGATCTTCAACATCTCCCATAATGATCTTCCTTTTTTTTACCTAAAACCTTTCTTTATATCCTGGGGAAAATAAAACATAAAAGGGTGAGCTCAAATGCTCAGTAAGGGTAAACAAAATAAATATCAATCACATCATATACATAAGCACATAACTTTTGGAAATCTTAACCTGCAAAAGAGATCATAATTTCATAACATGGGGTAAATCATGGTAGTGAAATGTAATCACAATAATCATAACATAAAACATGAAACTTTGTGGCATTCACACATAATCATATAGAATCATTTCTTGTTAGTCAAGACTCATTTCCAAGACTATCTTAGTGGACAAAGTCCCTTTCTGAATCGAGTAACCCTCGTTTCAGTCCTGTTTCACTAAACCGGTATAACCTACCGTTCCAGCCCTATCTATCTCATGAGATATAAAATCTTTACCCAATGCATTGGAGGGAGATATAGGTCCCACCCATCTTATAATGAATCCTTTCTTATGTGTGCCACATAATCATAAACCATACATCATAGCGTAACCCATGTAATAAAAATGGGATTCTTAAACAACATATCATCATAAAACAATTCATATAAGATAAAGGAATTCATAAAAATATTTCCATCACAACATAATCAAATCCATGTAATATTAGGGATAAAAACAGATCCCTTTTATTATCTTAGATGGAAAATAATGTTGATAAAATACTTGAACTCTGTTCTTGAGGAAAATATCCTTTCTACTTCAAAAACACTTTTCCTTTCTTAACATGTCATAAAATTTTAAACTAAAACAAGTTGATTAAAAATAAACTTGAATACTTGTAAAGGAATCTTCTTGGAAATAATTTTTTAGAAATCCATTCAGGCCGTATAAGTTAAAAAAAATATTCTTCGTACTTTTGTCAGAAAATTCAAAAATTACCTCGTACGAAAAAACGACAAAAGATTCCTTTCATATTCTTTACTAAAAACTCACCGAAGGGTAAAATTGGATTTAAACTATTGTAATTGGATGGAAACAATATTACATATTGAGGGAACATGTATGTGGATAATAAAATACACCCCAGTAAATACTTATGAATAAACAATCTCGGATAAAAATGAGATTGTGATATTTCCCTTACCTTAGGTCCGACTTGCTTTGTGAGTGTCCGAACCTCCTGTATATGATTTAAATCATGTTATTGACTTATTCCAGAATCATATTCATTTTTATTATATCATATATGGTCCACTTATGACTTTATATTACCCGTTCTTTTGTAAATTTATGTTAAAGTAGCGTTTTGGGTAAAATCGTCTCATTTGTCGTTCGTGTTTTTAACTTGTAATTATTCATATGATTACTTAGATCATGATTACTTAATTCCAGAATATAAAACATGATTTATATATATATATATTCATAATACACATATATAATAAATCAGTAAATGGAAAGAAATACACCGTTCATGGAGACGGTAGTCCGTACGTACGCAAGAACGTTGTTTTCGTTTCCTTATTGAATTGAATGGAATTAAGTAGATGACATACATATAAATATAAATAATTCCAGTATCATTATTAGGTCATATATTGAATTATTACTTATTATATATACTTTATAATCATTCATAAATGGTTAATCATTGAGAATGAATCTCATCGCGTTGTGGAGACGGTAGTCCGTACGTACGCACGAGCGATGATATCGTTCCCATGGTCGTGGAATTGATTTGAAGTGTATGTATACTATTTCAGTATCAATATCACTTTATAATAATCATATATAGTTACTCATTACACCTTTATACCCATCCAATTAATGTGGTGGCGGAAAATAGATTACACCACGGCGTGGAGACGGTATTTCGTACGTACGCACGCGCGGTGATTTCCTTTTTCCGTAGGATGGATAGAAGGTTAATTAGAGTTGTTTCATATTTATAATAACATATCAGTATATAATAAATACTGATGTTATTACTTTATCATGAAAAAACTAAAGAAGAAGAAGTTGAAGAAGAAAGAAATTGAAAAAGATCGGTAATGGATATTACCTCTTTTTGACGCGCCTTTTCTTAGCCTCCGCTTAAAGAACTAAGGATGGTCTTTGAAGAATACCAGGACCTCTATGATGATACTAGGGAAGTGGAGAAGGGATTTTGGCAGGGGTTGGCCGAGCTTGAGTGCTCAAATTGGTGTGAGGAGGAGGGGGAGGAGGTGCCCTTTTATAAGGGAGGAGAGGGGCACCTTAGGAATATCTCAAAATATTATTTTATATTAAAGTTAATATCAGTTTATAATGGTTCCAAAGGGTCTTATTTCGAAGCTAAAGTGTGGATGGGTCGAAATCCTATCAACCAATAGGATTTAGACAAGTTTAGGGTATTATTTTAACCTTATCAATTAGATTTAACTCTAAGTTAAATAATTTAACTTTTACCGTGTCATTTTGTTTTCTTTCACTATATGGTTAATACACTTACTATAACATGCCAAACGAACCCCAAATTGTTTATTATTAATATATATCCTTATCTAAGTCATTTGGACGAACCTTAGATTTTTAGGAATAAAATAACAATTAATAATATAATATTTGATTTAAAAACTATTTTGTGTCAATTTTGACACTATTTGATATATGATTTTTGTGAAAGTCATAACAGAATTATATGTTCGAACCAAGTTTATTAAATCAACACTAATATATCATAGTAACCTATAAAATTAGTGTAATTCATAGAAAGTCTAAAATTACATTTATTGTGGTGTTTATAACATCAATTATGTCAATATTTCATAAATAAGATAATTACTGCATCATCTTTGTGTCATAAATAAATTAAATTATTTGATGTCTAAAAATTACAAATAAAATACCATTATGTATGAAATCTTTTTAGCTTTCTAATTAATATTTACAATCTAATTTATCTTATGTACAACCCTATATTAAAAATGTTTTAGTAAATAAACTTTGATTTTAACTCTTTTAACTCTTCTTTGAATTAAATAATAATAAATGTCCTAATCTAATCCAAGTGGGCCTAAATGATAATATTTTACACTTAATGTTGTTTTTGGTCGAGATACACTTGTCCAATAGAATTAGGAAATGTGTTAGGGTAATATCAATATCATTCTTACCCTTAATTACCCTATTTACTTTTAACCATTGTAAATAAAAGTAAAAAGTTACTATTCACCAAAAATTATTTTCATCTCATTGAACCACATTTTACCTACAGACATCAACCGTGTCTCTCGTATTTTTGAAATTCCATTCACAGAAGCGGTAAAATTAAGTTTTATGAAAAATTTAGTTTTTAACTACCACTTAGTAGTTTCACTATTCATCAAAAATTGATGTTTTCAGAAAAATGCCAAAATTTCATCCTAAGCTATATTTCATATTCCGAATTCAAAAATGAAGTCTATTTTACCAAATTAATAACATAGAAGTTGCATTAATTAATTTTATAATTAAATCCCGCTGTTAAAACAAATAGCGTGTTTTTAAGAAACAATATCTATCAAAAGATTGACACTTGATTATGTCTGGTTTAAATGTGAAATTACATTCAATGACCAACATTGTATTAAATTGTAAAAATATATTCTAAATATAATTTAAACCCACTCAAATTAATAATTTATCACTATTAATTATTTCGATTAAAAAAGTTGTTTTTAATTATAATTTAGTAATTTTCACTATTCATCAGAATGTGAAAGTTATCCGAAAAGTGCCAAAATTTCACCTTAGGCTAAATTCGATACTCCGAATCCAAAAATGAAGTCCATCTTGAGAGCTAAAATTTCTAAAATTTAAAAAGTGGTTATTACTATTCATAACGGCTAGTTTTAATAATATTTTAATAGCATATCGTTGTTTCGTGAAACTGAGTATTGCGTACTACACATGCTACCGAGGAAGGTTGTGATTGCGTGTAATGCAAGGCAAGTAAAAGATGCGTGTTGTGCAAGCTTCTTTTGGTGTATCATACAACACAAGACATTAATAAAATTAAAAAGAATATTTTTCATAAAATCTCGGGCTGTTACATTCTACCCCCCTTAAAATGAATTTCTCCCTCGAAATTCGTCAGGGTTATAAATGGTTTACTATTCGAAAGTTTCTTTAATAGAAACCCACATCGTAAAAATGAATATCAAAACCAATCTTTAAAAACAAAAGTATGAAACGTAACGGTTACCCAAATAAACTAATCACTGGGTTTCCACATAGGTGAAAATATGGATATGGAAGAGAAATCTAACCATCATGTTCTGATGGAGAGTGGTAGAGAACATGGCTATGGAAAAGCCAGTAATCACAAATCCATAGATTTGTGATGATATAAGGTACCATCTCATTCATCAGGTATAAGATCACTAGGACAACATTTTTGGTTTTCAAGATCATTTCCCTAAAGTTGAAAATTTGCATTAGAATAAATACTTACTTTATTTTGGTACAATCTCACTGTTGTTCGTGCCTTCAACAATTTCCACTTCATCTCTTAAATAAATGAAGTTGAATTTGTTATTCGTGAAGTGTTAGCAGATCATGTGATAGAATGACGGGTCATTCCATCTGTCTCAAACAAAAGGATAGAAAAAATTATATACATAAGTCGATCTATAGTGAGATTAATCATATATGGTTCCTAAAATGGACTTATACTTCATATATCATACTGCTTAATATAATAAAAATAGTTTCTACTAAACAGGGACTTCCTGTAGGCCAGTGGTAGGCGATAAAGGCCAGTCGCACTTCGGTTGTGGGTTCGATTTCCACATCCTTGTCTGACGCGATGGGCTGTCGCCCGTCCTGCAGGTTGTCCTTTTTCTAAAACTATATTACTATAACATCCCATCGAAAAAAAAACTTATATCCTTAAACAATACTAACTTATGTCCAACATAATCCATTCCAATCTTTAGGCTTATCCATAATACTTCTGTCCACTCTCATAACATAGTGAAAACAATTACCAGAGATTTAACACCATCGTCGATCCCCATATATCATAAGATATGTTTTGTTGGTCACATTCCAAACATTCAAAGTCCTTAATTATGTATTCTCTTGAATACCTTAGTGAAAACATGAATGCAGTTAAAAGTTAACACCTTCCACATACCAAAATCCTCAAAATTCTATATACTCAAACCATGATATCACTTAGTCCTTATATCAATCATGAGCTCATGAATACTGTCAAACATTTCATTTTCTCTTTATCCCTTCATTATGGGCATATTATCTACTTTCCAAAATATTTGAATCACTTTTCATGGTTACTGGTACCTTAAAATTATTGAAAACCACAATAGACCAATACATAAATATTTCAATACACCATAAAAGTACCTCAACAACATTATTCCTGGATACCAATACATAAACACTTCAGTCCATCCACTTCAATGATTGTCCTGGATGAAGTCCTTCCTTGATTTAGAAGTAACTTTTTAGGTCACGACATTGAGTTGGGTAATGCCCATGTTCTCCACAAATAAGACATTGAACTCCAAAACAGTCTGTCACTCTATGACCCTTTTCTCCACACAGATAACATCGGTCCCTCCATTTGAGGTATTCCTCAAGGTTCTTCTTCCCTTCTTTAGAAATCTCAATCTTCCTTTCTTTATGCTCCTCAACATGCGAACATGCATAATAGTCTATCTTCCTCTTCTTTGATGAATTAGGCATACCACTAAATTTCACCTTGTTAATCATATATTGTGTTGACTGATTCGGCATAATCACAACATCTTTCTCTCTAGGCATTACACAATTTTGTTTCTCATAGTCACCAATTTGTCCATTGGATTTACTATTAACTGAATTCCTTTTGGTTCCCTCCATTAACTAAAACACAAAAATAATTTTGTGAGAGGAAAAAAATCATGCTAGAGAAAACAACATAGTAAAGGGGAAGTATCCTCAATATCTAACTTCTTAGGTTAAATTCTATGATCGTTACCGTAGTTCTAGGACTGTATCTTATACGTATACTTGTCCTCAGGGACATCCCTAGACATACCTTAGAAATATCTCTAGGGATCTCACTAACGTTTTTGCATCCTAGTTTCCAATGGTTGACTAAACCTTTCCTCTGATACCAACTGTAGAGACCCGAAGCCTGACTTACATGGACATTACATTACATTTGCGGAATACTTAGTACATAACAAAAACACACACACAAGGATCGTAATATTTTAGTGTCTTTGGAAACTCGGAATAAAATCTTCTAATCGTGGTGAAAGATCTTCAAAATCTCCCATAAAGATCTTCCTTTTTTTTACCTAAAACCTTTCTTTATATCCTGGGGAAAAGAAAACATAAAAGGGTGAGCTCAAATGCTCAGTAAGGGTAAACAAAAGAAATATCAATCACATCATATACATAAGCACATAACTTTTGGAAATCTTAACCTGCAAAAGAGATCATAATTTCATAACATGGGGTAAATCATGGCAGTAAAATGTAATCAAAATAATCATAACGTAAAACATGAAACTTTGTGGCATTCACACATAATCGTAGAGAATCATTTCTTGTTAGTCAAGACTCATTGCCAAGACTATCTTAGTGGACAAAGTACCTTTCTGAATCGAGTAACCCTCGTTTCAGTCCTGTTTCACTGAACCAGTATAACCTACCATTCCAGCCCTGTCTATCTCATGAGATATAAAATCTTTACCCAATGCATTGGAGGGAGATATAGGTCCCACCCATCTTATAATGAATCCTTTCTTATGTGTGCCACATAATCATAAACCATACATCATAGCGTAACCCATGTAATAAAAATGGGATTCTTAAACAACATTTCATCATAAAACAATTCATATAAGATAAAGGAATTCATAAAAATATTTCCATCACAACATAATCAAATCCATGTAATAATAGGGATAAAAACAGATCCCTTTTATTATCTTAGATGGAAAATAATGTTGATAAAATACTTGAACTCTGTTCTTGAGGAAAATATCCTTTCTACTTCAAAAACACTTTTCCTTTCTTAACATGTCATACAATTTTAAACTAAAACAAGTTGATTAAAAATAAACATGAATACTTGTAAAGGAATCTTCTTGGAAATAATTTTTTAGAAATCCATTCATGTCGTATAAGTTAAAAAAAAGATTCTTCATACTTTTGTCGGAAAATTCAAAAATTACCTCGTACGAAAAAACGACAAAATATTCCTTTCATATTCTTTACTAAAAACTCACCGAAGGGTAAAATTGGATTTAAACTATTGTAATTGGATGGAAACAATATTACATATTGAGGGAACATGGATGTGGATGATAAAATACACCCCATTAAATACTTATGAATAAACAATCTCGGATAAAAATGAGATTGTGATATTTCCCTTACCTTAGGTCCGACTTGCTTTGTGAGTGTCCGAACCTCCTGTATATGATTTAAATCATGTTATTGACTTATTCCAGAATCATATTCATTTTTATTATATCATATATGGTCCACTTATGACTTTATATTACCCGTTCTTTTGTAAATTTATGTTAAAGTAGCGTTTTGGGTAAAATCGTCTCATTTGTCGTTCGTGTTTTTAACTTGTAATTATTCATATGATTACTTAGATCATGATTACTTAATTACAGAATATAAAACATGATTTATATCTATATATATTCATAATACACATATATAATAAATCAGTAAATGGAAAGAAATACACCGTTCATGGAGACGGTAGTCCGTACGTACGCAAGAACGTTGTTTTCGTTTCCTTATTGAATTGAATGGAATTAAGTAGATGACATACATATAAATATAAATAATTCCAGTATCATTATTAGTTCATATATTGAATTATTACTTATTATATATACTTTATAATCATTCATGAATGGTTAATCATTGAGAATGAATCTCATCGCGTTGTGGAGACGGTAGTCCGTACGTACGCACGAGCGATGATATCGTTCCCATGGTCGTGGAATTGATTTGAAGTGTATGTATACTATTTCAGTATCAATATCACTTTATAATAATCATATATAGTTACTCATTACACCTTTATACCCATCCAATTAATGTGGTGGCGGAAAATAGATTACACCACGGCGTGGAGACGGTATTTCGTACGTACGCACGCGCGGTGATTTCCTTTTTCCGTAGGATGGATAGAAGGTTAATTAGAGTTGTTTCATATTTATAATAACATATCAGTATATAATAAATACTGATGTTATTACTTTATCATGAAAAAACTAAAGAAGAAGAAGTTGAAGAAGAAAGAAATTGAAAAAGATCGGTAATGGATGTTACCTCTTTTTGACGCGCCTTTTCTTAGCCTCCACTTAAAGAACTAAGGATGGTCTTTGAAGAATACCAGGACCTCTATGATGATACTAGGGAAGTGGAGAAGGGATTTTGGCAGGGTTTGGCCGAGCTTGAGTGCTCAAATTGGTGTGAGGAGGAGGGGGAGGAGGTGCCCTTTTATAAGGGAGGAGAGGGGCACCTTAGGAATATCTCAAAATATTATTTTATATTAAAGTCAAAATCAGTTTATAATGGTTCCAAAGGGTCTTATTTCGAAGATAAAGTGTGGATGGGTTGGAATCCTATCAGCCAACAGGATTTAGACAAGTTTAGGGTATTATTTTAACCTTATCAATTAGATTTAACTCTAAGTTAAATAATTTAACTTTTACCGTGTCATTTTGTTTTCTTTCACTATATGGTTAATACACTTACTATAACATGCCAAACGAACCCCAAATTGATTATTATTAATATATATCCTTATCTAAGTCATTTGGACGAACCTTAGATTTTTAGGAATAAAATAACAATTAATAATATAATATTTGATTTAAAAACTATTTTGTGTCAATTTTGACACTATTTGATATATGATTTTTGTGAAAGTCATAACAGAATTATATATTCAAACCAAGTTTATTAAATCAACACTAATATGTCATAGAAACCTATAAAATTAGTGGAATTCATAAAAAGTCTCAAATTACATTTATTTTGGTGTTTATAATATCAATTATGTCAATATTTCGTAAATAAGATAATTACTGCATCATCATTGTGTCATAAATAAATTAAATTATTTGATGTCAAAAAATTACAAATAAAATACCATTATGTAGGAAATCTTTTTAGCTTTATAATGAATATTTACAATCGAATTTATCATATGTACAACCCTATATTAAAAATGTTTTAGTAAATAAACTTTGATTTTAACTCTTTTAACTCTTCTTTGAATTAAATAATAATAAATGTCCTAATCTAATTCAAGTGGGCCTAAATGATAATATTTTACACTTAATATTGTTTTTGGTCGAGATACTCTTGTCCAATAGAATTTGGACATGTGTTAGGTTAATATCAATATCATTCTTACCCTTAATTACCCTATTTACTTTTAACCGTTGTAAATAAAAGTAAAAAGTTACTATTCACCAAAAATTATTTTCATCTCATTGAACCACATTTTACTTACAGACATCAACCGTGTCTCTCGGATTTTTGAAATTCCATTCACAGAAGTGGTAAAATTACGTTTTATGAAAAATACAGTTTTTAACTACTACTTAGTAGTTTCACTATTCATCAAAAATTGATGTTTTTCAGAAAAATGCCATAATTTCATCCAAAGCTATATTTCATATTCCGAATTCAAAAATGAAGTCTATTTTACCAAATTCATAACATAGAAGTTGCATTAATTAATTTTATAATTAAATCCCGCTGTTAAAACAAATAGCGTGTTTTTAAGAAACAATATCTATCAAATGATTGACACTTGATTATGTCTGGTTTAAATGTGAAATTACATTCAATGACCAACATTGTATTAAATTGTAAAAATATATTCTAAATATACTTTAAAACCACTCAAATTAATAATTTATCACTATTAATTATTTCGATTAAAAAAGTTGTTTTTAATTATAATTTAGTAATTTTCACTATTCATCAGAATATGAAAGTTATCCGAAAAGTACCAAAATTTCACCTTAGGCTAAATTTGATACTCAGAATCCAAAAATGAAGTCCATATTCAGAGCTAAAATTTCTAAAATTTAAAAAGTGGTTATTACTATTCATAACGGCTAGTTTTAATAATATTTTAATAGCATATCGTTGTTTCGTGAAACTGAGTATTGCGTACTACACACGCTATAGAGGAAGGTTTTGATTGCGTGTAATGCAAGGCAAGTCAAAGATGCGTGTTGTGCAATATCCTTTTGGTGTAGCATACAACACAAGACATTAATAAAATTAAAAAGAATATTTTTCATAAAATCTAGGGCTGTTACAGGTACACCACTAACCTCAGGAAAGGGGATTCCAAACACACCAAGGTAAGAAAGTAACCATCCCTGGAAGGAGGAAGAAATAATTCTAGTGCGATAAAAAGGTAGACATCTTGGAGTTAGGGTATATGAAAATATTGAATGGATTTAAATGCGGACTGTGGTTTCAACTCACGGTTAGATGGTTACACGTGATGGAATTAATTGTTATTTAAGGATTCTCATAGGAGTGGTGGCCAAAAGAACTGTGCATTAATGGATTTCATTTAAAGAGAGGAAAATGGGTATGTTGGGGGGCTTCCCACACATATGGGATTTAAAACATTGTATATGGAGCTAAAACAACTTTTGACCACTTAAAAATGATAAAATACTTAAAACTGGCATTATGGGAAAATGGGGAAGGGAAACCCCAACACCCATCTATGGCCGATTAGTGAGACTAATAGGTGAAACCGGTCTGTGGAGATGATCGAGTGAAGATGATACTTTGACGTTGATCCCATGAAGCAGATTAGTGAATCTGATTGGGTGAAGATGATCCTGTAAAGCTGATCCTGTGAACCTGATCCTGTGAAACTGCTCGGTGAAACTGATCTGTGAAACCAATTGTTTGAAACTGATCTGTGAAACCGATTGGGTGAAACTGATCTTTAAAACCGATTTGGTGAAACCGAAATGTGAAACCAATTTGGTGAAACCAATCTGTGAAACTGATTTGGTGAAACCGATATGTGAAACCAATTTAGTGAAACTGATCTGTGAAACAGATTGTGTGAAACTGGTCTGTGAAACTGATTTGGTGAAGCTGACCTGTCAAACCTATTTGGTGAAACCAATATGTGAAACCGATTTGGTGAAACTGATGTTCAAAACTGATTGGGTGAAACCGATCTATGAAACCAATTTGGTGAATCCTATTTGGTGAAATGAATCTATGAAATCGATTGGGTGAAAACAATCTATGAAACCGATTTGGTGAAACCGATCTGTGAAACTGATTTGGTGAAATCGATCTCTGAAACCGATTTGGTGAAACCGATCTCTGAAACCGATTTCGTGAAACAGATCTATGAAGCCGATTTGGTGAAACCGATCTGTGAAACTGATCTATGAAACTGATTTAGTGAAACCGATCTATGAAGCTAATCAGTGAAGCTGATCCATGATTCTGAGTAGTGAAGCAAATCAGTGAAGCTGATCTGTGAAGCTGATATGTGAAATAGATGGGTGGGACTGATCGATGAGTCCAGGACACCCCAACACTTAGAATATGGAAAAGTAATGGACCAGGAGGGTCTATTCCATTACATCAAATACCTCACACAATTATTATCGTCCTCGAGAACACAAGATTAACCCAAACAACCCCTCTAAAAGATACCTCTCGGGGACAAGAAACCCCAAACAATCATACAAATCCCAAGGATCACATTGTCCTGACACATGGATCATGGAATTCTTTCCTTCATGTCATGATACTATCCTATTTGGGCAGCACTGACTCCCCCACACGGGTTTAATCGTATCAACCTTAATGCATCTTAATTAGGGATTAAGGCCTCCCTTCCCCACATATCAAAACTTTTCATAAACATTCACAAGGTAAGGAAAAAAACATCTCATAAACCAACAAGGTCAGAATTACATCACAGTAGGTCATAAAAACAATAACAACAAGGATGGCTCAGAACGGAAACTCAAAACAACTTAGGGTACCGTGCGTGCATTTGAGCTTCTCGCTACCAAGTACTCTCATCAAGGCCATCGTGCGTCCAAAACACAAGAACCAATGGGATGGTTTGTCGATGAAGCACTTTCTCCTTTCGATCCTCGATCCTCATAGATCAGTCCAAGAACGTAGGATCATACCCTATATCCATCTCTCCCCAATCTATGACATGGGATTCATCAGTAGATATTGACAAAGATGGGAGACATGGAAGACATCATGGATCCTTTCCAACTGAGGTGGAAATATGAGTTGATATTCCCCCTCACTGCCTGACCCCAACACTTCGAAAGGCTCGATGAACCTAGGAGAGAGAATGCTCCCCTTTTCGAACCTTCACCACCCACATCGTTGGGAAACCTTCAAGAACACATGGTCCCTATCCTTGAACTTTAAGAGCCTCCTCCTACAATCGGCATATGACTTCTGCCATTCTGGGGCTACCTTTAACCTCTCACGCACAAGCTGAACCTTCTCTGTTGTGCTCTACCCTACCTCTGGGCCAAGAACACCAACCTCCCCAACCTTGCTCTAGCACATGAGTGAACGAGACCGCCTCCTGTATAAGGCTTAAAATGGTTCCATGCCAATAGTAGAGTGATAGCTATTGTTATAGGAAAATTTTACAAAGGGAAAATGTCATTTCCATGATCCCACAAAGTCTAAAACACATGTTCATATTATATCATCCAATGTCTGGATGGTTCACTCAATATTACCATCTTTCTGGGGGTGGAAAGTAGTGCTAAGGCGTAGCTGGGTTCTAAAAGCTTGCGACAATACCCTCCATAATTGCAAGGTAAACCATGAATCCTTATCTGATACTATGGACCTCGGAAATACATGAAAATGCTCCACCTCATCCACGTATCTCCATGCTAAGTAATCCACCGCACTTGACTCCTTGATCGCCAAGAAGTGAGCTGATTTCACCAGCTAGTCTACAACTACCCAGATAGCATCACAACCTCCTTGAACCCTGGGTAGTCCTGTGACAAAATCCAACGAGATATCATCCCACTTCCACTTGGGGAAATCTGAAGGCTGAAACAAACCTCCATGGACGCGGTGATCATCCTTCACCTGCTGACACACCAGGAAACATGCCACGAACTCTACCACTACCTGTTTTATCCCGGGCCACCAAAACTATTCCCTCAGGCCTTGGTACATCTTCGAAACTCCAGGTTGTACCGCTACGAGTGAGTTATAGAACACACAGAGAACTCCCTCACACATCTCCTCTGGTGAAAAAACATCCCTTCGAAAAGCATATGATTCTAACCATCCTCCGACCACCCTTTTGGAGTATTTCCTTGGTTAACCAGACCACGCATCACATAACACTCTAAGTATCCCCACTGAGAATACTCCACCTGACACAACAGATAGTACTGCACTATCATCTGAAATAGACAACCTCTACCACCATCCACCCTTACATCCTGGTGTAGGGTAGCCAACTCCTCCATTTCTTTCCAAGCATCCACAGATTACTGAACAGCTTCCCTCCATGACTTCCTGCTCAAGGCATCAGCCACAACATTCCCCTTACCTTCATTATAAGAGACCTCGAAGTTGTAGTCCTGAAGAAACTCCACCCACCTTCATTGTCCCATGTTTAGGTCTCACTGGGTAAAGATATGCCTCAAAATCCTGTGATATGTGAATACCACCAAGTGATCCCCAATGACGCAATGATACCAAAACATCAACGTGAACACTACCACTGAAAGCTCTAGGTAATGGGTGGCATAGTTACACTCATGAAGACATAACTTTGTAGACCCATAAGATATCACTCCCCGCTGCTGCATCAGCACACACCCCAACCAATTCCAGAAGCATCAAAAAATACCTCATATAACAGCCCTTCCTCTGGAAACCTATGCACTAGAGCACTGTCCAACCTTTCCATCAGATTGTTGAATGTTTCCTGACACTTCTCACTCCATATGAAGGCCTAGTACTTTCTGGTCAAAGAAACCAATGGAGCTGCAACTCGAGAGAAGTCGGGTATGAACTGCTGATAATAGCCTACCAGACATAGAAAACTATGAACCTCTGTTACATTCTTTGGTGATTCCCAAGAAAAAACCGCTTCAACCATTGATGGATAAACCGCTACCCCTTGCTGAGACACCACATGTACAAGGAAATTCACTTCTCCAGTCATGAACATACACTTGGACAATTTCATATAGATCTGGTGATGTCGAAGGAATCCCAAGACCATCATGAGGTGTTTAGTATGTTCCTCCTCTGATCTTGAGTAGATAAAAATTTCATTGATGAACACAATGACGAACCGGTCCAGAAACATGTGGAAAACGGAGTTCATGAGCCCCATGAACATAGTAGGTGCATTTATAACATCAAACGACACGACTACAAACTCAAAGTGCCCATACTTGCACCTGAAAGAAGTCTTCAGAATATCATTGTCCTTCACCCTTAACTGGTGATACCCAGACTGCATATCGATCTTTGAAAACCAACCTACTCCCCTCAGCTGGTCAAAGAGATCTTCTATCCTTGGGATAGGGTAACAGTTCTTGACCGTTACCTAATTCAGTCTTTGGTAGCCTATGCACAGCCTGAGACCACCATCTACCTTCTTCACGAACATGACCGGAGCACCCCATGGTGACACGCTAGGTCGGACAAAACCCTTCTTCATCAGATCATCAATCTGAATCTACAACTCCTACTACTCAGAAGGCGTCATCTGATAAGGAGCCATGGAAATTGAATGGTCATCAGGTTGTAAGTCTATCCCAAACTCAACATCATGTCGAGGGGGTAGAGTCACAAACTCCTTGGGAAAAACATCGAGGAACTCTCTATCAAATCTTGTAACATCCATCATGTCAGTATCTACTGATTCTGTTGAAAGCTCAGACAACTTAGAAAGAAGTGTCTCCACACGCCGTCTCCCCACCTTACGACTATGTTAGCCAACAAAATCCCCACGTTGGCCACCCAAATCTGAGAACATGACCCTTATCCTAAAGAACTCGATAACCGCATGCACAAAAAATAGCCAGTTGATTCCTAGGATGACATCATATGGCTATATTTATAGCAAAAGTAGATCCCCACAAGACTGATGTGGCCCCAACATCAGTCAACATCCTTGAAAAACATCAAATAGACTGGTATGACCCCCCCAACTGGCGTAATCAGTACAAGGGGAATTGAGAGTCTCACTATGACTAGGCCTAAGTCATGTGATAGACCAGGTGTAACAAAGGAGTGAAAAGCTCTGGAATCAAATAAGGTGCTAGAAAGAGTACTAAACAAGATGATCATACCTCGAACAACTTCCATCCCTATTGGAAGTTTTTCCTCTACTACATGAAACTGCCCATGCCATGATCCCCCTGTCTCTCAGCTGTTAGCTGCCTCCTCGACCACGCCCTAGTTGAGGTCCTTTAGGGGAACCCTGGAGTCAGCCTCCTCCTACCACATCAGCTCTTGGAGGAGCGGGAGCTCGCTGTCCTTGCTGCTGCTAAAAGGGCATGGCTGGAAACTGCTGCTGCTGAGGTGGGCGCTGAACCTTCCCAGCCCAATTGTATGAAACTCTGTCTTGGCACTGATTCCAAAGGTTCCCACGACTTCCACAAATAAAGCACCTAGGTCCTGGGCCAGCGAAGAAAGGGTGAGGACTGGGAGATTGAAACTGGAACTATTTGGGCCTGCTCACCACTGGTAGAAACCTAGAAGGCCCTGATGTTGGAGGCCTGCTGCGGACAACCTTCCCCTTTGACGATCCTAACTAGATTCTCTCTCATAGAACACCTCCCAGCGTGTGCATCCTCTCGACCACTATAGACTTCTTGTTTACCTCCAAGTACGTCGATAGGGTGAAGGGAGTAACATCGTACAAAAGAGAAAGACTGAGTGCCTCCTCTAAACATCTCAACCCATACTCCTCATCAGAAAAAAGGTTTTGAGCATAATGAAGGAGGTCCTAGAACTTGATTCCCAACTCCCTTACTGACATGCTCCCCTGCTGAAGGGAGATTAGCTCCTCCCACTTTTCCTCCTTCATCATGGAAGAGATAAATTCTGCCCATAATTCCCTCTCGAAGTCAGCTCATGAATCATCAGCCTCCATCTTCTCTCCAAGATAGAGATTCCACCACTGACGCACCCATCCAAACATCTGGCTTATAGCCAGAGGAACCCATTACTTCGTCGGTTCCCGGATCAAGATTAATGATATCATCAGCTCCTCGAGCCTTCTCTCTGTCTCCATGTACGTGACGCTGCCCTCGTACTTCCGGAGGGTCTATTCTGGAAAGGCACAAAGCCTCCACTACCACTGGTCATCCTCCACCTATTGGCCAGCCCACTACTGATCATCCAAATCAGCCTCCTGGGCCTCGATCATCTGAACTACTTGTGGTCGTCATCCGGGTGCCATAGCTACAAGGTAAACAAGGAATTCCTAAACCCAAGTAGTTTAAAATATTTCTTTTAAATTTTGCTTAAATTTTTTGTTCATTTAATTTCCCAGACCACCCAGAACACACAAGAACACAAGTCATTATGATGCATGTACCTTTCCTAGGGTCTCTACCACGCAATCTATGTTTCCTCACTTGGTTGTTTGGTAGGTCCTAAGTCCTTACATCAGATCACGGGGGGCCCTAAAATCCTATGTCCTAGCCATCTTCCCTTGCTTATTTCATGCACCAAAATTTCTTAACACTGTTTCCCAACCATCCCATGAAATCCTCACTATTCCTAACCCTGAGCTCCATCCTATCTCTCATCCTTATCATTTGATACCATTCTGTCATGACCAGCCTTCACCAAGATGAAGGAAGGGACTATGGATTTCCAGGCCCTTCCTTCCTCATGTTTAAGGAGAGATAATGACCCATGAAATCTGCCTACAATAGGTCCCAGAGTGGCGAATAGCACCAAGGGTATAGAATCAAACACAAAATTGAAGGCATTACTCTCTTCATTTAGTAGGATTGAGAGATAAGATAGTAAATACCAAACAACCCAAGAACTGGAGGTCAAAGTTAACCAAAACAAACCATTCTCATATGCATGTTCCAAAAGTTAGTGCTACAATGTACAAGAAAACTCCAAAGGAAGTACCAAAGAAAAGAAAAGCAGTAACAACAAATGTCCCAAAGCCCAAACTAGTATAGTCGCGTACGATCCCGTAAGTCCAACTAGAAACCTAAAAACCATTTTATATACGTAGGGTTATTATACTGGTATACTCATAAGAGAAAACCCAAAGCTCTCGTGCCCAAATGGGGAGGCATTCTAATGCCTCTTGAGAAAATGAGATAACAAAAGAACCTAGCAAAGAAACTAACCATTCAAACCTCACCAAGGAACACTCCCCAAATAACGCAAGTCAAGTAATGTAATATTAATATCACATCGATATTTGGGTACCCCGCACCACTTTCCTACTAGTTATTGAAGACATCCTACGCATCAAACCACTACCGCCTTTCTCACCGCAGTCCCACTGTCATCCCCTCCCCGCACACACCTAGGATACCACAACCACACATCCCACCCGCAAAAAATTGGGCCACAACAACCACATGTAACCACACCCATACACATCTGGGCCTCATCCCAAAGGAACTTGGGAGACCACCTACCCGCATACACATGGTCCAACCACCACAGAGTAACCTGCCCGAAGAATCTTAAGCAATAATGGACCTTCAGCCGTCACAGTCTGCCCAAAGAATCTTGGGCTACTCAGTAAAGGGAGCATAAAAGGAGCCAATAACCAGCCACTCATAGGAGTGTTGGAAAAAAACCCCTCCCCCATGAAATGGGGGTGTTCAACATGAAGTGATCAACATGGGTGGGGAGCTGATAAGAAACATAAAAAAATAAATTATACATATTGGTAACAAGCACTCATCCATACCTAGGGGTTCCAAAACCAGCCCATATACAAACACCCTTGTTTCTATTCATTCATAAGAAGCACCACATCAACAACCATGTCACAACTCATTACTAGAAAAAAAAATTCCCCTTTTATCCCATTATTTTTCTCTTATTATAAAGATTCAATTTAGATAATTATTCACTACTAGGAAACTAAAAGGCATATCCACATGCCAAGGAAGGAAAAACAACCAAGCATCAATTTAAGAATTCACACTCAGTTCTCTTGTAATGTCACAACAAAAAAAAGGGATATGTGAGATCCCTCAAAGTACTGGAACCAAAACAAGCCCCAACATATGGCCCCAAATTTCCTTAGATCCACAAACCAAAGAATACTCTATAGGGGTTCCCATCCCCTTCCACGTCACCTCACAAGCATCAAGTGTAACATCACCAAAATAGAGAAAGTGTGTTTTAAAATTTGAATATGTTATTCATTTAGTTCCATCTTTCCGTTTGGTTAACTGGGGGGACCACACAAGGATTCTTATTCATTGGGAATCCATTTAATCAATAGAATTTATGTGATTTATTGATTTCCATGTTATAGCCATTAGATCACATAAATATCCCGAAAACAGAGGTTCGTTAGTATGCAAGAAAAGTCCACCATTTTCCATGATTATAATGGGACATAAACCCATCCAATTTACAACATATAGGATTAGATAAAAGAGTACAAAAACATTGTCAAACACACCCCTTCATTCATTAAATACAATTATTATCTTCGTTAAGTTTTGGTTTCATCCATCCCCATAGGAATCATTTTTATACCCACCTCACGTGATACACAGTAAAGAGAGACGAAGGAAGATCCCTACTTGGATGATCAATGATCGATGTTTTTCTCCTGGTGCCAACAACTGGGGATGCATGACTTGCATGGGAGGAACTCGGAGGCCCCCATGAGTGAGAAGGAAAGGCTCCGGCATAGGCGCACCACTAGCCTCAGGAAAGGGGACTCTGAATGCATCAAGGAAAGAAAGAAACCAGCCTAAGTAGGAAGAAGTAATTATAGTGCAATAAAAATTGAGAGATCATAGAGTTATGAGATATAAAAAATCTTTAACAGATTTAAAGGTGGATTGTGGGTTCACCTCGCGATTAGACGGTTACACATGATGTAATTAATTTAATAATTCTCATCGGAAGGGTGGCCAAAATAGTTGTGCATTAAAGGATTTCATTTAAAGAGAGGAAACCGGGTTCGTTGAGGGTTTATCCCCTCCTATGGGATTTAAAACGTTGTTTATGGCACTAAAATGGATTTGAACCACTTTAAAAATGATAAAAGACCTAAAATTGGAATTATGAAAAAATGGGTAAGGGGATACCCGACACCCATATATGGATGATTGGTGAGACTGATAGGTGAAACAAATAGGTGGAGTTGATTGGCTGAAGCTGATCCTGTGAAGATGATCCCATGAAGCTGATCAGTGAAGCTGATCCTGTGAAGTTGATCATGTAAAGATGATCCTGTGAAACCGATTGGTGAAACTGATCTATGAAACTGATTGTGTGAAACCAATCTATGAAACTGATTGGTTGAAATAGATATGTGAAACTGATTTGGTGAAACTGATCTGTGAAACCGATTGGGTGAAACTGATCTATGAAACTAATCTGGTGAAACCAATATTTCAAACTGATCTGGTGAAACTGATCTGTGAAACCGATTTGGTGAAACTGATCAATGAAACCGATTGGTTGAAACCGATCTATGAAACTGATTTGGTGAAACTGATCTGTGAAACTGATTTTGTGAATCCAATATGTGAAACTGATTTGGTGAAACCGATTTGTGAAACTGATTTGGTGAAACCCATCTGTGAAACCGATTGGGTGAAACCGATATGTGAAACTGATTTGGTAAAATAGATATGTGAAACCTATTTGGTGAAACAGATCTGTGAAACTTTTTGGTCAAACTGATCTGTGAATCCGATTAGGTGAAACCGATCTGTGAAACCGATTTGGTGAAACTGATCATTGAAACTGATTTAGTGAAACTGATCTGTGAAACTGATTTTGTGAAACTGGTCTGTGAAACCGATTTGGGGAAACCGATCTGTGAAACTGATTTGGTGAAACTGATCTGTAAAATGGATTTGGTGAAACCGATATGTGAAACTGATTTGGTGAAACTGATCTGTGAAGCTGGTATGTGAGGCTGATAAATGAAGGTGATATGTGAAGGTGATCTGTGAAGCTGATATGTGAAGCTGATTAGTGAAGCTAATCTATGAAGTTAATCTGTGAAACAGATCGGTGGGACTGATCGATGAGTCCAGGAAACCCCAACACTTAGAATTTGGCAAAGTAATAGACAAGGATGGTTTGGGACATTACACTATTAGTACCCTAAAATCCAATGTCTAGGTGATAAGTGTGGTATTCAATAATAGTAATTCAATAGAATATCATTGTTTTTTTGCTTTTTATTTCATGTAAAGAAATATAACAAATAAATTTAATTTGTTGAAACGAAACGATATCAAAAAATCATTATGAGTTTTAAAATTTGTGCTTTAATTTTTTAATAAAGTGTCTATGTGTGTGTTTTTTTCACATTTTTCTCTATAGATATAATTCTACCTAATATTAAATGAAATTGTTATGACCCGACCCATCAGGAAGCTAGATGTGACGACACCAGGCCCACCACCAATTGGGTATGTGTTGATGATAAGCTTCAAGAATGCATAAAGTGAATTGGATTTCCATATACTAATATACTTGTACGTATGCACATGACCATCTTCATGAAATTGTGTAGAGTAATAATAAAATACTATAACAAATAGGGTATAACCATGCATCAAATAACCTATGGGAAAACAATAGAGTACGATGAGACAATGACAAATAAAATAAGTGAAAAATATATTTCATAGAAGAATTGAAGTCCCAACCTGAAGAAAACTAGAAATAATAAAATAAAAGGAGAGTACAACTCCTAATCTTTGAGTCTTACCACCAAACATGGTCCAAACACCTAAGTACAACTATGCTTTACCAAAGGCATCACTGGTCTGCATTTCATCTACAAAATTCATGAATCATGTGGGAAAATCCCATGAAAGGGTGATTATATGCATACCCATTGGGATTCTTCCTAACCATAAATTCATAAATATAAAGATACAATAGATGTTTTCTCATCCCAATACACATATATACTCATACAAAAACCCAAACTAGAGTTAAAGGGGGTCTCCATATCTACAACCCATCTATGGATGATGAGTGTTACTATATCTCCAAAAATCCATCTATAATTTCTATTATCCTTCATTTCACTACAAGAATTTGTGTGGAGGGGACTACACCATGTTGTTGTGCTCCACGTCTAAGGGAGGCAAAACTCCAGTGGTGGACCCACTACCCACCGAAGCTCAAATATGGCTGAGTACCACTTTTCAAATATATAACTCATGAATTACTATTGTATGGGGGAGTATCGACTCTTACTATGTAAATAGTATGGGGGACCCACACCCAAGTGTAGCATGGGAGTTATAAAACTGGAATCTCCCTGATGATTGTGCCTGCTCACTACCATCGGTCGACCATCACCTAAAAAAGAATAATGCTTACAGATCCTAATTTAGTATCTCATATTCCATGAATAAGGCTTCCATAACATTCTATGTGGAATAAAACCTATTATATAGTGCTCTAGGGCCAAACTCAAAGTCCTGAAGAATAAGATACATATGGTAGGATTTCCTTGGGGAAGTACATGGTGTATACATGGGGTCGCATGGTGTGTGACCTCACCTCATCTTCTATTTGTGTCTCCTATATATATATCCTTGGAATCCATATCATGCTACGTTTAATGTATAATTAATTAATAGAGTTTCTCATCCACCTAGTCCCCACCCATTTCATCCCAGACCATGCCCTTGTACTCAAGTCATTCATATTTTTCTAAATATGACCATTATTTTATAATCTTGGAGTAAATTCCTATCCACCATCACAGGTTTACATGGAATATATGATATTTTGTAACTGGGGGACTACATAATATGTGTTCTTTTGGTCTACACATTTTGTAGTCATATTTTAAACATCAAATAAAAAATGTTCTTCAAACAATCTAAATATTCACCATCATTAAACTGAATAATTCTATTTTAACACCTAATATCTAAGGTTAGATCATAGAATGTTGAAGTTTAGCCTTTGGTGGCTGGAAATCAGAAATTCGATCACCCGAAATCAGACTATTGCACCTCCTATCGTAACTCTGGATACCAAATCCATGGATCCATCACCCACAACCACAAATCTATCTACCATAACAATGAATCCATCAGAATACATCCATAAGTCATCAATCCTCTCATAATTCATGCAAAAAACATGAATATAGGGGTTTGATAATTCTTGAATCTACCCTAGAAAAGTTGAACTGTAGCCTCATTAGAAAATTATGAAGAACCTGATTAATAATGGGGGAAATCATATTGACAATGTAATAATGTCATTTTCATGTGATACTAAATAATAAATAAGTACCGATAAAATAATAGGATTGTGAAATTTGTTCTCATTATGATAACTATAGAATAAGGGGAAATACCAAAAGAAATATCACATTAAGAGAACTTAATCGAAGAAAAGATAAAAAATACATGCTTTAGTAATTTAATCAAAGGGTGGAATATAAAAAAATGATTTCTAAATTGATTATTGATTGATTATTTTTTAATATTTCATTCTCTAACGATGATTAAGGTTAGTTTTGGTTACTAATTACCTCACAATTCACCTCAATTTAATCATCATAGTTCTATGATCTCGATCAACCAATAAAGAAAAACTATTCCAATATAATATCCAAGTGTTGTATCACTAACCTTGGAGATTTTTTATAGCATCATTTTTATATAGGGATTCAGGTTTTCGGTTTAATTATATAAAATAAATAAAATAATAATTTATTTAATTTAACACATCTCTTATGGATTCCTTCCAAGAAATGACTTATGTCGACAAACTTTATATCACACACTGGGTAAAACTCGTGTTCTAAAATCAACTATGGTATTTAATTTCCCATATGATGTCCCAAACAATGGAAAATCCCATTAAAATGAATTAATGTTCATGTGTGGAAATACATATACTAATATATATAATATAATAATTTCAGGGTCCTCAAAAACCTAAAAAACGCATTGAATCCAAGGAAAAATCCAGATATAAACATATGAATATTCAAATGACATATCCAATAAAACTAGAGAAATTACGTTATATCCCAATTTAAGCCTTTTTCCCTAAAAATCATATGCTAAACAAACAGGTTGGGGCACTGAGGCCACGTTTGACACTCTCGCTCTTAAGAGCTCTAATGCATTCTCTCATTCCTCTAAAGCACACAAACCAAAGGGAAGTCCATACCAAGTCGGATATCCTCCTATTGATCCTGGATCGCCATGGGGTACTCTGTGAAGGTGGAACTATCCTTGATGTCTTGATCTCCCCATTCAACAATTTTATGGGTTCCTTCACATATATCCTCATATTTGACACATGGAGGAAGTCTTTCAACTTGTATAACTATAGTGGAAAAAGAAAGTGGTACGAAACCTCTTCTGCCCTCTATATGATCTCAAATGGTCTGATGTATCTTGAAGATAGTCTATTTCCCTATAAAAATCTATATAATCCAAATTTTGTGGAAAATATTAGTAAAACATTGTCTCCCTTCGCAAAATCCAAGGGTGTATGATATCGATCTAAATAAGATTCTTTCTTCCCTATTTTTCCCCATGTGCTCATGCATCACCTAAACCTTCTCTATTTTCATCTACATCGTGTCTATCAGAAAAAAGACATTTGCTTCTAATATCATCCTATCATAAGGGTGACCTACATAGTCTCTCGTATAGGGCCATGAATGATTTCATACTAATAGTATAGTGATAATTTTTATTATGCACAAAATATACAAATGGATGTGATCCTCGTAGCTCTAGTTGAAGTCCAACTTGTATTATCTTGATATATCCACACACACACTTGGATAGACATCTCAATATTCTAATACTTCTATGGTTTAAATTTTGTACTCAACCTCAACATGGTCCTAATGGCCTCATGAAAACTACTCCACAACCTGGATGTGAACTGAGCATCATGGTTGGAGACAATCGATGAGTGTACCCCATAAAGAAAAATGATCTATCACATGTAAAACTACCCCAAACTCTCAACTAATCTATTCTCTATAATGGAAAGAAAGTTCTATGACTATATAAGTTGGTCAAAAATAAATTAAATAGCATCGTGGCCTCTCACATTTGAAGGAATCTTTATCACAATATCCATGGATATTCCATACCATTTTCACTCTAGGATCATAAAAGGCTATTTCAACCCTTCTGGAACCATATGCTCATCCTTTATCTACTAACATGTGAGACATCTAGAGATAAACTTAGTAATTATTTTCCTTATGCCAGACCACCCGAACTTTCACTAAAGGTCCATTTACATACTTTCCACACTAGGATTTATATCCAATGAGGATGTCTAAAAATCCATCATCGCCTCATTAGGTAACACGAATGGAACTTCCGTTCACCCCAATAAAAGGATGGAATGATCCCCTTCTTCATAAAATCATTCAAGTGTATCTCTTGAGTATATCTAGTCATGTAGAGCATCATACTCGATTTATCCCAACTAAGGCTTTCTCACACACTAAAGAAATAGAGGAGTCACTACCCTTGACTAAAGAAAAACTACACCTCTCTCCTCTTCTAGGGTCATCTGTAATGAAGGAAACTACACAAACACATCCTCTATCAAGTGATAATGGGTCTTCCTACTAATGGAATATTCAACCTCATTTCCATTCCCATTAGTATAGTCTATCTCAAAGTCATATTCCTATAGAAACATCAAACAGTGCCTCTATCTTAGGTTAATATCACTATGAGTAATGATGTAGCTGATACATCAGTTGTCTAAGTAAAAAAGAAAATTACTCACCCAGAAGATATTTCTTCAAATATTTAAAGTTAATAATACTAAAGCCAACCCTATTTCATGATTCACATACTTATTTCTATGGGGTCTCAATTTCCTCAACCCAAATACGATAACTTCTTACCGCTACATCAACACACAACTGAACCTTGATCCAGAGGGATAAAAAATACAACATACTTCATGACCTCCTCTAGAAGTCTTAACTATGTACTATATTAAACCTCAACATAAACGTCCCAAAGGCTCTCTAACACCAATCAGTCAAGGTAATTTATTTTCCATTTTATGTTAAGGTTTTAAAAGGGACTGCAACCCTAGAGAAGTCCTAAAAAACCTCATATAGTACCCCACCAATACATGAAAACACTTCACCTCCAACATTACTTGGGTGGATCCCATGTAAGCACTAATTCAATATTTCATATGTCTATAGTTTAACCATGATAAAAGATAACATTCCCCAAAAATTGAACATTTGAGATCCAAAACTATCACTTTGAGAGCTTACAAAAAATATGGATCTCCCAAAGATTGTCTAAAACAATCCTAAAATGATCTTCATGATCTTTCTTTGATTTATAGTAAATGAGAATGTTATCAATGAAGAAAACCAAAAATTATTCCAAGTATGGATATGAAATTTGGTTCATAAGATCCATAAACATATCTGAGGATTTCATCACACAAGAAGTAATCACTAGGAACACATAGTGTATATAGCAATATTAGATTTTAATATTTATAATATCATCCTCACGAACCATAAAATGGTAGTGCGTGGACCTAAAATTGTTCATTAATACCTTACTCATCCCAATAAACTAGTTGAGAATGACATATATCCTCAGTAATGGATATTTTTTCTTTATCACTACCTATGTTAAGAGATAAGAATCATTGTAAATACACAAGCTCCCTGCAAAATTTTTTAATAAAGAGTTGGTGGATCCTAGGAGGACACATTGGGTATGATAAGACCCCTCTCTCAAAGTTCATACTACTACACCGTCAGCACTTAGAACTAAATACTATCCATCTGATATGCTAAAGAATATATCTGTGTGGTCCTTGGATACAAGTCAATGTAGATGTCAATCTCATACCACAAAGGTAGTCTCAAAACATCTTCGACGAAGAAATTAATGTATTGCTATAGTACTGAAGGAATCCATATGCCTTGAAATATCACTATACTAAGAGACAAAATTTCTAAATGATGGGTATATGGTTTCATTTTTTTGCATGAAAATCCCACTATGTATTCCAAAAGATCTCACTCACACATAAATGAGAATATCATCCCATATGTCTAGAGGAATACAACTCGCTTGTGATGATAGTAAATTTGTCTGTACACTATGGAAATCCATTCCATAACTAAGAAGATGTCATTGGGTTTCAACTTGATGACCATGATTTCCAATGAGAAACTCCCTTCACTAAACACAAACACTCGCTACTATAAAATATTTTATAACAAAAAATAACACCATATTTGGACATATAACAATATCTATTGGGCTATGGTCTCAAATGGGATATCTAGATCATGAAAAAGGGATTTGGAGAGGAAGTAATTACTCAAACATGTGTATATAATTACCCTATCAAGAGTATAAAAGACAAAAATTGTACCTAAAATCATCTCTGGGGATTACTGGTTATATATCTCCTTATATTACAGATCCTCATAGCCTCAATTTTCATATCTATGAGTTTAGAGTAAGACACCTAGGAATGGTGTTGGAAGAAACATGTAGAATCTCCCTCCACTAGTAGATCCACCCTCTAGAGCACCACATGCTCCACTATCAAAACATCATCTCTGGAGGCCACCCTTAACGTGCATGGGAGATCCCAAATCATGGTGTTGACTCTACTATGGTGGTAAAACAGTTATATTCATATCTTGGTCAACACAACATGTCATGAAATCATATTCTATGTGACCTCTACTTTTAAAAGAATACAATTATCCCTCTCCTAGTTAACTGGATCCTCTACGTGATACATGATCCACTGATCCATGTGTATGAATTCAAGTCTAAGTATACCTCTTTAGCTGATACCTGGATGTCTGAATCTTTCTATGTACATCAAATAACATAGCCACATCATATTTTCCACCGGTCCTAGTCACCTAGTTTCCCTATTCAAGGAATCTCTTTATAACCATATCTCACCCCAGTACTCCGGCATATGTAGGAAGGCATAAGGAAACTAAACTAGAAAAAATGTCTCTTTGATGGACCAATTCAAAATTTCCTTCCAGGAAGAAATAATATCGCACCAAATAAAGGGTGTAAAGAGTGAGGTTAGTGAACCTTATGACATACTCAGAAACTTTCATATCTCTAAATTATATCTCCATAAGCTAATAAATCCATATAGAGATAATGATCAAGCAGTAATGCTCATAATGAAATAGTATTTGGATGTGTTCCCATGAGAGTGTCATTCAATCATGAGTATGTGTGATCAAACTCCACTAGTTCTCTTTTTTCCGTATGAATATTGTTTGGCTGCAAGCATAACTATCTAAATAGTTGGGTATGAACAATCCTGAAAACATAGGCCACCAACTCCAGACAGTCACCTATTTCGAGAGGATATGGATCACCATGTAACCCCAGCAAACTTTTAATATTGAACTCTTGAAGAGTGCTAATCCTTCACACATTGTCATCCTTCACTTCTAGGACTATACATTTCTCAATAAGTAATGAAACTTCTCCCTTCCCACCTAGAGGAAACACCTCATGAGACTATCCCTGAACTTGGGCCTCATCAATCAATTTATCATCATCACAATATTGTAATGGTAAGTTGGATGGTTGTCTTTGCGATGTAATCCAGAATGTGGTTAAGACATACCATTTTCATATGGTAATATATATGGGGAACTAAATTATGATGTATAATCAATGGAATAAACACTATACGATGCATTTTCCAATGGTCACCTACAATAGATGTCTCGGTATACTGAGTCAACAAGTTGTTATAAAGAGGCTCAATGAATGGGTATGTTGGCCACTAGAGAAATAGTGGATTCCCTAGTCTGAAAACCACACTCAATATACTCTGACACGTTTTCCTTAATTTTCAATCCAATCCCCACCATGTGTCCCACTCGAACACTAACTTGAGAATGAACTGCTCTGATTCCACTCTGTCATGACTCGACCCACTAGGGCCCTCCATGATAGTGAAAAGATGAGTGTGATAACCCCAATCCCACCTCTAATAAGATAGGGCCTAGAAACAGGTAGAAATAGGTAAAAAAAACAGAAATGTGTGGCCATATCACAATGTATCTGTATATACACACATTACCATATCCATGAAAAAGTGAAGAGGAATTAAAAAATATTCCCACATATAGAGTATAACCATGCATGAAATAACCTCTATGGATAACATTAGAGTATGAACATACTGTGAAAAATAAAAAATAAGAAAAATATATGCCCAAACAAAAAATAAGTGACATCATGAAATCAACTCAAAATAAGAAAAAATATAGAGAGCATATCTTCTAATCACTGAGTCTGAAAATTAAATAGGGTCAATGCTCCCAAGTATAGCTATGCTCCACCAAAGCCACCAGATATTTGTTTTTCATCATCAAAATACATGACTCAAGTTGAAAATTCCAATGTATGGGTGAGTATATGCATACCCTATAGGATACCCTAAAAACCTTAAAAGTGGAAAAAGAGAGATTCAACAAAAGTCATCTCAACCTAATACCCATATATTCTCATAAGAAAACCCAGATGAGAAATAAATTGGATATCCGTATTCATAGCCCATCCAAGGATGACAAGTCTGCCTGTAGATCCAAAATTTCATCTCTAATAGCCAAAATCTTATTAATCCTCCAAATAATATTTTTGGAGGGGCCCATGCCTCACCTTTACGCTCCATATCCAAGGGATCCAAAACACCATTGAAAGACCCACATCCCCCTATAGCTTGATGATGAAGGAGTACCTCTTCGTTGATAGAGGTACCATTCTATGTTGGATTATGAGTTAGTACCAAATATACATAGTTAAATATTATGGGGGAACCATTCCCTAGTTTAATAAGGGAGATATAACCCCGATTACTCTCAAGTGATCCTTCCTGATCACTTTTATTATTCAAGCATCCCCAGAAAAAATAATCTCACTCGCAACACCTCATGTCATATCTCGTATGACACAAAAGGGATACCATCACATACTACATGTTAAAAAATAAATATAGGATACTCCTAGTCCAAAATACGAGTCCCAAAGAAAGATATTGGGAAGGTAGATGTTCTTTGGAGAAGTAAACAAATTGTATGTGGTTCCACAGTGTGTTTGAATACACCTTTTTCATGGCATGTTCTCCCCTAGGCATGGTTTGGTAACCCATTTCATACTAAACAATATTTATATGTTGTAAAATATTTTTCATAGACACCTAGGGCCCTCCCATTACTTCTCGTCACACTCCCATGTACTACGGTCATGCCCATTAAACTGGTCATGTCCAAGTACATAGGCGTACCCTTGTACTCTTGTTATGCCCATGTTTTGGGCCATGCCTATAACTATGTACTTCTGGAGAACATGTTAATCCACTAGTATAGGGTCATGTGGAGGGTATCATCCATACATGATATGTTATCCTTATCTTTAACCAAAACCCTATCCGTCATAGTTGGGGGACTACACATCACATGTTCTTCCAAACTACACACCGTGTAGTTAGGTTTTTTATGGCCAATAATGCCTAGTGTTCAAGAATACTCTAAATCCCCCCCCCCAACCACCACCAAAAATCATTCCATTTAACAACCTAAAATAAAATGGATTATATCTGAATTTCTATATCCACCTCTAACGGCAGGAAATCATAAATATAATCTCCCAAAATGTGACCATCCCACCTCATGTCACTTCCTCAGATCCCAAATAATGAAATACATCTATAGTAATCATGTATTTATCTCCAATAATGGAAAATAAATCATGATCCATATAAACATCATCATTCCTCATATAATTCATGCACCCACCATGAAATTTAAGGGTTCGATCACACTTGAAACCACCCTAGAAAAGTTTAACCACAACCCCATAAGAAAATTTCAAAGAATGAAAAGAATAATGGGAAAATATTACAAAAAATAAATACATATTTGGTCGATTTGAGCCATGAAAATGATGAAGGATCATTGAAATAACTACAGTGATTTTTTTTAATATGATAAAGACTTTTGGTTTAGGAGAAATACTTAAATAAATATCATATGAGAATAACTTAGTTGAAGAAAATTAGATAAAATATATGCATTAAAATTTTAATAAAAGGGAAAGAATTCAAAAATCATGAGTTTTACCTCTATTATGAATAAATAATTGGTTAAGTGTTTGTTTTACTATTATGATGAAGGGTTTCATCTTTTGATTCCTACCACATGATTCAACTTCACCCTAGATAATGATTAATCGTCATGTTTAATCTCCAAGGGTTATATAGATAACCCTAAATACTTTCAATAGAATCAAGTTTATAGAGTGATTTAGGATTCTAGGTTAATTAGATAAAATAATTTTTTATTTTATTTTATGCACCACATAGGTATTCATTCTACGAAATGTCATACACCGACAATATTTATATCTTGGAAATGGTAAACCCCATGTTCTAAAACCCACCATGGTCTTAGATTTCCAATAAAATATCTAAAACAATGTGAACCCCATTTAAAATAAAATCAAGTGTACATGTGGAAATAAATATATTAATATTTTTAATATATTAATTCTAGGGTCCCAAGGAACCAAGAGATTATGCTAAATCTGAGGAAAAATCTAGAGGTATACGATGAAATATTCAATGTACTAATAAAAAAATCAGATTCATTATAAAATTAATTGTTTTTGTTAATTCTAGATCATGCATTGAATAATTTTCTTCATGATTTATCATTTAGAGAGTTCCATAAGCAACCACTTTTCTATTTTTTTTATCAAAACACACCACCAGCCTTCATTTGAAGTATTACAATATATCATGAATGCTTCTCCACTTAAGTGTTATGTGAATATGGGTGCATTGATAATTATCTTCTTAATATCCCTGAAACACTCTTTCCGTTCTTTTTTCTAAAAAAATTACTCCCTTCCTAGTTAAAAAATTTGTTTGGTTAAATTATCTTGATAAATTTCTCATAAATCATTCATATTACCTAGTTAATATGAAAAAATTATGAATCACTATCATCATCACAAGTCTATGTTATTATTTGAACCCTATTATCATTTAGGTGGAAACAAGTATCCACTTATGCGAGAGTAACCCTTACTAAATTTTATAAATAATTTTTAACTCTTATAAACATTAATAAAATATATAAATTTTCATCATGTTCTTCATGAATTCTCAAATATATTGTAATATCATCTACAACTATATATTTATCTTGTAAATTGGTAAAAACTACTTTCATTAATTTCATGATGATTACTGGAGCATTATTCAGACCAAATGGAATCACTATGAACACATAGTGTGAATATATAGTGTGAAAACTAATATTTTGAATGTTATCTTTTTAACCATCATGTGATGACATCCCAATTAAATATTCACCATTAATATGTAAAAAATTCCATGAAATCAATAAATATGAGTTTTGGGATACCAATTATTTATGATGATCTTGTTAAATAACTACTAATTATTGCAAATGTAGATTTAACTACCCTTCTTATTGATAAAAAGGAATGATGAACCCTAGGGTGATAAGCTTGATTTTATAAACCACTTTTCCATATCCTCTTATTGCTATTTTGATAACTAATCTAATTGGATTGAGTCTATTTTGAAAGTATTATTGGATATAGGCATTTCACCAAGAATTGTTTCTTTTGAGAACTCTTCCTTGTAATATATAGTAAGACCAAAAATCTCATATGGACATACATCAAGACTTTTTTCATAATATGAATGTATTTGAGTTTTATATTTTCTTTCATCTCTTCCAATTATGTCAATTATTATTCGTCATTCAATAATTATACCCATAATTATAAAGGAGTTTTAATATGAGATTCGTCTTTCTCCTTGAATTTATATAAAATCACCACATGGTTTAGAATGTAGAATGAGATTTACTTGTCCTATAAGTTCATATTGTCTTTATATAATGTGTGTCAATCTATACTGAATATAGAATCAAATTCTACTAAAGGATTACCCACAATATTTATTGGAATTATCATTCCCCATATGATAATGGGAGAATAGTTGCATGCTATAGATGTAATAATTAAACCACTATGTGTCTTCAATGATAAGTCAAATCTATTTTTTAGGTGTTGTTTTAATATTCCAAGAAAAATAGCGTAATATAAAATAATTTATTAAACTCTTGTAATAAATAACATTCTCCATTATTCATTGGATATTAATTATACATTTCACCACTTTGTTTTCTTACACCACATCATGTATGGTTATACAAACATCTTAGAAATTCTCTCTTAGATCCAATGACTAATTGAATATTATTACTGACATATTTTAGGATTTTTATTAATAACACACTTTTATATGTATGTGGTAACCTTAAACTAATTTTTAGGGTATAGTGTGTACAAATTAAAAAAAATCACATGCTTGATAATGAAGGACAATAAGGTGGAACAATGTTATAATATAATCATGAGCATGTATACAATAAGGATCCATGACGTAGTATGTATGGTTAATGACATGGAACATATGGGTTGTCAAGATAATGAATATTCCTATGGTAATGCTTTCCTTGATCCACACATATCTCTAGACCCCATAAAGAGTCATGATAAATGTGGAAAATATATAGAATTTTGTTTAATTATGAATACGACCACCCATAATCATCAGTTGTCGCCTGGACATAATTATTGAACAATGAATACATATTATGGACACTATAACATAGGGGAAATTTCACCATCAGAAGAAAATAATACCATTGTAGAGGGAAACTGAAAACTCTTTTCCTAGGAATTGAATACCAATAAAAAATCACAACACATCATATTTTTCGCAATTATAATATCCTTAATAGAATACACACTCTATCAGAATTAACATCGTATTCAGCATAGGGGATGGAAAAAATACCAGTAATACCACCCTTATTAAGACAAAGTAGAAAAACCCTTGTCACATGGGAGATTCACTACCTTAAGATACTGATAAATAAAATGAAAGAGTTGAGCTACGTGAAAAAAACCCGATACAAAATAGAGGTGGTCAAATGGGATGGGGGTAGGGTAAAATAACAAGAATCAGGAGAAATGAACAATAGAAATGGTAAAAATAACCATATGATAAGTAGTAACATTGGGAACCTAATCTAAAAAATAGATCCACTACCATAAATTCCATTGATGGGTGAAGGAAAAATCACATTAAAAGGAATCTAGGATTATAGGAGAATATCTAATAAAAACACATTGGGCCACTAAAAACACTATAAATATTGTATATATAATGCCACACAAATATCCTTATCAAACCACCATGATGGACTAAATCCTATATTCAAAATACCTATTATCACCATATCATCACCTCCCGTTCAATAACAACCAAATATTAACCGTGAACACAACTACAATAATCAATCCCATGGACCCCAAGATGAAAAAGAATAATATCTAAAATTTATGGGATAGGATGAACCACCTCATAAAGGTACTCAATGAATGAACATGGATAGTTTCTAACTATTTTGATATACCAATAGAGATAGAAGAATTCCTAATAGGATACCATAAATAAGTTCCACCCATTATCATATCTTTAATTTGGAACACCACTTAAGAGACATAACCAAATATGATATAAATTAGAGAGACATTATTGGACCAGAAAAAATATATCAACACTTTTGTACAAATATATGTTGCTCTAAAATATCTTATTTTCTTTATGATTTTATGATTAAAAAATCCATATTTATATACCAAAAATTTTATTTAATGTGATTCATAATTTAATTGTTAGCTATTATTAAATATTATAATTTATTGGAAATATAAATTCTATAGTAATTTGACTTATTTATGTAAAAAAATTATTTTATGATTGTTGAAATTTATCTTTTTCAATGAAATTTATTTTACACTAAATGATTTTTTATGCTTAAAATAATAACAGTATGATGAAAATTATTTACTTCCACTAAAATATTGAGCCTTATCTAAAGGATTTTATCATACATAAGTTTATTATCAATTATTATATTACTGATTATGTGAATTAACTTAAAAGTTATATATATTATATTATGATGAAGTCAATATAATAACAAAAAGTCGGCTGGATTCTTAGAGAAGTATTTTATTTTGAAAAATGGAGTTATCTTACAAAAATAGAAAATATAGGATATTTTTCCTATGAAGAACAAAATTCAAATAACTGAAGAACATTATATTATTATGCTAATCTATAAATTTTTTTACAAGAACAAAAAATTCAGATGATTATCTCATGAATTTCAAGTTCCATTTTGGATCATTATGATTATACTTTTTTTATTGGTTTGAAATCCTGATAATTCAACTCAAACATTTACATGAATAAAAAATGGATTCTTTTAAATAAGGAAAGAGTAATTTTTAAAAAGTTTCTTCTTACCATGAATGGAAGGATCTGATAAATGATATTTCTACCATCGCTATCATATAATTTTATCCTGTATTTCAAAAATAGGGAAACACATAAATAAAAACATGTCTCTTAAAATTATGAAAATGATTATCTACTCAACTATTGTGATTATAGAGAAATATTTAGTTCAAATTCAAATGATATGATATAAATGGTAGAGTTTATTATTACATGGATAGAGATGCATGTACATAAGAATGAAATGATAAGTTATTTATTCAAATCATGAAAATAAAACACATGATGTTTCTCTATAGTTGTGGCGATTGAAATAAAAAATTTTGAAATCAAATAACTTCCAGAGATGGACTTATAAGATAGTAAACATCTCTGGAAATTTCTTATTCTTCTAAAAATTACTACATGGAATTATATGTAGCATAATTTTCCAGACATTATTTTTTTATCCCTATTTATTTCTACACTCATGGAAAAAGAGTGTTCTAATGATGTGGATTGGTATTTTAAATGTAGGTATGGTTAAAATCTCATAGACTTTTATAATATGTAACTCTAATGGATTTACCTAGGGAAAATGGATGGTATAATGAAAATCACCAGACTCATGGACTGGAGTGTTGGTGGAGTGAACATGGGGATATTTATTCCCCAAACCACTATAAATTTATTATGCTATATATTTTCATTTATGCATTCACCTTCACTGATTTTCATTATTAAAATATTATAATTTTTTATACCTTAAAGAGGGTGGTTTTAATGAAAGAAAATTTTCAATAATTTATTTCAACCCCACCATTCTTGAGTCTTTTTACGATCATTTTATGACCAATAGTTTGTATAAATGGTTTTTACATTTTATTTCTCAAATATTAAAGGATAAAATATTATGATCATCATAAAATGGTTGTTGATATTAAAAATAGAGAAGCGGTGTATATGTTCAGAGCACATTAATTTAATATATAAATTTATGGTTGATGAAAGGAATGAATAATAATTTATTTAAAGAATCTTGGTCAAATGTTTTATCAAAAAGACATGAATCCTTTAAAAATTCTCAAGAAACAACCTAAGACATGGGATACTGATACTGATGTTTTATATGATTTAATATTAAAATCCATGAACACTACCATCTATGGACTATGTCCTAATGAGTTCAATTGAGTTTCATAATATCAAATAGATCCTGAAATGTGGACTACTATATAAATTTATTAGGAAGAAAAAAATATGAGATCTCTTTAATATAAAACATCCATACTTATGTTTGATAATTCCAAAATAATGTAAGTAGAAAGAATCACCCAACATAATGGGTGAATTATTGATATTTTGTAAAATGTTACTTCTTTTAGTCTCACTAATTATTGAGTGAGTTCAAGCCTTAAATGTTCTAAGAATCACAAAACTGTGATGGTTTGGAATTTCAACTTCAACACAGAAGTCAACAGAGTTCAAAAATTTTAAAATTAAAGTTCTCATTTGATCTCTTATGATTTATGAGGCTAATATGGATGTTTAGGCCAGATATCATAATTTTTTTAAGAAATAATTTTTTTTGAAGGTTTTCACATATAACTATGAAAATTATAACAAGAGTATAATGTTTTTTAATCATCTTGATAACATAGGTTTCATGAAATATGGGATCAAATGTTGAACTTGGAAAGTTTTCAAGAGTTTCCAAAAAGTTCTATAACATTACAATAGGCTTCAAAAAACCATTCAATACGTATAAGAATAATTAGTGAAATTTTAAATAATTTAGATTCTACGAGTGTAATAAAATATGGAAGATTACTCTAGGCTTACCTAAAATGTAGGACAATATGAAATTTCATTAAAAATTTATTCAAAGAAGGTTGTCTATAATAAGAAATCCAATAAAATCCTAAATATCACATGGAGGGATTCTTCAAATTCTATTAATGATACATATTCAGATCCAAAAGTTAAAATTTATATTATAATGGAAAATATCTACTTAATTGCTTATTCAGATAAGGTAAATTCATTTTATTATTATAATCATGAATATAAATCTAAATATAAAAATTAAACTTATTAAAAAATTTAAAAAATTTATTATACGATGCTAGAAAAACAATTTGAAAGGTTGAGAAAGAAAAATGGATCCATTAAAACTTCATACAATGATGCCATAAATGAAAAATAGTAATTAAGTAAAAAATAATATTTTTGAAAACTAAGATAGAAAATTATAATGTGTCATGTATTTAAAATGATAAAAATATTGAGATCCAACAAAAATAATTTCATTATCATAATTATTCTAAAATTGTTCTTTCTAAAGGAGGGATTATCTAAATAAGATTCTTATTATGAACCAAACAAAAATAGAGAAATGTGTCATTAGAATAATGGGTAAAACTACCAAGATTTATAAATACAATATTTTTTAATATTTTAAACTCTAACTACATCTAGTATTACATTCATTCATTTTGGATTAAGTGTTTTGTTTTCAAATGACTTCTTTCTATGAAATCCACAAATATGTGTAATAAATAAATATGATATATTTATAAATTTATCAAATTATATTCCTGATTATTATAAATGTAAAATGGTTTGGCTTCGAAAATATTATATAGATAACATTTATGGACCCAAGAGTGTTTTGGAACCAAAAAATCATGTTTTATGATTTTTCATTATATATGAAAAATCATGCAAAATGGTTTATGGATATTGGTTTTTCAATGAATATGATTACATATTTCTCTAAATTCAAATCATTTTCAATTATTGGTGGAGTCTATGTAACATTTTGTTACAACATAAAAGGAAAGATAAATGGAAGTTTATCTTTTATAAATCCATATAAATTAATAATAAACAAAGTTATTTATATATAGTGTTTTGATCATAACCACATATATATTTATCAATATTTAGGTGAAGATTATTCTTTTGATTTTTCTAATAATTACAATGTAGTTTTTAAAAATAAATCTCTTTAGTTTAAGAAACAAATAAATGAACATGTCTATACTTAAAATTTAAATACATTATATAGAAAAATATGTATAATATTTAAATTATAAAATTAACTAATCTAATATATTTCATAGAATATTTTTACATTATAGTGTTTATTACATGAGAAAATTGTCAAATAAAATCTTCATTTCCTATTTTCTTCAATATACATTGGATAAAAAGAGACTTTGTAATAAATAAAAAATTAGAAAAAAAACATAAAACATATTTTAAACTAATAAAATATTTTTCCACTTCTAGACCCTTATAACTTATCTATATGGATCTTTTTAGGCCTGATAGAATAACAATATTATCTGGAAAATATTTATTTTATGTTTTAGTTGATGTTTTTTAAAAAATTTGCATGGGTTTATTTCTTAAGAATTAAAATTGAGTCATGTTATTTTTTATTGACTTTTTAAAAATTCTGTAAAATGAAAAAGGTACTAGAATAGTGAATTTAAGAGGTAACATATGAGGTGAATTTGAGAATCATGAATTAAATTCATTTTTACCAAAAAAAAGGGTATTAATTATAATTTTCTACCCCTAGGAAACCTCAATAGAATTTTGTTTTTTATAGGAGGAATAGAACCCTGAAATAAATTTCTAGAACATTTCTATATGAATATAACCTTCCCACTAATTTTTGGGAAAATATATAAATTTATGTCATTAACAGAGTTTTAATAAGGCCTATCATAAATAAAACATGTTATGAGTTGTTTGATATTTAGAAACAAAAGGTAAGAAACTTCGAAGTGTTAGGCTGTATGTTTTATATCTTAAACACCAAGGAAATTCATGGTATGTTCGATTGAAAGGATGATGAAAATGTCCTCCGTGGTTACTCTACTACTTCCAAATCTTATAGGATATTCAATAAGAAGTCAAAGTTAGTTGAAGAAACTACTCATGTTATGTTTGATGAAAATGATCATTTTTGTCCTAGGAAAACTAATATTGATTACTTGGGTGATTATGTGGAACACCATGAATTGAAAATTATTATGATCACCAAAATGATGATGATATTTAACTTGATCATATATAATTCGAACCATAAGGGATTGATAATTAATTACCAGAAATTGTGCTACTAATACCTCATAGAAACCTTATGGACCATCCTCTACAGGATTTTATAGAAGATATAGATTTAGGTGTTAGGATTAGAATATTTGAAGGAAACCTTATAGAAAATTTCCCTTATTATCTCAGATAGAACCTAAAATCATAATAGAAGCATTAGTTAATGTGAGTTGGGTATTAAAAATATAAGCAGAGTTAAACCAGTTTAAGAGGATTGAGAAATGGGAATTTTTCAATAGACCCTCTAAATATCCTCCTATTGAAAATAAATGGGTATTTAAAAAGACATGATCATAGTGTGATAAATAAAAAAGGATAATTTAGTTAAAAAAGGATAAAATCAATAAAGAAGGAATAGATTATGAAAATAAATTTCCCTATGTATCTAGGATAGATCCTACTAGGATATGCATATCATATTAATTTCAAATTATATTATATTCATATAAAATATAAATTTTTTAATTTATTTTAAGTGGAAGAATATTGTTCTGATCAACTTATTGGTTTTTATGACCCACTTTTTCTTGATTATATTTTTAAACTTACCATGTCTCATTATGGTATTAAACAAGAACCTATATCCTACTATGAAATATTATGTTCATTTATTTTATAAAATTCTTTTAATTTTTTTTATTGTTATACCCCACTATTTTAATTAAAACATTATAAAAGAGAAATTTTATTGTGAAAATATATGTTGATGATTATTTTTTGGTCAAAAAATATAAAATTATGTAATTAATATCCAAAAATCATGAAAAAGGTATTTTAGATGAGCATAATGGGTGAGTTTAGATATACTATTGGTTTCCAAATTTATCAAAAATGTTTTGGAAATGTTTTAAACCAAATAAAATACATACTTTATTTACATAATTTTGGGACATAAAAACAGTAAGACTTATTCAACTCCAATGAGTCCCAATAGTAATTATGACTTGTATGATTATGGAAAGTCAATTGGAAATAAATCATATAGAAGAAAAATTGGGATCCTGATTTATCTTAATACAAGTTGGCCAAACATTATGTTTTGATTATGTCTATTTTTTATATTTAAATCCAATCCAAAATAGTCTCATTAGATGTTACCCAATTAATTTTAATATATTTAAAAGGAACTATTTATCATTCATTACACTTTCCCAAAAAAATTACTTTTACATAACTTCATTCTCATATGTAGAATTTGGTGGGTGTAGATTCAATATGAAAATTACCTTAGGAACATAAAATTTTATATGTAAATCCATAATATGATGGTATATTAATAAATAAAACTATGTAGTATTTTAAACATTCAAATCTAAATATATTGTAGCTGGATGTTTTTGTACACAAGTTCTATTGATTAATCACATCTTAATGGGATTTGTCTTAAATTTTAATTTAGTTACAATCAAATGTGATAACACAAGTGCTATCATGATCTCTAAGAATATGGTAAAACATTCTAGAACAAATCACATTGATCTAAGAAAACATTTACCATGAGATATTTCAAAAATGGGGACATCACATTATAATTTCTTCATGTAAAATCAGTGAGTAGGCATTTTTACCAAACCTCTAACTTCTAGTAGATTTGGTTTTTTCAAATATAAATTAGGTTTTTCTATATGTAATTAAATATATTTTATTTATTAGTTTAGTGATTGGTATTATATACACATTAAATTCTAATTTTTTTCATTCCAATAATTATAGCTTTAATTTTAGTCCTAATCATATAATATTGTGCAATATATCCTATAATTATCATGATAACCTTTCATATCCTATGTTGTTGTGAGTATCTACAATATCTCAAGATGGGTATGGAAAGTACTGAGTGAGAAATCCATTTACATTTTCGTGCACAATAGGACCAATATTTTACATAAGAAAATTATTAACTTATATGGATGAGAATATGTTTTTAATGAGGAATGAATAGATTTATTATTCCAGATGTAATTTCATGGACCTTATGAGACAATAGTGTTTCTTTTTTGGGACTATAGGTATCTTTTTAAGGATATAATCAATTTTAATTATTTTATTATACCCTTTATCGAAATTTTATAACTGTTTAGATGTCCTCATGAGGTTAATTTCGATTTCAACACCTCTCTATATACAACTGAAGAAGTAATCCCTCAAGATATGAAGAAGACATTATTCGGAACAACATATCTATATATGAAACATGTAAATTATTTGGATCTAGATTGAAAGTTTCCCATTAAGTTTATTCAATCTACAATAACTCAATATAATGTTGAGTTTAAGAAAATATTGATTCAAGGTGAAACATGGTTATATCAGTTATTGATAAATAAGAATGTGAACCAATAATGTTATATAATGAAGTATATGTGACACATCCCAAATAAAAATTCTAATTTCATTCCATTTTAAAGAATTATAAATTTAATATTAGTCAAATTTTGTGTTCATCTTGATGAGGATATGGCCACCTGTTTCCGAAGCTTGATGAATTTGCTTCATAGAGTGTAAAAAAAATAGTGGAATTTCATGGGTCCTTCAGCAAGGAACTAACTTCTGGTTGGTACATAGTACTATATATAATCAAACATTTCTTATTTTCATGGGGTCATATCATGCATTTATTACCACTAAGGCACCTGTAAAAGTTACTAAAAGTGTGATTGCACCTTCATATGAACCTATTTAAAGTATATAAGTGGAAGACACATTGGACACCAGAACAATTTCGAATAGACTTTTCATATTATATGGCATTATATCTTAATAAATTATAACTGATGAATAAATTTTCCCATAATTTTATTCAAAACATCGTTAAGTAATTTTAGACACCCCTAATCTATCTATAATTCAGCCATTTGTCTTACCAATTCCCGTGTCACAAGAAATCCTTGTTGTATCTCTAACCATGATTGTGAGTGATGGTGAAGGAAATATTATCTACACTATTTATATAGAAATTACTTTGTTTAAGTGTCTCTTAATGATAATAAAATCCAAATAATTAAAGGGGAAGCTACTTGATTTATCAGTGATAACATTGTTGGCAACAATTAATGGGATTTTATGAGGCTGATAAATGTACTCTGCTAATAGATAATAGAAAATTGAAACTAGAATCTGCTGAACCATATAACTTGGAAGAATTAAATTATTTTGATGGGAATGAAGATTTTTATGAAACTATTAAATTATAGAAAGTTAAAATATTATAGGTTCATGATGATATATCATCACAAGCTCATAAAAATCCTTCATGATCTGAGATACATACAATTAATCGTGATGCTGCTAATGAGAGATCCCATGAATGTTATAATATTATAATGTTTGAGGTCAATTCATTGAAAAATAAAACTATTGAGTCCAAAAAATCATTCAAGAATCATTTTGATCAGGTTATTTCAAATTAATGTAGATACACACTAGAAGATAGTATTCAGTCCATTTAAGTATATCAAGAAGATACGAAGAGCCCAGGAATATGTCAACTAGAAAAATGATTTTTAGGAATTGATAGTATAGATTCATTATGTTTTGGATAATTTCTCAAAGGAAACTTATGAATAATCCTTGTAACAAGGATATTTTGATTAGGAAATAGTATAATCAAAGGGGGAAGTAATCTCTGAGAATATAGATACACTTACTGATGGGATTTCCTTTATATAGCGTGAGATTATTTTAAAAGATGTTTTTCAATACCTTCAACGTTGTGTTGTTTCTGAAGGAAAAAGTTTTTAAAATATTCGAAGTCTAAAAATAAACAATAACAATAAATCTCAAAATGATATAAGTAATATATGTAAGGATAGTGTTTTGATCCTTCAGGGCGCCTTAGTGAAAACCCAAAAGTATGTGAGTTTCATTATCACCCAGTCTTGAAAAATGGCTAGTTTCTTAGTTTATAACATGTCTATGTAAAAATAAAATATGGATAATATGTATTATCATATTGATAGAAACATGATATTAGACTCTAGTTTTGAAGAAGAATATTATTTTATAATCCAAAAGAGGGTTGTGTTACCAATAAGGCTAAAGAAATTATATATACACCAACAATTTCTACTCTTGCTTCTAGTTCATCCAGATTATCGGAAAATTAGTTTGATGTTCTAAAACAGTTAATCCTCAATTATGTAAGGAAGAGATATTTGAAAAATGATTTGGAAAATTTTCCAAAAATACATATCGCAATTTTACAGCCTTTTTTTACTGCTGCAAAAAATGTAATGGTCAAATATATTGACATGTGTGTAGATATAATGTATGACCTGAAAGGAAGATATACTATAGTACCTGCCATAACAGATCATCATGCTATGATATATTAATAGTTTAAAGATATATTTGATCTAAATTTTATTTATTCAAGGGAAAATATTAGTTTTACTATAGATGTTTTATTTCTATCTATTATTTCTTTAACTAAGGTACCATTCACTCATGCGAATTACTTTGAAATGGCCAGAGCTTAGTAAGTTTCTATTGATATCCAGTCATGTTTTGTGTGGATTCCTCCTAAAGATTGATTTTTCCAGGTAGGATCTCATGTCACCATGGGTGGTTTTATTAGATAGAGTGTTTATGCCACTCTTCCTATATCTTCATTACCTATATGGAAACCTCATACTTTCGAGAATCCACCACTAAAACCCCATCAAGCTGCACAGGATATATTTTTTTCTCTATGATGATATTTAACTCATATTGCATGGCATATTCTGAACATTTTAATGGTTTTTTATTTACCTATTTAATTTTTTCAATTTTTAACTATTTTCTTATGTTATTCAATTATTTTCATTATATCAATTATATGTTTCTCTTTTTAGGCATATTTATATTGTTAATTTTTTATCTAAACTTTGTTTTTTTATAAGTCGATGAGAAATAGTATTCAAAATCATATTATAACTATTTACACCTGTTTATGTACTATAATAAATTTTTTGTTATTACCTCATTAAATTTTATATCCCACAAATTGGGAGAAGTAAGTATTAACTTTTCCAAGGAAATCCAATGAAATCCAATTTCTTTTTTATAAGTAAAATTAAGAATGAACATAGTTTTTGTAAAAAATGAAACATAAAATTTTGAAAATATTATTTTCAAAATAATTTCAAAATAATATATTTTCTATGTTAATTATTTATGGGTTTGTGGTCATAAAAATGTCATATATTGTAAGAATGACTTATATTGTTCTGACATATCTCTATTTTTTATATATTTTGATAATTCACAAGGTCCCTAATTATGTACTTACAAGATTATATTATGTTTTTTAGAATTTTATTCATATCTATTCTTAAATATGATAATATATTGCGTGTATATATTCTCAAGGAATTTATCTTATGAAAGCACAATGAAATTCATTTTTTGATAGCTACAATTAATCAATTTATCAAATAAATTAATCCTACATTGAAATTTTATCTTACCTATAACAAAATTTTCGTAGGAATGAATTTTTGCACACTCATAAAATCATGAGTCTATTTTAAATGATTTTATCCGACAAAATCATAGCATAAATGATAATCTTAATGAGTAAGTGAAATTATATACAAATTAAAAAAATTATCTTATAAAGAAGTCAATATCAGAAGGAAAAGATAGATAGATTCTCCTAAAATTATGTTACATTATTAAATGAATTTATCATATGAAAATAGTAAATATATATTATTTATATTAGGAAATTAAAAAGTCAAATATCTAATGGATTTTATCTTATGAAGCTACATGGTGAATTATATTATGAGAATAGTAATATCAAATGATTAATGTATAAACATAATGTTATATTTTGGATCATTATGATTATACTCATACAATTTTTATAATCTCTTGATAAGTCAAATAATGATTGTACATGAATAATATAAGAATTTATCTAAATAATGAAGAAATATTTTTGAAAAATAATTTTTTTTAATAATAGAATGATCAAATAAATGAGAATTATGTCATCACTATTGTAGAATATTATCCCATATTTTAAAAATAAGGAAACACGCAATAGAGAACATGTCACTTCAATAAATCAAAAGGATTATATAGTATACCATTGTGATTATTGAGTAATATTGAGTTCAATTTAAAAATAGAATATATAAATAGAAGAGTTCACAACTTTAGGGACATAGAGGTTTGTACATAAGAAAGAAATAATACATGATTTATAAAAATCTTGAAATTACAAAACATGATCTTTCTCTATATTTTATGTGCTTACATGATTATTTTTTTCAATTGAATAACTTTTATAAATACACTCAGAAGATTCTTATCATATCTTAACATTCCAACTTTTTCCTTTTGTTTCTTATTGGAACTATAAGTGGAATAGTTTTCTAAACTCAACTTATTCATCTATATTTAAATCTTCACTCACGGTAATCAAGTGTGATAAGGTCATGGATAGGTCCTATAAAGGTGGATCCAGTTAAAATCTCTTGAACCATTATAATTGGTCTTGTATTTTTATAGTAAGTTGTACAACCCCATGTATAATGGATATTATAGTGAAAATCAATAAAATTATGGAGTGTAGTTTTGTGGAGTATACTAATAGATATATGTTCTTGAAAGCACTATGAATTTCATATTCTTGAAAATATCTTTTCTACATTCATTTATGATATTTTTTTTATGAAAATATCATAACCTAAAGACTTTGAAGTGAGTGGTTTTAAAGAAATATAATTTTCAATAAATCAATTCACCCCCCCCCCCCCAATCTTAAAACAATGTGAATAAGATAGAAAATGTAATTGAAAATAATGAACCTATGATAATAAAGGAAAGAAAGATGTTGATCAATAAGTGAGATAATAAAATCCTTCAAGATCACTACAAACGTATATAGAATAAATATCAACTAATGTAAACCCTAGGGGAACTTATAGAGAGCATTACTTCATAGAATTATTTTAAACCGATTGATTCTTTATTCCCTTTTCTCTTAATTATAAAAATATATTATCATTAAATACTCTTGGTTTAGTGAATTTTATTCCAGAATGTAAAAGTTCTTTATAGTGAATACATTGAATCATGGGTGATAAATTGAGTGGAACCAACCTTTATTATTTTATATTAAGTTTAATATTTACAAATCATTATAAATTTTGAGATTTGAACCCTTTGGGAGTCCTAGTAGACTCTTTATATATACTGAGATGGGGTGAATACTTGTATAAACCGTTTTCCAAAATAACATCATTATATAATCTTAATTAATTTATTTTTTTAATATCTAAAATTATTTAAGATGTATGGATCATTAGTATACACCCCCAAAACTTACTCCAATATTAAATGCAGATGATGTAAAATAAAAAAAACACAAGTATTATTATAAGGCTTGGACCCATTATTAAAAAAATACCCCTTTATGTGTCTGGTTAAATATTGATCAATAGATTTTCAATGTTCTCATATGTGTTAACATGGGTCAAGTTATTACCCTTTACCCAAAATAATATATAATCCGTACTCTAATTTCAACAATATTACACATGTACATAGTATGTGTCCAAGAAAACATTTTATACCTATTGGTAGTAATGTGTCATTATTTATAATAGAATAACCAGACTTCAATGGTTCATCATAAGCTCCTTCATGAATAGATCATAAACATTCAAAATTATATTCTAATTAACATAAATTCTTGTTAGACATATTCTTCTTCTGATTAAGATTATTTTTGGAGCCCTCAAATTTCAGTCACATTAGTGTCCAAGACATTATCAAGTAGTCATTTGATGTTATCATTTATCTATATTATATTATTCTAAATATAGATACCTCACCTAACTTTTGGGATTTTGAGTTCCAATATAAAAACTCTTTGACTAATGCATCTTCAGAACTTCATAGGTTGGTCGCACCCTCTAAAATTATTCTTTTCTCAACTGCTCACGGATCTCTCTATTTAGTACCTATACATCAATTATTAGTAATCTCAATCTCCTTTATCAACTCAAAGTTTCCCAAAATGATTATTTATTTGATATATTTAAATTAAAATATCTTTACACATTTCTATTTTCATTCCTTGGTATTCAAATCTTTAAATATTTAGTGGCCAACTCTTCTTTTAAATCTTTGATATATGTTGTTTCAAGTCATCTATATCATTCCTTGATCTTCTATATAAACTAATATCATGATATCTACAAATATTTTCTAAAATATGGAAATTGATATTTTTGGTCATTGAACATCCATATCATCATCATATATATTTTTTACTTCACGTAAATGCAATGTACCTTTTCATACTCTAGTCCATTAAATGTTGTCGATTTATTTCCTAGTTTTAACATTTTAATTGTAACACATGAAAAATTTCCCCCTAAAGTTCTTTAAAATTTAAATATTACTCCTAGGATTCTGCTGTACAACATTGATTTCTCATACATGTTGTTCAAAAATCATATTGAAGTATCATCCTCTTTTCTCACTCAATTCTTAATCAATATATATTTTGATTTCCTTCAGCCTCTTAATTCTGAATCTTAAATCATCTTTACATATAGGATTCCTCATCTTCATATCTTCTTCTTCTCAAATTCACATCACATGGATGATTTTTTCAAAATTATAACAATTTAACCATATAATTATCAATATTTACAGAAAAAATACCAACAGATTCTTCCATTAGACTCATTCAGTATTAGTATTTTATCTTCTAACATTTCAGTACATCCTCAATATGGCTGATCAAAGTGTCTTATAATGACATTGTATTTTTTCCAGTGGAAATTATATCCATATGATATTATAGATTATTTGACCATACATTAACTCAAAAGTTGTTTCTTCTTCTTTAATTATCTTGAAAACATCCGTGATATTTTACAAGAATTTCTAATTTCATGTGAGCATTCCATTGGAAAATTATACTTTGGAATTTTTATTTTAACTAAAATTAATTCATATTTGGTCTTCAACTAAAGTGATTTTTATTTATTTGAATTAACAAAACATTTATTTATTGATGTCTTCTCTAAGTAATTAAATTTTCATGAGATTTTTCATAAAAAAATAGAATCTTAATCATCTAGAGATTTCCTATCTAATCATTCTCAGTGTATCATCTATGAGTGCTAATTTCATAGGTATAACATGATTTTTAGTAAGCTCTGTGTCTTTTATAATTTACATAGAATTGTTCTATACATAGGTAAATCTTCACTAAGTGACATATAATGGTTATACATTTAGTAAAACATCCTTTTGAAAGTATTCCTATATCTTATGATGGATTTTATATCAGTGGATCAATATATGGATTCTCTTATAACTTGGTATCTATAACACATTTATCTTAAAAAATCCCATCTTGTAACATAATGGTAAAAAAACAATAAAATACTTTATCAAACACAGATGTTAATTCTCCCCTTTGGATATCTATTTAATTTAAAATTACATATTAGAAAGTTCTTCTCCATCCTTTATAAATTTTTAATTAATATAAATTTAGCATAATTTAATCAATCATGTGAGTTGTGGGATACTTATAGTGATAATAACCCAAAAAATAATTTCTTTCACTTCATTACATTTCTTTCCTATATTATTTTTATCAACAGAATGGATTACCTGGTCTTCTTTTGTGCATATATTCTGATAATAAAATTGACATCTACTAGTGTTCCTTCTTAGTATGGTTACACCATTTGATGTATGTACATTAGGTGAAAATTCTTCTAGAACACCTTTAAGAAAAATTAAATTCAAAATTATCATTCACTTTAAAACAATAAATTAATAATATGTATAATACTTTATCATCACCATCCATGGGGTACTTCGCCATTTTTTGACACTTAAAAGATTTCTCATTTTTAGACAATAATTTGGATGCTTGTTCCAATTTTTTATATGTTGGTAAATTTATCATTTTTCCACCATAAACCCACATATATGAGGATAAAAAATGATATTCTATTATTATTTACTTTTCTAATGTTCTATAAGGCCATTTCAACTCTCTAATCTTTACTTCACATTGAGAACATAATAAAATACTTCCTTATTTTTTTCAAAATATAAAATTAGAAAATATTTTTAAATAATTTGTTTTTAGACACTAAAAAATGTTAATTTCAATTTCTTGGTCAATGAAAAAAACCGCTATGTAACTTGAAAGTATTCTAAAATTTGATTCATAGGACATGGATAATCTAATCAACTTTTTCTTGAGTTCAAGTATTTCTCTCTCTATAACCACATAGACGGCATGATGAAAATATGTATTAATGATTTTATTTGAAGACCTCCTACTCTATAATGTAAATTACATAATTTAGATTGGTGTTATTAATTAGATTCTAACATGAATTATCTTCTCCTTATACTGGTTAAAAAACTAATTAATTCTTCTCATTCTAAAAACATTTAATAATACTAATATTTTTTACCAATGAATTTACAACTAATAGGCCAGGATACCCTTATAAAGGATGGTGATAACTATTATATAAAGGAATAAATTATAATTTGTTCCTTTTTTGAGAAATTGGTTTCTCTATATGATTCTACTATGTTTTATATCTTCGATTAATTTAGTGAAAACTACTATCATATTTTTGACTCTAACATTCATTATTGTCGATATCTCAATTGAATAATTATCAAATTTTCCATCACAGTAGTTATTTATATGGTTCAACCCTTTTTCATCTATTTACTAAAATAATAAAGTCTAATTAAGAGAATTATATATATAATATAATCCAATAATAATGTAAAAATAAATATATATACTCAAAATATTTAAAGATTTAATCACCAATATATCATAACTTATTATGTTTTCTATTTTACCAAGTTTGTTTTTAGTGTATTTCTTATTATAATCCCAAAAAAATCCCTAAAAATAACTAATGTTTTTTATATTTCAAACTATAAGTACTCAAAACTCATAAACAAAATTTTACTATATTTTCATATAAAAATCATATGACATTATTCAAAGATACACATCCAAAAACATAATGGTATATTATCATTCAATTCTAACTAAATGTTAAAACATTGCAAACATGAAAACATTGATACATAATTAACTATTCATAATAAAATCCCAATAATTCATTATAATCTCTTTACTACATGTTAATTCTATGGAATATATATCGAAAGAATGGGTCAGCTAGTAGTTTTATAATGTCAAAAGGAATGCATGAAGAGAACAGTCAATATGAGATACCAGAATATAAAATAGTACATCACAAGATGATATCTTAATAGAAATACAAATCATAAAATTTGAATATGGATCAGTAAAGTTACAAAAACATAAAACATGACCTCAAAATTATAAGTCGTGGTTCACTACCAAGTAATTATAACACATCATGCTAGGATAATTTCTTACACATTTTATATAGAAACTCATGATATCTAATAATTACGTAATTATTAGGCTTATATAATTTTTTTCACAGCATTAACATCATAAAATAAATATTAATATTATTTTCACATTAAAAAAAGGATGAAAAATATCATACATTAGATATAAAGTTATAATACGATAACTCGTAATAATAATTGGGATAAATTATAATATTCTAATTTATAATAAAATAATATAAAAAATAACAATTATATAACTCCCCAAAAATGGATATAAGAGAATAATTCATCTTGAAGGATAATATTTAAAAACAATATATGATTATAGATAATAAATAGAAAGATATCAACATAATGTAAATAAATGAATCAAGAATGTAAGAAACTTTATTTTATATTTGGTGTGGAACATTTTAATTTATGTATTTTTCATTAAATTTATCCTTATAGGAGTGTCTATTTGGGTCATGGAGGTAGTAGGGGTGTTTGGTGTTTTTTCAGATCTTGGGGTCCAATTTTTATGAGGCATATGAGTTTCATGGTTAGTAGAAACCATGAATCTCAATCTGCACACCCATACATTTGATGCAGACATTTTATTAGTGGTAAAATACATTATTAGTAAACATTTTGTCTAATCATTTTTCATGACCATGCAAGGGGGTCTTGGAATTGTTTTGGGTTCATTTTTAGACCACGGTTTGGCCAACCTTGTGGTCAAACTAGGTGACCCCTTAATATTTAGGTAAAATTCAGATTTTTTCCCCTTACCTCCTTAAATGAATTTTCTATCCTCTCACCCCTCATTTGTCATGCATAGGAGGATAGCCCTGGGAGATCTCTACTTTTCCCATTGGCATAGTAATTTAGGTATCTCCCATATATGGTGTCTGGATCCTTCACCATCAGTCTTATAAGATGCATGCCAGTGAGTTCTCTATTCCTCTAGAACCTTTCGTCAATTTTAATCCTCTTGATTGAGTTGTTTTTTTTGTGAGATTATATGCCCTATTTTCTGAGTGTTTTTATATTTTTTTCAATTTATTCCTTTCAATCCTGGATTAGAAGCCAAAAATTGATTAGGATTCTATTACCAAGTTGAGGTAGGTGGTCCAGTTATTTTCCTTCAATGTCTTGGTGTTATATATATGTCATTATTCTGCATGAATTATTTTCCAAGAATTTATTAATTAAATGAATTAATTATTGAATTAAAATTGGCAGGAATTTTTTAATATCCTACAAGACCTGTTGATAAGTAATTAAAGGTTATGGACCTCGGAAATGAACCACCCCTTGGATATGTTATTAGATTTGATTAAACCAAATTAGGTGGTATATGTAATTTTTTCACCATTGAGGTGTGTTCTTTACCCTTTGTTAGGGCGTGTTAAATGAATTTTAAAATTGTAAGTTTAATTGATCAAATGTGATAATGGAATACCATGTCCCAAGTCCCATATGCATTGTCCCTTCTCACTTATTCTTGAGTTGCCTTTCAAAAATAAAATTTTTAATTAAAAAATGGAATGATTAATGTGAATACAGGCCTTCTATTCATATTATTTTATTTAAACCACCAATTTTGTTGACTAATTGATTATAATAAGGATAATAACTTTGATAAAAAAATGTGTTCTTATATGTTATGGTTAGACTACAGGACCACTTCCATTCTTATTTACATGCCTATAGTGAGAGTTGGGGTCCAATTTTACGATCTCTGTAGAGAAGATCTTCTTTCTGGACCAATTATATTATTATTATGCACATTGGGTGATACATGGGTTATTCATTTTATTCCACGGAAAAACTCATTTAGAACATATATCATATACTCATTAGGGATATATTTACTCTTTTATAGAAATCCAAGGTTGGAATTAGAAGGAAAAATGTAATTATGCCATGAGTGGTACTTGGACTCCCTATGTGGAATGCCAAGGATGGACGCAGAGGGTAACTTATGATGTACTCTTTGAGTTAAAATTGGGCGTCCTTTATGGACTGCCAAGGATTGACTCGGTGGAAGGTGGATTTACACAGCACCATAAGCGATACTAAGAATCCTACAGGGGATTGAAAAGATAGGTTTATAAGGTGTTTGGTCCATGTTATTCCACGAATGATACCTTGGTTCAAAATAAGTAATTCCAAGAACAGTTTCAGGTTACATTACAATTAAATAATAATTAAATAATTAATTAATGATATGACATAACTACCAAGCCAAAGCATAAGCTTGGATTTTGGGAAAAACCCATATATTTTACTGATGGTATTTTTTTCCACATCCTTTGAATGTGAAATATGGGGTATGTTTTGTCTATCATTCAGGTCCCAAGACATCATTATAAATTAAATCATGATTTGGGTGATTACTCAGAGACAGTTCAGCTTAGGCCATAGAAGGTAGCATAGGATAGGTGTTCCAATAGAACCTGAACCTATGTGGGTTATATATATACCACAATTCATTTTTGATTTATTTTAATCTAAACAGTTCTTATTATATATTCATGGACATTGTGTAATTATACACCTTTGTTGGTGTCTTATTGTGTTTATCTCACACCTTTCTTGGGATTACATTTATGGAACCCAGAAAAAATTCATGGATGCAGGTATGTATTGGGTAAATCTTACAATTGTTGATACTTGATAGATTGTAGAATGGGATTTTGGTAGTATAAGACTGAGTTGTGGCTCATGATGCTATCTGGAGATAGTATTTTTTGGTATTTTGTTTTCTTTTGGTATATTGGTATGTGTGTGTGCCTGCTAACATGTATGTATGTATTTTTTTTTTATAAATAATTTTATAATAATCATTTATTATATGGAATTGATTGATTTGATTACCTAGTTATTATATTATGGATGTTAATTCATTAGTTGTTTAGTTATCTTTACGATTCCTCTATTGATTGATATTTTTATTACATTATGCTAAACTCAAGCCATGAGGGTATATACTCCCCACTATTCCACCATGGACCCTCACTGCTGGTCAGAATCCTCTGGTATACAGGGAGGTGCTCTTGAGGTCATGTGTCTAACTGGGTTGGGTTGCTATTGAATGAACCAGTTCTTGAACATCAAAAAAATGTCTCAAAAGTTTCGTTTATTTTCCTGATTATTTTTGGATGGTGGAAAGGAGAAATGGTATGTGTCGGAATTTGTTCATGATCATATTCCTCAGAGTAGCTAACCCAAGTATAATGAAAATCCATATTACCTGGGATGGTACAGGTTGTTCAGGATTGTTCTTATTACAGTTGTCTTTATTTCAACATTGGGTGAATCACATGATGATTTATATTCCTTATGGTTATGGATTTTTACCCTTGTTTGATATCATAAGGTAGTATTTCACCATGCATCATCATAAGCACTTCAATATTTATATGACATGCATTATTCCATTCCATGATTACTTCATGCATTACATATGACATGTTCTGGTTCTTTTATTTCTATTTCTTTGAAATTGTGTTTAAATTTTTATATAGGGTCTTGATAAATGTTTTCTTCAGATTTAATTGATTCGATATTTCAAATTATAAGTTTTATAGGCCATTATAAATTAAAAATGGTGATGCATGTAATTTACCTATTTGAGATAATTAATATATAAATTATAATTAATTAAAATGAAATATAATTAATAATTGAAATGGTCTCCATTAAATGGGCATGAAAATAACAATTTGAAGGATTATTTTCTTCATATATTGCAATTGACACTATTTATATTGGGGACTTGGACTTATAGTAGAGAAATTAACCCTAACCTGGCCTTAGTGGTGGGTAGTAGGTAGTGTCTATTACTTTCTTTATGATTTTTACATCTCGCAAACCTAGATTCAAGATCAAAAAGTATGGTGTGACTCCTATATAGGAAAGCTTGTGCCTATCCTATTCTTATATATATTCATTTAGTGTTTTATAAATCTTAAGGTGAGGCCTGTGATTTTAATTTGTGGAGACAATCCACCACTAAATCGTAAGCCATGATCCTGGAGGGTGATTATGACCATGTGATGGAGCTGGTAGACATTGGTTCATTGGTAGAACCAATAGTAGTGACACTTGAGGCACCTCCAGTTGTACCTAATATGGCAACTGATACCTAGTTTGGAGAGGATTTCATATGTGTTATATAGACTATTCAAGGATCACCATAGTCCACCCCAACTATGGAAGAGTTGACGCATGATTTCTAGATGAAGAATCCACCAACGTCTTCAGGGGATAGAGGACCAAAGGCTGAAGAGTCTTTGCTAGAGGCCAAACTATCAATTTTCAAGCATCTCAAGACACTTTCCAAGAGGAGAGTGAAGCATGCTATATATATTGGTTAAGAAAATTCCAAGGTATTGTGGGATATTATTACTCATATAGATCATCGTTAGGATAAGGCTTAGTAAGATTTTCATATTGAATTATATGATTATTTATATCTTGAAAAATTGTGTTTCAATAAATCCCAAGTGTTTATGAACTTTTAGAAGGGTTCATTATCAGTCATAGACTATTTAATAGACCCATGGCCGTCATTATTTCCCACAGGTTACTGAATTTTGAAATTTATAACATCAATCAAAAAAACCACTATACTACATTGTGGTATAGGATATGAATGCCTGAGTTCGAACCCATAGAGATAGTGTTAGATAAAATATCAATTCAATAAAGAATACCTAAACTAATTGTGATTTAAAAACATTAATCTAAGCTATTGATCATGTGATTGTTGAAGAATATGGGAAAAGAAAATATAAAAAGGGTTCTAGGTAGTAATGAATCATAGTTCAGAGGATCACAATGTGTGAAATAATTAATTCACAATCATCTTTTCTTCAGAATCCTTTCCTAGATATTACAATGGTTATTTTAAATTATCTCCATCCAAAACTCTCATATCACATGGTTAGGTACTTCGGATTGAAAATAATGGGTAATCGGAAACCGTATTTAGACATAGGTTAATATCAACCCCAATGGTTATGGTGGATGTCCAAACCCTAGACCTCACACTAAACACAGGAATTCAAATTACATAAGCAATGTTGATTCTTAAATAAATCAATAAATTAAACCCACTTCCCATACCTACTTACAATAGCCGTGAAAAAAAAGAATTAGGGAAGGGATAGCGATGAATAAAATTTATGCAATCACAAAATAGATTGTAATAAAAAATAAAATAACTCAAATAAGAAATCCTTTTTCACCACGTACATCCTAGAACAAAGATATCCCCCCCTCATTCAATCCATGTGAGGGTGTAGAAAAATAATACCAAAAAACCTATAGAGAAGTGGTGAAGTAGGTCTCCACGGTAGTGCATGAGTCTTGATAGTCATTCATCATTGATTCTCACACCAAGATGTATCCTAATGTGTCAGCCTATGAATGAATAAAAAGGGTTTGACATCAAAACCACACACCTTATTATCATTGTTTTTTCAATTTCCTAATACATTCATGATGTGTATGTTTACATAGTTTGTAATCTTCTTCAGTAGTGAATTCTTCATATCAATTACCATTTAGAAAAATTCAAATCATGAATGAATTTTACAATATGTAAAATCAGATGTCAGAAATATTCATTTCATAGTTAGTTTGGAGGCGGATAAAACTCATGGATTGTATGTATTATATGAAGTGAAAATTCCATTCCATAGTTTCTCCATCTATATAGCATCTTTAGTTTTATAGTGTCATGTTTATTTTCTTCTCTAGTGGTACTTAGTGTTATTTTCTATTGAAAATATTCTTTTCCCCAAAAATACATTGAATCCTTCCATATAACAAAAAACAAGTAAAACAATCCAATAATTTGATTGATAATCAATTAAATCAATGTATAAAAACACCCTAAATTTCATGCATGAAATACACTCTTCACTATTATGACCATTTTATGGAGCTCCAGCATTTCACACATATTTTATTTGGTTATGAGTTTTCTAATGCTAGATGATTTGAGGATGGTATCAAGTATAAAATATGATCACATTTTATTGTCTTTAGACTTACTATAATATCTAGAATAGTGAATCCATCACTTATTTTCGATCATAGCCTGAGATAGGCTAGAGAAGAGGGTTAGGGTGGTTTTGTGCCTTTATCTGGAACTACATTGTCCAGTAGTTGTGAGAATCAACTAGAGATTCTACATGGTGATAATAGTTGACAGGGTATAAACTCATGTATCCATGTGAGGTGTCTTCGGTGAGGTAAAGTAGGACATGCAAGGCCTCAGTGTATGAGGAACCCATTTGAGTTCTGATCTTGTGGAAAGATAGGTCATATACAACGTTTTTTCATGGAAATTTTAATCTAGTAGATAGTGAGATAGGGTTTTCACTGACATCACATTCATGGGTGGGGTTAGCAGCTTCTCCTTGGGTAGGGATATGGAGTACAGCCATCTGATCAAGCCGAGTATGTGGATGTGGCAGGGGTAGCCAGACACTAGATTTACTATGCCATTATAGTTGACCTACACATGGTAGTTATGTTATATCATAGGACCGAGCATCATGATAGATATATGTAGTGAAACTAATAGGTGAGGAGTATAGTTTAGGACCTTCTTTGGTGATAGGTATTATTCTCGTAGCTTCTACAATAGTATCTTCTATTTCGGATCCATGTTCTTCTCAATCATTCACAAATGCACCTATTGTAGAGAGCCTTGGGGTCGATGTTTAGTTTTCATGTGGTGTAAGAAACCAGATCTTCTTTTCAAGTATGATTTTTCTTTTCAAGTTGTCTTTAAGGAAAAATGGGATGAATGAATATTTTAGGAGTACACGTTGTGTACTTCCTTGTACATATTGTGTAACTTGCCTCTCAGCCCCGACCATGTCTGGCCCTCTCACAACAGTGTACATGACCGTGTGACAATGTGGAAGGACTGCCTAAAGCGGGGCCTATTAAAGACATATAGATGTTGTGTACGTTTTAATGAAACGTTGTGTACTTTTTATTTTATTTTATTAAACAGATTGGGTTCGCGGCTAATTGGAAGAACCCACTTTTTCTCAGCTCGTCTCATCTAGGAGCGACCGAAGCTGACGATTCTTCTCCGAGCCCCCAACCTGTTGTATATGCTCTGAATCAACCATTGTCGATTGTGTTGGAATCTCTACGGTGATTTCTTCCTTCTAGAGTCGTATTCCTTTATTTTTCCTCTTTCGTGAGATATCCTTATTTGAACGTTTTAGACGTTTTTGTAGATCTACGTCATTATAGGCTGATTCAAGGGCTGAAGATGGATTATATCGATCGAAAAACACCAAGGTAGGTTGTTTGTTCCTTTCTATAGTTAGTCTTTGAATATTATGGGAAAAATATCCCAATACCATAGATTGGGGTATTGTGTGTTTGGGGATTTTTACCATTCTGATGCATGTTGTACTGGTTTTCATGAGATAGAGATCTTGTTTGGAAATAGGGTTATTTTTTCATGCTATGGAGGTGTTTTCCCATGTTTTATTTGATATTCACTGTGTGGCCTAGTTTTTTCTATTAGGATGCTTGATTTCCAAGACTAGTGTTGTTAGGATGGAGTGATTTATCTAATATTGTTATATGATTTCTATCTATTTATCCAAGTAGTACTTTTAGGTTTAAATTGGTTGTGAACATCGTTTGAGCACAATTGCATTACACAAGGATGTGGGAACATATTGTAGTGAGACCAATGGGGGGAATTGATGTTGAAGGATTCCCAAGAGTGTCTATTATTATTTATCACGTTGAGAGACCATAGGGGGTTATTGACATTGAGTTCTCCCTCAGAGTGTCTATAGATACTGTTATGATACCACAGGGGGATTTGACATTGAGTGCTTCCTTAGAGTGTATGTAGTTTATCTTCAGAAGACTATAAGGTGAATTGATGGTGAGTGCTTCCTCAGAGAGTCATTATTTTGCATGAGACCAAATGGGTTATACTGTGTGAGCTATCCCAGGGGGTTGTTATATATTTATTGTTAAATGACAAGTTGAACCAGAGGGGTTAGGCTATGAGAATATACCCAGAGGGTTACTTGAGATTGATTGGCTGAACTAGATTGGATAGGCTGTGAGAACTCCCAGAGGGTTTCTTGATATCGTTTGGTAGAATAATTGATGAATGTAAATGAATGTAATTAAAACTATAGGATTGTTTAAATTAGAGTAGTTCCTTATTTATTACCATATTTTCTTATTACCTTCTATATATATATATATATTCACTAACTGTTAGGCACATATCATTGTGTGGTTTCCTACTGGGATTCGTCTCACACCCTGTTTGGGTCAAGCTTTTGGGATCAAACATATTATATTGATGTAGGTATAGATGATAGAAGGCGCCCTTCTGCATCAGGTACTTGATTACTGTGGAGCAAGAGAGCATGGGACCAAGCTAAGGATTGTGATTCTGTTGGAGTTGTTTACTTGTTTTTCATTTGTACTCTAGTATAGTATTGTATTTTCACATTGTGAATTGTTTAGATTCTTTACTATATATTGTGACATGCGTAAATATTTATATATATGTTGTATCTGTTTATTTACTATCAGTGTTCTCTTATTCACTGTTGTATGGTAATTACTGCTTCCGCTAATATAATATATTTATTTCCATTGTGTTACACTTCCAATGAGGGCATAGTTTCCCCACTATCACACCCAAGGCCCTCACTGCTATTCAGCATCTTCTGGCATTCGGAGAAATGCACTTGGGGCCATGTGACCAACCTAGTACAGGGAACCTCCAGGAGGCACCCAAAACCGGGATGTTACAAAGTGGTATTAGAGGTAGGTTTCGATCCTGGGACCTGTGGGTTATGGGCCCACATGGATCGGAATTTGACAAATCATTGCACTGTTATTCTTGTATATGACATGTATCAGATGCCAAACTTTGATCCTCGGGGCGTATGAGCCCTCACGAATCAGAATTTGGAACCTTAATGTTTGTTTCCATGATTTTTTGTGTTTCAGAGTAGTTTGTTGAGGCTAACTGTCCGAAAAATCCTAGAATACAGGGTGTGTATTTTTTAATACATTCCATGATTCCTTATATTTGAGAACGAACTATTTTTCTTAAGTACACGTTGTGTATTATATGTACACGTCATGTAGTCTCTAACCGTGTCACTGTCTGTGTGGGCAGAGACATAGGGTTCAGAAATCCTTGGAGGAAAACATTGTGTATCAAACATAAATGTCATGTTGTAGGGACCTTTTGTCCACCCATGTGACAAATGAAACATATGGATGAAACTTATGTTATACATCTCGTGTCAAGATTGAACATGTCGTGTAGTGGAACCCATGTATCCGGTCATGTGACTAACAACACGGGTCGGTGAAATCCGTCTAGTACATGCCATGTCTGACACAAACACACCGTGTAGTCTCATTCTAGGAGAACCATGTGGGTTAGTCATGTAGAAGAACTTAGGTATGGGAAAACTATTCAAGTAAATGTCGTGTCTTGGGAGAACACACCATGTGTATTGGGTGTTACACAACTTTAGATGACAAGAGTACACGGCCATATGAAGGCTTAAAGGAACACGCTGTGTAGGGGTCATACACACCGCGTATCCCGGTTTTGAGAAACCTGAAATCTTTCCTTCCCCTGTTCCTTTTTCCACTTATATGTTTTGATCCTTGATAATATTGAACTAAGGTGTGCGCTTGACCATGTAGAGTCATTCCACCATGATGTCTTCTAGTTGTATGCCAGATTTAGGGTAGTGACCAGACTCCGGACATGGTAGATCTGGGATTACCAGTAGACCCGCTCATCCTGCCTGTCTTGGCACCAACCGTCAATCTGGATACAGGTGCACATGCACAATTCTGAGTTGGCATCATGAGGTTTATGCAGACCTTCTAGGGAGAATTACATCCTACCTCATCTACGAAAGAGTTGATGCAGGTCTTTCAGCAGTAGCATCCTCCCACATTCTTAAGGGATAGAGGACCTTGGGCTTCTGATTCGTGGTTAGAAGACACACTATCAATCATTGAGCATCTGGATATGCCTCCAGAGCAGAGGGTGAAGCTTGCTACGTATCATGGGTTTGTGTCACTTATCATGGGACCGTTATGTCTTAGAGATGATGGGATATGACGTTACTCTCAGGATGTACTGGTTAGTTCACTTATAGGTTGTTGTAGACTGCTATTTTTGTTGAGTGAGTTTCACGTCACCAGAGGGAGGTTTTTTCTTACATAAGGGTGAATGGGATGTCCAAGAAAGCAAATCAGGACCGGAGTATCATGGGTTGGGAGTAGTTACATCCCATATTTCTAGTATGTATCCGGATGACCAGGGGGCTTCACATTTGGACTTTCCCCCACTGGAGGATCATTTCATGGATGTATTTCCAGAGAACTTTTCATGTATGGCATCGGAGAGAGAGGAGGACTTTTCTTTTTAGATTGTTCTAGGGGAGGCATCTATGTCAATTCCTCCTTATAGGATTACTACACTAGAGTTACAGAATCTCAAGAAGCATTTAGAGGAGCTATAGGTTAAGGGTTTTATCATATCCATCATTTCTCCTTGGGGTTCTCCTATCCTATTTGCAAAGAAGGAAGACTGTACCCTTAGACTTTATGTGGATTATCGGAATCTGAACTAGTTGACGGTAAAGAACCTATATCCCTTACCAAGTATTGATGATCTCTTTGATCATCTTCGAGGATCTCTGGTGTTCTCGAAGATCCTCTTGAGATCCAGTTATCAACAGTTGTGTGTTAGACCATCAGATATACCTCTTACATCAATTTGGACCACGTAGGGTCTATAAGAGTATATGGTTATGTCATTTGGTCTCACGAAAGTGCCTGCAGTTTTCATGGAACGGATGAACTGAGTGTTCCATCCATACATGGATTCTTTGGTGATTGTTTTTGTAGACGATATCTTGGTGTACTCTCACACTCTACAGGACCATACCACACATCTTGGGTTCATTTTGAGTACACTGAGAGTGCATTGGTTATAAACTAAGCTCTCAAAATGCCAGTTTTAGATGGGCCTAGTTCACTTCTTGGGTCATGTTATCTCAGAGATAGGAGAATCAGTAGACCCAGAGAAAGTGAGAGCAGTAGTTTCCCTAGAGAAAACGAAGATCCTGTTTGAGGTATAAAGTTATCTTGGGCTGGCTGGTTACTAAATATATTTCATACATGACTTTTCATGCTTATCAGAGCCATTGATGGGGCTCACTAAGAAGGGTGAAAGGTACTTATGGTCAGATTCCTGTGACTCAGCCTTTCAGGAGCTGAATGGGAGGTTGACTTCTGCTCCGATACAAGTATTTCCAGATTCGGGAAAGAGCTATACTATTTACATTAATGCATTACATATCGGTCTGGGAGCAGTTCTTATGAAAGGGAAGGAGTCATTGGGTACGTGTCTCGGCATTTGAGGCCACTCGATAAGAATTACCCAACGCATGATCTAGAGATGGCAACAGCTTTCCATGCTTTACGATGTTCAAGACATTATCTTTTGAGAGATTATTTTATGGTTTTCACCGACCACAGAAGTCTCAAATATATCTTCACTCAGTGCATTATGAATTTGAGACAGTGAAGGTGGGTTGTGTACCTTCAGTCCTTTGATTTTGAGCTTGCCTATATGCCTGGGAAAGGCAATGAAGTGGATGAGGCATTGAAAAAGTGGACTCAAATACAGGCAGTTTAAGAGGTCTGTAATGAGTGGAAGCTTATTGATCTGTTATCTGAGATATATTTGGAGGTGCACGACAGACATGGGAAGACGGTTCTTTCTTCTGTGGTTATTACCTCTACTCTACTACATCGAGTGAAAATCAGGTAGCTATCATATTATGAATCCCTAGTCCTATGAGAGTATGTGTTAGGGGATGAACCTATTCCAGGGTGGATCATAGGCTAGGATGATATCTTTCATTTTCATGGGTGTGTATGGGTGTCAACAGACATACACGAGGATCTGATGCGAGACTTTCACTCCTTAGTTTACGAAGTTCATCCTAGTGTCAACAAGATGTATTGAGATCTAAACTATCAGTATTTGTGGCCTGGTATGAAGATAGATTATGATGGTTTTTTTATGAGATGTTCCACCAGTCAGAAAGTGAAGGCGGAGCATCAGCGACCAATAGGGCTTCTGTAGAAATTACCCATTCCCGAGTGAAAGTGGAATGATGTCATGATGGACATCATTATAGGATTACCGAGGTCTCCTTGAGGGAGAGACACAGTTTTGGTCATTGTTATAATACTAACAAAGGCTACCCACTTCTTACCAATCAAGGAGACCTTCAACGTTGATGAGATGGTAAGGTTTTACATTTGGATGATTGTACATTTACATGGAGTTCAGTACTCCATTATTTCAGATAGGGACGCCCATTTTACTTCTCAGGTCTTGCAGGGACTACAGAGGTCATTGGGTACATAGGTACTTATAATTACAACTTACCATCCTTAGATATATGGCTAGTCTGAGCTTATGATACAGGTGTTGGAGGACATTATTTGAGCATGCATCCTATATTTTAAAGGTTCTTGGGAGAATCAAATACCTCTTGTGGAATTTTCCTAGAATAATAGTTTTCAAGAATATATTCAGATGGAACCTTATGAGGCTTTGTACAGTAGGCCATAATGATCACCACTATGTTGGATAGAGGTATCAGAGGAAGCTACGTTGGGACCTCATCATGTCTAGGAGACCACGAAGAATATATATTTGATTCAAGAGTTGATGGACACTACATAGTCATGGAAAAAGTCTTATGATGATTGAAGTAGATAAACTCTAGAGTTCGAGGCCAGAGACTAGGTTTTCCTACGTTTCACGCCGAGGTTAGGAACCTTAAGGATTAAAAAATAGGGCAAGATTTTTTTGATATATGTTGGACCAATTCAGGTTTTGGAGAGAGTCATCCGATTTTCAAATCGGTTGTAGTTACCTTAGAGGTACCGAGATATGCACGACGTCTTCCAAGTTTTTTAGCTATGGCGTTACTTCTCAGACACATCTCATGTTTTCCAACCCGAGGAGGTTTATTTGGAGGTGGATGCATCATTTGGGGAGCATTTTATCTAGATTTCTAATCATAGCGTGAAGGTTCATCATGGCTGGTATGTTCCTATGGCACAGATTCTATGGAAGCACAGGAGAGTATAGAACGAGACTTGGGAGAGGGATGTCGATGTACGATCACAGTGGCTGGAGCTATTCGAGGATTCTTCATTTTCACCACCTTGTTAGGAAAGTTCAAGGACAAATTTCTTTAATAGGGTAAGTTTATATGAACCCGGGTCTTCTTTTCATGCATGAGTTTTCTTTTCAAGTTCTTTTTGATAAAAAAAATGGGAATAAGCAAAATTTTAGGAGTACATGTCATGTAATTCCTTGTACACGTTGTGTACCCTGCCTTTGATCCCAGGACGTGTTTGGTTGTGTCATAGCCGCATACACGAATGTGTGACAACATGGAAGGACTACCAAAAGCGGGGCCTAGAAAAGGAATATACACACCATGTACTTTTTAAGGACACATCAGGTAATTTTTCTTTTATTTGATTAAAAAGACAGGGGATGCGTCTAATTGGTAGAACCCTATTCTTCTCGGCACATATTGTCCAAGAGAGACTGAAGCTGATGATTCTTCTTTGAGCCCCCAACCTTCTGTTCATGCTCTGAATTAACCATCATCGATTGTGTTGGAATTGCAATGGTGAGTTATATCTTCTTCTAAAGCCTTGTTCCTTGATTACTCCTCTTTCATGAGATATCCATGGATGAATTCTTTGGACTTTTTTGTAGATCTATGTCATTATAGGCTGATTCAAGGGTCGAATCCAAAGTATATCGACCATACAATGTCATTCTAGGTGGTTTGTGACTTTTAATATTTATTCTTTGAATATTATGTGAAAAATTGCCCAATACCCTAGATTGGGTTATTTTGTGATTAAGGATTTTAACCCTGTTGATGCATGTTTTTATTTCTTTCATGAGTTAGGAATCTTGTTTTTAAATAGGGTTATTTTTTAATGATATGGAGGTGTTTTCCCATGTTTGATTTGATATTGATTATGTGGTCTAGTTATTCCTGTTAGGATGAATTCTTTCCAAGCCTAGTGTTGTTAGGATAGAGTGATTTATCTGATGTTGTGATATGACTTGTAGTTATTTATCCAAGTAGTACTTTTATGTTTACTTTGGATGGTAAACATCATTTGTGTATGATTTCTTTACACGGGGTTGTGGGAACCTAGTGTAGTGAGACCATAGGGGGAATTGACATTGAGGGATTCCCCAGAGTGTTTATTATTATTTATCACACTATGAGACCATAGGGGGGATTGATATTGAGTGATCCCTCAGAGTGGCTGTAGTTACCATTACGAGACCACATGGGGAATTAAACTTAGTTCTTCCTCAAGGATTCTATAGTTTATCATTAGAATACTATAGGGGGAATTCACAGTTAGTGTTTCCTTAGAGATCCATTGTTTTTCATGAAACCAAACGGTATAGACTATGTGACCTATCCCAGGTGTCGTTATATCCTTATTGTTAAATGATAAGTTGAACTAGAGGGGTTATGCTGTGATAACTTACCCAAAGGATTACTTGAGATTGACTAGTTAACCCAGAGAGGATAGGATGTGAGAACTTCCCAATGGGTTGCTTTTTTGCCTTCTAGTTGAATAATTGATGAATGTAAATGAATGTAATTGATACAATAAGACTATTTACTTTTGAGTACTTCCTTATTTATTGGTTAATTTTTCTTATTAACTTCCATATATATATTCACTAACTATTAGGCACAGATCATGGAGTTGTTTCCTACTGGGATTCATCTCATGCCTTGTTTGGGTTATTCTTGTGCACCTAAATAGATTATATTGTTGCATGTATAGATAAGAGAAAGCATCCCTCTACTTTCAGTACTTGATTATTGTGGAGATGGAGAGCATGGGACCAAGATGAGTCTTGTGATGCTGTTGGAGTTGTTTACTTGTTTTTCCTTTTTACTTTGGATTAGTACTATATTAAAGCATTGTGACTTGTTTGGCATGGTTCCTAGATATTGTGACATGCATCATTATTTATATATATGCTGCAATTGTTTATTTACTATCAGTATTCTGTTGTTCACTGCTGTATCATAATTACTACATACACTATTGTTATATATTTATTTCCAATGTGTTACTCTTCCAATGAGGGCATAGTTTCCCCAAAATCACACCCAAGGCCCTCGCTTCTAGTTGGCAGCCTTTGGCATTCAGGGAAATGCGCCTGAGGCCATGTGACCAACTGTGTACGAGGCACCTCTGGGCGTAACCTGGAACCGAAATGTTACACGTGGAGTGATGATACTCAATACTCTGATGGTGATATGATTAGATATTGTGAACAATTTTTGGTAGTTTTCCCTTATGATAGGTGGGTGTGCTTCATATTAGACCTATTTTCCCCGAGATGATAGGGAATGATGTCATTATCAGGATGGACCAGTTGGATCCCTATCATTCATAAATTGACTATTATCACTAAAGGGTTCCATTCACATCACTATAGGTTGGAACCATTATCTAAAAGGGTGAATTGGATGTCTAGGTGATACGATATAGAACTGATCATCATGGTCTCGATGGGTTGACTGTCCAGATATCTAGCTTATATCTGAATGATCAGGGAACATGTCAGGATGACTTCCCTCCAGTGGTATATTATTTTAGGGACGTTTTCCCAGAAAATATTTTAATAATACCTCATGATGGATAGGTATATTTTTTCATCAATCTAGTCCTTAGAGAGTCTTTGGTATCCATTCCACCTTACAGGATGTCTACTATTAAGTTCCAGGCGCTCAAGAGGCTACTGGAGGATTTGGGAGCTATGGGTTTTATATGGGCCAGTTCTTCTCCATGGGGTTTGCTAATAATTTTCACCAATATGGTGTATGGTTCCCTTATTCTTTGAATAGATTACCGTTAGTTGAACCTACTTATGGTTAAGAACCATTATCTATTTCCCTATATAGATGATCACTTTTACTAGCTCCAAGGAGAAGGGGTTTAATCTAAGATTGTTCTGAAATATGTTTATCATCATGTACATGTTATCCCATCATCTATACCACATACATAATTCCAAAAAAAATGTATTTCTTATATGAGTATTAGGTCATTTCATTCATTTTCATGAACATGCCATTAGTTTTCATGGCTCTAATGAACTTGTTATTTCATCCATTTATGGATTCATTTGTGGTGGTATTCATTGGTGACAACAAAGAGTATTATCACACTTAACACAACCATTAAAACCATCATTAAATTATATTGAACACACTAATAGGTAATAATTCAAATTACATTCTCACAACATGACACTTTTGGATGAATAAAATTCACTTCCTAGGTCATATTATCTCAGATACAGAAGTATTAGTTAACCTAGAGAATGTGAAAGCAGTAGTTTCATAGTAATAACCCAAAAACATATTTTATATAAGAATTTTCTTAGTGATAGATAGTTATTACAAGAAATTCATGAATTAATTATCACACTTAGAATCACCTATTATAGTCTTGACTAAGAATGGTCTGAAACTTATATGGTAATAATCCTATGAGACATCCTTTCAAAAGCTAAAGTGGAGTCTGAATTTAGTGTCACTCCAAATTCTTCCAGATCAACGAATAAGTTATATAGCCTATTGTGATGAATTATGTATCAATATAGGATAGTTACTGATGTAGGATGATTGATTTATCGTGTTTGGATATCATTAGTTGGGTCCACATAAGAGGAATTACCCATCACACGATCTCTAGATAGCTAATGTTGTAAATTACCTATGCTATTGAAGGCGCTACTTATTTGGAGAAGGTTTTTAGTTATATAAAAACCACAAAGGCCTGAAGTATATATTTACATAATGTGAACTGAATTCAAATCAATTATGGTGAGTTTAATACCTTCTTCTCTTCAACTTTGATCTTTATTATACACTGAGAAAAGGAAATCCAATTGCTGATACTCTAAGTAGGAGGACTCAAACACAAGAAATAATAGAGTCTAGTAGTCAGTGACAGATTATGGACCTATTTTCTGGGATGAATTTGGAGGTTCAAGACCATTATAGAAATCCCACACTCTCATCATGGTTAGTTACATCTTAACTTCTATAGAGAGTGAAGATGAATTTCTTATCAGATTATGAGGGCTAGATCCTATGGGAGAACATTGCAGGTGATGACCCGAAAACTAGTTTTGTCATTGTTGAGGATGGGATATTTCCCATACATTGAAATATATGGGTTCCTAAATATGTTTGAGAGGATTTTATATGAGAGTACCATGACACTTTATGGGATGTGCACCCCGATCTAACAAAAATGTATTGTGACTTATTCCATCAATACTGGTAGTTGAGGATGAAGTTGGAGATAGATGGGTTTGTTAATCAGTGTTTCACCTATCATTATGTGTGTGTAGACAAATAGTGATAGGCTTTGATTATAAATATGTTACCTATTCTTGAGTGGAAATGAGATGACATCACCATAAATTTCATGATAGGTTTTCTTAGATTTCCTTAGGGTGGTTGACACTGTATTTATGGGCATAAAATGGTTGAAAAGGGTCTCCCATTTTTTGCCTACTCAAGAGACTCATTTAGCGGATATTCTCAAAAGTCTCTATATTCATGAGATCAAACACCTCCACATGCTTCAATGTTATATCATATTGGATAGAGATATTCGTCTCATGTCTCGGTTCTGGTCGGGGTTGTAAAGAGAAATGGGTTAGTTGCTACTACTGAGTACAACCTATCACCCATATACAAATGATCATTCCAAGAGTATGATAAATTTTTTACAAGAAATGATACAAGAATATTCCCTTAATTTTTGATTTTCTTTGTATAAACACTTAACTATTACCGATTTATCTTATAATAACTTCTTCCATGAGACCATACATATGGATCCATATGAGGCCCAATATAGTAGGTCATGTCGCTCACCCCTTTATTGGTTATTGGTAAGAGATGTATTTTTATTAGTTCCTCTTCTTGTAAAGTAGAATTCAATGTAGGTTTAATATATCAGGAAGTGGATTTCTACAGCCCAGTCTAGATAGAAATAATATGTCGACTATCATTGTAGATCCCTAAATTTTGAGGTGGGAAGTGAGTTTTTATTATGCGTTTCCCCTAGATTGGGTAATAGATGGATTCCGAAACAAGGTAAATTATCACTTTATTATGAATATCCCTTATATATTCTGGGGAGATTTGATTAGGTAGCCTATCGGTTGTAGTTATCTTAGAGGTACAGAGCCATGCATGATATCATCCATGTATCTCGGCTTCACTGATATCATTCTAAACTTTCACATATTCTTCATCTTGATGTGGTTGAGCTTGTGGTAGATGCATCCTTTTAGTATAATCATATCCTTATTGTTTATTGTGGAAATAAATTTCATTGAGGAAGGTCAGTTATTTTAGTGTGGGTGATATTGCATCATGGATATGTACATGATAGCAGGAGGCTGATATACAAGCCTAGTGGCTGAAGTTATTCTCAGATGATGCTTGACCACCCTTGGAAGGGAAATATGGGGACAAATATCTTTAATGGGTGAATATTTTAAGAACATAGATTCATTATGTGATGAAAACCCATTTAATTTCTATTTTTTCCATTAAATATATTCTTATGGGGTTTTTTAGTGGGGTTATAGTGAAAATGGGGGTTTTGGGGAATTTTTAGAGCATGGAGCCTATTATTTTAGAGGAAGCAGCTATGACACATAGTTATTAGAGTCCACGAATCAAAGTTCACATGAATGTTTGTTTTCTACAAACTTTTTAGTAGATTAAAAAATCATGGTTGGTGCACTACTCGTCTAACTATGAACAATGACCAAGTGAGGGGTTCTTGGGACAGTGTTGGGCACTGTGTTTTGACACCATTTGTCCATCCATGGGGATAGACCATGTGACGCCTTGATATTGGGTAAAAAATTGATTTTTCCCTTAACTCCTTAAATTAATTTTCTCTCATCTCACACACATGAGGCCATCCATGGGAAAGATCTCTTTTTCCCCTTGGGCTGGGCTTTAAGGTACCCCTCAGCCTCATACAATTTCTGAATCCTTCACCACCAGTCTCATTGGAAGTGCTCTAGTGATTTCTATATTCTTATTGTTCCTTTCGTCATTTTTCTTCCTTTTGATATAGTTAATTTGATGCGAGTCCATATTCCATATTTTGAAGGTGTTTGTCTCTTTTCGTTATTTCTTCCATTATAGACCAAATTAGAGGCCAAAAGTTGATGGGGAGTTGACTACCAAGATGAGGTGTGGGTATCATTCCTTTCCCTCAAAGGCATGGTGTTATATACATGCTACAATGATGTGCACCATATTTTCTAAGTGTCACCTAAATAAATGAATTTTTTTTGAATTAAAATGTGTAGGATTCTCTTTTGTTACCTATTATACCCATTGATAAATCATTAAAGGTTAGGGACCATCAATTTGAACTGACCCATAGGTGTGTGGCCAAATATTTTTACACCACCATGGGATGAATATGAAATTTTTTCACCTTTGGGGTGTGATATTTACCCCTTGTTATGGGATGTTAAATGAATTATATAATTTTAAATTGAATTTAATAATGGTGGGAATGGAAGTCCACATCACTAGGCCCTTGTCTCTTTTCCTTACTCAATTGCTCTTCAGTTTTCATTCATAAATGAAATGTACCATTAAAACTAATGGAAGTATTCATGTGAAGCAAGGCCTTCTAGTCTTATGATCTTATTTAAACCACCTTTTGAGGTGATTTAATTGATTATAATTATGAAAACTAATTAGATAAAAATGTGTCCTTATATGGTATGGTTAGACTACAGTCCCATGACCATTCTTATTGAAATTTCAGGAGTGAGAGGTGGTTTCAAATTTTAGGGTCTCCACAGATAGACTCTTCTAACATGAGTAACTAAATGACTGTAATGAATCACTTTTATGAACCGTGGGTGATACATGGTTTATTTTTAAAATTCTATGGATAGACTCATTTGAAAGCTAGATCTATACGCTTGAGTGATACTTGGAATAATTTATGGATTTTCAAGTATGGACTCAACGGTAAAATAGTTATTATACAATGAGTTATACTTATGATCCCTATGTAAAATTACAAGTACGAACTCATTGGGAAGCTTATCTTATATTCCATGAGTAGCTTACGCTCACATTATAGACCAATAATGACAGACTCTGTGGGAAGTTTCTTTAACACCAAACCTAGATCCATACCATGATTCATATGTGGGATGACGATGACAGGATTTTAAGGTATTTGGTTCATGTTATACATGGAGTGATGCATGGGTTCCAAATTATGAATTCCAAGGATGGTTTCAAGTTATGAACAAATTGAATAAAAATAAATTAATGGATTGATGATACAACGCATCTTCCAAGAAAAAGAACAATATTGGATTTGGTTGGTTCCTTATATTTTACTTATGGAATTATTATACATATATTTTTTTGACTTGATACATAGTGGATTCTTTATCTATGAACCAGGTCCTAATAATTCATTATAAATTAAAACATGATTTGTGTGATTTCTTGGAGACAGTATTTCTTAGGCCGAAATAGGTAGTATAGGATGTGTATTCCCTAGGAATCAGAACCTATGCATGTTATTTATATACCACATTTCATTTATTATTCTATTATTACATCCAAACAGTTTATTATGTACTCACGGACTGAATTTGATTTTACACCATTGGTGGTGGCCTAATGAGTGTATCTCACACCTTGTTTGGGCCTCCATTCTAGTACATAGATTGGCTTCATAGATGTAGGTAGGGATAGGGGAAAGTGGCTAGGTTTTAATACTTGGTACATTATAGAATCAGAGTGTGGGAGGATCGGACCGAGCTATGGATGATGATGAAATATGGAGATAGAATTTTTTATCATTTTTGTTCTATTGGTAAAATTATAACTATGTGTACCTACTTCCAAGTCTGCCTATATTAAAAAAATTATAACATGACATGATAATAATTTTATATATTACACTATTGGATGTTATTACTGGGTTATTATATGATGGATGTTTATTCTTCAGTTGTTCATTAATCTTTAAGCTTCAACTATTTATTGATATTAAAATTTCATAATGCTACACTCTTTCCAAGAGGGTATAGTCTCCTCATTATTCCACCATAGACCCCCACTACAAGTTAGTAGCCAATGGCAGATTAAGAGGTCTGTATGAGGGAATTTATACAACTAGGTTCGATTACTATTGAGTGAACTAGGTCGGGGACATCAAAAAGAGTGTGTTTATAATAAACCCCTTACCTCATGTTTTATGTGTTCAATTCACTACTCTAAATTATTGTATAATAAAAAAATTTATTTTACTAATTAACATTATTAATATTGATTTTACATATTATTTACCATTTTTTTTTTATGTTGATCATGTGGGTTGTTTAGTAGTATTCATTTCATAATTTCTATACTTTATCAATATGATGGTATCAATATTTATAGTTTCTCAAAAGATTTAATTAACACTATAATTTTCAAAGTAACATTTACATAACATTACATATGATCAAGACTTAAATAGGTGTTTCTTGATTGTTTTGATTAAATACTATAAATAAATAATTTAATGTTATCTTCCTTTTTAGTGCTTTTATTAGTCATGAAAATTTATTTTACCATTTTATAATTTTAATAATGACATAATTTCCTCATTAATGTTTTATTCAACCATATATGTAATTATTAAAACCAATCGGGAAGGAAAATTAAAGTTCTAAAATATTATGAATTCAAGAATAAGAAAGAAATTGATATTTAGTGTTTATGTTAGAAATATATAATAACTGTACGATTTATCACATGTTATTAAATTGAATAATTTTATTTTGAAAACTTAATGATAGAAGGGGAAATTAACAAAATATAATAAAATGTATTATCACTTATTTAATACCACTCTTTAATTATAAAACATATGACTTCATTGCTTGTGATTAGGTGAGACTAATAACATCATAATATAGTGGGGTTGATATAAATATGTATTTTGGTAGAGTTTATGTAATGTAAGGAGTTTTGAATGTAAACAATAACAAGAAGTGTATGGTTTTATGTGTGAGGTATGAAAGAAGATGTTTCAGAATAAATAGATTAAATAAATAAATATATTTAGTTCAAGGAAATCAAATGTGATAATTGTTATATTAAATATTAAATGAATTTATAGATTAATAGATTCATTATATGGGTTTATAATAACCATATAGCATTTATAAATCTCAAAAATAATTCATACATTACAAATACCATGTTTATATGGTATTTTACCAATTGATTTTATATTTTACTATATACTCTTTGTGTAACTTACCTGTTGACTAGTCTTATCATATTAATTCATAAAAGGATTTTTTTTCTGTCAAAATTAATTTATAAATGAAGTAAATTCAATATATAAATTGAACATAACAATACTTTAGTTTCACATGTGATGGTAAAAAGAATTGTTCCATTATAATTTTTCAGGTAAAAAGAGATAAAACATTTTATTAATTATTTTAAATATTCATTTTTAGTACTATAATACATATTTTTTCATATTATATAAAATATCTACTTATATATATATATACTTCATTTTTTACACATATTTTTCACCCATAAAGGTAACTTTTAAAATTCCAATGATCTTGTTACCATTATAATAATCATATTTATAACAACTACCTAATACATTTACTAAATTTATATTACATATTACACCACTATATAGTCCCCTTACATTCTACACCATTCATTCACTTTATTTTCTAAACTGTATCCATATTTATTGTACAATATATATATTGCCTTCCTTGACTGTTATTTTCATAGAACAATAATTCTTAAACATATGATATTCTGAGGGACCATGTGTGAAAACCCAGATAATTATAAAAATAATTCAATATTGTGATTTATAAGTATTTTTTAAGGATTCACAATCATCGTAGTTTTATAAATAATTTTATATAGAAATTTAGTTGAAAAATGAAGAGTTTTATTTATTTGAATTTGTTTCTCCTGAACTACATGGTTTTATTTAGAAGATAGATTTATAAATTTTTAATATTTATTTTGAAAATATGGAAATAATTTTTTTATCAATATATTAAATATTATTATGTTGAACTTTTAGTATTTTTTTAAAAGATATATTGATGATTGGGTAGCGAAAATTTTTGATTTTCTCAAACTGTAATTTTTTTCATTAAACTATGTTTTTTAAAAGTATAATTATATTTTTTATTTGGTTTTAAATATTTATAATATCAATTTTATTAAAATTATTCTAAATAATTCCAATGAAATCCAAATTATATTATATTTTATAATAATTTCATTTTTAATCTAAAAAGCGAAATCTTGTTTTCATTCACTTATATTAAAATTAATTTATATCATATCTGAAAAATGCTTCTGTAAAAATAGATTATATAATTTTGATTCAAGAGGTTAAAATTTATTAATTATTTCAATTTTAGTTTTTCTCAATATGCATAGTAAACATGGTAAAAATGTGTCACCCTGTAAAAGGGTAAATAAGTAAAATTTTGGAAAATATTTTGCTGCAAGGAGAAAAATTCTCATATTAAATATTATTAGATATTTTTATTTCAAACCATATCACCTTAGATTAAAATTTTAGTATTTTTTTATAAATATTAACATGTGTAGGATTTTTAAATTATTTAAAATTCTAGAAAATTTAAAAGTTCCCTACTCCCCTCACATATAAAAGGGAACCACCTATCCTCTATTCCTCGCACAATTGGGACACTATATCTCCTCCAAATACCTACTTAAATTACCACCCAAAATTGTGACCAATTTTATTGATGTCTTTTATTCACCAAATATTAACCCAATAAGGCTTAATCGGTATTCCAATTGTGGTTTTTCAAAGAAGAGGAAAAACACTTAACTGTGTTTTTTATATTTATTTCTTCTTCTTGATACTTCAAATATTATTTAAAAAAGGTAAAATAAAAATATAAGTATCATTCAGTTATTTAAATTTTATTATAATTATTAAAGAATCATTTTTTATTACCTTTTCCTTGCTATTAAAATTGAAAAAATTTCTTATGCAAACATGTGGACTACCACCTCCACAAAGCTATGTGTGTCATTTTTAATCATTAGATTATATAGATGATTAGAGTGATGAATAAAATTAATATATATATATATATATAATATTTATGAAATGATTTTAATTATATAAATATAATATAATAATCACCTTATTATCCTTTCTTCCCTTTGGAAATATATAATCATGCTCGTGTGTTTGTGTGAAATAGAACAACCATGAACTGATGTGATTCATTTTTCATTTACATATTACAAGGATGGTCATAAATATGGAAATAATAAATAAATATAAAAATATTAACATATTTATGATTCTACAAAACTAAAATATTAACTAATTTATTTCTTTTCTACTCAACTGAAAAATAAAAATTTCATTCATGCATATGTACAAACTGTTGTCTCCATGAAATGATATGATTAATATTTCATGGCCTCCATCAATGGTTAGTTATAAAATTTTATTTATTTTTAATTAGGATAATTATATCATTTTTAATATCCTTTAGGAAATTTAACAATAACCCATTTCTCCAAGATCAATACACCAATGTGGTTTTAAGGTTATAAACTAAATGACACCAAATAATCCATTGTAAACTTAACCATTTTCATAACTAAATAAAAACGGTAAAAAATAAAATAAAATAATTAAAATTAAAGAAATTATCCTAAAAATGTCATTAATAATTTATTAATCTAATTTTGTTTTATTATTCAGGACTTAGAGAATATACAAATATATATGGGACATAATGTAAGGTACTGTAATTTAAAATGTTTTTTAAAATGTTTTAAACTTTTTTTATCTACAAACATGTTATTTAAAATGTTCCAGGAATATTATTATTTATACATAAATGATTTTGAAAATTAGTTTCAACTAATTTTTAATTTATGTTTAATATTTAAAAAAGGGAACTTTTATGTATTTACCATATGGGTTATTTTGAATTTCTAAACCAAAATTAAAAAGAATGTTTTTATGGTCTACAACTTTACCAAATTTTTAGAAATTTTAGTCGTTATTAATTATTCGGTTTACTCCATAAGATAAAAAAATAAATTAATATTATTTTTCTCCCCTTTTAGGAATTTTTTATTTTTAAAAGTTTCTAAATAAAAAGTATATTTCTACTTATGATTATATGAAAATGGAAGGTGGTTCACTTATGGGTGGAAAAGTGTTTTCCAAGGTTTTTATGAAAAAAAATGTGAAACCATATAAATATTTTATTCATTATATGGTAATTTATAATTATATATGATGATGTGTGATCCCAATACAACTTATGAGAACATGTGAGCCTGATATAGCCATCTATTTCATTGGGTAGTGATGTATTCATCGAAGGTAAAAATGAGGTAGATAACCAAGATGGTTATTCCAATGGAGTTAACTATAATTTGTTTATTTTAACAATAGTTAATCACGAGTGAAAATGGGTTAGGAATATCATGCTCTGAGATACATTTATAATGCTTTAAAAGAAGGTATTTCATGGAATTCATTTTATTTCATGGGTAAGTAATTGTTATAAACTATTAATGTGGAAAATTTTGTTTTATAAATAAATTCATTCATGAGATCCCATATACATCATTATTACTTCATGTTTTTTCAATTATTTCTAATTGTTTCAAAAAAATTCATTGTTTAATGGTTTATTTTCTTATGTGGATATGTATTATTTTGGTTGTCAATTTTTTATTGTGAAAAAAGGAAGAAAATTCTAAATTTTTCATGTTATTCACTTGACTAACAGAATTCATTTTTTTAATATCCCTTACTAAGGATTATTTTTCTCACCCTTTATTTTAAATTGTTTTAATAGGATATATTTATGATTATAAATGTTATAAAGTTCAAGATTTACACAATAGTGACTCTTTATAAATGAAAAAACTTGTTTTGACTGAAATAGGAGCGTAAACATAATGCTATATGTTGTAAAAAACATGTGTAGTTTTTGAATGTTAACACTATATTATGTATGATTTTACCTATTTATCTAAAACAATTAACCAAAATTATATCGTCCAAAAAATAAATTGAAAGCCTTGTTATAAATATGGTAATTATGGGTTATTTACGTTACAGTTCATAATAATTAGTATCAGAGGAAGGTTTGAATTAATATTGAATTGGTTCTTGATTATAATATAATTGAAAACACCCTTATCAAATGTATTCAATTGAGTTGTTATAATTGAAAAAATAGTAACATATGTTTTAGGATAAGGGTTTCATCTTCCCAAGCACTTCACCTTAGGGTGCATCTATTCTGTTTGTTAAAAAATAGGATTTTTTATGAAACTTTCCATTTATTATAAATTATTGAATTACATAATAATTAATAACATGTATACATTACCTTATATCAATGAATTTTTTTATTTATCTAGATTGATTAGTATTTTTCAAATATTGATATGTGTTCTGGGTAACAACAGCTGAAATTGAAGGAATAAGACTTTCTAAGGATGGTGTTCTATACTTTGTATAGGTATTTTGTGTCTGTGGTTATTCCTATAGATTTAATAAATGTGATCATTATAATTATGAATTATATTAATTTAGTTTTCCTGGTTTATTTAGATAAAATTTTAGTGGTTTTAATTGATGAAAATCTGATTTATTCTAAATGTTTTAAAGATTATGAGAAACACTTATGGATTTTTTTGCAGACATTAAAATAAAATAATATGTATGTAAAATTTATTAAATATGTAATTTTGTTACAAATGATTTTAATAATTTATGATATTGTATATAAATATTAAATAAATTTTAATCATTCTAAAACTAAAGATGTGAAATTGTGGTTGATGCCTATAAATTTTATTTAAAATCAATGTTTTCTGGGATTAATGGGTTTCTATATATGGTTTGTTAAAAAATATGATTTTTTATATATACCACTAACAAATTTAACTTGAAATGTTGTTGAATTCATCTGGATATAGGAATGTGATGGATGTTTCTAGGAATTAAAAAGAGTATTAGTTAATTCACAAGTGTTATACTTTCCAACTACAAATAGAGAATTTTCCATTTATAATGATTCTTCTTTAATAGGTCTTCATTGATTCTTAATGGAAGACGATTATGTAATGGAATATTCATCATGTCAATTAAAACTCCATTAAAATAATTACCTTAGGCATGAACTTGATCTTAAATTTGTCAATTTTTCATTAAAAATATTGAAGAATATTATATATGGGGTAAAATGTGAAATATATACTGAAAATGAAAGTTTAAAGTATATATTCACCCAAGAAGAGTTGAACATTAAGAAAAAATGATTATTGTAATTTATAAAATATTAAAATTGCATGATTCACTATCATCCAAGTAAAGAAAAAAAGGAAGTTGATGGATTAATTTTCAATTATATGGTATCATTAACCATGTTACATTTGGAACATGATCCTTTTTTAATGATTCAATATATGTTGTCCTAGAAATTTTTCATGCAAAAAAATCTTCTATATTAGCTTAGGTATCAGTGCATTCACCATTGTTATCATGAATAAAGGAGTATTTGAATGAAATCATGGGTTGATTGAAAGTGTTGAATTGATCAAGAAGAGTAACTTCCCTAAGATTAATGTTGATAAAGAAGGTGTTATCATATATAAAAAGTGGTTATGTGTTCTTAGTGAATCTTAATTAAAAATGAATTCTTATGTGAATCCCTCATCTCATTATTTTTTGTTCATCTTGGTAGTCCAAATATGTATAGATACATTTGGTTATATTATTGATCGGAAGGTACAACAAATGATATTGTTTATTTTACCATGATATTTTTGGATTCTCAACTTATTAAAAACTGAAAGAGGTGATTTAGACTTTTCTAGTTCTTAAATAGAAATTGGAGAATATATACATGAATTTTGTGGTGGCATTTCTAAATACATCTCGAGGTAATAATTTAATTTTGGTAATTGTTGATCATTTGACTAAATTAGAGCGTTTTATTCCTATTTGGTATATTATATATTTAGATAAACTTCATATACATTATCTTAAAAAGGTAATATAATTACCTGGGATACCACTCTATTTTACCTAATCCTGATCCTTGATTTAACAATTATTTTTTTAATGGTATTCAAAAGTCATTGGGTACTAAATTAAATTTCAATATTACATTTCATCGTTAATCTAATAGAAATTAAGAATAAATAATTCAGGATTTTGAGGATATGATTCATGATTTCTCTATGGGTTATCATGGAATTATGGATCAACATATTTCATTATTTTAATTTTCATGTAATACCAATTTTCATTCCAGTATAATGTTGGAAAATTCTAAATCATTATATGGAATGCGATGTCAAACTCTATCATGTTGCGATAAAGTGTGTGAATAGAATTTTGTGGGAACATAATTGGTAGAATAAATAGATGAAAAGGTAAAGATGATCAAGCACTATATAAGGGAATATTTTATTAGATATAATATTTATACAGATAATACGATAAAATACCTTTCATTATATATATGTTATTATGTTTTTCTTAAAGTATCACCTTGAAAAACAAAAATGTGTTTTGTTGAATTTGGAAATTATGTATGAAATTCATTGGACCAAAGTAAATTCATGAGAAATTGGAATAATTTTATTATTGGTTTCCCTTACCTATATTTTTTTCATAGTTACATTATTTGTCTCATTTTTCATTTCTAAGTAAGTATATAAACAATGATCTCTTTTTTTGAGCCCTATGGTAGAACTTTTGGAAGAAAATATTTCCTATGAAGAAAAGCCTATTAAGATATCAGTTCATAAAGAGAAAGTACTATGAAATAGTTTCATTTATAAGGTAATTGTTTTTGTAATAATCTCATGATTTTTGAGGTAACATGTGAATCATAAAATGATATGAGGGAAACATACTTTCATTTTTCAAGTAACAAATAAAGTAGTGAGGATGATATTTTTTAAAGTGGGAAGAATGTGAAAACCAAGGTAATTTTAAAAATAAATAGATATTATAATTTATAAGTATTAATTTTATGGATTCATGATAATCATATATTTTATAAATAATTTTATAAATGTTTCATATTCCAAATAAAAGTTTTATTTAACATAATTGTTTTTCAATGAACAGTGTGAGTTTATATAGAAGAAAAATTTGCAAATTTTAGAAATTGAATTTGATAAAATTTATTTCACTTTTGAAATAATGATATCAAATTTTTCTTAAGGTTATTTTTTTAAATTTTTTTGAGAATATATATTTTTGATTGAATACTCAAAAAATATCATTTTTTGCAAACAATTTATTATTTTCTTCAAATGAAAAAATTCAAATGTATCATTATATTTTGTAATTAGTTTTAAAGTAACATAAAATATATTTTAATAATAAAAATATAAATCATTAAAAAGGAGTCTACAATATATTTTATTTTGGTATAAGTTAATTTTTATGGTTAAAAACACATGTTACACCAAAAATATTATTTTTTGTATTTATGAAAACCCATATTAAAATAATTTAATGAAAATTATAAAAATTGAATGATGAAAAATTGATTCCATATTTTTAATTAGGATGTTCAAATTTATTATTGATTTGATTTTCATTTTGGGTCATTAGGAATAGTAATCATGGTAAAAATGTGGCACCAAGGTAACGAGTGAATCAAGTTAATTATGTTAAATACATTATGATAAGGCCACAAATTTTAATATTAAATATTATTTATTTTTGTTAATTCAACCCTTATCACCTTAACTTTAAAACTGTATAGTTTTTTATCCACTTGAACTTGAATAATAAATTTATAATATTTAAATGTTTATAAAAAATACATTTGTTTCACTCCTCTCGCATATATAAGGTCAGATCCTATCTTATAATCCTCATATATTTTAATAACTCTATCTTAGATAATTATGGATTAAATCTCCCCCAACATCACTACCATTATTTTATAGGTCTTTTTCAAAAAAAATACCAAGCCCGGGAGGCTTAAAGAGTAAGCCAAAGGTGGTTTCCCAAAGAAGAGGTATAACTCTTAACTGAGTGTTTCATGTTTATTTATTCACCTACCTCCTTAAAAAAATTTAAACGCAATTAAATAATAACATAATTATCTTTAATATACTTGAATATTTTTATGATAATGGAAAAATCATTTTTCATCTCTGTTTCCATCCAATAGTAAAGGAAAACATAACTTGTGCATAAGTATGTACGATCTCCTCCATGAAACAATGAGTTTTGTTTTCATCATAAGATTGTTTGGCTTGCTCAAACGATATATAAAATTATTTTATATGATATTTAAGATAAAATTGTGATTATTTAAATATAATATATTAATTTTAATTAGAAATAATTCCTCTAGATGGTGCCTTTTGGTTGATTGTATTTCATGACAAGGTTTTATGTTGTTGATGAAGGATGGTTCTCAAAGGATTCATAAAGGGTGGTAGAATATTCAATGGATGATCGTGTGGAGTGAGAATGTACAAACCGATCACATAGATAAAAAATATCCCAAATAATTACATGGAGTGTGAATTTTAGAACTGATCACACAATGTAATAATGTCAAGACTAATCACACAGAGAGAGAATGTAAAAACTAGTTATGTGGAGCGTGTATGCTTGAAATTATCATGTAGAGTGTGAATTTATAAACTGATATTGTGAAGCATGAAAATTTTAACTTAACATGAAGAATTTTCACGTAGAGTGTGAATGTCCTCAATGGATGTTGTTAATAAAACAGGTAAAGCACTTGAATATATTTCATGATTGTTAGTGGATCTCCTGGTCAGATCATGTGAAGCACCACATGGTTTTCACGGGATCATGTGATGAGAACACACATAACACCGAATGATTTTCAGGGTATCTTATGGTAAGATAATTCGAATCACATGAAGGAAAATAGACTTTAAATTATATAATTATTTTGTGTTTGATCGAAATAATGTTACCACGTGATAGTAATTTGATCACATGAAGTGGTAGAGGAAAATTTTGATGGCCACATGATTTTCACATGATTATGTGATAAAGTCACACAAGACATGAATTATTGTAATTTGATCATGTGATGTGATCATCATACATGTTCAAATATGATACAAGTGATCATGTGAATCACTTATCACATATGGCATGCAATCATACAAAGATATCACATGAGTTGTATATGGCTAATTACTGAGGGGGTGGAAAAACAGTTAACCACAATTTATAGAGTTAAGTTGGTGTATTTCTATAAATAAATACCCCCTAAAAGATAATTAATAAAGAATATAATTTATATTATGTTTTTTGAACTAAATAAAATTATTTCACAAGCCTTGAATACTGTCTTGTACTGAAATCATGTGATCTATGTTATCAGAAGAAGGTATCATGGAAGAGTATTGTGGAGATATATAATTAAAGAATAGTGTGAAGTGATTTATGTGTAGGGTATTTTTAAGAACATTAAGACCCATATATATGATATAAACTAAAACCCCATAAAGTGGTCTCATTCTAGAGTTAGGTGTTCTACCGGAGGAGAACAATGACTCACAATGGTATCTCCCTAACTGATCTCATGAAGGGATCTCGCATAGTGGTCTCATGGTTTGGTATTATTGAGGGGTCTTGTATAAGGGTCTTGTAGAGGAGTATCATGGTTAGTTATTAGGGAGGGGTCTTATAGAGGTTTCTAATGTAGGGGTCTCAAGGAGTAGTCTTACGGAGAGGTATCATGGGTCAATCTTTCTAAGAGGCCTTGTGAAGGAGTATTGCACATGGGTTACACACTCCCAGAAACAGTCATGTGAAATGATGGTTTTAATATCATTTATGAATCAATAGAATAAATATCCACACAATTATTAATATAGTCAAAAATTATTGTCAAAATAATCTATTGGAGGAGTAGTGCATTCACATGGTAAAGAGAGCAATTAGCTTTGAAATAGTGAATTGTTGAAAATCATAATGGAAGTGAGTCCTCTTTGATCCTTCTAATATTATTTTTCTTTAGTTTATTTGGTTCATCAACACATTTAATTTAATACTCAATTTAAGAACCCCAGTTAGGGTGAACTAGTAAAATTTATGTATCATGTGCATATTCTAATTACCATTTATTTTGTGCTATAAGAGTGAGAGAGAATATAGTTTTATTTAATAATGAAACAAGATCCAAGGAGATTGTTGTTTTAATAAGTCATACCCTAATTCACCTCCCCCCCTCAGGGTATTTAACCTTTTTACACTAATAATAGGGGAATGTCTTAAAATTATAGTTTCTCTCTCAAAAGAAGCAATAAAAAAATTTAAATAAAAAGGAATTCGGATCTTTTATAGAAAAAATTGATATGGAAAAATCAAATGAGGAATTATATATAATATTTAGGTATGAATTTATTTATAGATTAAATGCATGTTATATATACTATCATGTACTTTGAATACTTATACAAATATAAATGAAGAGAAGTGAATGTTGATTCCAGAGGAATCAATTATGTAGGAGGATCTCTATACAATCAAATTTATATGAAGGTGACTTCATGTAAGTCATCACAATCTATGAGAAACACCTTCTAAATTACAATTAATTTGATTAAAAAGTCTAAGAAGTTAAGTTGAATGTTCTATGGATTGAATAGGAGTACCTGATAATACACCCGAATTATTATGTAGATGTTTTCTTGGATTGGATAAATTTTGTTATGGAAGACATGTCTGGTCACAGAGAAATTCTCAAAGACGTAAAGATTGTTAAAAACATCTTGAGAAGACTTACACCTCAGTTCAACCTAATTTTTTTGGTACTAGAAGATAAATATCTAGAGTATCTTACATTGTATATCTTACACAATTATATTTTCAGTTATAAGATGATAAATGACAATAAAGAGTCTTTGGAAAAATGGAAGTCTAAATAAGTGGAATCCAAATCCATGAAGAATATTTTTATAGAAGATGGTCAGGAAGAAGACATTATAGATAGGGTTGTGTCATTTTCCCCCTCAAAACTACAATGGGGGAAAAGAAATTTTAAATGTAAAATCACTCTTTCAATATTTAATTGGGGATAAGTTGGACATTTTTAAAAAAAAAAAGAAGATTCAAGATAATGATACAGATAATGATAAAACACCCCAAAAGAAGTTGACAGTTAGTGTTATTTTTAAAGAATGTACTAAGAGATTTTTTTTCAAAAAGAAGAATCTTATTTTACAAAAAAATTATAGTTTATAAGATTTTAAGGTAAAAGATAAGGAATGGTGAAAGGATCCTAAATAATATTTTATAGAGGAATTGTGGATAATTATAAGTTAATGGGAAGAAAGAGAAAACATCGATGGAGATTTTGAAGTAAGAGTTAACCTTTATGTTGTACTAAAAGATGTAATTGAGGAGAAGGATATTTTAATATCCCAATAAAATAAATAAAATATGGTGGTTAATGTTGAAAAACATTATGTTCAATATTAGGAAGATGTGAAGTATTAGCTAAAGGCATAAATTGAAATTATCATATCCAAAAGTCCAGATAACTCTAAAAAGTTAATAAAGTTCAATTTCATGGTTGATGAATAGAACAATGTTATCAAATTTCTTACTAACATAATAAAATAGTGAATAATGTTTTTTGAAGAACATGGGGAGGAAGTTGTCATCCTATGAATAAAGGAAAAATATGAAGTGAAACTATTGACACCTAATATGATTTTTGGAAAGCAGGACACATGGGAGATATAAAAAGGGAAATTTCAATTCGAAGGCCTAGTAAAACAGTGAATGGAATATATAGGGAATAAAATGAGACATCAGAATGACACAACTGGTATGCGTATTGATCTCAATCAGAATTTGATAATGGTTGATGTTATAACCCAAACACCCACTCTATGATTGAATGTTTACATGGTTTGAATCCAAATTAGAAGATTCAGAGACCCCAAGGGAAAATCTATGGTAACAAAATGAAGCATATAGAAACACCTTGTATCAGGTGCTATTGTTTTGGAATGATAGAGAATTTCCCAAAACAATTATTCTATAGAAAAGAGGTATAAATAGGTAAAATAGAAATAGAGGTTGAGAAATATATTTTAGTTTTCCATGAATGATTTGAATGTTTATTTTTTTGGTAGTATGGAGATACATGGAAGGACCTTTATCAACAAAAATATAGAGTATTGTACTAAATTATACCAGAAGTGGTTTTTTGAAGTTGCTGAAGGGATCTATGAATGATATGAAAATATATAATCAATTTTTATCTTTTAAAGATATGGTTGAACCTTCATATTGTGAGGAAGACAAAGAATATCAATAAATATTAATTATTAAGAAAAATACATTGGTTAGAAAGAAATATTTTGAGAATTTTGTGGTAGAAAATACTGCATGAAAATTATTATATTTAACTAGAATATATATTATTGATAGTGTATGTACCACCCATATTTTAGTAAATAAGAATCCATTTATACATATTATGTACGATAAGTAAGTTGTTATAATATTTTGGAAATGATTTAGGCATGTCGATTATGGGATTAGGAAAATAAGATTTTTGGGATGAAGGCATTAGACTTTTAGATGTCTTAGTTGATAAAAGTATTAATCATAACATTCTATGTATCATTCAATTGTGTGAATCAAGACATTATATAAGATTGAACAAGAATAGTTTAATCATTATGGGAAAATATAGTTCTAATTATTTACAAGGATAGTTTACAAAGGGGAATATCTATCTTCTTAGTGGAGAATAAGACCGGTGATTTGTGCCCAAGGAAGAGAATAGAACATGTTGTGGCATAAACATATCTATTATCCGAGCCAAACATCAATGGAAGATTTTGTGAAAATTTATTCTACTCGAGATCACCCTATGTCATCATGTTATTATACTCATACATGTGATTCTTTCTAACAAGGGAATATTACTCAAAAGGTGTATAATTAAAAAGAACAAAGGACAACATGAGTGATTGAACTTATGGTTATTGATGTATGTGAAACTATGTATCAAATAGATATTAATTTAAGTTGAAATTATATCCTTTTAATTGATGATTTTATTATATTGTAATGGGTTTCAATTTTCTTCCACAAGTCTGAGGTTTTTAGTTTCATAACACGTTATCATAGGGATATTGAAAATATGATAGATAAAAAAAGTCCAAGTGATTTGAACTGACAACGGAATGGATTTTAAAAATATAAAACTGGATGATAATCTTGAGAAACATTTAATAAGGTTAAAAAATCTAAGTAGTAAGGACTTGACCGAAAAATAGAGGGATTTAAAGAAGAAAAAAGACTATAAACAACATGTCTAGAATGATGCTGACCAAGAAAAATCATCTGGATAAATTTTGGAAAGAAGAATTGTTGAAATCCGACTATATTTTTAAAATATCATTATTTTTTCCAAAAGAATAAAATACTCCATATGAGTTGTGGTATGGAAATAATCTGGCATTGATGTACTTTTGAGACTTTTGAAATGAATGTATCTGTAGCAATAAGAAAAAATAAATAATTTTTTAATCCAATTTAGATGAGGGACAATTTATGGTTTACTCCTGAATAATATTAGCATATAAATTCTTTAATAACTATCTAGAAAATTTAATTTAGAGAAAACAAATTGGGGGAAATGTGTAAAATATTCAAAAAATTATTAAACAGTTCTATTTGGATTATGATGAAGTGTCTAGAAGAACAAGGGGTAAAAATTCCTGGGGAAGGCTTGGAAAAGGATTCTGGTTATGAGAATAATAATCTTATATTGAACCCAATGAGATGAGAATAAATTAATAAGAAGAATATCATCAGGGATTATATAGTACTAAAATAAACGAGAAAGATGAAGAGTCTACATCATACAATTTTTATCAGTGGTATAGGAAAAATGTTTTGAAGAATATTAATTAAATGAGAATTAGATTTATGTGACGAATGAAGATCTTGACCTAATCAAAAAGAATCATGAATGGGAGATTTTTTTAGGACCGATAGATAATAACATCCTTAGGACCAAATGGGTTTTCTATAACAAGTTAAAGGAATTTGGCACATTAATTTTAAACAAATCACAATTTTTTGTAGGGGATACTCCTAGATTTGGGGTATTGATGCTGATAAAAAAATTCCATATATTTAAAGGCTAGAAACAATTTTATTATTCATGTCCATAATAGAACAAATGAAATTAATGTTTTCTAGATGGATGTGATGTGATAATTTCGGAATGGTGCTCATGAAAAATATGTATAAATTGAAACTCCAATTGGTTTTCTCATTAATTAATATGAGAAAACATTTATTGGTTAACTAAGGGACTATACGGGTAGAAACAATCATCAGGATCATGTTAAGCATAACTTGATTAGTATTTGAAGATTTCTAGTTTTAAATGCGGTTGACTACATTATAACCATTCTCTAAATAACGACATCAATAAAAGGATGATTGTGTGGGTATATGTTGATGACATAATATTTTGGGGATAGAATTAAGTGTAGTGTAAACACTTTTTATAATTCATGAGAAGAGAGTTTTAATTGTTAATGATTGGTGATAAAACATTTTTCATTGGTTTATAGGTAAGAAAAGGAAAAAATAGAACATTTATTTCCCAATAAAAAGAGGAAAAGATGTTTTGAAAAGAGTTTGAATGGAAAATTCCAAAGAGATGAAAACTTGTGTTGGAACTCAGATTAAATTATCAAAATATGATGAAGAAAAATCAGTAAATATCAAAGAATACAGATAAATCATTGGCCTTCTACAATTGTAAACAATGACATAACCGAGCATTGTTTTTACCACAATATAGAAGTCATGGTATCAAAGTAATCCAAAATAGATCCACTTAATTTTAGTGAAAATAATACTTCCGTATATAAAAGTAATAATATATTTAGGTTACAATAAAATGAAAAATCATCAAATGAGTTATAAGGCTTTACATATGTTGACTAGGCTGGTTCAGAAAATGATCGAAAGTCAATATTAGGTTGTGAATTTTTATCTTGGAATACTATTCATTTCATTGTTAATAAATAAATAAGATTTGATAACCTTCATCAATGTAGAAGATTCATACATAATAGATACACAAGATTTCATGTTATTACTGTAGCAGAAGTAGTAGCTTGAAGATATGAGAGATAAAGTGAAGTCACCAATTATAATTCATTATCATATTTCAGGTGTTATAAATCTTGAAAAAATTGAGTACATTACTCAAGGGAAAACACATTGAATTCAAATATAGCTTCTTCAATGGGAAAGTGGACCATGTACTTGTGAAGTTAGAATGTGACGATGCTAAAACTATACTATCAATGATGATGAATCGTAAAAAAGAGTTATAAGTTCATGATACATGTAGTGGTCACAAGAAGTGATCTTAAGGGATGGGCTTGTTTTATCATTTGGTGTTGAGAAGGTTTTTAGTTCAAGATTCAAGAAAAACATGATTCATTAATAAAATATTCATACTACTCTTATTTTTCACATAGATATTTTCTCTTATGGGATTAGATTATGTGTTATGGAAATCCATGATTGAAAATTGGGGTTACAGAAAGAAAATGGTTCTTATTTGAATTACATATCATAAATTTAGTTCTTGGAGTTAATAAGTGTTGTTAAAAACCACCAAAGGGGGATATTATTGGAAAATTTCATATTTATGGTTCTTTGTAGGTTGATTTTGTTTGTTGGCATGGTTTGATTTTGTTGATGAAGGCTTGTTTTCAAATGAGGAATTAATAGTTGGCATGAATGTCAGAACTGATCATACAAAGACCTAATATCATAAACAATAATGTTGAGTGAGAATTTCAGAACTGAACACAGAGAGTGTGAATTTACGAACTAATCATGTGGAGAAATAATTTAATAAAAAATAACATGAATAATTAATTAAGAATAGAAAAACAATAGTGTTAATTTCTGGACTTATCACATGATGTGTGAATGTCTGAACTGATCACGTGGGGAATTTTTATTTGAACAGATTACATGGATCATTCTAGAAGAGCGTGAATGTCCTCAAGGGATCTTGTAAAGAGATCATTAGAAATCACTTTAAGACACCATATGATTGTTAGTGGATCTCACAGTGAGATCACATGAAGCCGGACATGATTATCAGGGGATCTCATGAAGATATCACATTAAGCACTAAAATATTTTTAGGGTATCTTACAGTGGGAACATATAATAAATATGAATGAAATTATATTAGAAATGATGGAGATATCAAAAGGTTGTTTAGAATCACATGATTCCATGATAGTCATTTGATCACGTGATGAGATCATGAAAACATCTAGAGGAAAGTCAGTGAGTGCAAGATTGTATATATGATCATGTGATTAGTTCATGTGAAGAATTATGATATTCAATTCATCAACTGATGGGATCATGTGACATGCTCTAAGAAAATATAGGTGATCATGTGACTCACTTCTGACATGTGGTAGTTGATCACATGAAGATCATATATTTTAATTCTAAGTAGGTGGAATAGATGAATAAATGAAATTTATGGATTTAAATATGTATATTTATTATTTTCAACCCCACATAAACTATCCTTGAGAATAAAGATAATTTTTCTTAGGTGATTTGATCTAAAGAAAAGTGTTTCACAAGAGATTAAGAAGTCTTTTCTCCCAAATAATCTGATCATAATTATTAGAATAAGCTATCACAGGGAGATCTCATGAAGGAATCATGTGAAGTGAAGTATTCTTAGGGTGTTTCATGCATAGGAATACACTTTTATATCACATGAAAATATTAACCTTAAAATCTTCTCATGCTAGATTCACTCAATACACATGAATAGAAGGGCACAAGATTGGATCTCTTGGCGTGATCTCATGAAGGGATCTCATAGAGTGATCTCTTAGAGGGATCCCATAGAGGAGAATCATTAAGAGATTTTATAGAGGGGACTCATGGAGGGGTATCATAGATGGGTCTCAAGGAGGGATCTTTTGGAGGAGTCTCACATATAGGTATCAAAATTCCATCTCATGGAGAGGCCTTATAGAGGAGTCTTTCATAGGGGTTACATAATCCTAGATGAAAAATCTTACAAAAATGTAGATTTTATCCATTTTTTGAATCAAGAGCACAAAGATGCACAAAATTGTAAATAAAATGTGAATATATTTAAAATATATTAAAATAGAAGAGTAGTGTGTTCACTTCAGTGGAGAGATGAGTGAGATTTAAAATTGTGAATGGTTTTAAACCAAGAGGGGTAGTGAGTCTGATCTAAACATTGTAATAGTTATCTTTAGTGGATTTTATGTGTTAGAAAATTACATTTTTACTCTCTTTGTACATATCCTAGTGAGGGTGAACTATGTAAAAAATTATCTTCTTCATCTTTTAAATTCTATTTATTCTTCATTATGAGAAGGGGAGATAAGAGAGCTTTTCTAAAAAATAACCATAATCTAAAGATAAATTTGTTTTATACTATCATAGACTGATTCATCCCCCCCCCCCAATCTGGTTATTTAACCATGTTGTCATAGTACTTTACTTCTTACCATTTCCATCTATTGTAATATTGATAATGGTACTCTTTATGATGCATGGAATACCACCTCCAATAAGCAAGGAGATTTTTTTTTCATTTCCACCTTACATTGATTGACATAATGAAGAAAATAATGAATAAATATAACATTTATAACATATTTATAATTCCGTAAAATTAAAATATTAAAAACATTATTTAATTTCCAATTAGTATAAAAATGGAAACATCTTTCATGTGTTTGTACATACTAAAATATCCATGAAATGATGTGCTTAATTTTTTAGGGACTTTATGCATGCTTGGTTTTTTAAGGTTTATATAATCAAAAAGTATGATAATTATAAAATTTTAATGATTATATAGGAAATGAAACCATTAAACATTTGACCATGGTCTGCACATCGATGTTCTTTTGTGTATATAAATCAAACAACAACAAAACAACCAACATGAACATAACCATTTTAGTAGATCAATAAAACATTATAATAAATGAAATCAAAGGAATATTAATAATAAATCAACATGAAAAAAAATTATTAATCATATATAAAAAAATAATAATTTTATTATTCATGAGTTATAAAATGTGCAAAGTGATAGAAGACTTAAGGAAAGGGATTTTCCATTAAAATATTATTTTACATGTTTTAAACCCATTCCCCTATATATATATGTTATTAAAATGTTTTAAGAAAGTTCTTATTTATTAAAAAAAATATTAAAATTAATTTTAAAATACTTTTGAATTTATTTTTATTTTTTAGAAAGGAATATTTTAAACATTTACCATATAGTTCATTTTGACTTTTTTTCTTAATGTGTAAAAGAATGTTTTTAACATATATAGGTTGACAACATTTTCTATACTCTATATCTGTTATATGATATTAATATTACTCCACAATGTATCATGGTTTTTCAAAAAATTATCATGTTCCCACTCTTCTAGGAATTGTTTTAAAGGTTTTTCAAAGAAATGGTATATTTCTCCTTATGATTGTATGAAAATGTAAAGTGTTTTACTTATGGGTTTGAATGGGTTTTTTAAAGGTTTTATGATGAATGAGAAAGATTAAATATTTTGGTTAATATTATGGTAGATGAGAATTATATATGATGATAAGTGAGCCTTCTATAACTCATGATGATGGTCGATCCTAATATAACTTTCCAATGGATTCGGAAATGATGTTGTCTTCAATGGTGAAAATAAGTGATATAATCTGGATGGTTTCTCCTATTGAACTAGGTAGGAATTATTTATTCTAACATGGGTTAATTAATATTGAAAAGTTGTTTTGAATATGATTCTATAACATACCAAAATCATGATATTAGAAAAGGGGTTTTTAGGGAAATATTGTTTTTCAAGAGGAAAGGAATGTTTTTGTACTATAGAAGGTAAAAGGTCTGTTTTTTAAAAAAATGATTTCATTATATCACATGTGTCTCATGATTCTTTAATGGTTTTCATATACTTTCTAATGATTTAAAAGGTTATCTATGTGAAATTGTTGGGTTTCCCATGTGGAAATGTTATATTTATATACTAACAATTTTATTATGATAATGGTAAAAATTTAAAGGTTTTTTCATATTTTCCATAGGAAAAAAGGGATTACATTATTATTTATATCACTTACTGATCATTTTTTGTCTAATCCAATGTTTTTTAAAAAAATTACAGGATATAAGGTCAAGTATAAATGTTATAAAGTTCAATATTTCAACTATATCTAGTCAACTTAAATAAAGAAAAATTATTTTGAATGAAATAGGTGTGTAAACTTAAATCTCTATTTTTTTAAAAAAATGGAAACTATGTGAAAATGTCCACTTTATTATGTAATGTTTTACATAATTCTCTAAAATATATCCTATAAATATCCTATAAATGTTATAAAGTAAAAAAATATTACAAATCATATAATTATGGGTTATTTATGTTATGGGACATTATACCCTATCTCATTGTATTTCTAACATCCCTGGAACACTCAAGAAAAATAGTGTGGGATGGGGTTGCTACATGACATCATGAATGCCTCCCCATAATCCAATGGATTATAACTAGAAATAGGGAAGGTGAATATCTCTTGAAGAGACTATAGAAAAAAATTATCCAAACAATATACATAAATAATATAATTATCCTGAATAAGAAAATAATTTGAGTATGATAAACATATTTATAGTGTAAAGATAATGAAAAAAACATCCCCATACTATAGAAAAATTATACATGCAGATCAATTAGTCATATATGATCAATAATACCGCTTAATAGGATTATCATAACAACAAAACAATGAAACAGAAAATAAAACAAAAGGTTACCAAACCAGTACCCTTGGAATCACCTCGACCATTATTAAAAACAAAATAAATCAACACTAGACCATCTAACTATACTGGGGCCTCTTTACAAATCATTTATATCATCCATATGTTCTTCACATCCCTTAATGTCCACCTGCATGGTGTGAGACAAAATTTTAGTATACCGCAACCAATGGTTACCCTAATTAAAACTATTATATATGTCTGTGTATATACATAAGGAGATAAAATTTATAACTACATATATATATACCTATAAAATATTTGGGTATATATGAATCCTCCTTTACTATTTAAAAATCAAAATTTTCCAAGTGTCAGTGGTGGAAATTGTTTTCCAAAAAATAAAATCACAACTAAGAAAGGGTGATCATGTTATAAATTCTTCCTATATATAAAATATAGGGATGAATGATGTATCACTAATAAAAAATATAATGGGTGAATGCATTATCACCCCTATCAATAGAGGATGGGAAAATAGTAAATCAATACTCTAGTGAAAAATATAATTTAATTTCCCATCATTGTATTATATTTTATGTGAATGGTTCATCATTATATCAACATAGTGTGAATGATTTGTCCTTGTTACATAGACTATGAAAATGATCCATTATTGTACTTGATAATCAGTTGTGAAACTTTTCACCAAAACATATTCTAGTTTAATTTTTCATTACCCCAATCAATAATTAAGAGAATGGGTCATCACTATAATACATTCTAGGAAAATGGCTCATTTTTTTAATAAATAATAATATTAAAAGATTTTCATGAAAATTATGTCTATGTGAATGGTAAATAACCCTTACATAAATGTAATGTTACATGGGTAGTCACTAAGATATAATATAAGGTGAATGCGATAAAATTGATTAAAACTAGAGTATGGGTGAATGGTCTATCAACACTACAATAATTTTCAAGGTGAATGGGTTTCCACCTATAGAGAATAAGATATCATTATTAACATAGGTGGATTGAGTATCCCATCTTGGAAATCATATTAATAAGATTTGGATATCATTTTTCATTGTCAAGGGTTTCATGGATCAATAATAATCATAAATGGTTAATAGTTTGTCTCTAATAGTTTAAACATAAGATAAGGTGAATAGTTAATCTCCAATATTATGATATAGTGATAAAATAAACATAACTCTCTAGACTACCCAAACATATAATGTCTCACACCAAGAACATGTATCTTAATCTTAAATTATCTTAGAATATAATTGGATCTCATATTTCTACACATCTCAGAAGAGTTTTGATATAGTTGGAACTCATCCTATTAAATTCCCATCACAATGGATATTGGACCCCTTAACATAACTAATACAAGAGTTCCATCATCAAGTAATTCTCGTGGATTCTATAAAAGGTTTATTTACTCAATTTAGGGAAAAGTGTATCCATCATGTTTTTATTCCCTATGTATCTCACCACTTTCCACAGGTGAAATATCCATCAATATTCATGTATTCTATACAAAAGCTTTAGAGAACAAATCATAGTCTACATAGAGTATACATATCACTCAATAAATAATGTATCCATAACTGGTTTTACTATTGGTCATTCCCACATGCATGCCTATGCTTAGATATCATAGGTATAATCCCAAAAAAATAAATAGTTTCATCCATAACTATTTCTCTTGGTGAGTATCACATGATTAATAAGACCCCCTAGGAAAATATATATTTAATGGACACCCTCCTTGGGTTCCAATTTCACACTAACCCAACCACTCAGATTGGTGAAATAACTATTGGCTACTATGTGATATGAACATAAAAATTGACTATTTTTTAAAGGTAAATTTAGACTATAAAACCTCACCTCATATTTGGTAACCCATGTTCAAATCATTAATCTTACACTTACCCCTTCTTACCCACATTAACAATCCACATAATATCTGTAATGAACCACACTAGTATAAATAAAATTACCCATTTTATTAAATTTCTTAATACGTAATATGGTTATATAAAACAGACGAACGTCCTTTGTTTTATTATATTCTCTCAGATTTCAAAAACTGTTAAGAATAATAACCATTTATAATATAGTTGCTGAATAGTGATAAAATGGTTAGTATAAATATAGGGGTTTTGAAAAATCTAATTGACACAGCCAAAGGAAGTGATGGCCTCAACTAGTAGGATCATACCCTATGAGTGCCATTTATCAGAACATCTGTGGGATATAGCATATTTTGGATTTCCCATTGACTAATCCAATGTTGAGATCCAACAACCTAAATATGAGAGAAACTGTTTACAAGAGAAGTTGAACCGCATCGAGATCATGGTTAAAACTATGTATGTCGAACCACCCCATAGAAGTCTCACTGTTTCACAACATACTCTTAGGGAATTTATGTGTGTATTAAAGGAATATGCATCAAGACCATAGTTATATAAGTATGTAAATTATTTTTTTATAGAGTAATGAATATATTTTCATCCTATCATTTTTACATAATAAATTATTTTTATAATACAGCACAAAGAGTATTTTCGGGTAGTATTAAAATTCAATTAAGGGACTGATTTTGGTGAATTAATGAATTTTTTTAAAAAATTAATATTTTAATAAAATATTTTTATTAAATATAAATGACCATATATTTTTTATGAATTCTAATGTGGTTTTTATAAGGGTTCAAAAACTAATATTTTCCAAAAAACCAAGTATTTTTTAATAAATTTATATTGTTGTTTTAAATGTGAAAATTCACATATTTTGAAAATTAGTATAATAAAATTAATATTATTTTTGTAATCATAACATTGAAATTATCCAACCATGAATTTTTCATAAATTTCATAAAGAGTTGAATTTTCGAGTGAAAATTAAATACCATGTAATTATACAGTGTGTATGCTAACATCATAATGACCAAAAAATGAATAAATAAATACAATAATGGTTATAATCTACCAAATATCTTTTTTACTCTTAAAATAATTTTATTTATATTTTATTTCATTAATTTTATAAAGCCTTTATGAGTCCTTCAAAACATATAATATATTTTAAGATTTTAAATTCATTTATTTAACAATGAGACTCACCTAAAAATAAGCATGGGAATTATATTAATAAATTAGGCCCTTAATAAAATAAAATACTGAACACCTACCCTCCATTTCAGAAAACATGGGAAAAACCATGGGCTGGTTTGTAGATTTCATTATTTTATTACGTAGAGTCCAAAATCAATGTTTGGGAAATATTAAATAATTTCCCACTATTTTCCCATATAAACCAACCCAAGCTCCTATTTCTATTCACTCTAAATATTTTTATCATTTCATTACTCTAACCTCCTCTCTATATAATCCTCCCAATGTTTCTCCAAGCTCTTAAGAAGTCCCTTTCATGGTTTTTGTGGCATACTCTCAAGTTAAGGTTTCTTTCTTTTCTCCACTTTATTCATTTATCTTTATTATGTTAAATCATTTATTCCACTTACTACTGTTGGTTTAGGCCTTCACATGCCCATATTACTTCACATTTTATGTAAAAATTATGAGAGTATCCTTTCTCTCTCATCAATCCATTTTTTTAATTTTGATATGATGTTGTTATGCTACCAAAATTTCACTGTAAATTTCCATTCCAAAGCAATTGTGTAGTGAACACCATTCCCATTTCAAATCAACAGTGTTCAACTTTATATACTATTTCTTATTTTATATGGGACTTAAATGTATTTATTCCATACTCTTTTATCATGGTATAAGTTATGATGATGAATGAATCTAGTTTGTATGATCTTTTTGGAACACTTATCCATAAGAATGAAATGAAAGTGTTGGGTATGCCCAAAATTATATAGCACTCTAATGCATTGGGTAATGTTTAGTATCATGATACATTATGTTGGGACAGGAAGTGAACTAGATTACATTATCAGACTTCTTCCACCATGATTTCTTGGTGGGTTATTGTTGACCAATGTTTATTATTTAGTGTTTTAAGTTGTTACCACATTTCCTAAGTTATGCTTATCATTCTATAGCATTTTCTATTATTTATGTTTTGTTTATGCCCCTTTGATATGAATATTGTCTTACACATATTATCTTCTTCATGGTATAAATTTTTATTCCCTTACTGGTATTTATATCTAATCAATTTCTAATGTATGTCCCCAGGTTATCCCTTGCATATTTATGTGGAATCGTGTTAAAAAAAATTCAATAAAGAAAAAATTCACTTATTTTAAGTTGTTATGCAATGTACCTAATTCCCAAAGACACTAGACTTCTCGATATTACATATTCTATTAATTGTAATCTTTTATAATGAATCATGTAATAATTTTTAATTTATAATAGGGTTATTATAGTTTCCACACACACACACATATATATATAAGGATGTAATATCCGGGACCATCTACCTCAATCATGGAGTTATCCCCATACAAAATCATTTTTTCCATCACCAAAGTTCATCCAAGATCGCACTCGCCACCATCACATCCATAGGAACCTATATCCATCGTTTAAAATCATTAATTAATTATAAACAAGTATCATTATATAAACTAATTAATTTTATAATTAATTATTTAAATCATTATTGAGGAGTATATCACTGAATGAAATAATAATTCCCAATCCTTGGTCTAATTTGAGTGCATTCATTCCATCATTCATCTAGAACTATCCAATGAAAATTTATCCCCTATTTATATTTTTTATTCTTTAATTGATGGATATCTTTCAATCATACCTCACCTTATATTATCATTCATGTTAATAAATAATGAAAATAAAATAGACAGAAAATTGTATTAAAGAGGTTTACCTCCAGTATGGTTGAATACATCCCTGATGTGTCTTGTACATTATCATGTGCACATAGATCTAATTTTGATATCAAGAATAAATTACGAAATGGTATAGCCTTAGACCCATAATTTCAGTAGTGAGCATGTAAACTACCAAAAGTACTTACAAATCATTGGATAGAATATTTGGGTTGTATGGCATTGAAGTTGATTAGTAGTATAAGCTTGTGTCCATCTTGATCAATGTAAATTTGATATCCTTAATAAAAATATATAAATAATAAAGGCATGACCCCAATGTATCAATCAATAGTCTATATAAAATATGCATAAATCAAGAGATAAATATTTTCTTATTATTCTTAAGTATATAAGTATAATATTTCCCTGAATTATATTGGATTTCTCCATAGATTTGACACATATAATGTAAATGATAGATTTAGTTCTAGATTATCTCTTTGATACACAAATAATACACATAAATGCGGTATTGGAATCTTTATTACTATTTTCATTGCACAACTGAATTCTTTTTATTTCATTACTTATTCCAGAACAACTGATTCTGGTCTTCTTTGAACTACTTAATGTAACTAATGATTGTGCTACTACTTATTATGATGACTTTCATAAACTCCAATCAATCATATTTCATAAACTTATTAGATCATAGAAAACACCATCATCATGAACACATTGGATATTCTTCAATGAGTATATTGTGGTAAAAAATTCACACTTAGAACATCAATAGTTATACTTAACAGTGCCTTGTGATACATCAATTTCATGGAACACACATTTATCATGAAATCATAAATCTTTTCATAGTATTCATTCTAATAATTATGTATCTTAGATTATATGGTTCTGTATTCATAAAAATTTGTGATACTAAATAGCCTTCTAGAATATTATTTGAATATATGTAGTGTATGGATTCTTTATGAAAATGTAATGAATTTCTTGACATTATCAGTACATATTCATGTAGCTGAAGTACATGTTACTTCCATCAAAATTATGCAAAAAATATTCTAGAATTCTGATAATCACCACTCAACCACCTTTTCCACTACTCTATTATATCTCAGTTCTGATTACCTTCAAATGATGTATTCGTGGGGTATTCCAAGATAAATTTCCCACATTACGTTTCCTATTAAATCTATTCTCATATCTCTATACTCTTCCTACAATATTTGTTCTAGAAACACCTTACTCAATATGAATAGGCAAAATAAGAACGATCCTTTGTTTCTCTAGAAAACTCAACTGGTTATATGGGCATAGCTCAAACTATCAAAACCTTATTTTCAAAAACTCGTGTATAAAAGCACAAAACCCTTTGAATATAGAAACACAAGAAGCTCTTATCACTGAATTCATACTTTTTTTAAACATTTATGTTGATCTTCTTATATTAATGAATATATCCATGTTCTTCACTATTTCATAGATCTTATATTTCGAAGAAAAAAATCCCTAAATCAAATATGGTTAAAGTTACACTGATATTTAATCTTTTATGGTATTAAAATCATTTTATTATAAACATCGACTATCTTCCAAATATTCTCACATGAGTTATGTATTGCGGTAATCTACTTAAACAATCAAAATAACCTGTGTAGCCCGATCAAATAGAATACATTGATTCCAAGGAAACTATGAGCTCTATCATGAGAGTGCATTAACTGGTTATCATCATATTGTAACAATATATGTTCATTAAATTTAAACAGTTTGGACACAATGGTATCATTTATTACAATATCATCCAATAAGTCATATTCAGTGTATTATACCATGTATTTATATACCAAGGAGATATCCTACTATGTTGAGGTAAAAGACAACATCTACAAACTATTTTCTAATATAATGTGAACTACAAAGAAATGTAACTAAAAATATAGTCATGGGTTGAATATGATGATGGAAACATCATCATTTTAGATATAAATGATTTACTTTTTAATATATGAATAGTAAATACATGCCTAAGTCCCATATAGAACATAAATATGGGTACACCCTCATTTATCACTCTATATGAGGTTTATATATCCATTTAAATCAATTGGAATCACACTATACCATTAGTTCTTCATGACACCCTATGATTTGGTTTTTGTAAGGCCCCAGCCTTAAACCTTACTTAATCTTGAGTTATTACAAGATTACACATTGAGGATCTTTTCAGGTTTAGAGTTTTAGAGAATTAAATCATAAAACTTGCATTACATTCCACATTTAAACAAAGTGGTTACATAAAAGATAGTATTCATTTTTCCCATAAACGGAAACATATTTAAAATAAAACATGGATTCTTTCTTGACACTTCCTTGACACTATCATAATATCATGTACCCTTCCCTTGACCTGTGAAAAACATTTCAAAAACTTGGGATGAGAATAAAAAGCTCAGTAAGGGATATAAAAATATGGAAAAGAAACATGAGTACATGTATACATAAGAATGAAATCATACTTTACTGATAAAACATAAGCACTTTAACATACCTCATAAAATCATGAATAAATCATTGAAATCATAATTCATAAAGGCAACTTGAAGCATTCATAACATTCTTACGTAGGGAGTAACCTTCTTGGTTATGTTTGGAATACCCATCACAGTATATTCCCTAAATCTCTTCGGAGAAACCTTAACGTTTAACCCCTTCGCGTTACCCAAAGAATTGAAGAGCTATATAGGGCTCACCTGCCCTTAGTTTATCACGGAACCACCCATATTCATAATAATTCCCATGAACCATAACATAATCGTATCACATAAAACATGCATAAAGGAAACATAACATTTCCACTTTTCAATCACAAGATATCAATACAACAAATTGATAAAAAAACATTATGAAAACCATTTTCAAAACCAAAATAAAAGAAAAGTAAAACATGGTATTTATTTTTCTTTAAAAAAAAGGTATGGCTTGTAGAGGAAGCTGAAACCCAAATAATGGTCACGGTGGCAGAGAAGTCATTTTCGCCGCATACGTACGACAAAAACATTCCCTTTTGTCGTTTAGTAAAATGATTTGTATAAAAAATATTCCATTCGGATAAACATAAAAGTCAAAGGTGTTTATACACCATATAAAATAAGGTTGTGTATAAAACAAAATATGACTCAATGAAAGGAGATTGAGACAAAGTCCCATACAAAGACGGTATCCTTGGATTAAGGATAAATCAATTACATAATTATGTGTGACAAACTAATACACCAAATATAAGTGGATATTAAGTGTAAAACAATCAGAGGTTATTCACACATATTCATAGAACGACATATTCAAGGAGTACAAGCTTATCCCAAAGAATCAAAATTGGGTTAAGAAGTTCCCTTGCAAAAATTTGACAGTCTAACGACGTCACTAAAAAATTCAGAAAATGAGTTGATGATAGATAAAAAGGGTATCTCATCACTTGGATATAAAATTTAAATCAATAAGGATATAGAAGAACATATACCAACTTAATGTTATGTGAATTAAAAGACATAACAAAAGAAGTCTTTTAAAAAGAGGAGGGTGAAAGGTTCCCTTACCGACATGGGTATCTTTTGAAACATACACCCCGTGAAAGAAGGACAATACAACATTGATGTAAATAATCATAAATTAAAGTATATTACACAATGAGTAAAATAATGGGCAGTACATACACCACTCAAAAGAAATTGTGGCAAATGTAGCCTAAATCTCACAGGAATAAAAGTGATATGAAAAATCCCTTATGAAAACTCGGCAGCCTAACAACGCCACTTAAAACATCCAAAAATGGATTAATGAGATAAAATAGGGTCTCTCATCATATTAAAATAAAATGTACAGAAATATGAATATAAAAGAGCATCCCCCATCATAACAAATAGGATCTTAAAAGAAGTGACATAAAGGAGAGTACATAAAAATAAAGAGAGAGGTTAGATGTCTTACGAAAATTCGGCAACCAAACGGCGCCACTCAAAACTTCCAAAATGGATTGATGAGAGAGAATAGGGTCTCTCATCATATGAACATAAAAATTATTGTAAGATTAATATAAAATAATATACCAATCACAAGAAATATGAACTTAAAAGGAATGACATAAAAGAGTGTACTTAAAAAGAAAGAGAGGAGTAGGATCCCTTACCTTGGGTCCGACTTGACTCGATCATTCTTTAACGTCCTGAATAATAAACTTGAGTTAATTTATACTTTCTTAAGAACCTTTTTCATGTTCATTATTCCTTTTATATCACTTATTTCCATGGTATAAACATTATGTAATCATTTAAGTTAATAATGTTTGTTCTGTCGATATTTGGTTCTTAAGTCGAAAGTGGGCTTCTTACAATTACATGTTGTTCATGTGGTCAAAGGTTCATTATATCCAGAATTATATTCATGATTTGGATATCATATATATCATATATATCCAGAATATACATGTATTTATAATATTACATAATCATTTTGAGGTATGAAATGAAATGCACCGTTCATGGAGACGGTAAGTCGTACGTACGCATGAACTCTACTTTCATTTCTATGTCATATTAATGGAATTAAAACTAAATGAGAGGTATGTATATTTTAATTCCAGAATTATATTAATAATTTATATGTAACATAAATCATATATAATAACTTTAAATACATCTTTTATACATCCCACATATGGCATTAACGAATCAAATCACTTTGAGGGGGCGGTAGTCCGCACTTCCTAAAATGAAATTATCGTGTTTACCCACAATGGAAACCATAAAGGTATGCCAAAAAATAAAAATAAAGAAGCTTAATTAAAACATAAACATATTATATATCATATATAAATATAGTGACATCTTAATGGCCACCTTTTATGGTGTTATATGAGTGTTGAACAATCATCGTTTCGTGAGGCAGAAATTTGCCATCCACAGAAACAGTATGTTCTTTAACCATTTGATGTAGGTGTGTGTAATTGTAGCTCGAATTCTTCTTATAACAACATCCTAGTATATTTAAGATACTGGATTTGTTACAAAATAAATTAATAAAAAGAGTTTAGGGGGTTGGAGAAGCAAAATAAAACAAAAGAACACAAGTGAAGACATTACCTTAAAATCGGGTAACTCTTTTTGATTTGAGCTCAAAGGCTTCCTTGGGAAGACTTCTGCCCAAAGTGAGGCTTCTAGGAGTAAGATAGGGATGTGTAGAGGAAAAATGAGCAGGGTTTGGCCGATCCAAAGGCTTTAGAGGTGTGGTTAAGGTGGTAGAGGTGGGGGAATTTTATAAGAGGAGAAGAGGGGCACTCTTGGAAAGTTAAAAAATGTTACATTGTTTTCAAATGAGTTTCGGATTTTAAGGGTCCCACATTGATTTTTTTCTAGGATAATGTGGTAAGGGTTCGAAAAATACTCATCCAATAGGTTTTTGACAAGTGCAAGTTATTTTTTTAACATTATCATTTCATTTTATTTAAATCCTTTATTAATGAGGTAATCGCTGCATCATCATGATGTCATAAATAATTTAATTTATATATTGTCTAAAAATTATAAAAAAAATATCCTGATGTAGGAAATATTTTTAGATTTATAATGAATATTTATAGTCAAAAATATGACTTGTATAACCCCATTTAAAAAATTGTTTTACTGAAACATCTCATGTTTGTGACATTTTTCTTTTAACTTTAAATAAAAAGATATTTATGCCATTTTCCAACCAAAGTGGCTCCATGGGGTCCTCAAGTTGACCCATGGATTGTCTTGGTCGGCCATGACACATCCAATAAGGGTAGGACATGTATCTAGGTCATTTCACATTATTAAAACATTATTTTTACCTTAAATTACACTAATTACCTCTAATCACGATTAAGAACATAAAAGTTACTATTCACAAAAAAATTATTTTAATCCCATTGAACCACATTTTACTTCTTAATGACAACCATGTATGTCGGATTTTTGAAATTCAAATCACAGAGGTTACAAAGTTTCATTTAAACGAAAAATCAGTTTCTTTAACTACCACTTAGTGGTTTCACTACTCATCAAAAATTGAACTTTTTCAGAAAAATTCAAAAAATTCACCCTAAGATATATTTGATATTCTGAACTCAAAAATGATGTCTATTTTACAAAATAAAAAACATATAAGTTGCATTAATTAATTTAATAATTAATTCCCGCTGTCACAACAAATAGCGTGTTTTTATGAAACAATATCTATTACAAGATTGACACTAGTTTAAGTCCAATATCAAAGTGAAATTAATTCCAATGACCACTATTGGATTAAATGGTAAAAATATATTCTAATTTTACTTTAAAAACAATTCAAAAGATAATATAATCATATAAATAAATTAGATTAAAAAGAGGTTTTGAATTAAAATACTACATTTTTCACTATTCATTAAAAAAATGAACTTTATCGGAAAGATACCAAAAATTTACACAAAGTAAATTTTGATGTCTATATTCTAAATAAGAATTATATTTTGTCAAATTTAACACATAAAATTGTCAAAAGTGGATTTAAAAGAGGTTGTCCATCAGAAGGCAGTTAATCGACCTTCTAAAAAACATTAGAATGTTTACGCTTAAAAATTGAATTCATTCACATTTTTAATCCTCTAACATTTATTGTAAAAAGTAAAAATATTTAACATACATATATAATCATTTTTTAGTTAGTTCTGTTCATTCCCGCCATTACAAGGGCTAGGCGTTAACTACCATTTAAAAAAATATTATTTTATTATTAGAGTGCAACGTAAGATTCCCAAGAAACCCGTTGTTGCGTATTGGGTACGCCATCGAGCATAGCGTCCCCTTTAAAGTAATATTAATATTTTATTCACAAATATAGATAAATATAAAAAAAATTCATATTCTTTATTTACCTGGGGTGTTACATCCTTCCCCCCTTTTGGGAATTGCGTCCTCGCAATTTTAAAATTGGGCTTGGAAACATCCTTGAAAGTCCCACATCGGAACAAGAGTCGGTAAAACAATCACTTTAAAATAAAGAATGGGAAGTACAGAGGTCACCCGAGTTAACCCATACTAGGATTTCATGTAGGAAAACATGGACATGGAGGAGAAAACATAGGGTCATGTTCTGATGGAGAGTGATAGAAAAAATGTTTAGAAGAAAGTTAACCACAAGAAAATCACAAACTTGTGATGGGTTAAACGGTATTCGATTCCCCAGTAGGAAATGTTAATAGACAAAAATTTTGTTTTTTTTATTGAGGAATTTATTCATAAGGAAACATAATTACTTATCATGTTGACTTTCAACTTTTATTATATTTCTTACACAAACTCATATTTTCTCCAAAAGACGAGTATTTAGGAAGACTTGTTCACTATAATCAACTTCTACAGAATCAACTAATCCAAAAAAGAGAACTATATACTTCCCATGTCTTTAGACTTTAACCAAAACCAAATCCAAAATGGTTAGTACAAGATCAGATAATCCAGAAATAGATAACCCTTTATAAAAAGAAAATCTATTCTTAATCTCCAAAATTTGTCCAACAAAACCCAAAGATCAACGAGGACCATTTGATAAACAATTTGTCCATAAAATTCTTCAAAGTAAACCAAACTAAGATTGAAACCCAAATATTTTAAGGATTTAGTCACATAGTCTTCCAAGGTACAAATTAACTTTTATCTCCAAATAACATCAGTTGCTCTTAAATTCTCATATTTAAAAGTAATTAACCTAATCACATATCCTCGGTGATAGGTTAATAATTTCCATAGATAACCCAAAATAAACTTACTCTTGATTCCTAAAATAATCTAACTAAAAAGAATTAGTCAAACTAACCAGGGACTTCACATAGTCCAGTGGTAGGCGATAAATACCAGTCACACTTTGGTTGTGGGTTCGATTCCCGCAGCTTTGTCCGACGCGACGGGTTGTCACACGGTCCGCGTGTTGTCCTTTTTCCAAAACTATATAATTCTTAAAAAATTCCCCAAAACGAGATAAAATCTTCAAAAATAATCATAACATATTTTAACCTTGAGTTTATCTCATGCCTTTCATTTTCCATCATAACATATAATAACCCATAATTACCTCAAAAGTAAGGATCATATAAACCCTAATGGTTACCTTTATGATTATTACCTGAACTTCCACATCGATTGGTCATCTCATACATGATTCATTACAGATCATACCAAGGTTCAAGTGGTTGATCATGACTCCTTCATAGTTGTTTTAGAACAACCACGAGTTTCCTCATTGAATCCCCCATTTTATCTAGTATCTTAATCAGAGAACCACAACAGTTTCCTTCAAACCTGTTGTCTCTTTGGTGCCTGCTAGATCCATCCATTCACTAAAAACAGAAGTGTCAGTGTGAGTATATCAACAAAACCATCATGTACTAATGAGGAAGGTAAACACTAAGATATACTGACTCATTCACTTTATCTAAAACTAGGACTCTTTCTGAAATCATAACCATTATGGTAATGTCACTTGTGCTTAGAGAATACCCTAACCACTAAATTTATCTAAACCGACCTCTGATATAAACTATAAGGCCCAATCCTTAAACCATACTTAACCTTGAGTTATTACAAGATTACAAATTGAGGATATTTTCAGGTTTAGAGTTTTAGAGAATTAGATCATAAAACTTTCATTACATTCCACATTTAAACAAAGTGGTTACATAAAAGATAGTATTTATTTTTCCCATCAATGGAAAAATATTTAAAATAAAACATGGATTCTTTCTTGACACTTCCTTGACACTATCATCATATCATTTACCCTTCCCTTGACCTGTGAAAAACATTTCAAAAACATGGGATGAGCAGAAAAAGCTCAGTTAGGGATATAAAAATATGGAAAGGAAACATGAGTACATGTATACATAAGAATGAAATCATACTTTACCCATAAAACATAAGCACTTTAACATACCTCATAAAATCATGAATAAATCATAGAAATCATAAGACATAAAGGTAACTTGAGGCATTCATAACATTTTTACGTAGGGAGTAACCATCTTGGTTACGTTTGGAATACGCATCACAGTATATTCCCTAAATATCTTCGGAGAAACCTTAACATTTAACCCCTTTGCGTTACCCAATGCATTGGAGAGCTATATCGGGCTCACTCACCCTTAGTTTATCACAAAACCACCCATCTTCATAATAATGCCCAAGAACCATAACATAATCGTATCACATAAAACATGCATAATGGAAACATAACATTTCCACTTTTCAATCACAAGATATCAATACAACACATTGATATAAAAACATTATGAAATCCATTTTCAATACCAAAATAAAAGAAAAGTAAAACATGGTATTTATTTTTCTTTTAAAAAAAGGTATGGCTTGTAGAGGAAGCTGAAACCCAAATAATGGTCACGGTGGCAGACAAGTCGTTGTCGCCGCATACGTACGACCAAAACATTCCCTATTGTCATTTAGTAAAACGCTTTGTATAAAAAATATTCCTTTCGGATAAACATAAAAGTCAAAGGGGTTTATACACCGTATAAAAGAAGGTTCTGTATAAAACAAAATATGCCTCAATGAAAGGAGATTGAGACGAAGTCCCATATAAAGACGGTATCCTTGCATTAAGGATAAATCAATTACATAATTATGTTTGACAAACTAATACACCAAATATAAGTGGATATTAAGTGTAAAACAATCCGTGGTTAGTCACACATATTCATAGAATGACATATTCAAGGAGTACAAGCTTATCCCAAAGAATCAAAATTGGGTTAAGAAGTTCCCTTGCAAAAATTTGACAGCCTAACGGCGTCACTACAAAATTCAGAAAATGGGTTGATGAGAGATAAAAAGGGTATCTCATCACTTGGACATAAAATTTAAATCACTAAGGATATAGAAGAACATACCACAACATAATGTTATGTGAATTAAAAGACATAACAAAAGAAGTCTTTTAAAAAGAGGAGGGTGAAAGGTTCCCTTGCCGACATGGGTATCTTTCAAAACATACACCCCGTGAAAGAGAAACAATACAACATTGATGTAAATACACATAAATGAAAGTATATTACACAATGAGTAAAATAATGGGCAGTAAATACACCACTCAAATGAAATTTTGGAAAATGTGGCATAAATCTCACAGGAATAAATGTGAGATGAAAAATCCCTTACGAAAACTCGGCAGCCTAACGGCGCCACTTAAAACTTCCAAAAATGGATTGATGAGATCAAATAGGGTCTCTCATCATATTACAATAAAATTTACAGAAATAGGAATATAAAATAATGTACCCCATCATAACAATGAGAAGCTTAAAACAAGTGACATAAAGGAGAGTGCATAAAAAGAAAGAGAGAGGTTAGATCTCTTACGAAAATTCGGCAGCATAACGGCGCCACTCAAAACATCCAAAATGGATTGATGAGAGAGAATAGGGTATATAATCATATGAATATAAAAATTACAGTAATATTATTATAAAATAACATCCCAATCACATGAAATAGTAGCTTAAAAGGAATGACATAAAAGAGTGTACTTAAAAAGAAAGAGAGGAGTAGGATCCCTTACCTCGGGTCCGACTTGACTCGATCGTTCTTTAACGTCCGGAATAATAAACATGAGTTAATTTATACTTTCTTAAGAAACATTTTGAAGTTCATTATTCCTTTTATATCAATTATTTCCATGGTATAAACATTATGTAATCATTTATGTTAATAATGTTTGTTTTGTCGATATTTGGTTATTAATTCGAAAGTGGACTTCTTACAATTACATGTTGTTCGTGTGGCCAAAGGTTCATTATATCCAGAATGATATTCATGATTCGGATATCATATGTATCATATATATCCAGAATATACATGTATTTATAATATTACATAATCATTTATAGGTGGGAAATGGAATGCACCGTTCATGGAGACCGTAAGTCGTACGTACGCATGAACGCTACATTCATTTCTATGTCATATTAATGGAATTAAAACTAAATGAGAGGTATGTATATTTTAATTCCAGAATTATATTCATCATTTATATATAACATAAATCATATATAATAACTTTAAGTACATCCTTTATACATCCCACATATGGCATTAACGAATAAAATCACTTTGAGGGGGCGGTAGTCCGCACTTCCTAAAATGAAATTATCGTGTTTACCAACAATGGAAACCATAAAGGTATGCCACAAAAGAAAAATACAGAAGCTTAATTAAGACATAAACATATTATATATAATATATAAATATAGTGACATCTTAATGGACACCTTTTAAGGTGTTATATGACTGTTGAACAATCATCGTTTCGTGAGGCAGAAATTCGCCATCCACAGAAACAGTATGTTCTTTAACCATTTGATGTAGGTGTGTGTAAGTGTAGCTTGAATGCTTCTTATAGGAACATCCTAGTATATTTAAGATACTGGAGTTGTTTCAAAAGAAATTAATAAAAAGAGTTTAGGGGGTTGGAGAAGCAAAATAAAACAAAAGAACACAAGTGAAGACATTACATTAAAATCGGGTAACTCTTTTTGATTTGAGCTCAAAGGCTTCCTTGGGAAGACTTCTGCCTAAAGTGAGGCTTCTAGGAGTAATAGAGTGATTTGTTGAGGCAAAATGAGCAGGTTTTGGCCGATCCCAAGGCTTTAGAGGTGTGGGTAAGGTGGTAGAGGTGGGGGCATTTTATAAGAGGAGAGGAGGGGGACTCTTGGAAAGTTAGAAAATGTAACATTATTTTCAAATGAGCTTCGGATTTTAAAGGTCCCACATTGATTTATTTCGAGTATAAGGTGGTAAGGGTTCGAAAAATACTCATACAATAGGTTTTTGACAAGTTTAAGTTATATTTTTAACATTATCTTTTCATTTTATTTAAATCCTATATTAATGAGGTAATCGCTGCATCATCATGATGTCATAAATAATTTAATTTATTTAATCTCTAAAAATTATAAAACAAATATCATGATGTAGGAAATCATTTTAGATTTCTAATGAATATTTATAGTAAAAAATATGACTTGTATAACCCCATTTAAAAAATTGTTTTAGTGAAACATCTCATGCTTGTGACATTTTTATTTTAACTTTAAATAAAAAGTTATTTATGTCATTTTCCAACCAAAGTGGCTCCATGGGGTCCCTAAGTTGACACATGGATTTTCTTGGTCTTCCATGACACATCCAATGAGGGTAGGACATGTGTCTAGGTCATTTCACATTATTAAAACATTATTTTTACCTTTAAATTACACTAATTACCTCTAATCGCGATTAAGAACATAAAAGTTACTATTCATCAAAAAATTATTTTAATCCCATTGAACCACATTTTACTTCCTAATGAAAACCATGTCTCTCAGATTTTTTAAATTCAAAACACAGAGGTGGAAAAGTTTCATTTAAACCCAAAATCAGTTTCTTTAACTACCACTTAGTGGTTTCACTATTCATCAAAAATTGATGTTTTTCAGAAAAATACCAAAAATTCACCCTAAGCTATATTTGATATTCCGAACTCAAAAATGATGTCTATTTTACAAAAGTCAAAACATATAAGTTGCATTAATTAATTTAATAATTAATTCTTACTGTCAAAACAAATAGCGTGTTTTTATGAAACAATATCTATTAAAAGATGGACACTAGTTTAAGTCCAATTTCAAATTGAAATTAATTCCAATGACCACTATTGGATTAAATGGTAAAAATATATTCTAATTTTACTTTAAAAAAAATTCAAAAGATAATCTAATCATATAAATAAATTATATTAAAAAGAGGGTTTGAATTAAAATACAACATTTTTCACTATTCATTAAAAAAATGAACTTTATCGGAAAGTTACCAAAAATTTACACAAAGTAAATTTTGATGTCTCTATTCTAAAGAAGAATTTTATTTTGTCAAGTATAACACATAAAATTTTCAAAAAGTGCATTTAAAAGAGGTTCTCCATCAAAAGGCGGTTAATCGACCTTCTAAAGAACATTAGAATGATTACGCTTAAAAATTGAATTCATTCACATTTTTAATCCTCTAACATTTATTGTAAAAAGTAAAAATATTTGACAAACATATATAATCATTTTTTAGTTAGTTCTGTTCATTCCTACCATTACAACGACTAGGCATTAACTACCATTTAAAATAATATTATTTTATTATTATAGGGCAACGTATGAATCCCAAGAAACCCATTGTTGCGTATTAGGTACGCCATCGAGCATAGCGTCACATTTAAATTAATATTAATATTTTATTCACAAATATGGATAAATATAAAAAAAATTCATATTCTTTATTTACCTGGGGTGTTACATCCTTCCCCCTTTTGGGAATTGCATCCTCGCAATTTTAATATTGGGCTCAGAAACATCCTTGAAAGTCCCAAATCAGAACAAGAGTCGGTAAAACAATCACTTTAAAATAAAGAATGAGAAGTACATAGGTCACCTGAGTTAACACATACTAGGATTCCATGTAGGAAAACATGGACATGGAGGAGAAATCATAGGGTCATGTTCTGATGGAGAGTGATAGAAAACATGTTTAGGAGAAAGTTAACCACAAGAAAATCACAAACTTGTGATGGGTTAAACAGTATTTGATTTCCCAGTAGGAAAGGTTAATAGACAACATTTTTTTTATTGAGGAATTTATTCATAAGGAAACATAATTACTTATTATGTTGACTTTAAACTTTTATTATATTTCTTACACAAACTCATATTTTCTCCAAAATACGAGTATTTGGGAAGACTTGTTCACTATAATCAACTTCTAGGGAATCAACTAATCAACAAAAGAGAACTATATACTTCCCATGTATTTAGAATTTAACCAAAACCAAAAACAAAATGGTTAGTACAAGATCAGATAATCCAGAAAAGGATAACCCTTTATAAAAAGAAAATCTATTCTTAATCTCCAAAATTTGTCCAAAAAAACCCAAAGTTCATTGAGGACCATTTTATAAACAATTTGTCCATAAAATTATTCAAAGTAAACCAAACTAAGATTGAAACCCAAATATTTGAAGGATTTAGTCACATAGTCTTCCAAGGTACAAATTAACTTTTATCTCCAAATAACATCAGTTGCTCTTAAATTCTCATATTTAAAAGTAATTAACCTAATCACATATCCTCGATGATAGGTTAATCATTTCCATAGATAACCCAAAATAAACTTACTCTTGATTCCTAAAATCATATAACTAAAAAGAATTAGTCAAACTAACTAGGGACTTCATGTAGTCCAGTCGTAGGCGATAAATACTAGTCGCACTTTGGTTGTGGGTTCGATTCCCGCAGCTTTGTCCGACGCGACGGGTTGTCACACGGTCTGCGTGTTGTCCTTTTTCCAAAACTATACAATTCTTAAAACATTCCCCAAAACAAGATAAAATCTTCAAAAATAATCATAACATATTTTAACCTCGAGTTTATCTCATGCCATTCATTTTCCATCATAACATATAATAACCCATAATTACCTCAAAAGTAAGGATCATATAAACACTAATGGTTACCTTTATAATTATTACCTGAACTTCCACATCGATTGGTCATATCGTACATGATGCATTACAGATCATACCAAGGGTCAAGTGGTTGATCATGACTCCTTGATAGTTGGTTTAGAACAACCACGAGTTTCCTCATTGAATCCCCCATTTTATCTAGTATCTTAATCAGAGAACCACCACAGTTTCCTTCGAACCTGTTGTCTCTTTGGTTCCTGCTAGATCCATCCATTCACTAAAAATAGAAATTTCAGTGTGAGTATATCAACAAAACCATCATGTACTAATGAGGAAGGTAAACACTAATATATACTTACTCATTCAGTTTATCTAAAACTAGGACTCTTTCTGAAATCCTAACCATTATGGTAATGTCACTTGTGCTTAGATAATACCCTAACCTCTAAAGTTATCTAAACCAACATCTAATACCAACTATGAGGCCCCAGCCTTAAACCTTACTTAACCTTGAGTTATTACAAGATTACACATTGAGGATCTTTTCAGGTTTAGAGTTTTAGAGAATTAGATCATGAAACTTGCATTACATTCCACATATAAACAAAGTGGTTACATAAAAGATAGTATTTATTTTTCCCATCAATGAAAACATATTTAAAATAAAACATGGATTCTTTCTTGACACTTTATTGACACTATCATCATATCATGTACCCTTCCCTTGACCTATGAAAAACATTTCAAAAACATGGGATGAGCATAAAAAGCTCAGTAAGGGATATAAAAATATGGAAAGGAAACATGAGTACATGTATACATAAGAATGAAATCATACTTTACCCATAAAACATAAGCACTTTAACATACCTCATAAAATCATGAATAAATCATAGAAATAATAAGTCATAAAGGTAACTTGAAGCATTCATAACATTCTTACGTAGGGAGTAACCCTCTTGGTTACATTTGGAATACCCATCACAGTATATTTCCTAAATCTCTTCGGAGAAACCATAACGTTTAACCCCTTTGCGTTACCCAATGCATTGGAGAGCTATATCGGGCTCACCCGCCCTTAGTTTATCATGGAACCACCCATCTTCATAATAATTCCCAAGAACCATAACATAATCGTATCACATAAAACATGCATAAAGGAAACATAACATTTCCACTTTTCAATCACAAGATATCAATACAACACATTGATATAAAAACATTATGAAAACCATTTTCAATACCAAAATAAAATAAAAGTAAAACATGGTATTTATTTTTATTTTAAAAAAAGGTATGGCTTGTAGAGGAAGCCGAAACCCAAATAATGGTCACGGCGGCGGAGAAGTCGTTGTCGCCGCATATGTACGAAAAAAACATTCCCTTTTGTCGTTTAGTAAAACGCTTTGTATAAAAAAGATTCCTTTCAGATAAACGTAAAATTCAAATGGGTTTATACACCGTATAAAAGAAGGTTGTGTATAAAACAAAATATGCCTCAATGAAAGGAGATTGAGACGAAGTCCCATACAAAGACGGTATCCTTGCATTAAGGATAAATCAATTACATAATTATGTGTGACAAACTAATACACCAAATATAAGTGGATATTAAGTGTAAAACAATCATATTTTATTCACACATATTCATAGTACGACATATTCAAGGAGTACAAGCTTATCGCAAAGAATCAAAATTGGGTTAAGAAGTTCCCTTGCAAAAATTTGACAGCCTAACGACGTCACTACAAAATTTAGAAAATGAGTTTATGAGAGATAAATAGGGTATCTCATCACTTGGACATAAAATTTAAATCACTAAGGATATAGAAGAACATATCCCAACATAAGTTTATGTGAATTAAAAGACATAACAAAAGAAGTCTTTTAAAAAGAGGAGGGTCAAAGGTTCCCTTACCGACATGGGTATCTTTCGAAACATACACCCCGTGAAAGAAAGACAATAAAAAATTGATGTAAATACTCAAAAATGAAATTATATTACACAATGAGTAAAATAATGGGCAGTAAATATACCACTCAAAGGAAATTGTGGAAAATGTAGCATAAATCTCACGGGAATAAAAGTGAGATGAAAAATCCCTTATGAAAACTCGGCAAGCTAACGACGCCACTTAAAACTTCCAAAAATGGATTGATGAGATCAAATAGGGTCTCTCATCATATTAAAATAAAATTTACAGAAAGAGGAATATAAAAGAACATCCCCCATCATAACAAATAGGAGCTTAAAAGAAGTGACATAAAGGAGAGTACTTAAAAATAAAGAGAGAGGTTAGATCTCTTACGAAAATTCGGCAGCATAACGGTGCCACTCAAAACTTCCAAAATGGATTGATGAGAGAGAATAGGGTCTCTCATCATATGAACATAAAAATTACAGTAAGAGTAATATAAAAGAACATCCCAATCACAAGAAAGATGAGCTTAAAAGGAATGACATAAAAGAGTGTACTTAAAAAGAAAGAGAGGAGTAGGATCCCTTATCTCGGGTCCGACTTGACTCGATCGTTCTTTAACGTCCTGAATAATAAATTTCAGTTAATTTATACTTGCTTAAGAACCTTTTTCAAGTTCATTATTACTTTTATATCACTTATTGACATGGTATAAACATTATGTAATTATTTAAGTTAATAATGTTTGTTTTGTCGATATTTGGTTCTTAAGTCAAAAGTGGACTTCTTACAATTACATGTTGTTCATGTGGTCAAAGGTTCATTATATCCATAATGATATTCATGATTTGGATATCATATATCTCATATATATCCAGAATATACATGTATTTATAATATTACATAATCATTTAGAGGTAAGAAATGAAATGTACTATTCATGGAGATGGTAAGTCGTGCGTACGCATGAACGCTACTTTCATTTCTATGTCATCTTAATGGAATTAAAACTAAATGAGAGGTATGTATATTTTAATTCCAGAATTATATTCATAATTTATATGTCACATACATCATATATAATAACTTTAAATACATCCTTCATACATCCCACATATGGTATTAACGAATCAAATCACTTTGAGGGGGTGGTAGTCCGCACTTCCTAAAATGAAATTATCGTGTTTACCCACAATGGAAACCATAAAGGTATGCCAAAAAAGAAAAATACAGAAGCTTAAGTAAAAAATAAACATATTATATATCATATATAAATATAGTGACATCTTAATGGCCACCTTTTAAGGTGTTATATGATTGTTGAACAATCATCGTTTCGTGATCCAGAAATTCGCCATCCACAGAAACAGTATGTTCTTTAACCATTTGATGTAGGTGTGTGTAAGTGTAGCTCGAATGATTCTTATAAAAACATACTAGTATATTGAATATACTGGAGTTGTTACAAAAGAAATGAATAAAAAGAGTTTAGGAGGTTGGAGAAGCAAAATAAAACAAAAGAACACAAGTGAATACATTACCTTAAAATCGGGTAACTCTTTTTGATTTGAGCTCAAAGGCTTCCTTAGAAAGACTTTTGCCCAAAGTGATGATTCTAGGAGTACGAGAGGGATGTGGATAGGCAAAATGAGCATGGATTGGACGAGCCAAAGGCTTTAGAGGTGTGGGTAAGGTGGTAGAGGTGGGGGCATTTTATAAGAGGATAGGAGGGGCACTCTTGGAAAGTTACAAAATGTTACATTATTTTCAAATGAGTTTCGGATTTTAAAGGTCCCACATTGATGTATTTAGAGGATAAGGTGGTAAGGGTTTGACAAATACTAATACAATAGGTTTTTGACAATTTTATGTTATAGTTTTAACGTTATCATTTCATTTTATTTAAATCCTTTATTAATGAGGTAATCGTTGCATCATCATGATGTTATAAATAATTTAATTTATATAATCTCTAAAAAATATAAAAAAAATATCATGATGTAGGAAATATTTTTATATTTCTAATGAATATTTATAGTAAAAAATATTACTTGTATAACCTCATTTAAAAAATTGTTTTAGTGAAACATCTCATGCTTGTGACATTTTTATTTTATCTTTAAATAAAAAGTTATTTATGTCATTTTCCAACCAAAGTGGCTCCATGGGGTCCCCAAGTTGACCCATGGATTGTCTTGGTCGGCCATGACACATCCAATGAGGGTATGACATGTGTCTAGGTCATTTCACATTATTAAAACATTATTTTTACCTTAAATTACACTAATTACCTCTAATCGCGATTAAGCACATAAAAGTTACTATTCACCAAAAAATTATTTTAATCCCATTGAACCACATTTTACTTCCTAATGACAACCATGTATGTCGGATTTTTGAAATTAAAAACACAGAGGTGGAAAAGTTTCATTTAAACGAAAAATCCATTTTTTTAACTACCACTTAGTGGTTTCACTATTCATCAAAAATTGATGTTTTTCAGAAAAATACCAAAAATTCACCCTAAGCTATATTTGATATTCCGAACTAAAAAATGATGTCTATTTTACAAAATTCAAAAAATATAAGTTTCATTAATTAATTTAATAATTAATTCCCGCTGTCAAAACAAATAGCGTGTTTTTATGAAACAATATCTATTAAAAGATTGACACTAGTTTAAGTCAAATTTCAAAGTGAAATTAATTCCAATGACCACTATTGGATTAAATGGTAAAAATATATTCTAATTTTACTTTAAAAACAATTCAAAAGATAATCTAATCATATAAATAAATTAGATTAAAAAGTGGTTTTGAATTAAAATACAACTTTTTCACTATTCATTAAAAAAATTCACTTTATCGGAAAGATACCAAAAATTTACACAAAGTAAATTTTGATGTCTCTATTCTAAAGAAGAATTTTATTTAGTCAAATATAACACATTAAATTGTAAAAAAGTGGATTTAAAAGAGGTTCTCCATCAAAAGGCGGTTAATCGACCTTCAAAAGAACATTATAATGGTTATGCTTAAAAATTGAATTCATTCACATTTTTAATTCTCTAACATTTATTGTATAAAGTAAAAATATTTGACAAACATATATAATAATTTTGTAGTTAGTTCTGTTCATTCCCGCCATTACAACGGCTAGGCGTTAACTACCATTTAAAATAATATTATTTTATTATTAGAGTACAACGTAAGATTCCCAAGAAACTCGTTGTTGTGTATTGGGTACGCCATCGAGTATAGCGTCCCCTTTAATGTAATATTAATATTTTATTCACAAATATTGATAAATATAAAAAAATGTCATATTCTTTATTTACCTGGGGTGTTATAGTTTTTCCTATAACTTCAACACACTCTTCTAGATTTTTCCAATATGTACTATTTATATGCATTTCTCCATAACATCTCTTAGATAAATGGTGACTTTGATCTTGCCCACCATCTTTGATGGTAACCTAATCAAGTTATTTTGGATGGTATTTAGTAATTTTTTGACCAATAAACTCCATAAAATTCATTTTTCAAAAAAGTCATCAACATAAGAAATGAAAATTATATAAAATCCCCTTTTTCCATTTCTTCATGAATTGAATTATTCAATTGTCTTGAGTAATTCTACATCATTATAAATCATCATCCAAAATCTATTAACAAATATTTCAACACACTTCATGCTTAATATTTTTTTTGAATGATACTTTTAATAACCATTAGGTTTTTTATTTCATTAATAACATCTCTTAAGTTGTTTTCATAGCTCAAAACATTCACATTATGTTTGGTATTGTAATAGTCAATCCATTTATCTTCCATAAACACTCGACAAATTTCACACTGAAGATCAGCGCACTAATCGTTATATTTTAACGTACATTGAGTAATATCAAATCCACTCCAATTAACTCTAGTATATTTCCAATTAATAATACATCATGGAAATATTACTTAAAATGTTTTAATAATAATTTCAACTTAATTATAATTCCTTAAAAATATTTCCTAAGATATATAATATTATTAAGAGTTCATATAGAAGAAACTTTCATATATGATTGGATCTTAATTAATCCAGTTATATATAATCTTTACTCTATGTATTTGACCCATAATAATTGGTGAAAAATAAAACTTACCTCATTTACAAGCCTCAAGGAACTTCTTCAATCCTTGAATAATAACTCCCCATTTCATGGGAACTCTATAATTATTCTCAAAAACATTCTTGGGAACACTAATCAACTTCCAATATTCATCAACATTCCTAGGATCTGTGATCTACTTCAAAAAAAATAGTTTCCCTCATATATTGACATCATACATATTTACCTCATATATACCTATACTTATTGATATAAAATTTAATGCCAAAAAATGGGTTAAAAATTAAAATACTCTCTAGTAAAATCATGATGAAATCTTTAACATAAACACAATTTTAGTAGAGGGAAAAATTATGAATAATATAAGAGGAATATAGGGGATATATCTGACCATAATACACAAAAAATAACCATATGAATCTTTCTAAATTCATTGAGGAAGTGGAAAGAGTGGAGGAACTCAAAGGGGTCAGATCCCATTCATTTGTTAATTTGGAGGAAAAAATACTAAATGGGAAGTAGAAATAATCCCCAAAAATTCCATCATCCCCCAACTTAAAGTGGGGGTCATGAAGTCTTTCCATAAGTCCAGTGAATAAACATAATACTTTAGATGGAAGGGGAATAAGTGAAAACCCATTATTCATCCCATAATATCTCCAATAGACTATCACCAAGGATCTTTTATCTTTATACTGCATCCCACTCAAGCATTATTTTTTCCCTATCTTTTCAAATATCAGATCAGGTCTTCCCCAATTAAACTACCATCTAAAAACCTCCTTTTAATAATTTCAAGATGTTTAAACTAATTCTAATTCTAAATCAGAGTTCAAAATATTAAAATGGTTCATGGAAACCCTCATTTATACTCATATATTCTCTTACTCTACCAACATATACTAGTGTGATTTGTTCAAAACTCCCCACTACAGAGCTTCTATTCTAAAATAGGAATCTATGTGAATATTACATGATCCATGTGGGATACATAGTACTAGTGCATGATATGATTTTCTAACTCCTAGTGCCTATTTTCATGTATATATTAAAACTAACCATTTAAATAGACAAAACATTGGATACCTCACACTCCATACCATCATATATGTCAAACGTCCCTCAAATTAAATGTTTCTATATATTTCTATTTCATCTTCATTGATCACGCATGAAATGATTCATTTTAGAACTCTATTTATTCAACTTCTCCCCCCAAAGTACCTATGAACCTGTATATAAATGATTACTAAATTAATCATACACCATAATAATTCCTCAATCTCAATGAAATTCATGAAATCCACAATCACTGGATTCTTACTCCCATGTTTGGTATATGTCATTGGTTTTCAAAAAAAAATATTGGTGTTGTATCTTCATATCACATATCCATTCTCACCCAATTCTATATTCTCATTCTCAAGACCATGTTAAAAAATCAAATCTTTATTAAACTGATAACTGTACTTTTTCATTTGTATCATCCTTTAATTAACCTAATCTTTAAACCAAACTCATTATCTAATTTTTTAATACTTTTCCAGGTGACATATCAACCACCTATTTCCATCCCAATTTTATAGTTGAAAATGATTTTTATAATCCAATGAAATATATAAATAGTGACTTAATCAAAACATAAATTCTAAGAAATAGACATTATTGGTTTCAGTTTTCATATAAATCCACATCGATATTTATAAAAACTATGCCAAAAAATAAGGTTATACCCGTAAGCATCTAAATCTATTATCCTTACCATAAGATGTCATTTTTCCTCACTGTATGTGCACAAAACATCCCATATTCCTTTATCACTATAATGTTTATACCCCTAAGACTCACCATTTATAACCTGATAGACTCATCCCAATAGTCTTACTCTATGGTTTATGACACATTGGTTCTCTATACCACCATTATCTAATTCCACAGATGGTCCATCACTACAACTCAAAGTTGATAGACATATCCCAAGATCAATAACCTCCCTAGGTACCACATAATTCCCACGTTCCAACCCATGTTGGAATCCTACTAGTTCATTTAATAGTTTTATTAATCACTGATATTAAGCATGTCAACCTAATTTTGAAATTACATCTTCCGAATTCTAATTTTGATAAATCAACATACAACAACTAGTTTACTAATGTTTAAATAGAGATTATATTTTTTTTTAAAACTCACCATCCAAAATTATTCCATCTGAATAATTCTTCTTCCAAACTATCCCCTTTCCTGAAAACAATTGAATTCGCATTTAAGAAATGATAAATAGAAGAAATTTTATAAAAATAATTTGTCATATCCTATATAAAATCCATTAAAAGGAAAACTAGAAATTTATAATTTTGAGATATTTTTAAAAAATATATATATTATCATATATTTAGAAATAGGAGTTGTTTCTTGATTATGATGGTTTATTGAATTGCAATTTTTGAATAAATAATCAAGTTCACTGTGACTAAGCACAAGATCTTCTACTTTTGTTTTTTTTAATTTAATGTCTTAATTCCCCTATTTGTGAGTATTTTATTATAATGGTAATGGGATATTTTATTTTAATCATTTCACTATCTATTAATCTATATACATCAAATAATACCTAGTGTAGGAACTTGGTTGTGATGATCTAGTTGATTGACGAAGCTTTTTTGATAATTGATTACAAATTAAGATATTAGTTTTATGATACTCATCATTAGAAAACATGTATCCAAATATATGTATTTATCTACTTATTGATTTGGTTTAAAATTAGATAAGTTTAAAGGATAAGAACATATATATCCTTACTTAATAAAAAAATTAAGGATACTCTGAATTGTTTATTTTAAACCATGTTATATTTTTCATCTTGTTTATTTTGTACTTTGTCATATCTTAATTGATTTTCTTGTAAAATTATTTTTGAATGTCTTTATATTTTTGATTATTTGTTATATTAGGTTGCATTACATTACATTTTTACTGAAATAATATCATAGTGGTATCTGTATAGTCCATTTGAACTATTTCTTTTTAAGATGGAAATATTTTATAAGATTTATAGAAGGTTTCAATCTATATCCTATAGAATATCTCGTCCTTCCCCAACATTTTGTATTATAGTGAGTCCCTATTATTCTATTATACTAATGTATAAATATAGGAAATATATTTATAGTATGAAACCTTCTAGTAAGAACTCTCAAAAATATAATTCTTAATTGGCTACAGTTAATTAATGGTGTGGATTATGAAAATTAGAGAGATATAATAAAGGAATATACTACAACAATATATTGGATAATTAAATTGTTATGGTTATTCAGTTTAGTATACTATATAATTACATTCTTAATTTCAATCATAATGAAAAAATATAATTTTAATTTAAATAAATTATATCATCTAATAGTATATAGAAGAAATTAAAAATCATATATTTTCAAACATCTAATGTTTTGGAAACTGGAGAGTCTATAATATGAGATGATTTTCATGATTTTTTATTTTATTGTTGGAGAAAAAATTATACAAATGTCTCAATGTATGATGATTTTTAATAGTTTACAATGTAAGATATCATACTTCTAATGAGGTATGTTCTTGTTTAGTTTTTAGTTAAACTCACCTTTTTTATTTAACGGAGTGTTTCTCAAGTGAATGAGGATTCTAGGGGGTGTCTCAAAGGTACAAAGAAAGAAAACGGGATAGAGGGTCCATCTATTTCATGTTTAATGGTTGGATCAATATTATTAGTACAATACATTGTGACAATATGGGCCTATAGGAGGTAGGTGCATGGTTGTAAACTCATGAAAAAGGGGAATCTAAAACCATACCGTCTAAGATAGAGCTATTCCACATGGCCTCCACATGGTTTTCCAAATCGTTTCATCCCCATAGGAGACAGTGAGACCTAGGCCCCAATTGGATGTAGGGTGGTGCCCAGTTGGGGCACGTTTTGTCCAATCGTGTGTCCAAACCGTGTACATAATTAAAAAACATGGATTTTCCCATTTTCCCCTAGGAAGTTATGAAACCTTAGTATATTTTACTTCTATTTTACCCTATAGTGGTAAGGGTTATGAATAATTCTCTCAAAAGGCTCAAATAGGTGATTATCCTTGGATTCTAGGCTATTTCGAGTGTCATGTGGTGAGAATCAAAGATCCAGGTGATTCTAACACTCTTATTTTCTCTATTTTCTAGAATATGTGTCACGACCCCCTCCCCCCAAAGTGTACCCCTCCTGGGCCGGAAATGTGAGAAGTGAGATAATGACCCCCAAATCCCGCCTTCAATAGGCCCCAGGTTGGCGACTAGCAGTGAGGGTATAGTAACACACAAAAATCAGAGGCATTAGCCTCTAAGAGAACACATGTAGAAGAGAGATACAAGATAGACACCAATCAACTCCAACACAAACTTCAATATAAAAGAAAAACTAAGTACACATATGAAATGCCATGAAAAATTACTACAATTGAAAGGGGAAAGACTACAAGTACCCCAAAGAAAGTAAAACCAGCAGTAACCACAAGCCCGAACAGCTCCTTCAACCCCAAGCTAGTAGAAACTAGCTTGATCTCCAACCTACTCCAAGTGACCTGAAAAACAGTTTATATATACATAGGGTGATCATAACAATATACTCAGTAGGATCCTCCCTGAATCCTCTCATTCAAATTAAAGAAAGCATGCTAAAGCATAGTGAACAACAAGTAAAACTAACTCGTCACCTAAACAGGTATACTAAGTTCTCAACCTCACCATGGATACTCTCACCAAGTAACACATACAAGAATATATCATATAACAAAGAATATCAAGGGTACCCCACTACTAATTCCCCACTGTTTTTCCACTTTTCCCCAACGTCGCACGTCCTGAGCATCTCTCTCCAAAAAGGCTTGACCGCAGACACTTGGGAGAAGCACCGCAATATGCACCTCGTGCAACAACACCACCACCTCCACACACCAAAGTAACCAGGTAGTTCCTAGGAGCCACTATAGCTTTCATAACATGTATCATACATCAGGTATTATACCTCAAGCCATTACATCCCATACACTGAGTAAGGATCCTCAAGCCATCACAGCCTACACATGTTACAGCTATAGTAGTACATAGAAAACTATTTCCAGAATATATGTGTGTGAATAACCACAGGCCATTACAGCCTTATACACACATATATGGGGAAAACTAACCAATGTTCTTTCCAGCACCATTAACTACAAATAGAAGAGAGTGGGGCCAAAGGGGGTAGTCAGCCATCCATCCTCCCACTGGAATGTTAGGGAAAACACCCCCCAGGGCTCAGATTCCCCGGGGTGTCAGTTTCCCTTACTAAAAGGGTGGAGTAACATATAGAAACACAAAATTTATAGGATATATTACATCTCACATCCACACTATGGTCATTACCTAGTCTTAGACAAAACTACAGTTAACGTCTCTCAGACTCCGGGTTGCTACTTCGAAGACTAGCTATCCTATAAGCACACAACCATTTAAAGAGCTTTATTAGATTACTTCATTCCATTTTTATTGGTTCCATTGTACGTTAATTAATTATTTAAACATTAATTATACATGATCAATCCCACATTAAATTTTATTATCATTACACCCAAAGTCAACTTCTCCTTCAAAAATTACAACCTCATCATTATGTTCCAGTATCACCATTCTCATCGGTTTACACCATTTATTCAATAATTCATTATGGAAATACTTTCCCACATTCTGAGGCATTCTAGAAAAACATTATATTCTAATAAACACAAGGGGGCTCAACACGGTGGTTAGATGTACTACATGTCGAGTCTTTGTCACTTATAGCAAGAGCATATACCCATCCTTCCTTGAGAAGCTAAACACAGAATGCACGTGGCATACCCCGCATGTCTTCGCCTCTTTTGGAAGAAGGGTATGTAAGACCAGATGCCTTGAGCAGTGGGGAAAAGTAAAGCAGATAAACAACCAAAGAAATAACAAGCATCCAACAATCACAACCATTCCATTCCATCATCCCTAGTGTCCTCCCTAACACCCACATGCATAAACGAATGCATCTCGCCACTCTAGGCGTCATCTGCTGCCACAACCAAAAAGGCCTCTATTCCTCCACATATTACCACAACCATCTAGGATCAAATCAAAATACAAGAAGTAGTAAAACAAACATCTTCACAATTGGGCTCTTGGCCCATAAAAACAAGAGGGTAACTCAGAACCCTGAAAGAAATTTTCTTTTAACAACCAACAGTTCATTAATCCATCTTGGATAAACCGATTTATTATTCATTGGTTCTAAATTCGGGAAACCTAATAGTAAGCTATCACAAATAAATGAACATGCTTAATGAAACAATTTGATTAACATAAAATTACAGCAAGAACCAAATTCGTTTACATGCCTCTTTATCTTTAGCCAAACAATTATCAATTAATCCCAGTTAATGTACATTACCGATTTCCGTCATGAACAAATAACTAAACAAGGCGAGCATAGATATCACACAATCTAGCAAAACAATATGCAATAACATACGATCGATATCAATTTATTTATCTTGTTAAAATATTTATTATATCAATTCCATTTTCATACAATGGGATTAAACATGCTAACAATACAGTTTCATGTAAAAGAAAGAGAAGCAATGAATCCCCTGCCTCAAACAGTTCCTCACGTTCTTTATCCACACAACGGGTCATGATACTCCTCTCACGAGAACTGCATCCACCTGAGGATGCCACGATATGATAGCACCAACCAAACCTCAAGAAAAACCCCATTAGTAGCATGGAGAATACATGCTATAATATGGAAAGGAGAAACAGGAGGAGATAATCCCCAAAGGAACGACTATAAAACATACCTTATATCGAAGATTGATCGATACAGCTTGGTTGCATCAAAATAGAACGGAACCAATCTGAGGGGAAAATCTTGATTGGGAAACTCCTACGAGAAGTATTGAATGGTTCTAGAATCTCATAGATGATAACAAAGAGGAAGAATAAGGAAGGATGATATCTTGTCCATTTTGAAGATTTAATGGGGAGAAGTTTTAAGATACGCTTAGTTCCCCATTAAAAGAGGATCGCATTAACCCACATGGTTTGACCAAGTAAAAACATCTCGAGCCATAGGATTAATTAATATAGGATTTATGGCCTTTGAATCACCCTTAAGAGTCCTTAAAATTTGGCTTCAAAGGTATTTTACGTCAAAGGAAACGTTAAAGGGGACAAACTGTAGGAAGATGGAAACACTATTAACATACTCAAAATTTGGAAAAGGAAATAAAAGGTCATCATTAGACAACACTGTTATAGGTTACCAATAAACCTTGCCATTAGAGGTTACCGATAGACCTCACCGTTAGAGGTTAACATAGAAATCACCGTTAGAGGTTACCGATAGACCTCACTGTTATAGGTTACCGATAGACCTCACTGTTCTGGAAACACTATACACCTACCTTTCTGGAAACATTGTACACATACCATTATAGAAACATTGTACAGCTACCAATAGAGGTTACCGATAGACCTCACAAATAGAATACTATTCACTGAACCTCACTGATAGAAACATTGTTCATTGAACCTCACAGATAGAAACAGTGTTCACTGAACCTTACCGATAGAAACACTTTTCACTGAACCTCACCGATAGAAACACTGTTCACTGAACCTCACTGATAGAAACACTATTCACTGAACCTCACCGATAGAAACACTTTTCATTGAACCTCACCGATAGAAACACTATTCAATGAACCTCAGTGATAGAAACATTGTTCACTGAACCTCCCTGATAGAAACAATCTTCACTGATCCTCACCGATAGAAATAGTGTTCACTGAACCTCACCGATAGAAACATTATTCACTGAACCTCACTAATAGAATCATTTTTCACTGAACCTCACAGGTAGAAACATTTTTCATTGAACCACAGCGATAGAAACACTATCCACTGAACCCCACCGATAGAAACATTGTTCACTGAACCTCACCGATAGAAACACTGTTCACTGAACCTCACTGATAAAAACACTGTTCATTGAACCTCACAGATAGAAACACTATTCACTGATCCTCACCGATAGGAACAGTGTTCACTCAACCTCACCGATAGCAACACTGTTCACTGAACTTCACTGATAGAAACATTGTTCACTAAACCTCACTGATAGGAACATTGTTCACTAAATCCTCACTTATAGAACATTTTTCACAAAATCCTCACTGATAGAACACTGTTCACTAAACCTCACAGATATAATATTATTCACCTACTGTTATAGGTTACCGTTAGAACTGTTCACCGATGGAACTGTTCACAGAATTGGAAATTTGGATATGTGTTAGGGATATGTCACCTTGACCTCCCAGAACACCTCAAACACCATATTTTCACAAAGTAATAGACCAGAGAGGTCTGGGACATTACATTAGATACCTCTCAAAACATTATCATCCTCGAGAATTCAAAAGCAACCTAAAGATACAAAAAAAAAAGAAACAGGGTCTGAACAACCACCAATCGAGATACCTCTCAAAATATAGCAAGCCACAAAACCAAAAAAAGAAAATTCATAAATAAAACATGAAAGGTCTAACCAAAAAGAGAACATTGTTAAATGAAAATAGTTAAACATCAAACAACTCTGGGTACTGATCATGTATCTTTGACTCACGTTCCCAGGTACTCTCCTCCATTCCACCCGGTCACCACAAGACACGAACTAAGGGGATAGAATGCCAACACAACACCTTCTCCTTGTGGTCTTGGATCTCCATAGGTCGCTCCTCAATGGTTGAATCATCATCAATATCGATCTCTCCCCAATTGATGATGTGAGATTCATCATGAAGATTACGACGGAGCTGTGATACCTAGAAAACATCATGTATCCGACTCATCTGTGGGGGAAGTTCTACTTGATACGCCACAAATCCCACACAGGCTAACAACTAGAAAGGCCCAAAAAACTGGTTAGAAATATTTCTTCCACGCTCACACCTTCACTGCCCACGATGGGGAGTCACCTTCAAAAACACATGATCCCAAACATTAAACTCTAAGGGTCTCCTTCTTTTATCAGCATATGATTTCTGATGATCTTGTGCTATCTTCATCCTCTCACGAATCACCTGGACCATCTCTGTTGTATTCTGCACAAGTTCTGGTCCGAGAATTGCTGACTCTCCAACCCCAGTCCCGCACAACGGAGAATGCCATGGTTGACCATACAAGGATTCAAAAGGTTCCATAATGATGGTGGAGTGAAAACTATTATTGTAAGAGAACTCCACAAAGGTTAAGTGCCTTATCCATGAGCCTCCAAAATCAAGAACACAAGAGTGTAACATGTCTTCAAGAGTCTGGATAGTTCGCTCTCCACACCCTGGAGGTAAAACGAGGATCTCGATCAGAAATGATCGGCCTAGGGACTCCATGAAGTCTCAACACCTCCTCTAGGTACTGCCTTGACAAAACATTAATTGAGCTTGACTCCTTTATCACTATGAAGTGGGCTGATTTTGTTAAACGATCCACTACCACCCAAATATTATCATGTCCTCCCAGAGCACGAGGTAAACCAGTAAAAAATTCTATTGATATGTCCTCCCACTTCCACTGAGAAATCTCTAATGGCTGGAGAAGACCACCTAGAACATGGTGTTTGGCCTTCACCTTCTTGGAGACTAAACATAGAGACACAAACTCTGAAACCGCACACTTCAGCCGAGGCCACCAAAACTGACTCTTCAAGGATCGGTAAATATTTTTCACAGCAGGATGTCCTTTTAAAGTCGAACTATGGAACTCTCAGAGAACCATCCCCCGCATCGTTTAGGGAACAAAAATCCTTCCATGATAAAACACTCGGTGTTGTTCATCCTTAGTCCGGACATCAGGGCTTCGCCACAAACAACTCTGTCTATCTAGACCTCCACATCAAGATCCCCCAACTGGGACTCTTCCAACTTATACACCAGGTATGACTGTACCATCATCTGAAAAAGACAACCTTTAACTCCTACTTCTCTCATATCAAGATACAGTGCTGACAGTTCTTCTTCTACTCTCCAGGAATCAACGGATTCATGCACAACATCACTATATGACTTTAGACTCAGCGCATCAGCTAAAACATTCCCTTTTCCAGGTGTATATGATATTTCAAATACTTATTCCTATAAGAACTCTATCCACCGACGTTGTCGTAAGTTCATGTTACACTGTGAGAAAACATAACTCAAACTCTTATGAATGGTGAAAACCACAATGCTCTCACCAATGATGTAATGACTCCACAACATTAGAGAAAAAACCGCGGCTACCAACTCAAGATCATGGGTGGTATAGTTGCGTTCTTGGGGACGCAAATGCCAAGACCCATAAGAATCAACTGACCTCTGCTGCATGAGAACACTGCCTAGCCCCAGATGTGAAGCATTGCAGAAAACATCAATTTGAACTCCCTACGCTGGAAGACAAAGGACTGGAGAACTTACTAACTTCTCCTATAAATACATTAAATCTTCTTGACATTAATCATCCCATATGAATTCTTGATCCTTCTTGGTCAAAGTTGTCATTGGAGTCGCAACTCATGAGAAATTGGCTACGAACCTCCTGTAGTAGCCTACGAGACCAAGGAAACTTCGCACCCCTAAAAATATCTTGGCGGCTTCCCAAGACACAATTTCTTCTATCTTAGATGGATCCATAGCTATTCCCTATTGGGACACAATGTGCCCCAAGAAACAGACTTCTTGAGCCCAAAACCCACACTCCTACAACTTCCCAAATAGATGATGTTGACGAAGAACTATTAAAATGTCTTGTAGATGCTCTGTATGTTCCTCTTCAGATATGGAGTACACAAGGTTGTTGTCGATGAAAACTACACCAAACTTGTCCAGGAACTCATGGAACACAACATTCATCAATCTCGTGAATACAATTGGAGCATTCGTCAAGTCAAATGGAATTACAATGAACTCATAACGCCCATGACGAAAACAGAAAGCATTCTCCGGGATATCCTCATCCTTCACACGCATCTGATGATATCCTGATTGCATGTTGATCTTTGAGAACCAACTTTCACCCTTCAGTTTATCGAATAAATCATTAATTCATGGAAGAGGATAGCAATTATTTATTTTCATTTTGTTCAAATGATGATTATCGACACACAAGCACAAACTGTCGTCGGCCTTCTTCACCAACAAAACTGGTGCACCCCATGGTGACACACTTGGCCGAACAAAATCACACTGTAACAAACCATCAAGTTTTATATGTAGATCTTGTAACATAGAAGGGGCCATCGTATATGGAGACATAGAGATACGAGATATTCTTGGTTGTAGCTCGATCCCAAACTCGATCTCTCATCGAGGGGGTAATGCTACAACCTCTTCTGGAAAGACATCAGGGTACTCCTCTATGACCATAGGAAACACCAACTGATGAACCTCTGAAAAACTCAGAATCATCTCAGTAATCATAGATGATAAGGATTGAACATGCATATGACCCATCTGAGGATCTCCCTCACCAACAAACACCACTGGCTCTCCATCTGCACTAATGAAGACATCCTTCTTCCTGAAGGAATCCATGATAGCCTACACCGAATACAACCAATCCATGTTGAGGATGACATCATATGGTTGTATTCGTAAACATGGGAAATATCCCCAAGAGCGATGTTGCCCCAACACTAGCTCACAGTCTCTAAATACTTCAAACATGTATGCTCGACCTCCAACTGGCGTATTCAACGCCATGGACACTGTAATCCTCTCTACCTCAAGTCCCAATGCATGGAAAATGGTAGGTGATATTAAGGAGTGTGTCATCCCTAAATCAAAAAATTCATACACCAAGGTAGAAAACAATAAAATGGTACCTTGAATGACGTCTGGCTCGCCTGGAGCTGTCAAAGCTAGAGCATGAAGCTTACCATGACCTCCTCCACGACCTCTCTGACCGTGATGATGACCACTACCACGGTCGCGCTCAGGTCTCTAATGATGGGGAGCGTCATGGGGTTTTCCTCTACCTGCCCCGTCTACCCTCTACTGATCTAAAGCTGGTGCAACTTGTTGTTGTTGCCACGTCTGGAACTGCCTCAATGGAGGAACCTGGAGCGTAGCACCTCTTGCACGATGGCCGCTCTGAAAGGTTGGGCACTCGCACTGCTGATGACCACGGCCACCATAAGAAAAAAATCACCTGATCTCTTGGAATATGCCTAAGAGTTGCTGCCTCGGGAGAAATGAGATGTGAAGGGCTAGGACCAACCCCCGGCTAAACAAAAACACTTCTTCCCGGAAAACCGAGAACCCCAGACCACAACTCTGCTTCATGAGGAATAATGCTAATTCCCCTCTCGTAATGATCGTGTCCTAGCCAAAGTCCTCTCGACAACCTCTTCCCTCGCCAGTACCTCAAGATATGTTTTCAGTATAAATGGGGTGACCTGGTGCTGGATCTCTAGATGTAAAGCCTCCTCGAAATGCCTCTCCCTGGCCTCCTCATCTGGCAGCAGGTCTAAAGCATATAGTAAAAGGTTCCTGAAACGGATTCCAAACTCTTGAACACTGGAGCTCCCCTATCGAAGGATAAGAAGCTCATGGAGACTGGACACCTTTGCAATCGAAGAAAGAAACTCGACTCTAAACCTATCTTATAACTCCTCCCAAGAGATCGATGACTCCTCATGATCCTTGAGGAACAAGAACTGCCACTGCCTCGTTGCTCCACGCAGCATCATCCCAACCATGGAAACCCAGTGCTCCTGATGAGAACGAATCAAACTAAAGCTGATCTCGACCTCCTCTAACTAGTTTTCCATGACTGCATCTGAAACATAGGCTTCATACTTCTGCAGAATCTGGCGCTGAAACTCTCAGAGTGTCTTCTTCTAAGTGTTGTCATCGTCAAACTCTATCCTATGGTGATCTGTTGGAACAACCTTCTAGACATTTTCTGTGCAAACCTGACGAGGACATCAACCTGGAGCCATACCTATAAAATAACAACCATTAGAGTTCCTAAACATGGAATATGGAATACTCAAAATTAATTAATTAATTTTTTCCTTTTATTCATTTTAGGTTAACCTATCTCAAGGTCTACCCATTCAAACACATGCACAAGGAAGAATGATGCATGATCCTTCCCTAGGTCTCTACCCTGCAACTAGTATCACCATGTTTACTACCCATTGTAAACTTAATGGTCCATACATCACATCATATGGGGGGCCAAAACACATATGTCTCCGCTGGTCTCCAATATTTACCTCACTTTCTAAACATGAATGACATTGTTTCCCTACCAACCCATGCAACCTCCCCTGTACCTTAATCCAAACTCCAACCTATCCCTCAACCTGACCTCTGATAGAACTCTGTCATGACCCCCTCCCCCAAAGTGTACCCCTCCTAGGCTGGAAATGTGATAAGGGAGATAATGACCCCCCGAGTCCCACCTCCAGTAGGCCCCGGGTTGGCGACTAGCACCGAGGGTATAGTAACACCGAAAAATGGGAGGCATCACCCTCTAAGAGAACACATGCAGAAGAGAGAGATAACATAGAAACCAATCGACTCCAACTCAGACTGCAATATAAACAAAAACCCATGTACACATATGAAATTCCATGCAAAGGTACTACAACTGAAAGGGGAAAGACTGTATGTACCCAAAAGAAAGTTAAAATAGTAGAAACCACAAGCCCAAACATCTCCTGCAACCCCAAGCTAGTAGAAACTAGCTTGATCTTCGACCTGCTCCAAGTGACCTGAAAAATACTTTATATATACATAGGGTGAGCATAATTGTATACTCAGTAGGATCCTCCCCGAAGCCTCTCATTCAAAGTAAATAGAGCATGCTAAAGCACAGTGAACAACAAGTGAAACTAACTTGTCACCTAAATAGGTATACTAAGTTCCCATCCTCTCCATGGCTACTCTCACCAAGTAATGCATACAAGAATATATCATATAATAAAGAATATCAAGGGTACCTCGCTACTACTTCCCCACTGGTTTGCCAATTCTCCCCAACGTCGCATGTCCTGAGCATCTCTCTCTAAAAAGGCTTTCCAGCAGACACCTGGACAAAGCACTACAATATGCACCTCGTGCAACAAAACCACCATGTCCACAAACCAAAGTAACTAGATTGTTTTTGGGAGCCACCACAGCTCTCATAACATGTATCATACGTCGGGTATTATACCTCAAGTCATTACATCCCATACACGGAGTAAGGTTACTCAATCCATCATAGCCTATACATGTTACACCTATAGTAGTACAAAGAAAACTATATCCATAATATATGTGTGTGAATAACCACAATCCATTATATCCCTCTACACACATAAATGGGGAAAACTGAACAATGTGCCTTCCAGCACCAGTAACTGCCAAGAGAAGAGAGCGGGGAAAAAGGGGGTAGTCATCCATCCATCCTCCCACCGAAATGTTGGGGAAAACACCCCCAGGGCTTAGAATCCCTGGGGTGTTAGTTTCCCTTACTAACAGAGTGGAGTATCGTATAGAAACAGAAAAAGTGCAGGATATATTATATCTCACAACCATACTATGGGCATTACCTGTTCTTAGACACAACTACAGCTAACGTCTCTCATACTCTGGGCTGCTTCTTGTAAGACTAGGTATCCTATAAGCACACAACCATTTAAAGATCTTTATTATACTACTTCATTTGCTTTTTAACGGTTCCATTGTACGTTAATTAATTCTTTAAACATTAATTAACCATGAGTAATCCCACATTAAATTTCATTAGCATCACACCCAAATTCAACAGTTCCTTCAATAATTACAACCTCATTATTATGTTCCACCATCTCCATCCCCATGGGTTTACACAATTTATTCAATTATTCATTATAGAAATACTTTCCCACATTCCCATGCATTCTAGAAAAAAATTGTATGCTACTAAACACAAGGGGGCTCAACATGGTGGGTAGATGTACAACCCGTAGAGTCTTTGTTGCTTATAACAAGAGCATATGCCCATCCTTCCTTGAGAAGCTAAACACGGAAATCACATGGCATACCCCAAGTGTCTTCTCCTCTTTCGGAAGAAGGGTATGTAAGACCAGATACCTTGAGTAGTGGGGAAAAGTAAAGCAGATAAACAACCAAAGAAACAACAAGCATCCAAAAATCATAACCATCCCATTCCATCATCCCTGGTGTCCTCCCTGACACCCACATGCATAAACCGATGCATCTCGCCACTCTAGGCATCATCTGCTACCACAACCAAAAATGAATCCATGCCTCTACATATTACCACAACCATCCAGGATCACATCAAAACACAAGAACCATTAGAACAAACATCTTCACAATTGGGTTCTTGTCCCTTAAACAAACAAGAGGGTAACTCAGAACCCTGAAAGTGATTATCTTTTAACAAACAATAGTTCTTTAATCCATCTTGTATTAAATGATTTATTATTCGTTGGTTCTAAATTCTGGAAACCTAACAGTAAGCTATCACAAATAAATGAACATGCTTACTACACCAATTTGATTAACAGCAAATAACAATAAGAACTAGATTCGTTTACATGCCTCTTTAACTTTAGCCAAACAATTGTCAATTAATCCCGGTTTATGTTCTTTACGGATTTCCATCAAGAACAGACAGCTAAGAAAAGCAAGCATAGATATCACACTATCAAGAAAAACAAGAGTCAATAACATACGATCGATATCAATTTATTTATCCGGTTAAAATATTTATTATGTCAATTCCATTTTCATTTAGTGGGATTAAACATGCTAACAATACTATTGCATGTAAAAGAAAGAGAAGCAATGAATCCCCTACCTCAAACAGTTCCTCACGTTCTTTATCCCCACAACGGGTCACGATCCTCCTCTCGTGACAACTACATCCACCCGAGGATGCCACGGTATGATAACACAAACCAAACCCCAAGAAAAAACCCCATTAGAATCATGGAGATTACATGATATAACATGTAAAGGAAAAATAGGAGTAGATGATCCCCAAATGAATGACTATAAAACATACCTTATATCGAAGATTGATCGATACAGCTTGGTTGCATCAAAACAGAGCAGAACCAATCCAGGGGGAAAAGTTTGATTGCGCAACTCCTACGGGAAGGATTGGAAGGTTATATCATCTCATAGCCAAGAAAAAAGAGGAAGAACAAGGGAGGATGATATCTTGTCCCTTTTGGAGATTTAATGGTGTGACGGTATAAGATACGATTAGTTCCCCATTAAAAGCGGATCGCATTAACCCATGTGGTTTGACCACGTAAAAACATCCTGAGCCATAAGAATAATTAATATAAGATTTATGGACTTTGAATCATCCTTAAGAGTCCTTAAAATTAGGCTTTAAATGTATTTTACATCAAAGGAAATGTCAAAGGGGAAAACTGTAGTAAGCCGGGAACACTATTCACATACTCAAAATTTGGCAAAGGAAAGAAAAGGTCACCATTAGACCTCACCATTAGAGGTTATCGATAGACCTCACCATTAGAGGTTACCAATAGACCTCACCGTTAGAGGTTACCATAGACCTCACTATTAGAGTTTATTTATACAGCTCATCGTTAGAGGTTACCGATAGACCTCACCATTCTGTAAACATTGTACACCTACCGTTCTGGAAACATTGTACACCTACCATTCTGGAAACACTATACACCTACCGATAGAGGTTACCGATAGACCTCACTGATAGAATACTATTCACTGAACCTCATCGATAGAAACATTGTTCACTGAACCTCACTGATCGAAACACTGTTCACTGAACCTCACCGATAGAAACACTATTCATTGAACCTCACCGATAGAAACACTGTTCACTAAACCCCACTGAAAGAAACACTATTTACTGAACCTCACCAATAGAAACAATGTTCACTAAACTTCACCGATAGAAGCACTGTTCACTGATCCTCATCGATAGAGACACTATTCAGTGAACCTCACCGATAGAAAAACAGTTCATTGAACCTCACCGATAGAAACATTGTTCACTCAACCTCACCGATAGAAACACCGTTCACTGAACCTCACTGATAGAAACATTGTTCACTAAACCACACCGATAGGAACACTGTTAACTGAATCCTCACTGATAGAACATTTTTCACTAAATCCTCATTAATAGAACATTGTTCGGTAAACCTCACTGATAGAATACTGTTCACCTACCGTTACAGGATACCGATAGAACTGTTCACCGATGAAACTATTCACAGAATTGGAAATTTGGTAAAGTGTCGGGGATATGTCACCTTGACCTCCCGAAACACCTAAAACACCATAATTTCACAAATTAATGGACCAGAGAGGTCCGGGCCATTACAATAGGTCCTATGGAATCATTCTTCTCCTTCCAAATCACAAAAAATAACACATCTCTAGAGGAATAAAGTTAAGTTATTCTTGTGATGTTTGAGTTCAAATCATGTTCTGATATTAAGTGGGAACTCTACTAAGAACATGAGGTAGGTGTTCTAAAAGTTATAGCACATGGTATTCATGTTGTTATATCTGTATATGGATATGATTGGGTGCTATTATGGCGTCTATTTGGCCTCCGTGGTAGGGAATGTTAAATGGGTCAATTTAATGATTAATTGAATGACTCATAATACATGTGGGATAAATTTAGGTTTATTTGGTCAAGATAAAAAATACACATGGGGTGTGCCACTTCCGTAAACATGGAATTGAGTGGATAAAGGTTCAATTTAAGGGTTATGAGATAAAACCAATGATAATTATGGTTGGAATGTTGGAAAGGAATTATCAAATGAAACTAAATGTAATTATTTTTATAATAAAATGACTTAAGAGGGATTTGGTAATTCTAGAATGTGTTAAATGGGTTATGGAATGTAAATGGTAAATATGATAAACAGTAAAAGAATCGTGTGCTCAAGAATAATTGGTATGTGTGGAGGGTAGGACTGACGCTCCACTGCATGGGTCGGAATAGACTGAGGCTCTAAGACCCACCCCTATATTGCATGGGTTAGGGAGCTGGATTATGGCTCTACTCCCCTAACAAATGAAAGTGGTATGGTTACCTGGACTGATTCTATAAGGTAAGGTCTATGATTACCTGGACTTAGGTTCCAAGGTATGGTTTATGATTTCGTGCACTAAGGATCCAAGGTAGGTATATATATATATATATTATGAAAATATTTTCCCAATGATGTATATAAATTGGACGCCCTTACATGTAGGTTAGTTTTCCTGCTTAGGCAGAAGTGAATTTGATGAATATCAGTAACACATGGAACTAATGGAAAAGGTGGTTAATCATAATGTTGTCAAATGATTTTAACTTGTAGGTATTATTTTTACCCTTTTTATTATACTTATTAATACAATATTATCGAGAATATATATTTTTTAGACACCATTGGTGTTGAGGAACTATGTTATACTCTAACCCTTCTCGAGCCTCCATTTAGTAATAGAGCGGATTTCAGGGTTGTGTGTCAGGATAAGGGAAAAGGCCCTATAATAGAGGGTTTTTTTGGGCTCAAGGATGTACATAGATGACAGAAACATATATGACGTGAGGAATCAATTTAGGGATTATTCATCTTGTTTTTATTTTGGGATTTCTCTGTACACATTTAATTTTGTGACATGAAATGGAATATTTAATGAGTGTTGTGGTCATGTACTTAGTTTTGGGAAATTGATCCATGATTCATTTTTATTTACTAATTTATGTAGTTTTCTTTATTTCTTATTAAATTTGTTGTGTCATACTCTGATTAAGAGTTAATAGTCTCCCAACATGTCTCATGAGACACTCACTCCTAGTTGGTAGCCTCTGGCATATGGGGAGGAACACTTGAGGCCATGTAGTACACTAGCTCGAGGGACAGGTTTATTGGCACTCGGGTTGGGGTGTTATATACAAACACTCGAATAAAATGATATTACTTTTAAAAAATATGTTGTAAAATATGATCAATATTATTTTGAAATAATTGGAATAATAAAATAGGTATAGAGGATACTAATAATTATACATATCATGAATTTGGTAATATTATTTGAATATTAGTGTGTAATGAAAATCATTTTAAGTTAAATGTAAATAAATTTAAAAATAAGAATGATTTTACCTTTGTAACTACTATTATAGTTACTTAAAACATCATTTAGGTGAATATGATATTTAACTTAGTGATGATGAAATTTCACATATATAATAATGGATGAGTAAAATTTTTTGGAAGAATAAATCGTCGAAAAAAATAATCTAATAGACTAAAAAGATAGTTATGAGAAAATATAAAGATGGGATGATATAAATGATACTAATGAGTTATTGGTAATAAATTCAAGAAACTAAGGAACATTAAATTAAATTATACTAGGTTAAAAAAACATGATAAATACTTTATAAATTGAAAAATGTATAATGTAAATAAAGTATTAAAGGATATTAATACTTGAAGTGTACGTGAATATTATTCTTTGAAAATTTTCTTAGATTGTGAAGATGTTAGGAATATTTATTGATTAATTTTTTTGAGTATTCATATGTAAGAAACACTTCTCATTGATAAGGTTATTCAATCATTATATAAAACTATTAATATTTATTTATATGATGAAGAATGTGATTCTCTATCAATTAATGGATTTAATGAATTTGTGGATGACTTAAAAAATCAGAGAAAAATATAATAATAATTTTAAACATGCTAATGGAAAACATTCTAAATAAAATGAAACTAATTTCAATCATAATTTCAAATTTTATTGCAAATGGATAAATATATATTCTTTAATAAGGCCTCACCCTTTCAAAATAGATAGTGATTATTTTTGTGGGGACCTAATTACCCTTTAACATATAAGGTTTGGGAAATTGTGGCTTTTAAATATTATTTTGAATAATTATTTTAGATCCATGAAATTTTGGGTATAAAAATATTTATTTATTTAATTTTATTGTAAATAAACAAGTTCTAATAGAAAAATAATCATATATAAATAATTTTTTCTCTCTAAATATGATGGTTAAGACGTTCAAATTTGAAAACATGTATAAGGTTGAATGCGATCAATTTATTTTTAGATACAATATCCTAGGGTATATCATGTGTTTTTGTAATGTATCAATCCATAGTGAGACCTTACTTTCTAATTCTATTCTTATCTATTGATTTATGTTCAACCTCATTAGTATAATTCGGTTATGTGATGAACAATACTCTGTAACTTTGGGAATTATAAATGTATTGTAACTAGTTCTCAAGGAGTACAAATATTATCTTCAAATATTAGTGATAATTTTTATACTATAGACTTATAAGTATTAACCTACAAAATCTTCCTCTTATTTAGTTAAATATAGAATAATTTGGGGATTTGGAATAAAATATAAGGACACAAAAATGTTTAAATCCTAACTATGCTTTTCAAGAATGATGTTTAAAATATATTTTCAGAACATAAGTTTTACTCTTACAAATATTGTGATCCATTTAAATATATAAATAAGTAAATTGTAAAATTTAAACATATTTCTATTTTCACAACATATAGACCATTGTTTTTAGTTCACAAATATCATTTTATACCCACACAAACAATAAGAATTAGAGGAAAACGTGATTTATATGTCTTAGTTAATGATTAAACTAAACATACATGGGTCTTAATTCACTCCCACAAATTAATATAACTAATGATATTAAAAAGGTCTCTTATCTAGTTTGAAATGAAAAAATAATGATAAATTATTACTATCTACAGTGATCATATATGAGAATTTTAGAATCTCAAAATTGAAATTTTTTATATTGAAAATGTAATGAAACGTAATTCTTTAACCATATAAACACCATAATAAAATATCTTTATAAAAATAATAAATAGAACTATTCATGGGATAACATGTTTTATATTATGTGTATATTATGTTGCTAAATATTTTTTGGAAAAACATATTAACAGTTTATATTACACTCTAAATCATATTTTTCTTTCTTCAAATTTAATAAAAATATTATATGAACATTGGGATTGAAGGAATCAAGGAAATGGTAACTTAAAATTTTTCTTATAAAAAGTATTCATTCTAAATTTTAAAGATAATATTCTTAAATTTGATCTAAAATTTAATAAAAAATGTTTTATTAATTACTCCACTACTACTAATTCTTTCTATATTTTCAATAAATGATCACATACTTTTAAGGAATTTTACATTAATATGTTTATGAAACCAATACTTATGAAAAGTGGTTTTCTTAATCTATGAGTTATAAATTTCATTCATTTTTTTCCCAACACCATATATTTTAAATTTGGAAGTTAAACCATAGATATTAAATGATATTGAACATATATGTATCAACCGACTTCTTTACCAAGAAAATAAAAAAATTAAAGGATCATCCTTCGTATAATATTATTAGTGATTTCAATCAAACAATCAAAAAGTGAAGTTATTTATAGAATGATTTTGAACAAATTTATTTCATATATAAATTTTAAAACTAAATCACTTAATTATTCCAAAGGTTATGAGACTTGGATAGTAGTTATTCTAGAGGAACATAATAACTTTGTAGGAAACAATGTTTAACCCTCGGTTAAATGTTTTGATAATATTTCAGTTATTGGAACTAAATGAATATTATAAATTAAATGTGATGAAAATGGAACCGTGGATTGGGATAATTTTAAACTTGTTGCTCAATTTTATAATCAAGAAAAGGTTATCAAAAATAATGAATGTTTTTCTCTTGTGGAAATACTTGATTCAATATTTCAGTATGAAATTGCTTTAGATTTGTTATATAAAACAACAAAACCAAAGGAATGGAAAAACCAACTATTTTCACTATATAATAATTTAAGGGAACTTTAATTATATATATATATCTATATAGTTGAAATTATTTTTTACATCATATGAAAAAATATATTATAAAGTATTTTAGAAATATTATAGATTGTGAATTTGATATGTTTATGGAATGTGAACATACATTATTTTTTAGCTTCCAAATTTCATTGAAACAGGAAATAATTATTATTTTTCAACAAAATTATATTTTTGATTTACTTAAAAGATTAGATTTTGATAGTGAAAGTAGTATCATTACTCTCATATGAAAATTAAAACTTGATCTTGATGAATCTAAGAAACTAATTGATCTATAAATTTATAGATTTATTATCAAAATCATGTTATTTATAACTATTAAACAACCTAACAAGTTTTTTTCTATATACCATTGTATAAGATTTCATGAAAATACTGAGTGAATTTCACTAAAAAATAATTATCTGAAATAAGAAAAATTACATTTATTTTTCATAGAATCTATCACACAACTTATTTAAAATGATCATAGGTATAAGAAACAATTTTCTTCATGATTATGCACAAAAGAGATATATTTATCTTAGATTTATAGTAACTGAACATAGTCTTATTGACATTTTCACTAAAACATTACATTCTAGAATATTCAAATACATTTAAGAGAATATATGAATGATAAATCATAAATTATTACCTTCCTTTTTAAGTTTTAAACATAATACATTAAAAAATTCCTCAGGAAAGGTGAATGATATTCATTTTATAGAAATATTATCATCCTTTTAGGTACCTATTTATAGAAGGTTCATGTATAAAAATAAACTATCTAAAAACATACTTCTAATATCAATATTAGATGAAATATTTTGAATGATTAAATAGTTTATATACTTTAAAATATAAAATACCATATTGGTAACATTATTCTTTAGAATTCTAATTATTTTACTTTGAATTTAAAATTTCAAGGGTAACTGACTATCTAGGAAATTTAGGCACTATGTTTTCAATAGAATATATATATTTGACATAAAATAATTATTAAATTTGGAATAATATCAAACCAATAATGTGTTTTTTAATCAATATCTTTGAATCAATTTATTTTCTTATATGAAGTGTAGTTGGCCCCACTAATATTCTATAATTGATTTCTTGTGATACTCATCCAAATCCACTCTAGATCCTACCATTTTATGTTTTTAAAGAATACCTTCTTTTAAATTATCGTATATTTGAATTATGTAAAGACTTATCTTGAACATTATTAAATTAAAATTTCTGGATATGAAAATAATATTAGTATGACTTCATAGGGGATTAAATAAGAAGGTTCATTAATATTTATTTGTATATAAAACATGAATTTTTTCTCATGATTATCATAAAATTCCATAATTGGAAAACAATAAAACTTCCATATAATAAAATATTTAAATTTTTTAATTCTATAGCTCATCAATTCTATAACACATTACATTAAGATAATATTAAATAATCTTAGAGAAAAATGTTCTCAGTATAATATCTTGAGTTCACTTTGAACTTAGAGTAGTTTACAAACGTATTTGGGATTTTCTTAGTTAAGGATTATTTTTTAGTGTCACGTAAGCTATTGGAAACATCTAAATCCTTTATAAAAGAAAAAATAATACTAGGATTGTTTAATTTAAATGTTAAAAATCATAAAAAATGGAATTAATGATCCAAAACTATGTATAGTTTTTAAGTGGACATATAATTTTCATGTTCTGAGGAAATGAAATGTAAATATAGTGAATATTTTGGGTTTGTATATCCTTAGTTTCTTGTTTCACATGTGAAGTTTCAACTTATTATAGTTATTATGGGACTAAAACGAATCTATCCATTCTATATCGTTGAATGATAGAATGTTATTATATTATAACATTTTGAATAGATTTTTGATAAAAATATTATAAAACAAGGAAATATCAATATTGTAAATCCATTAATGATTAAATTAAACCCTATAAATTATGATACAATCATAATTTTAATAAAATTTTACGATAGAATTTTTTTTGTTTTTTTCATTTGTGTGTAATGAAGTACCAACTTGTAAACAATAATAAATGTTTTTGGAAAAATATACCATAAAATTCATTATGATTATGAAGGAGGTTAATTTTACCCTATAAAATAATGAAAGAATGAATTTCTTTCTATAGAATTGTAGGATTCAAATGAATAAAAATGATAAATTTAAATAAGATAATTATCAAACTGATAAAACAAATAAAAATATCAAAACCATATGAACAGACTAATAGGTTCAAAACTACGGTCATAGAATAATCCTTATGAAAAAGGAAAATAGATGGAAAAATATGTAGAGATATTATAAATCTTTACATTAAAAATAATGAAAATGAAAATTTAGGAGAAAAAAATTTACAACTCTAAAATTTATCTTAGATAACATAGATAAAATGAGGTGGATAGTGGATGAAATATTAATCTAATAAAAAGTAAATTGAATATCACTAGATGAAATTTTAATTAGAGAAGAATTCATCAAAATAAAAGCAAAATGCGAAGGAGAATAAAGAGTCTTCAAAGTAAAAAAGATATATGAGATTTTACACTAATTACTATTTGATCACCAAGTTATGAAGATAAATATCTTCCAAGGAAGATACTATATTTCTCTCACTTTCCTCATGAGGAAGAAAGATGAAAAGTAACTAACAGAAATGTCTAAGTCTCATATAATTTATTATATACACATATTCCACCTAGAAAATTAAAAACTCTTGATTAATTATTTGAATAATTTTCTTAGATACATGATAAAAGAAAAAAATTAGTTATGATTTTTTTTTCTAGAAAATTAAATTTCATCACCACAATCTTCCAATCCTTCAAGTTCAAGATCAGAATATTTAGAATCGGTTTCTAAAAATGAAATGAATCCTAGAAAAATCCTATTTTCCACAAAAAATATATATAAAGAAGATAAAAAATTATAAGGATGTTCCACAACTACTATAAAATTTATATAATGAAATTTAAACTATAAATATAGATAAATGTATTAAATTTGATTAATTGAGTTCAAAAAATTAAGAATAAAGTCCATTAAAAATATCCAAATGTAAATTATTTTTCTAGTAACAAATTATATTCTCAGGTCGATGAGATAGAAAAAATAATTATCTCAAAACTTCTTTTGATTAATTCTTGCAGCATAAGAATTTAAGATTTTATTATGAATGATGTATTTTATGTATAAATCATATAGAATGAGAATTGATGGAATAATGTATTTGTATGAATATATTTTTCAATAAAAACTAAATCTTTGAAAAAATATGTTCTCAAATGAGTATTATATATTAGATATAGAGTTATTGTATATCTGTTAATTCTTAAAGTGGAATTATTGATCAAGGAATTTAGATAAGCTGTGATCAATTAAATTTTAAAGTTGATAAATATTAAAATTTAATAGTTATAAAAAATATTTCAATGTATAAAGAATATTAATAAAGAATAATAACTCAATTACAGTTGAATTATTTGAAATTAATGATTAAGATTAATTACCTAGAGGAAAAAATTTATATACTCAAATAGAATAATTATTATTTTAAGAAATAGATTTTGATTCTTAGGAATAACATAAATCATGAATATCCTTTTTCTAGTTCCTTTATTTTTTTTGTCAAAGAAAACATTGTTATGGTTCATTATTTTTTAAAAAACCTTCTTACTTTTATTAATAGTATATTATTTTATTTTTTTATTAAATAAAAATATGAAATAAATATTATAAAGGGGTAAAAATGATATTATTATGAGAAGGGGACATACATTTAGGGGAGAACATTTAAGAAAATATAACTTTGTTAAAATTACCTTTTTATATCATTAATTAATTAAAATTGAACACTTGGAATGTCTAATTATTGTTAAAAAGGGGAGAACATTGGTTCATCTTCAAAATAACAACATTTATATTATTATTTTTATAAATCATAATACACTAACTATTTAACTAATTTTCCCTTGGAGATTTTCTTTTATTATTTTATTTATTGAAACACACTATCAAAAATTACTCTATCCAATTAATAATTCATTTGAATAATCATAATATAAAAAATAATGAAGTCAAATCATAGAAATTAAAAAAAAACTTCTAAAGATCATCTATAAAGTCAAATGATGGATTCATTTGGAAGATAGCTAGAAATATAGAATTTTAGTAATTTCATTATAATTATCATATCCTCATATGTATATAAATTAGAGTTGAATTGTGATCCTAGAATGTGAAAATATTAAAACTATTTAATAGATAATCAAAATATTTTTGATTGGGTATGAAATATTATACTTCAATTTTGTTTATTTAGTTATTTTTCGTGATTCTATCCTTTGTGATTGTTTCATTATAAAGGAACTTGGGATTTTTATTTCAATTTTTTAACTATCAATTAATTATCATTTTTCTAATAATTCATGGTGTAAATTTATCTTTTTGATTGATAAATTCTTGGGGATAATCTATTTCATCTTCAGTTATCTGATCAAATATGCTCTTATATAAAACATATGTATCCAGATCATGGTATTGTTCTTCCAACATCTTTGGGTCAAAATAAATGAAGTTTTAGTGTGGGAACATAGATATTCTTACTTAATATAAGCTTACGGATGAATTATACTGTTTATCCAAAACACCATTGTATTTTTCTAAATTTTATATTTATCACTTTTTATGTCATTATTTTAATCATTTATAGATTTAATTCAGAGTTTATTTAGATTCTGTAATATTATATTCCACTATGTCACATTACTTATATATATTAAACATTTTTGAGTGGCTGTTATATAATCCATCCAACTATTCTAATTTAATGGTGGGTTATTTTGTAAGACTACAAAAAACATTCAATCCCCCCTTGAAGTTGCATATCTGGGATATCATAACTCACTATAGTGTTAGCACCACTTAATTTATAATTAATCACACTAAAATTATCTACCACTTTGAAATTATAATATATTATTTTTCTTATCATCATATATCAAAATCATAAAAATGGTCATATATCCTCACTCTCATGATTTTGGCATCCATTTAAACCCATATCTCAATCCAAACCGTGTTGTATCACACCATTTCATGGGTTGTTTCATACCCAATCACACCCCATGTTTGATAATTCTATGATTACTACCAAAATCCCATGACTTTGAACTAGGTAGTTTGAGAAATTATTCCTCGAATATACATTTTATATGGACGCCATTTGATGTCATACAATCCATATGTCTCTCATGGGACTCATAACTCATCGTATCTTCACTTATCCACCATACTTGGAAAGAAGAATATTCCATCACCCTACCACATCCATTGTCGTTATAACCTAGCCCTAAAAGTCATGTGACTTCAAACCCAATCCTCAAATTAACATGACCCACATGCTACCCAAGGTTGATCCCTACCGAAAAAATGCTAATATTTCCATCCAAATGTCTTGAATATACCTTACCCATCACATATTCCACTTATTTCACCATGAAAACTACTCTCCTCTCCCACAAAAATAAAGGGTTTAGATAAATCACAAACAAAATGGTATATATCTTCCACCATTATTTATCAAATAACTATCCCAAGATGGAATAAAATCTTGTTATACCCCACCATACAATTCAACTGATAAAATCAAGAGTTGTATTTTTGAAATCCTAGGCACTCACACATAATAAAAACTGACCATGAAACTTAGTTAGGTCAGATATATCTTAATCATGAACTACTTTTGGTCTCATATCAATAAATACTAAGGGCATCATCCAATATTACCTAATACTCAATCATGCGTAACTCATGTGTAATATCTATCACTCAAAGAATATACCAATGCTTTGCCTCTCTAATAACCAATTTTCCTAAGCTAGTCCCTCTCTCTCAACGAATAACATTATATATCATAACTCATCCATAAAATAAACTTGCACATTACCCAAAACTCTACTAAACTACATGAATTACCCATATCATGATTTGCATCCCCTTATCCCTACCCCCCCCCTAGTTTAAGGTCATGTACATATATATGTCAATACTCATGATGCAGACACTCCTTAAATCCCATATAACCCAAGGTATCTTATTCCAGAAAACCTATTATAATATTTTCAAATATAATATGTATCACCATTATTATACCAACTACCTACTATATGGTATAGTAAACTAAATACCTAAGATGCATATGATGAATAATTATGTAATATATCATTAAAAATTTGTAATTATACATTTCTTCAAGTAGAGTTCCACCAATGACTTCTTTAAAAAAGAATTTTATAATTTATGATTATCAATTTATATAACCATACCCTATTTTAACCATATGATAAATTACATACACATATATAAATTTCATGTAAATCCTATAAGAAAATGATGATACATAAATACACACATATTTCCATTGTAGTCCAAGAGGAAAGTCATAAATGGAGAAACCCATAATTTCATACTTTTTATATATAACTCATCTAGAGCATCAAAACCCAATAAAAATAATCACAATCCCTTAAAACTTGGACGTCGACTCATACAAATGTTTTAAAATAATAAGAATAGCTTCCATTAAAATTTATGAAAAATATTCATTCCATCTAAAATATCCTAATTGGTATGACCAATGAAATAATTATTTTATAAAACTTTATATCATTATCACCATGTTTGAACTAGGTATTGATTAATAGGGTAACTGTATAACATCAAGCATTCCTCCTAAAATGCAGGAGGTTGTCAAAAGAAACTAGGATCTGTGAATAACTCATGGGGATATTATTCTATCAATTTCCTCAAAATAAAAATAATAAAACTATCCATAATACGAATATCCTCAGAGTACAATAAATTAATTTACAGTTCAAATGTAACCATAAAAAATTATCCCCAAACTATAATAATGATATATGTTTAGATCAGGTAGTCACACATCCTTATATTTTTAATATTAATTTCAAATAAAATAAAATAAAAAAACATAAAATAAAAAAGGTGATATAACCACTATCCTCAGCATCACCTTGACTAGTTTCAAAAACCTCGCAATGCTCCTCTATCTCATCCACCTATACTAGGGCCACCATTGAAGATTGTATGTCAATTGTAAACTTAATGTGTTCACTATAGTGGGTGTGCAAGGTATTTGATTGATATGTACCATAAATCCTCTCATACATTTGCTGCATTTTTTCTTATTCCATAGTTTATGATATGGTTTGTCTCATAATGTATGATATAACAAAGCAATGAAATTTTTTATGTGTTTCAATGAAATATCATATGGTGAAATATAGTGATATCACACAACTTACATAAACCATATTTTAGGGTAAAATATTGTAATATTTAATGTGTTTCAATATGCATAAATTGTATGCTATGATTAATATTTAAATTGGATTTTAAATGTGTAAATTTAGCTTTCTCCCATGAATGACTATCATATGATACATGAAACATGATGAGAATAAAATGAAGCAATTAAATGTTAAATGCTATGGTAGATGGGTTAGAATTGTTTTTACCCATAAAGGTATTTTAAAATATGTGAAATATTCAATTAAATTCCATTATGGATCATATAGAATCTCTAATGCGAATATAATGGAGGCATAGGTCATAAAAATGTCTTTTGGTATTCTATGTGGCATAGATTCACCATATGCCCGAGCGCTCCTGTCCATTTTTATTTACACCTAAGGTACTAACATGCCATGATTTAATGGTTGATCATACAAAAGAATTTTTTGGTTCATTAAACTATATATAACCTATAATAAATGAGTCCTCTAGTTCATCTATGTCATTTTTTTAGGCTTGTGATTGAAGAAAAATAATTTTTTCGATTTTCAATGTATAGTATTTTAATTTTATTTATAAATATTTTTATTTTCAAAGAATGTATGATATCGGATTATTGTTAAATATATATTTCCCTAGTATAATAAGTTTTTTTATCATAGAAATCACATAAATGGTATAAAAGTAATTCCATGGTAAAATTGATTCATGAAACTGTTTTTAAAATTGAAAAAAATGGATATTGTATTCATAGAATCCTTTTTTATTGTAACACATCATTTGATATAGTATATTATATGTTAGGATAACATCACACCATATGATTAGAGATATAACCATATACATTTCACCTTGAATCCTTTTGTTTTTTCCTATTATAATGTATGATAAGTGCTATTATAGGTCGTGGTATATAATTTGTTATGTATCACACCTCACAATTCAAGAAACATAACATATGTTAACACTGATTTCACTATTTTTCAAAGATTAGAATAGATTATAATATCACTAATATTATATAATCCCCTGCGATAACCCATGATAGCCATTTGTTGCAGCATTTATTGTAACACCCTCAAATATTTTGAGTTATTTTTTTCACTAATTAATTTAATATTTTTGATATCTTCACTAAATGAAAAATTGAATATAGATTTTGAATTATCATATAAAAGAACTATTTTTGAAATACGTTATACTCAACACTATGTTATGATTGTGCTGCATGCAACACAGAGTTGGCTTCTGTCACATACAACACTCAGTTTCTAACAAAAAACACAATATTATAATAATTATTTAATTAATATTGTAATAAAATATCTATTTAAAAATAATATTAATATTAATAACTAATTTTGAAACTTTTTCTTGTAAATAAACATATTTATAATGAAATGTATAATTTTTGGTAAAATAATTATATATTTAGAAATATTATTTTCTTAAAGGAACATTTTTTTGGTGTCCTTCTGTGAACAATAGTAAAAATAATTTTAAACTCTTATAGAAACTCAATTTTATAAAAATAAATGTAATTTTTAAATTTAGAGTGCCAAATTTATCTTAGGGGTATTTTTTTTTAATTTTTCTAAGAATTTTTATTTTTTGATAAAAAAGGGAAAATATTGCATTGTTGTTAAAAACAACCTTTTATTTCAAATAATTATTATATTTTAAATTCATTTTTAAAATTAAATATATATAAATTATTCCTATATTAATCCTATTTAGGTTACTGGAATAAGTTTTTATTTTGAAATTAGATAAAAAATGCATTGAATGTTTGAATATTCTTTTTACCCGCCTTCTTGCCAGATCTCCAGAATCAATAGTAAACTTAATTTTTCGCTTTTGGGAATTTAATATTGAAAAATAGACATACATGGTTGTAATGAGTATTATATTTAGATTCCAATAGGATAAAATAAATTTTTCCAACATTATGAATAGTTACTTTACTAAATTATTTATGGTTAAGTGTAAATTAGGAAATTAAAGGTAAAAATAATATTATAATATTATAAAATCACACTAACACTTGTCCTAATTTCATTATATAATTGGATTTCGACATAAATCAACGTAAGGAAAAATTTAGAACCTTTTTATTCACTTTTGTGAGAATATGATATTTATAATATTTTATTTAAAGATAAGTTAAAAATTTGATACTCATGTTTTTAATAAGTAAATAATTTTTAATAAAGGTTTTAACACAAGATAAATTAGACTATAAAAAATAATTTCAAATATAATAAATTTATCCTCATCTTAATAATTTAGTTTTAAAATTTAGTGAAGAAATAATTTAATTAAAGACTTGTATAATAATGATGGAGTGATTGTTTAATTAATAAAAATATCAAATAAATTTTATTAAAAATATTTAAAAAATATAATTTAACATAATTAATGATATTAATTATGTTTATAGAAAAAAATGATATGTTATTAATATATTTTAAAATTGTTTTAGATGTTATAATTTGTTAATGATATTTAAAAAAAATATCAAAATTGACATAAATGATACATTAAAATAAATATTATTTAATTAAATGATAAAAAAATTCATAAAAACTAAATTTTGGACAAATGACTATAATATGGTTATATAGTACATCAATGATCCCTTCAGGTTTTTTGGCATTTTATAGTTACTATATTAACTCTAAATAGTAAAAATCCAGTTATCATAGTAAAGTAAAAGTGTTTAACAAAGGGATAATTCCAAAAGATAAGGTTAATATTTGGGTCCTAAACATTTAAAAAGATTATTAGATATAAATATTCAGACTCAATCTCATATTATACTAGAAAATAATCACTTTATAGAAATTTTAAATTGGAAATAATTTTATATCATTTTAATATTTTAAAAGTTTCCTAAAGTTCTCATCACCTCAATTATAAAAGGGCACCTCCTCTCTCACTTCTTAATAGCACTTAAAGAATTAAATATTGACCAACCCCTGACCATTTCCTTTATGAACATAACTAGTAACATTATTGAGGTTTTTTTCATCTCCAAATACCATTTCTAGTTTCCTTAAAAGGATATCTAGAGGGAGATTGTCGAAAAAGACGTAATCACCTTATCAGATCTTTCAAAATTGTTTATTCTACTACATATTATTAATGTGTTGATTATATTATAAAGTAATTACAACAAAACCATCTATATGATGAGATGTCATTATTATTATGGAACAACCATATTCCATAATTATTGATCATTTGAAAAAATAAATTACCACACATTCGTACATTCAGCTTACCACCCCCAAGTTGTGGTGTAATCTATTTTTCATCACTACATTATTTGTATGGGTACAAAGACGGATATAATGGATATAAATCCTAAATATTAAATTATATTGATTATTTATAGTTAATATTCCATCTAATTACTAACTCTTTTAACATTAAAAAATGATATGATCGCTCGTGTGTACGCATGTCCTACCGCCTCCACGATGTGATGAGATTCATCTTCCATGGTAACTATTTCAATAATTATTATAAAAATAAATATAATGATTAAATATTGAATATATGACATAATAATTATGATTTAATTATATATATATATATACATATTTTTCATTTACCTTTTTCCATTTAGTACAACAAGAAAACGGAAACAACGTTAATTTGTACGTAAGACTTACCGTCACTATGTATGTTTTATTCTATTTAATATATCTATATTTTAAATATATTAATATGATAAATAAATATGATATATAAATTTTTTTTATATTCTATATTTATTTAATTCATTATCTAGTTAATAGAATTAAGAATAACAAGTCAAAACATGTACCATAAACAAAGCGGTTATTACCCTAATTGTTACATTAATTTGGATTTATTTATAAATGGATAATGTAAACTAATAAATGAATCATATATGTTATCATAAATACTATAATTATTATAATATAATTTCATAATATGTTTAAAACCACTATATATGATTTTCGTAAACGTATGGAGGGAATCATACCTAAGGTAAGTGATTTTTTTCTTAAATTTACAACTATAAGGACCATGCCTCATACAATACTTATTTATTAAATGTGGTGTATATACTACACATGATGGTATTTTATCAGTCATAACAATAAGATTATTTAATTTTAATATTCATATAATTTTCGTTCTTTGATGGGGAATACGATTCTACTGATTATAAAGTTTTAAGGGTTAATTCCATAGTCTCCTTATTATCATGATTGTTTTCATGTATGTATCTATTGAGAACAATTTATCTTCCATGTACATGTTTATTTAAAATGAATTTGAAAATATTTTAGTATTATTCCTAAAAAAATCAATCCATTTTTACCAATTTATGAAATTTTATTAGATAGTCTTAAAGTAATATTTTGTCATTTTGTTAATGAATCAATTTTTGACTTTTCTGGAAAAAGTATGAGAATAATGTTTCTTTTTAACTTAAACAGAATGAATGGATTTTTCAAATTTCATGAATTCATAATTATAGGAGTCTTAACATATAATCTTAAAGGGTATTTTTTATTGAAGATTATTTCATCAAATATTGCATGAAATCTTAAAAAATTTAAATTATTTCAATGAAGAAATGATATTTTACTCAAGAACTATTTTAAATTATTTTTCGTGATTCCATTTTATTTTTCAATGTGGTTTCAAAGAAATGGTTTCTGAAAATGTTTTATTTTTTAAAAGAAAAATTTAAGTAAAATTCAGTTCCAAATGATCTTTCAAAATACTTCCCCATCTAAGATGAAATAGTTTCTTATAGTTCAATAATACCATCAATATTCTTTATCCGAATGGCTGATGTTTTATGGAATGATTTTTAAGAAACCCTCTTCTTTCCATGGGTTATTATTTTGATTAAATGATTAAGAAATATGTATTGTTTCCATAGTTGGTGATATTATTACATATTTGTGACATCCATTCCATTAAATTGGTTATTATATGATATTTTATGATCTTGTGGCACTTGTATGTATGATTTCATCATGAGATGGGTGGGACCTATATCTCCCTCCCATTAATTGGGTAAAGATTTATATCTCATGAGATAGACATAAGGGACCTTGTAATATGAGATGGTCAGGGGAGTGAACCATGACTACCAAGATGGTATGGGAAGTGAACCCATATTTCTAGGATTCCCTTGGAAGTGATGCCTTATGTACTATAAAAATCATTTTATATGCTTATGTGTATTCCACAGTTTCATGTATTATTCCTATGTTATTATTTCATTGATTACATTCATCATTTCCTTATGATTCATGTCTTATGAACTATCAATATTTATGACATGATTCATGTTTATGATCTTTGATATGATAGGTATTCTCTTATATTTTCATGATCATGTTCTCATACCCTTATAATTATGAATATTCTTATATATCTCCTGGTTTACCCTTACATAGCATCTAATATCACCCCATTTTATATTTCCTTTCCCCAAGGTTATGAAGATATGTGTTTTTTTATGTGTCTAAGAAGGTAGCTAGTCGAGAAGAACCTATTGTGAGATGATATTGATTTCTTATGTAGCATTTCAGTTTCCATGATTCAAAATTCAATAGAATAATACTTTATTTTTCTATTTATTTTTGTAATGTATTAAGTATTTTATAAAATTAATATAATTCCCATGTACGATAAGTTAGGGTTTATATAGTTGTTATCAGAGAGAATTTTTATTAAACCTTTGAAAACTAGGATGTGAAAATCAGAGTGATAACCCTAAGGGCATGTCTAAGGATAAGTTTAAGGATAAGGAACAGTATATAAAAATGTCCTATAATTTTTTTAAAGGATATATTGAGTGGTTTCCAGTAAATAAATAATTTTCTGAATACTATAAGTGGATTTAGATCTGTCACAGATGAACCTAGGGGTAATAACTTTGACAGGGTGCATTAAGACTATGTCAATCGTAAGATGGTACATGACAATGGGGCTTGCTACACACCTAGTTTGACACTCTTGGGGATATACTTTTCGAATTCAAAAACTCTTTGTGAACCATTTTGATGGATTTAAAGATAAATTGGTCATTGATAACCTAGGGTGAACCTGTGGTGTCTTAGATTAAGGAAGGTTCCATAATTTAGACATCCTATAAATGTATTTTCATGATTTTGTGGTTCCTCATTTTGATAATTGTTTATTACTCTATGCTTATGGTTTAAATATCTGATTTTAACATATGATAATCATGTTAATAATAATTTTCAAGGACAGTGAAACAACTTTCCTTCTGATCAACTGAATGATATGGTCGTTGGAATGAAAAATATCTTCGTTTTTCTCACACAGATTTCTCAATATGTGAATCTTGATAGACTTCCAAATTAATAGTAGTGGGATCAAAATTCTATTTCTTCATTCATGAGGAAATTTACACCATTTTCATTGAGTTTTATAATCCACTTATAACTGAAAAATGGATCAGTACCACTGAAATTATATGATCGGTTCTCCAGTTTTCAGAATGTGAGAAAGACATTCTAGATGTTTATCAATTAAAATGAAGGATGGACCAGTGGTGGACTCTAATGAGAAATATAAGGGGGAAAGATAAAAATTAATCCATGAATTTGGATGAGTTAAAGAAAAAAATTTTCAATAATAACATTCCTTATATTATATATGTGAAAATGGAGAAGGAGATTCTTGGGATAAATAAAAAGGATGATGGATTTATTGGAACCTAAGAAGCTAATATCACAAGTCTTGTGATGTACAATTCTAGAATTATCATCCAGCCCAAAATTAATTTTCAAATGTTCTTCAATGTCTTAAATTCAAGTCTCAAAATTTCATTATCAATAAGAAACATTATTAGCTACAAAGAGATTGTGTGTTTTTTCAATCAAGGATTAAATGGAGGCCACCGTCATATATTAATATAATCTTTTTAAAGGAATGGGATGATGGAGTTTAAATTGAAATCTAAAAACCAGGAAGAGAACCCAGGAGTGTTCATTTATATTGTATGTTTTGGAAGAATAATAGAAGAAATAATATTAAGGGTTAAAATAAATATTTTATGTGTGGAAAGGAATGCCATCGGGATTTCGAGTGCTGAAGTGATGGGAAGTCGTCAGCTGACAATGCGAATGGAGAGAAAGTCACACAGGTTAGCATAATAAGGTGATATTTTTTTGAAAAACTCGTGATTAAAGAAATTATAACCCTTAATATTTGCATTATATTGAGGTAAATTTTTTTGGATAAATATATTTTGTACATGAATAAGTAAATTCGATGGTAATGAATTCCTCGGATCTGGATAAGGATTTTCTAAAAAGTGTTTTAATTTGAAAAATATTTAAAAACATTTCTTTTTTCTTTATAAATGTTTTTTCATGATAAATCAATAATTTCTTCTAAATAGAGCCCGAGATAGAAAATTTATCACTATATTTGTGCTTGGGGAGGAGGGTTTTAACTAGGAAGGTGTAAATTTAATTATAGTTTTGAGAACTACTCTATGAACATTTAGAGTCATAAAAATTTACAAAATATCCTATGCATAACCATACAAATATCCACTTTAATACTATTTATTAGGGATATCCACTTATAATATGAGAAATTCTATAGATATTAGTGTTTATGATATCATCAAGGAGATGATGATGAATCTTGCAAAGTGAGGGTGAATTCATGAGCAAATTGTGAATGGATCTGGAGGAATTGTGAATATATCCATCAACGTAGTTATTTTTTATTTTTATTTTCTCTGATCTATGAATAATTTTTTTATGATTCACTTTATTTGATTAATTTTCTTAGGATAATCATTTTTAGAATTTCTCCTATATCCTTATACATTAAATTTGTGAATTTTTCATGTCAAATAATCTATTTGAATATGATCGAATGGATAGATTCATGAGCTATAACTCTTTACCCCCCAATAAAGCCAAACATCATTCATGGATTTGATCCCCTAATAATGTCTTCCACTCTCTCTTGTAAATAATGAGACCTTTATTTGCACACACTGTAGCTAGAATTTCAATGAAAGAGATCTGGTTTAGTGGGTATTGGGTATGGTGGAATGATAGTGTCATATTCAGCAGTGTGAGGCAGTGGCATGCGTTAGTGTCAGTATCTCTGCGTGGAGGTGAAGACAGTGTCATGGTCCGATGGATGAATCGGTTTGGTTGGTGGATGACAGAGGATCCTTAGTAGGGTGACAAAGAGAAATATTGGTGATGGTGGAATCATGATTTTTCAGGTTATACAAGAATTAGACAATTAGTCTAATTCATTGGGTTTCTAGAAATGATAATAGGATCACATGGAATGTGTCCACTAAGAAAACGTTTTTTCTTCTATCAGTTGGTGGATAGGGTTTGGTGGTAGGACGAATAATATCACATAGTTTTTATCCACTAATTACACACCATGTCTATAAGAAGACATGATTGGGGATTTATAGAAGTATATTTCTAGATATTTCTCAAGTCACAAACATTGATTCCAATATGAAAAGAAAATAGGTATATTGAACTACAATACTCTATCTTTAATGGTATATACCCTTCCCACCATCGAATATGAGACATTGTTCCTACTAAAGGAAACACTATTTATATCATAGAAACATGACTGGATGATGGAAGAACATTCTTAATTGACCCCTTAGGATGCACATTTTGGGTAAAGTATATTATATGTCTTGTATTTCCCCTATTATATTGTCTTTCCCATCTTCTGACATGGGTATCATGATTAAAAAAATTTCTATTCAAAGTACTTTTTTCATGTTTAATGTGATAATGAAATTATATTAACCATTAATGGAATTTTTCTGGTGTTTTTGGATGTATAGGTAACTTAGATACATGGGTATTATAGTCAGCTTTAGGTGAGGAATTCAATGAAGTAATAGGGTTGGTAATCCCTTAGCGGCTTATGATAGGGAATGGGTCACCCATATACATTATGGAATCGGTACTCCCTAATAAGTTTGGGGGTCATATATTTTTGACATGGGGTAAGGTACTCCCTTGATTAAACTCATTTTGACAAGGATATGACCCTTGATATCATTTATGGGGTCTGGTACTCCCTCATGATATAAGGCACCTATCCTCCAGACATGGTGTCAAATCTCCCTCAATTTATATTCATTTACCAATATAAGATTTGTGTTTTCCCTAGGGGTTGGTACTCCCTTGATATTCAATAATCCTTTAGATATGTATGGATCCACCACTATAATTTTAGAGAAGTGGTGTGGGAGTTTTGAAGGGTGTAAAATTTAGATGTTTCAATTAAAATTATTTATTAAGTATCTTTGTATTTTTATGAGATATGACCATAGTAGAGTTGATATATGATGAATAAGACTTCCCTAAGTCCTTCAGTTTATCTATCCATAAATTATTTCTATTTTCTCTATTATTCTATTTCTCCATCAACCTTGGGTTTTGAGTTTACTTCTTATTTTTTTTCTATCCCTTTTTTATAAAATCATATAATTTTTTTGTTATATACACACCCTTAATTATTTTTCATATCCCAAATGTTTTTTCCTATATAGAAGATTCTCATTTTGGGGGAGGCTTGTGTGGATATAGAACTATTTGATCTACTTCTAATTAGTACTTGACGATGATAGAGGATATCATAGATCATTCCAATAATCATTTAAGAAATGATCTATTTTTCATTAGTGTTAGACCATCATACTTTGAGAAATCTTTCCTGTGTATTTTTTTCATAATTTTCCAATATATTATTGTTAGGGGAAGTCAGTGTCTCATGCATGAACATTATTCGAAAATATTTTGGTTTTATTTATATTGTCTTCAGTATTCATTTTATTTCATGGCATTTAAGATATACAATTCAATTAATATCATCATTAAGACAAGGCCTCTCATATGTGATATGCCTTCTTAGTTCTAGTTATCAGTCCCTTACCTATTGTGGATGGGATTGGGGTCAAACACATGGACTAACATTGAGACCAAGTGGAGTCTCTATGAGTTGAGTTGTCTTATATTGGGTTTTGGTAGAGGATGATGATCCTAGCCATTGAGTTGGCTGTTACGATTATTTTGAATTTTGGTTCCTGAAATTTCGAGTGAATGGGTTAATGTGTCTATAGTTTGGTTTCCCAATCATGGAACCCAATGTAGGTATGATCATCAAATATATCCATTTTCCTGGACATTGATATTCTTCTAATTAATCCAAAAAACTATGAAATCATGTGCAGGATAAAAACAATATAGTTCTTGCATCAAGTAGTGTTTTTGTTGTGTTTCTTACATTTACTTCATAAATAAACTCACCAGGATATTCTTTAACAAGTGTGTATTCATCTTATTGACTATATGATTCCAAATCATAGATAGTAAACTTCTATTCATAGGCAGGTTTGTGATAAGATAATTTCAATGATTATGCATCCAATCCCTGATCAGGTGAGAAAAAAAATCGATTCAAGGACTAGGATGAGGGGTATATCCACACCATTAGAAGATGGAAGATATTTGACATTGTTCAAAGAAATGATCCTTGCCTTTGTGGTATATGGTAGTTCATATTGAGTATGATGAGACTACCCTTAGGGTATGAACAATAAAGGAGATCTAGTGTTAGAGTCCTATTAAGTTTCAATGTGATCATTATCCTTAGGAGATGAAGGATTGAATGGAGTTAATGGACCATTTGTTCCATCTGGTTTGGACACCCTCGGACTTGATGGTTATCCTCGTATCTAGTATTATTCAAATCATTTAAATCCATTGAATAATTCTTACTATATAGACTCATGATGAGAATACCATATCATGGTTAGAGTTTATATTCCCTTTCAGAGAGGATTATTACTTGATAATGTTTGATATATTATAATTTCAAAAGATATTAGACCCTCAATAGTAAAACATGATCATAGATGAGTATTTATTGAGGTTCAAAAACCTCATGAGGTACTGGTTAAACACAGTCTATGATGGATTATTACAAGATCATAAGTTACAGTGAGATCCTGATAGATAGATTCAAAATGCATGGTTTACCACAGTCCTCCCAAACCCATGCTAGAGTTGTAAAGACGCAAATTCTCCATGTAAATTCTTTTTAATTATATGGAATTATTTTGAGTCTATGAAAATTGACGGTGCCTGATTCTGAGGGTGGGTACACCTAGAATGAATTTTTGAACTTTTTTTCAGGCACGTTCAGTAAACGCGTGAGCAGCGTTTTCGAACTTCTGAACGGTTGCTCAGATTTAAAATATGAGGGCACCATTGAATATGTAATGCCGAGATTTTCTTAAGGGGGGATTTAAATTGACCACAGTAGGTTCGGAGAAAAAGTTAAGTCTTGAGACTTTTTAAAAGAAATGAAATGAAATAATTTTGTTATTTTATTTCATAACCCAAAATGGACCAATTAAAAGGTGGGGTCAGTGGTGTGTCAAGTCATTAAATGGCTTGACTAGCCAGCCTTAGGTAATGATGACGTTGGGGAAATTAGGAAGCTTCCAAACTAATGAGCCCCATTATTTCCCCATGTCGTTACTTACCCTCCCTCTCTTCCTAATATATGATGATAGTGAAGGGGTATCAGAGAGTATCACCAAGCCATGAATGTGTTGAAGGAACACTGCAACGCCAGACCCTTAGAAGATGAAGTCGACCCTGCAGGAGGTGACAGACGACACTGAACCAAAGGGTGACGTGCGAGTGGTGTCTTTGAGAACCGGTCGCAGTAACGAAGAACACGTTCCACCTTCAACCACAGACGATTCTTTGAAATTTTGAGGTAGAGGTTTTATTTATTTATACTTTCTAAATGATTTTCCCTCTTCCTCGTTCTTGAAATTATATGAAGAATGCGGGCCAACTGACTAATGGGTTGACCCGCGATTTCATTCGACTTTGCGGAAGGTTCTTAAGGGAATCTTTGTGGGGTTTATCTTATTATTTAATTCAATTTTTTATTAAACCCTTAAGCCCCATCATGTTTATAAGCTAATGCGGAGGGTGCGGGCCTAACGAACCCGGCCCGATCCCTCCGCTATCTAGATACCCTTGTGTATTCTTGGAATACTGTGAGCACGTCGATGCATGCCGAAAGAGGAGAGTCACGACTCGTCATCTGCGGCGAACGGAGGAGGTGGCCATCCGCACAGCCAGCCACGGGAAGGGAGGTGGCATGACCGTCGCCCCGCCAGTGAATGGAAGCTGTAGCGGAGGTTGAACACACCTCTGGGGGGGTTCTGTGACAACCGAGCGGCGCCCATGCGGTGTTGCCGCATCACAAACCGAATGGCCTCCAGGCTGTTCAGGAATCTGGGAGACTAGGGGGTTAACCCCCCGCGTCGGACCGAACCGCCCCGCCTCTATTGCACTGGGCCGCCGCCCTCACATCGGTTCACCTCCCTCGAACCGGGCCACCGCCCTCGGATCAGGCCACCGACCTTGCACCGAGCCACCGCCGTCAGAGCGGGCCGCCTCCATCAAACCAGGAAACCACCCTCGGACTGGGCCACCGCCCTCATTTCAGTCCACTACCCTCACGTCGGGCCACCTCCCTCGAGTCGTGCTGCTGCCCTCGAGCCAGGCTTCCACACTCGCACAGGGAAGCTACTTTCGAATCGGGCCACCACCCACGAACTAGGCCACTTCCCTCGAATTGGGATACCGCCTTCAGAGTAGGAACTGCCCTCAAGCCAATATGTTTCCCATGAACCAAACCGCCACCCTCATACCGAGCCACCGCCCTCAGAGTGGGCTGCCTCCCTTGAGTCGGGTCAACGCCCTCTATTCAGATCACCGCCTTCGAGATGGGACACCGCCCCCAAGCTGGGCCGCTCCCCTCGCCTCGGGCCGCTGCCCTCGGAGCAGGCCTCTGCCCTCGATTCGGGCCGCCTCCCCACGTGGGCGAGGCCGCCCCTTGCGGGCCTCCCTATTCTGGTCGGGCCGCCCTTGCAGGCCTCCCCTCATGCGTACCGGACCAAACATTGGCCCAGTTGGCCAAGACCACCTCGTCCGAGCTGGCCGAGACCACCACGGTCTAGCCCAGACCAGGTAAGGTTGGGTCTGTCTGATGGGGTCCAACCGGACCTGAGCCCCACCGGGCCCATAAACACTCAAAGGACCCTATATTGAGAACTGAACACTCATTTTATGAACCATCTATGGTGTTGGGATCCTTGGAGAGAGACCGCCCTTTTTAATTACTCCATTATAGTATCGGAAAAACTTGGAGTATAGCCGGGTTGGATTGCACTTGAATCCAATCGGGCCCTTGGCACTGAAATTATAATAACGCACAGAACGGGCGTCTGACTGATGCGCCGTCTATTGTGTTGGAACCCTTATGACATGACGGATCATCAGGTTACTTATTTGTGATACTTAGTTCTAGGTGAGATATGATTGATGGCTTGGGGAGAGGTTTTCCAAAGAGCACTACGTACGGAACCCTGCGACTAGCTGAGACCTGACAACTACTGACTTTTCGACTCGGAGTGACTCAATGGCCACGGTACATGATGGGGAGGAGTATCTTAGCAAGCCACTGTGGGGAGCGGTTGTGGTACGCGATGGGGAGGAGTACATTAGCAGACCATTATGGGGAGGGACGGCTTTCTGTGACCTGACAGACCCACGGTACGCGATGGGGTGGAGTACCTCAGTAGTTGAAGGTTAGTGGGAAGGGCCTTTGTGTGATGCGGCAGGCCCACTGTACTCGATAGAGGGGGATCTCTCCATTAGACTAGGTGTGTGACGCTATGACTAGGGATGTTACTTGTTACTACCCCAAGAATAAATCTGAGTGTGAGCTATCTTTAATTTGTTCTTGTGATTGAGGTTATGTTATGTGGTACATTAACTGTGTGGTACTTTACCTTCATTGTGTTACCCTGTAGTTTTTCATTGTGAAATTCTAGGAGACCTTTGGGGTCTCGGGGTCCCTACTGAGTATCGTTATACTTACCCCTACACGGGCTTCACCCGAACCTTTTTGTGTCTTGTGCAGACGATGAGCAGTTGGGCATAGGTTTGAAAGAGCCAGGACCTAGTTCTATGTGGAGGAGATAGATAGACATGGAGTGTTGTGGTGGTGATCTATCCCTACCCATTAGGTAGGAGCCTCAGAGGATGACCCAGTAGCAGTTTCCCTTTTTCTTTCAATTGTATTGTACTTTCAGGCGTACTTGTAATTTTACAGTTGGGCTTGTATTCTGGCCCCTCTTTACTTGCAACACTCTTTTTACTACCTCATTTTACTTCACAATTGCTTCTTGTTGTGTTCATGGAAAATTTATTTGTACAGGATTAATGGAAACCCCTTCCTATTCTAGGTAATATGCCTTCCAGTGCGATTATCATGCCCCTAGCCTAGGGAAGGCGGGCTTCGGTTAATCACAGCACGGGCCCCAGGGGATGGGTCGTGACAAATTGGTATCAGAGGAGATCATTTCTACCAAAGAACTAGGACTCTGATCCTTTCTTTGTGGAAATAGTGTTATGTTTTAAGAGTGTGGTTTTTAGTTTGGGGAGTGCAGTGTTGTTATGGAGACAAACGTATCCATACACCAGGACCATGAATTCTGATTTCTAACATAGTGAAAAAAAACACTTATTGCATGTGTTTTGAAAAGTATTTCTTGTGTTTTCTGGAGTCAGATCACCAGGTATAACTTTTAACCATGGATCACCTGTTTCTTTTCAGGATTCCGCCACAAAGATAGCCATCCGGGTTTCTTGAGAGAGTACGTGACGACGGCCCACCAAGCAAGGAGGCATTGGTGCAGGGCCCCTTACGGCATTGGAACCTTCGAGTAATGTACCAGTAGCACCACTGCCCGTTGGACAACCATTTCCACCAGCCCCACCAGCAGAGGGTTCCCATTGACTGAGTGCATTGCACGAGCTCCAGCGGCAGAGGCCTCCGAGGTTCCGAGGTGAGACAGAACTGCATGTGGCGGAGGACTTGCTTCAGGCTGTGGCCAAAGTTTTTCTATTAGTTGGGACACCAGCTGATTTTATGGTGATCCTAAGAGCCAGCCTTTTTCAAGCAGTTTCATGTAGAAGGTGGAGTCTGATGCTCTAGATACACGATTTGGTGACCCTCATCTGGGTGGACATCGAGGGAATTTTTAGGGAAGTGTTCATCTTAGGGACATTACGCTCTGTGCATATACAGGAGCTACTACACTTACAGCTGGGTAGCATGATAGTTTCCTAATACTCGGTGAGGTTCACTGATATCTCCCGCTACTCCACTGACATGGTACGAGGGACTTTCTTTAGGTAACGAACCTTTGAGAAGGGTATCTGACAGGAGATCAGAGCATCGATGGTATCTCTCAGCATTCTGAGGCTGGCTTGGGTACATGAGTGAGCACTTTTGGTGAAGAGCTTCCTAGCTGAGCAGGCACTGACAACAAGAGCTACAAACAGACAACAGGTAGTCGAGTCATCTCCAGGAGGTAGTATAAAGATGACACAAAGGACTAAGAAGACTATACCTTCTTGTGGATGACCCCAGGACACAGTTTTAGAGGTGTGAATCTCATAGGCTAGAATAAGATAGGAAAGGGTCACATAGTGTTACATGTGTGGAGAGCATGGTCATATGGCTCACGACTGCCCAACCCACCAAACCAATGACCAACAGATGGTCGAGGGACCACCGAGGAAGTGGTAAAGGTTCAAGTTAAGAGGTCCTCAAGGTGGCAGTCATGGAAGAGGAGATGGTCATGCAGTAGGCGGTGGGCGACGTTTCGAGATTCTATCGCCACCACCGCTAGGTTGTCCACCCCGACCATAGGGAGTAAAAGGATTGGGAGGAGATCATCTCAAGGAAGTGGATCCCTATAACCACGGCACTCTGAAGATGACTAGTGGTATGATCTGTGTCTACTCCACCTTAGACTCAGTACTTATAGACATAGGTTCCAGTCACTCTTTTATTTCCACAGCCCTCGTTCAGAGATTGGATTTTCGGGTGGAGCCGTTGGCTCGATCCTTATGGATAGAGACTCTTACAGGAGAAAATTCGTAGATTAAACACTGGATCCAGTAGTGTGAGCTTACTCTAGGAGGTGAGATATTCAACTGGGATCTCCTAGTAGCAGTGTCGAGGCCTTACGACATCATCTTGGGTATCGACTGGTTATCCACAGTCCATGCTCACATTGACTATGTTATTCGCAATGTGGGGTGTGTCTAGACGGATGAGACTGAGTCTTACTTCATCGTTGAGGAGAGAACCGTTATAGCATAGGATGGACTTACCCAGAGGAGGGTGTATCCAATTACTCATTAGTTAGCTAGCCTTACCCTCGGAGCAATTGATGTTGAGAGTCTGATCTATCATATAGTGGTGGACTAGTATGCTGATGTCTTTCCTTATGATGATCCAAGCCTAACTCCATGGATATAAATAGACTTTTACATCAACATGTACACTAGTACGACAACAATATCTACACCAACATATTAAATGGCTCCCACAGATCTTCGTGAGTTATGTGTATAGTTGGAGGACTTGCAGGGTAAGGGGTTCATAAGACCCAGAGTTTCCCCATGGGCAGCCCCATTTTTGTTCGCCAAAAAGAGAGATGGGTGTTTGAGACTCAGTGAGGACTATCAGTTACTGACCCAGGTGACCATTAAGAACAAGTATCCACTCCTGAGGATTGTTGGTCTTTTTGATCAGTAGAAGGGAGCTCACTAGTTTTCGTAGATAGACCTCGATCAGGCTATCATCATCTCAGGATACGAGATGAGGATGTGCAGAAGACAACCTTCATATGTCATTATGGACATTATGAGTTATTGGTTATTCCTTTTAGCATGACCAATTCCCTAGTAGTGTTCATTGGACTAATGAATAGGATCTTTCACCCATACCACAATCACTTCATGCTGGTGTTCATTGACGAAATCTTGACGGGAGAACGTTTTACGGTCTACTCTGATCACAAGAGTCTTAGGTATAAATTCTCTTCGAAGGACCTATGCCTGAGATAGCGACGATGGATAAAGTTCCTCCGGGACAATGACTTTGAGATAGTCTATACACTTGGTAAGGGGAACACGGTAGAAGATGCACTTAGCAGGAGGTCTGGTCTACAGTTTCTGGGTGAGGCGCCATAGTTGCTAGTCGCATTGCTGTTATCCATTGTGGATAGAGATGGAGCAGCATACCTCAAGTCTATGACTGTCACTCCCCCACTTCTTTAGTGAGTCAGGGAGGAATATCTTGGGGACACTAACTGTGAGGCTTGATGTGCTCAGAGATCCCAAGGTTAGGCACCTGATGGAATTTCTGAAGGTGGGGAGTACGTCGTCCTCTTCAGAAGACGTGTCATGGTGATGGTGGCGCTACGGGAGGAGGTGTTGAGGGAGTTCCATATGTTCTCTCTAGTGGTACATCCTAGTGTGGCAAAGATGTACCTGGACCTCCAGTGTCAGCACTGGTGGCTAGGGATGAAGAAGGCTGTAGGAGAGTTTGTTTCATGATGCCTCAATTGTCAGCAAGTGAAGGTCGAGCACCAGGTTCTAGCAGGCTTAGCTCAGCCACTAGAGGTGGAAAAGTGGAAGTGGGATGGATTTTCCATGGACTTTGTGATAGGTCTTCCATGTACATCTAGGGGACATGATTCCATATGGGTGATCACTGAATGACTCACCAAGTCATCCCACTTCTTACCTATCTGAGAGAAGGGATCAGTAGAGGGATTGGGACGCCTCTACGTACATGATATTGTGAGAATTCATGGGGTTCCATAGATGATCATCTCTGACCGTGCCGTACATATCACATCTCATCTGTGGAAGGGATTTCAGGAGGCATTCGGGAATCAGTTGTGTTTGAGCACCACCTTTCATCCTCAGATGGATGGTCAGATGGAGCAGACCATTTAGACACTGGAGGACATGCTATGTTCATGCGTCCTAAATTTCTGGCCGCAATTGGGAGGATCACTTTCCCTTGGTGTAGTTTTCATTAAACAATAGTTATAACTCCACCATCAGTATGGAACCATTCTATTCCTTGTACAGTCGACCCTAGAGATCACCTCTATGCTGGACAGACCCAGGGGAGTCAGTTCTTATGGGTTCGGAGTTGGTACGAGCTACCACTGAGAGGGTGCAGACCATCCAGGAGTGGATAAAGACTGAAAAGAGAAGACATAAGTCGTATTCTGATGGGAGAAGAAGACCCTTGGAGTTTTAGGATGGGGACCATGTTTTCTTGTGAGTCTCTACTCGACAGGGACTATAGAGATTTGGCCGAGGTGGAAAGTTATCACTGAGGTTTATCGGTCCATATCTGATACTTTCAAGGATAGGAGAGATGGCATACCGCTTGGCACTTCCACCTCAGTTGGAGAAGGTGCATGGAATCTTCCACATATCCCAGATGAGGAGATATGTGCACAACCCATCTCATGTCATCGACCATAGAGACCTAGACTTAGACGATCGGGAAATGTTTACAGAGGTTTTAGTAGAGATTGAGGATCAACAGGATCAGGAACATTGTGGGCAGTCGATACCTCTGGTGTGTGTTCACTAGCAGCACAGGAACCTCCAACAGAGAATATGGGAGCGGGAGGCCCATATCGTGATCATAACCCCCATTTGTTTCCTAAGTCTATATTGTGGATTTTGGGGATTTAAATCCCTATGGTGGGGAGAATGTAAAGACATGGATTTTTCATGAATTTTTTTTAATTATTATGAATTATTACGAGTCTGTGAAAATTGACAGTGTGTGATTCTGAAGCCCGGTGCGCCCGGAATGAATTTATGAACTTTATTTCTGGTACGTTCAGTAAACGTGTGAGTGGAATTTTGTAACATTTGAATTATTTCTCTAATTAAATATCTGAGGGCCCCCTTGAATCTCTAACGCCGAGATTTTCTTAAAAAGGCATTAATTTGACCGTAGTAGGTCTATAGAAAAATTTGGGTTTTGGGACTTTTTAAAAGAAATGAAATAATATAATATTGTTATTTTATTTCATATCTTCCAATGGACCAATTAATGGTTGGGGCTGATGGTGTGTCATGCTATTAAATGGCTTGACCTTCCAACCTTAGGTAATGACGACGTTGTGGAAATTAAGAAGCTTCCAAACTAATGAGTCTAATTATTTCCCCACTTCATTACTTTCCCTCCCCCTCTCAAATATATATGGAGCTAGGGAAGGGGTATCAGAGAGCTTCACTAGGAAGAAAATTACTGAAGGAACACCGCGACGCCAGACCCTTTGAAGATGAAGCTGACCCAGTAGGAGGTGACAGACGACACCGAACCAAAGGGAGATATGCGAGTGGCGTCTTTGGGAATCGGCCGGAGGAATGAAGAACATGATCCACCGTCAACCATGAATGTTTCCCAAACGTTTTGAGGAAGGGGTTTATTCTTTTATGATTTCTAAATGATTTTCCCTCTTCCTTGTTCATGAAATTATACGAAGAACGTGAGCCAATCAACTAACGGGTTGACCAGCGATTCATTCATCTTTGCGGGAGGTTGTTGCGGGAAATCTTTGTGGAGTTTACCTTGAAGTTTAATACAATTGTTTATTAAACGCATTACCCCCTTATATTTATGAGCTAATGTGGAGGGCACGCACGTAACAAACCCAGACCGAACCCTCTGCTATCTTGGTATTCGTGCACCTCCATGGAAGACCGCGAGTGTGTCGACGCACGCCACAAGAGGAGGGTCACGGATCGTCATCCGTGACAAATGGAGGAGGAGGCCGGCATGATGACTAGTTGTGGTAAGGGAGGTGGCGCGACGACCGTGCAGCTAGCGAATGGAAGCCGAGGCCGAAGTTGCGGTGGAGGCCGAACCCGCCTCTGGTGGGTTCAATGGTGAATGAGAGGCGCCCACGCGGAGCTGCCACTTCGCAAACCAAACGGCCTCCGGGCTGTTCGGGAATCTGGGAGAGCGGGGGGTTACACCCAACACATTGGACCAAACTGTGCCACCACCCTCACACCAGTCTACCACCCTAGGACCAGACCATCGCCCTCGAACCGAGCTCCCGCCCTCGGAATGGGCCGCCGCCCTCGCACCGGGTCACCACCCTCAGACCGGGCCACCTCCCTCAGAGCGGTCCCTTGCCCACGGATCGGGCCGCCACCCTGAGCCGGGTTTCCGCCCCCGAGCCGGGCCACCACCCCTAAGCCAGGTCGTCGCCCCCCAAGCCAGTCTGCCACCCTCACACCGGGCCACAGCCCTCGGAGAGGGCCGTCGCCCTCAAACCCGGTCGCCACCCTCGAACACAGCCGCCACCCTCAGACCAGGCCACCGCCCTCGGAGCGGGCTACCGCCCAAGAGTTGGGTCGCCGCCCTCGAACCGGGCCACCTCCCTCGAACTAGGCGGCCACCCTCAGAGCGGGCCTCTTCTCTCGAGCCGACCCACCGCCCTCGAGCTGAGACCGTGCCCTCGAGCCGAGCTGCTGCCCCCGAGCCAGTCTGCATCCCTCGCACTAGGCCACCGCCCTCAGAGCGGGCCACCGCCCTCTAGTTGGGTCGTTGCCATCGCACCAGGCTATCACCCCCATACCAGGATGCCGCCCCCTGTGGGTCGGGCTTCCCCTCTTTCGGGCCAGACCTAACATCAGCCTAGTGGGCCGAGACCACCTCAGCCCCGCCTAGACCAAGTTAGTATGGGTCAATCCGATCAGCTAGGATCGGACGCAGGCCCCACCGGGCCCAGAAACACTCAAAGAACCATATCTTGAGAACCAGATGCTTGTTTCATGAACTTTATATAGGGTTGGGACCCTTGGAGCGAGACGGTATTTTTGAATTACTCCATTGAAGTTTCGAAAAAAAAACTTAGAGTAAGGCCGGGTTCGATTGCATCCAAATCCAACCGGGCCCTCGGTATTGAAATGCCAATAATGGACAGACCGGGCGTCCGACTGACGTGTCGTCTGTTGCGTTGGAACCCTTATGACATGGTGAATCATCTAGTTACTTCTATGTGAGACTTTGTGCTGGTTGAGATATGATTGATGGCTTGGGGAGCGGTTCTCCCAAGTGCACTACGTACGAAACCCGGCAACTGGATGAGACCTGACGACTACTGACTTTTTGACTCAGAGTGACTCGCCGGCCACGGTATGCAATGGGGAGGAGTACCTCAGCTGGAAATGGTGGGGAGAGGTCATGGTACACGATAAGGAGGAGTATCTTAGCAGACCACAGTGGGGAGGGAAGGCTCTGTGTGACCAAGCAGACCCACGATACGCGATGGGGAGGAGTACCTCAGCAGTTCAAGGTTAGTGGGAAGTGCCTCTGTGTGATGCGGCAGGCCCACTGTACTTGATAGAGGAGGATTTATCCAGTAGCTGAGGTGTTCAAAGATGTGGCAGGGGATGTAACTTGTTAATACCCCTAGAATAAATCCTAGCCTGAACTTTCTTAACTTTGTGCTTGTGATTGAGGTTATGCTATGTGGTACTTTACCTATGTGGTACTTTACCTTCTTGGTGTTGCCCTGTGGTTTTTCTTATTGAAATTATAGGAGACCTTTGGGGTATCATCACTCCTACTGAGTATCATTATTCTCACCCCTACATAGGCTTCTCCCGTACCTTGTTGGGTCTTGTGCAGATGACGAGCAGCTAGGATGAGGTTTGAGGGAGCTAGTACCTAGTGGTACGCAAAGGAGACAAATGGATATTGAGTTCCAAGGTTGTGATCTATACCAACCATTTAGGTAGGATCCTCGGAGGATGACCATGTATTTTTTTCCCTTTTTCTTTCAGTTGTATTGTACTTTCAGTCATACTTTTACTTTTACAATGTGGCTTTTATTCTATCCCCTTTTTCCTTGCAGCACTCTTTTTACTACCTTAGTTTACTTAACAGTTGCTTCTTGATGTGTTCTTGGACCATTTGTTTTTACAGGTTTAAAGGCAATGCCTTCCTGTTTTTGGGAATACGCCTTTCGGTGCTAATCGCCAGCCCCTGGCCTATGGAAGATGGGCTTGGGGTAGTCACGACATGGGCCTCAGGGACGGGTTGTGACAAGAGTTCTATAAAGAGAACTTATGATCAATAGTTTCTTCTAGGATATATAGATTGGTACTATAGTAACACTTAGTTTCAATAAAGAAGATTCATATATTGTAGATATTTAATGATAGTCATCATAAATTCTTCATCATATTCATTCAAATTAATGATCTTGATCATATGGATCAATAGTAAAGGGATACAACTGAGGGTGTCGTCATCTAGGAGAGAGTACTTCATATTCTTGTGGAAGTACAGGAAACGTGGCATAGTATTTTCGAACCACATATGTAGAAGTGGTTATATATAGTAGTAAAATGGATGGACCTCCGTGTTAAAGGTTGATATTAGATCAGGGTCCTCTGTACTATGGATAGGGTATCCCTCTAGGGGGTATTTTGGTTTAAGATATGGGGGAATAATAACATGAGCTATAATTGTAAAATGAATCAACCCAAATCCATAACCCCCAATTTCTAGTTTTCCATTATAGGATTGGAGAACCAGTATGTAGGGCTTTATATGGATGTATTCTACAAAAATCCAGAATCTAAAAATTCTTGATATGGCTTTCGGTAATATCTATATGTTTTATACTTGATAATAATACTTATCAACACCTATAAAATCCATTATTTTTTAGTATCATCATTAGTTTAGGAGTTAGGGAAGTTAGTATTTCCCTTAGCATGACCACTTTGACAACAGAATACTACTGGTGTAGATCAATTATTCACTCACATATTCTATTAGTGAAATTTGTATATAAAAAATTATTGTTTTTATTGGGTTTTAATCATAGTAGAGAAGATTCACTATGGCATAATACTTTATATGGGATATATATATATATATATATTCCAAGATTGGCTAAATTGATATCATCATAGGGTGATATGATATTGAGTAGATTTTATGATTTTCACCTTTACTAATTAGTGGTTCCTTCAAGATGGGTGATGAGGGAGAATCTCAAGAAGTTTTAGTCAATTACCCCCTAGTTTACAAGCTTAGGATTGAGTGCTACATAAGCAATTGAAGATTAACATCTCAAGGTTATGAAGGAATATATTGAAGTTTCTCTAGATGATTTTTTTTGGGATTTATCCTCATTGAGATATTAATTTGTCCATCTTTTCTATCCTAGGACCACATTGATATATTTAACAACTTATCAGATGACTATTATTGATCATAGAGGGTCGAAAGGGTAGCAAGAAGGAAATTTGTTAAAAGCTTCCATTATAAAAAATGTGACCCCTTGGGTAAATCATATTCTATTCATCGTGCATATAGATGGAATTTTAAGGATTTTTAATAACTATCTCCATATAAATTAGTTGAAAATAAATAAAAAATAATCTAGACCAAGTATCAAATACCTCTTCGGTTAGCTTAAGGGAGAAAAATTGATGTCAAATACTAACCTCTAGTTTTGTTATCTTCAGCTTTAGGTTTAAGTGGATGAAATCTCAATGATTAATTTTAGTTATCATTATGGGGATTATAAGTTCCTATTGATGTTTCTTATAATGGTAAATTCCCTTTTTGTGTTTGTAGGACTCATGAACTATATATTCTAGTCATAATTTGTTTAGTTCTTATTGGTCTTTATCAATTACATCCTAATCTATTATAGGTCACATAATGAATATGTTGATGATTTTGTGATCATATTTGACTTTCTATGATAGATCAAACCTATGGTAAACTCTCAAAGTAAAAATTATAGATTTAGGAAGTTTACTTCTTAGGAAAATTTAGCATGATATATAGAGAAGAAGTTGATCCCACAAAGATTGAGGTTGCGATGTATTATGAGTGACTCATGAAATTGATTGGGTTGTATAGATTTATTTAGATAAAATAATATTAATAGAGATTGATGTTAGGTTTCTCTAGAATTAAAACTATAATGACTACCCTTACCAAAAATGGTTGTCATTTTTTAGGGTGTGATCATTGTTATCGATCTTATGAGGAACTAAATAATTGGATAACTATTTCTTCAGTGTTATAGTTTTCTAACGAATGATTTGATTTTGTGGTGTTTTGTTATTCCTCTTCAATCGAGTTGGTTATGCATCCTGGTAGCTGATACCTCCTCATGTGAATATTGTAAACCATGAATTAAAGAATAATGTGGTAGTATTGACCTTGAATACTTGTATATATGAACTTATTTATGAATTATTCTGGATCTACCAAGATCATAATAGTCTTGTATATACTTTCTCCCAGTGAGATCTCAACTAGATGCAGAGGAAATAGTTAGAGTTACCACAAGATTACTATTTTGATATCATATACACTCCCATAATGTAAAACATGGTATATGAATCAATTATTATAAAAACCCATGCACAATAGTTTTGTAAGTAATCTCAGTAGCTATCCTCAATGGAGTTGGATTTAGTGAAAGTGTGAAGAGTTTCTTACCTTCGATTAATGGGGGTAGGATCCATAAATTTTCACTTAGTGAGTAATCCCCATATTTTAGACATTGATTCTAAGATTCATTATGATGCTATATTCTCAATAAAATCATATAACAGATATTTTGAAGGTGGGGAGCACATCATTTTCTTCCAGGGGAACTCAGAGGTTCTATTTGGTCTATGAGATGTGGTGTTGGGGGAGTTTCACACCTCTACCTTGGTGGTAAATCTCAGTGTGATAAATATATACCATGAAATTATGTATCATTTTTTGTATTTTGGTATAAAGAATAGTATTGTAGAGTTCATGTTATGGAGTCTACCTTGTCTATAGGCAAAGCCTTTGCACTATGTCTCATGAGGTTTGACCCAACCTCTCAAGGTTCCATAGAGGAAGTGGTAAAGTATATCTATGGGAATCATGATTGGAATTTCATATTTAGCAAAGGTACGTGATTTTTTATGTATGATCATTGATCAAATTACTAATTTATTTTATATCCTCTCAATTCAAGAGATATGTTCAATGGGGAGTGTGGGTTGATTATATATGGATGATATTTTATATTTGCATGAGGTACCCTCAATGGTCATTTCAGCCGAGATTCTTGGTTCAAATCTCTATTATGGAGGTTTTTTAAGGAATATTTCTAGAAATATTTATGGTTGAGATTAATTTTTCACCTTCTGATAGGTATCCACACTAGGAGAACCATTCATGTTCTCATGAACATATTGTGGGTTCATGTGCTTAATTTTTTAGGACTTGGCCTGAACAATTATTATTAGATGAGTTTACATATAAAAATAAATAAAACTAAATTACGAGAATGAAACCAATTTATCCCCATTATGAGATACCTCAAAAGTCACCATTTTACTAGATGATGATTTTTTAGTCATATATTATGAGGTCGAGCTAGTGTGATTTAAGATAGAGATGGTTCAATTGATCAAACACCATATATGGAAAACTCATAACTATAAAATGTGTTATAAAACCATTGATGAAGGATTTGGATTTTAGAGGGAATGTGTTTTCTATATGGTCTTTCTACAACACAGATTAAGGATATTTTGTTGAAGAATCATGTTATACCCATGTTTAATTGGGAAATATCCCAGACTCGGTTTACTATGAATACTAATGGAATTGATTCTCCACATGCCCTTAGTCTTGTCTCCCCCTAATCTAGATGAATCTAACTGGAAATAAATGTCTAGGGTGATAATATAGAGAGAATATACCCCTGTATTTGATTATAAATAGTAGTGTAAAAAACCAAGCCACATTCACATGAAACAATTAATGTATGAATAATCAATAAACAACAACAAAATTCTATGTAAAATGAACATATAGAAGCACACAGTCATACACACTCATGGTCGTTATAGTATTTAGAAACATTTATCATGAATTGGGACAATCACATATGTATGATATGTAAAATAAAATTCTATTACACTATGCTCTATTAACAAACACAAATTTTACCTCAATCCCAATCTCCAAATCTCATCTGAGCTATCCCACTTGATCATGAAACACTTACACTTTTCCAAATCCACATCGCATCAGGTTCAAAAACATGGAAATGGATATAAGTTCTACACATGTTTCAATGATCCCATGTATGGGGTCATAAATAAATTATCAACAGGCCACATCCAACGTTGTACTGGTCATTTGATATCATAAACATGTTCCTATGCACACGATGCACCTAGCCTATGTATATGATAATAGGTTTCAAAATATATAAATAAACACTGTCAATCCTCTGGTTCTAAGTTTCCTCCTAGGAATGACCAAAAACCACTTCGACCAATGTTGAAGTGTCTCTAAGCATATACCTGCATCTAGAACTTAAGGTGAAGATACTCCCAGTCTAAGAAAAAATATCATCAAGAAACTCAAGGGCATATCCACAATCTATTGAGGAATAAATTAATCCATAAAATTAGGGACATATCCATACACCATCTGAAAAGAAAGTCATCCATAAACCCATATGTTTATTAGTACTCTTCTTGTAAATAAATTTATCTAATAACTTAGGGGTGTATCTGCACCCTTCTATGGAATCCACTCTTATAGAAGCTGAGGTTCTATCTGCACTATTTTTCAGAATCATGTTATATAAAAACTCAAGGGCGTTGTAGGGTCCTAAAAATCTGCAAACGAGAATGAAAATCCCTTTAATTCAAGAGAGAATTCGAATTGGGAAAAAATGTGGAGAATACTCAAAGGTTGGCAGAAGATGAACCGGTCTACGTACCGATCCAATATTGATGGTACGTGGCTGGTTCAGCAAGATTCCCCCTCCGCGGACCGCTGTCATTCGTGGAATAGAGGCGGGGACCATCCGTGGGTGAGAAGCAGGACGGGCGCCAGGCCGATCCACCGTCACAAACCGCCCTAGCCGCGAACCCCGTCAATCGCCCCGGACCACGTACGCCGTCGTTCGTGGAATAGAGTCGAAGCCTTGTGCAGCCGCAATACACTCCCCGAATAAGTTTGGTTCGCGGGGAAGGTGCATTCAATGCCCCCCGCGAGTTGCGGATTGACCAAGTCATCCATAAACTGGGTTTCTGGCCATTGGCCTTCACAAAATGTGTCACATGACCACATATACATCTCTTTCCCCACTCTATAAAAGGACATCGAGGGGGAGAATAAAGGGATCGATCAGATTCGGGTGGAAGGATTTCTAAGGAAGGAGCTTAGGATTTTGCAAACAGCGAAGTTCCAATTCGCGAACCAGAGCAGGAATGAAACTGGAAATGAATTAATAAGGAACTGGAAAATGCATAAAAAATTGGTGACCCGTGAAATTAAAATTAAAATAAAAATTATTCCATGAGCCATGGACCCTCTGCGGGTATACTCCCCGTGGACCAAGGAGTTTATGACCCTTTTCAATCCAACACACCGTGTAGCACCCTCCTATGCGGGCGAAGCCCTGAACGATAAACCCCCAACCGGCATCGCCCCTGGCTGCCATTGTTCGCGCGGACTCCGCCATGTACAAACCTAGTACACGGGCCAAACCCAAAGCCGCGTACCACCCTGGTATGTGGGATGCCTATCAGTCCGCGTACAACCCTGGTATGCGGATGACCTTTCCAGCCACGTACCACCCCCTACGCAAAGTGCGCCACTCCTCATATACCCATGTGGCCCGCCAACTCCTTCGGTGTTCCCATTCCCTGAGTCAGATAAAATCCTTCCAATCCGTCTTGATCCTTCACACCCCCCTCATTGGCCTATTCATCGGCCCCGAGTCGAGGCCTCTATCGAAGCCAGAGGATCTGTATGATGTGATCTCCAAGCGCATCAGAGAACCACTTCAAGTTCACAGACCCGTGGTAGGCGAGGGAATAGGGGTTGCTCCGGCCCTTGAGCGGGTTCCCAAAACGTTCCTGGGTTCAAATACCCATGGTAGTGTAGGGTCCGAGCCCGGGAGTACCCTTTCTGCCTCCCCACATTCCAGGAGTAGGGGACCCCGCTTGCATTTCCTTTCAACGCCAATGGTGAGTAATTATCCCCTCTTCTGAGAGAGATAGGGTGGCCACCTTGGTGTAAGCCCCTAGCCTTTCTTTCATGAGGTAGTGCTCATGCACCTTCGTACTTCCCCAGTGCCAAGAACCAAGAGGGGAGATGGACACAGGGGTACCCTTTCCCTCTCCCCCTGGGCTTTTTCACCATCGGGACTCCATCCTGAAGTAAGTCCCAATCTCCATTTATCTGGGCCGCTCCACGCGTATGCCCCACTCCGCTTCCCACGGACGCACCTTTCGTGACGTGATAGTCAGGTCTCTCTTGCCTCTTGTTTCTCACACCGATCATGACTCACGTGGGCTTATAGTAAGCACCGACCCTAACCCCAACCTCATGTGAACTACGAGGACTTTGATCCATGTCAAGGAATGGTACGTAGGAAGCCTCGACAAGGATCAATCCCACCACCCTGTGAACTAAGAGGACTTTGATCCATGTAAAGGCATGGTATGTAGGAAGCCTCCACGAGGTTTAATCCCACCATCCTGTGAACTATGAGGAATTTGATCCATGTCAAGTTGTGGTACATAGGAAGCCTCCACGAGGTTCAATCCCACCACCCGGCCGTCCCGACCCCTTCACGTTGGTTCACCAACTCTATGGGCTACCTCATAGTGTAATCCCTATCCCCCTCTCATTCAGCCACCTTAGAGTGTAAGCCCTGATCCTTCATCCCACATGACGTTAAATTGAGCTACCAAACTATGTGGATTATGATTCCTCTAACAAGGATACATTGTAAGCCCATATCACAGGTTCGATCCAAATGTGCAAGTCATTATCTGTCCCCCCTAGATGATAAGAAACTCCAGAGCGCCCAGTTATGAGGCTTCAAACCAGTGTCTTCTCAATGAGCCCAAACTCCTCGGAGTCATTAATCTAATGAGGGATGGTAAACCTCAGGTCTAAATGATTCCGAATCCCTGTGTTCAGTTGACCATTTCCAACCTAGAGTAATCTATGGATACTATTCTTGGGTATAAGCTAATGATTCTAAATCATATGAATACGTCTTAAATCTATAAGAGAGTCCCGGAACAGGGAATAACTTCCCCCCTAAAAGGGTGCGATGAGCCAGACTTCCCATCCTCTCGACTAATGTGAGTTCTTAAGAATCACTGACCAAATCACCCGGTGAACGTATGACTTTGGAAAGAAGGTCCACATATCGTTGGATATGGAGCTGTTGGGCATTTCGAAATGAATACAGATATACCCGACCTTAGTGATTGAGCGTAGCTCAGCCCTCCGTGAGATCAACAGTCGGGCGCGTCGGTCCACTCCCACAGAAACGGTTTGAAACAAAAAATGGTGAACCCGACGTGAATCTTTAACCAAGCATGATAGATTTAACCTAATCCCACTTTGTGCCACCTTATACTAACAATGAGGGCCAAGAAAGATCATTAATTACGCATGGGATCATGAGATGGTGCTTTGACGAGTTTTCTGTTTGTATTTGATAAAATATTTTATAGGTACCAATTACAAAACCCTTCGATCTAATGGCATCACAAAGGAAATCACAGTCATATACATTAAGAAACATAGTGACCAGACTTCCTCACCAATGAAGGACCTCATCACCTGCCCAGCATCTTCAACGCTGGGTCTCGGATTCGTTGATCCTATAGTACCACTTAAACGGTACTCTCCTGATGGTGGCGGTGGCCATGCATGCCCTCCAATCCGCCAAGACCCGATGGTCACATTCCCAGCAGCGGCCGCGAAAGCAGATCCAGATGGCTCATGTGGCCGTCTCAAACCATTTCAAGAGTTTATACCCAGAACAAGACAATGCGTACCTCCCTTATCTTAGGGAGGCAGATGAGGTCGACACTGAGGACTTCTTCCCCACTAAATGGGGATTCCACTCTAAGGCCCCCACCGGAAGACGTCGTCATGGTTACGCTACGACTCAATATCCTCACACTAAGGAGGATTTCGCCCCGAGGATCCAGGACCACACTCCCTGATCTCCGGCCCCTCTAACTGCCCGACGAGGGCGGAAAGTGTACATCCAGGGAGCGGTCATCATCCTTGTACCTGAGGAGGAGCTCCACTACCCAGTCACGGAGACGTATCATGAGCAGGCACATACACCTGTCTGCCCCTCCAAAGTATACCATTGAGACATGGTGGAATCATACAAGCAAGTGCGCATTCCCGCCGATCTTCATCAAGCTCGTCACACACGCAGGACGGCACCAACCCGGCAGGCACCCTTCCATGCCAAGGGTCGTGAAGCCCACCAACCAGACTTGGTGACGACCCAGTGCCTACAGGACCAGATCCAAGAAAATTCTTCTGATGCTTACCATCCCGATATGGTGGTGATCAATAAATCCTGCCACCCAAATGTGGCAGCAATTAATAGGCGGGCATGTCTCCCTACCAGCAAAGGCCACCGACTTGATATGGTGGGAAACTAACATATGCTGGGCCAGCTCCCTATGGATGCAAGTAATGTCTGCCATCCCGAGGTGGTGGAAATTTGAGAGATAAACCGGTATATCCCAGCACAGGGGAAGATTCGTTCACCTGCCTCGACACATGAGATTTGTTAGTACCCACTAGCCATCGGAGGACTAGAGCAGGATATTCCTACTCCAATACTGGAATAGGCCTTCATACCTGTTCTAGCCAAATATGTTTCTCTGTATATCCTGGAAATGATGGAGGAGTGGGTATCGATCCCAGATCATATCTTCCAGACTTTCCAAAATGTAATTGCATTAGTGGAAATAGCAAGGACTCGGACCCATGAGCACATCTCCCGAATTGAGGCGACTCATCTAAGAGATGAGATAGCCACCTCGAAGCAGATTTGCATCCATGCTTCTACCCAAGAAGGTCGTCAACCGTATTTCGCGATACAAGGGAAACCAGATCGATCAGCTTCACTAATTCCAACTAGGGGACACCCGTCCATCACGGTGGATGCTCCAGAGTAGGCATATATCCCTGCTAAAAGTCAAGATGTTCGTCGACATATCCTTGTAGCATCACGTGACCCAATTAGAAAGGAACCCAAAGGTGACGGTCATTATCAACAGCAGACGGTCCCCACTGCCTGCAAGAAAGCGCCCCAAATGTGCCGAAGGAAGCTAGAAAATAAAGAGCGGGTTCATGACTCTGCTATGCTGGAATATGGGGTTCCCAATGATGCTAAGCACATATCAAAGGCTTAGAACCCTACCCACCCATTACCATATTATGGTATTGGCAGTAGTAGTTTAGAAGTTCCTCCCTGCAATGTCGCTACCAGCAGCTCTGAAGGTCCTCCCCAGAGCGCCCACGGGGGCCTCCCCCACGGCCATATAACGATCGATCATGATTTCTTCTCTTTTTATGTGAGTCAAGGAATCCCTCTGTGTGACTAGAAGATCAAGCAGCAAGAAGGCCCTCCACTTGTTGTGGTCCACCCTGAAGGTCCTCCACAGGGTATACACTGCAAACACTCTCCGTGTAGTGGTACCAAAGATTATGATAGTAGTCCTCACTATCGTAATCGCAACTGTGGAGGACCTCCCCATAGTGACGTCTCATCATGAAAAGAAGTCCCTCCCCTTTTCATGTCCTGCCCTGAAGGTCCTCCCCAGGGGTTACGTTACAATGACACTTCGTGCAGCCAGGCATCAGGTCACAGTGGTAGTCTTCGCCACTCTAATAACAGAGGTCCTCCCCGTAGAGACGTCAAGCAATGAGAAGGACCTCCCCTCATTATGGTACATTATAAAGGCCCTCCCCAGGGTGTACCCCACATACATTCTCCCTACATTAGCTGTGATGGTAGTCCTTGCCACCACGACCGCCATTGTGAAGGTCCTCCCCCAATGTCCCCAAGTAACAAGAAGGTCCTCCCCTTGTCGCAGTGTCTCTTGAAGGTCCCCCCCATGATACACATAGAATGTCAAACCATGATGGTCATCCTCACCATGATGGAAGTTATTGAGAAGGTCCTCCCCACAGTAACATATCATATCGATAAGAAGTTCGTCCCCTACCAAATCAAGCATAGAAAATCCCTTATATGTCGAGGCACTTAGAAGGACGGGATAAAACATGTCAGATTCCTAGATACTCACCAAAAACACCCTTCTTAAATTGAGAGATGGTTCGGGGCCACGTTTATCTTCTGAACCACCTCAGAATCTCCCACATGATAATTCAACAACTACCGACCCCACTGCCTCCAACCACACTATCGGTGAGCATCTTATTTGTGATGACCATGTAGAGGAATCACTAGCGGAGGAGTATGCCGACATGTTGCACCTGAGGAAACGATTGGACAGAGATGATATACTAGTTATGTTTTGGCCCACGACCACCTCTCAATTCTACATACCTAGAAAGTTGTCCGAAGAATGTGCACACAACATCCACTCCAATATATGGACAACCCTCCATCGGCTGAAGTCAAGTTTCCTGCCCTGTGATGGGTATGTAGACCATGTCAAGACCATAGGAGACCTCCTGCGTCACATCAACATGGAAGCTCTTCCACCGGCATGGCAACCGCAACCTGAGAGGCATAAGGGAAACATTGAGTTAGCCAGCCTCCATGCACTGCACCAATTGTGCCGCCTCATTGGTGACGCTCTGATGGGAGTCCATATCAGAGGATGGGGAGAACATGGAGCTCTTCATTTCACTCTGCCCCCTCCCCCCCGCCAAGAAGAACCCTTTCTGTGTAATATCTTACAACAACATCACGTCAAGATCGCGATTGAGTGGTTTCCCTGTTCAGGAAAGGAGACACACCCAGCAAAGACAGGCCTTGAGTAAGTCCCAAAACCGTCAGTCCCGACGGGAACAAGCCATTCACGAACTTTTGAATCAGGCCACCGAAAGCATATGACAGGCCTCTCGCCTAAGAGAGTCCAATCAGCAGTCATTGCTTGCCTCCCTAGAGGGGATTGATTCACAGTTGAAATCGACATCATATCCCCATCACCCCCGAATGGGGGCGCACAAGATCAGGCAAATAGTGATAGCAGCTGCCGCTGCCACAATCTAGGGTCAACCCCAGCCTATAGGGATGGGGGCATTTTTGACAACAAATTATCCCATAAGACCAATAAAAACTATAAAAGACTCAACATTCAAGGAACAGAGCCAACCCCAGCCCTCAGGGCTAGGCACATTTTTACCACCACAGCAACAACCTCCCCCATGAGAATCAGTATTTTCTCATCTAGGGAGGACAGTCAGAAGAGGAGGTTCCTACACTATCCTATCTTTTGAATTTCCATCCCCTTCAAGAGGGAGCTATACCGCGAGGTCACATCAAAGAACTCTCTGCATCACCCCTCATCAAGGAGTCTGAAAGCAATCATGGGACTGGAAGGGGAGGACCAGTAAAAGGTGCGGGAGATCCTCTTTCTATTTGGAAGATGACATCTCCTCCACCCCACGAGATGAATCCATCAACGCCATAGAGGCTAACCCCACGGGTGACACCATGGATGATGCAAATCTGGATAGATCAGGAGACGATGATTCCGGTCTGGCTGTGACTCACAATGAACCATCAGGTGTGCACACCCAGAACCAGAGGGCTTCCCTAAATATGGTCGCCCTTCCAACTAACCCTCCTTCGCTTACCCTGCAAGCTTCCAACAAAGATAAGAACAAAGGACTGGTTACCCATAACCCGCATCCTCCTCTCAATAAAAACGATAAACTTACACTCAAAGAGAGATTCTCTTGACAGGAATAGGGAATGAAAAAATTAAAGGCAACTTTATGTCGAGCTACTCTAGAGGAATTGTCTTATTGGAAGTGCTTCCGAAGAAGAGTGACACCTTGCACTCCTAGAAAGTGCACCTCAAAGACTTAGGTTTGAACCGCCAAATGAGGCGCTTAGTCTTTACAAAAACCAGAACATGGATTCTAGTGAATACCAAGACTTCCCTCCACTCAGGAAGCAATAGGAGCGAGTACGTCACAACCCTCCAAAGGTTTCACAAACGGCATCTCCACCCTTGGTGTCGGTCGAGCTAGATCCTCAGGAAATGCCTCGGGCTACACCTTCCCAAGACCGGGACCAACATGATGTAAACCAGGGACTCTCCAGCACCATCGAGGCACTAACAGCATGATTGGAAGCAATGGAAGCTCGACGTGCTCCGATACAGCCAAAGAGAAAGCCTTACCTAGATTGGGTGAGCAACACACCTCATCCGCTCAATTTTTTGATCCATGTATTCCCTATTTTCAATTGATCAGGTGACCCAGAACAACATCTGATGCACTATGAATCTTATTGCGACTCTATGATGGGAACTCCAGAACAACAAGAAGAAGTGAAACTCAGATGCTTCGTGCGGACCTTGCAAGGATCTGCCTTCGTCTGGAATACAAATCTACCATCTCAATATATAAAGAACTAGGAAGACCTTCGACAATAGTTCATGTTCCACTTCAGCTCAACACTGCCTAAAACAATGGTCAACGACCTCATGAATTGAAAATAGAGGGAGAATGATAGGGTCTCAGATTTCATCGCCATATGGAAGGGTCTGACCTACTCTCTAAATTGGCCAATGACGCAAGAGAAGATGTTGGCCATATGCATCGATAACCTTCATGTTGAGCTACGAACACTGCTCATACCAGTGGAGTGCAATACTGGATTTCTCAATATATCTGTCATTTCCCAGAGAATTTAAGACTCCCTACAGCGGAACAATCTGAAGTCCCGAATAGCCTCACAGGCTTCTTCAAAGAGAACAGTTAGAGCTGAAGCGTCCTCTATCACGCTCAAGCCAGCCTCAGCACCTACTACAATGCCTAGGCCCCCACCAAATCATCAAGGGCCCCCTGCATATCAGCGGCCGCCTCCGCCCAAGCGGGACGATCAGAGAGGATCAAAGCAGAACCTATTGGAGGAACGGAGACACAATGTATACTCGTTCCGAGAGGATCAAGTCCGTGACTACTTCATCACCACCAAGAATTGAAACTTGCTCCACCTCCTGGAACCAAGGAAGCCCGAAGAATTCTGCTACAATGACAGGCCATATTACTGTCCCTACCATCTAATGTTTGGGAATAGTATCCAGGAATTCTTTGTCTTCAATGACCACCTGCAAAGGATGGTAGACTCCGGGCAGGTCGAGCTGGGACCACCTCCAGCACATTTGACGTATATTTATACCACCGACTCTGACAAAGAGAAGGGGCGGTAGTAAGTCAGCCATAAGAAGGGGCAGAACATTGATGACTGGATGACTCGGAAGACTGTCAAATGAGCTCAGGTCATACTCTGAGCTCAACTATAACAGCCGGTGTTGCCACCAATATCCCTTAATGTCGCACAACCGACAATATCAGCCTCACAACTCTCCACGAGCCAGTCACTAAGGCGTAATCAAGAAGGGAGGAGGAAAGCGCAAGAGGAGAAGTATACAATGAGGCCAGAGTTAGCCCTGACACTGTTGGATTTTCTGCCCCCAAACTTGGCTCCACGGGAACCAACGCACCGAATGGCAGCATCAGGGAAAACCGACCTGGTTGACCTGTCACAGGATGATGAGTTAATCTATGGTTCGTTCAACGTCATCCATCTAATGGAATTGTTCCCCGATGAAGGGTATGGTTACAAACCCTATTTCCCAACGCAAGGGGTCGGGATGAGAAATCGCAAAAGCAGGGGATACCAAGGGAGGCGTAGTCGCGGCCGAAACAAACCCTATGGTTTTACCATAGCCCAAACTGTTAATATCGCGGAATCCTGTGGGAGAACCCTTCAACAGGCTCAATAGGAGAAATAATATCCACCCACCTCTACAAGAGGCCACTCTGGCCCCATCATTCTGCAGTACCCATTAGAGGAGGAATAACTGTCTAGCTACCTAGTGCGCACAAACAGACCAGTCGGGACGAGTCCCCAATACGTGGGAACACCATCGACATCCGACCCTGCAGCCGTTCCCTCCTCGTCATGTACTCTAGCTCCCAAGATTCCTGCTAAAACTCTCCCACCAGCATAGAAGCGTCAGCCGTTGGAGAAAAATTATGATATCATTATACAGTTGGCATCAGTAGCAGCCAAACTATCAAACCTGGATGCCCTAAGTTTGTCTGCAGATCTCAGGGAGGCACTTATAGAAGCTTTGCTCAGCCCCCAGGAGTTTCAATCTGAGGTAGTTGCCGCAGAGATTTACAGGATGGAGACTAGCCCGGCTGAATGCAATGTGGTGATTTCCTTCACCGATCAGGATGAAGATGCCATCATGCAAGGAAATATCAAACCACTATATGTGTCTGGCACACTAAATGATATAGAGATCCGCAAAATCTTTATTGACAATGGCTCTGGAGGTAATCTCCTTCCCCTATGGACACTATGAAAGTTGGGATATAGTGAGGATGACCCAATACCCTCAGCCATAACTCTGTTGGGTTACGAAAAGAGTGAACAGAATCCAATGGGAAAATCAAGCTAAAAACCCATTCTGGCGACCTTGTGGCCTACATGGAATTCCTGGTGGTCCGTAAAAACACAGCATTCAATGCCCTCTTGGGAAGGTTGTGGCTCCATAAGCACATGGTCATTCTCTAATCCTACCACCAGTGTATCAATTATTGTGTCAATAGACAAAGTGGGACATTGCACGCTGACAAGGCCCTTTCGAGCTCTTCAAGTCACACTACATTGATGTTCGGTTTTATGAGAAAAAGAAAAAGAAGTCCTCTCTTGATGGTATTGACTAGATCCCTGCTCCAAATGGTCTGGAAATGGTTCCAGATGACCCCCTCAAGAAGCTCGACAAAGACTTTGTGTTTCCCATCAACCATTTTGAGAGCATGAATTCAAGCCTGGACACACACTCAGTTGTCCTCATGACTTCAGCCATAACGGCCGAGTGCGACAATACGCAAATGAATGCTGACCCTCAAATTGGGGGAAAATACTTGAGTAGGGATGCCCACAATGCCTCTCCTCCGAACTCCCAAGAGCATGTGCCGGGAACTCCCCCCCCCCCTTCGGATCAGGAAGATGAGAATGTGGGGGAAGAAGAGGGGGAAGATCTCAGGGATGCTCCTCCCACATTTGAGGAAGGTATCTCCACTACCACGGATGAGCTGAGAGAAATAAACCTGGGTACCGAGGAAGACCCAAGGCCCACTCTCATTAGTAAATCCATGTCTCCCAGGGAGCACGAGGTATATACCTCTTTCCTGAGGCGAAACTGGGATTTTTTTCCTAGAATTACATGGAAATGCCGGGACATGATCCCGATGTGGCAACGCACCACTTAGGTCTGCCAGAAGACCATCGAGGCTATAAACAAGACGCCAGAAGGATGCTCGCCTCACATTCTTCCAAATAAAGGGCTGAATTCGATAAGATTATTAAAGTGGGCTCATTCGGGAGGTCCTATACCCCATCTGGCTAGCCAACATTGTCCCCATTAAGAAAAATAATGGACAAATATGTGTCTGCATCAATTTCAGAGATCTCATTTAGCATTGCCCGAAAGATGATTTCCCAGCCCCGATTACTGAGTTATTAATCGATGCAACGGCTGGGTATGAGGCTCTCTCCTTCATGGATGTTTATTCTGGGTATAATCAAATCCGGATGGCCCGAGAAGACGAAGAAGCCACTACCTTCAGAGCCCCTCAAGGAATATTTTGTTACAGGGTCATGTCCTTTGGTCTCAAGAACGTTGGAGCCCCATATCAATGAACCATGCATCGTATCTTTAAAACACTACTGGGGAGATTCGTCGAATGCTACATGGATGACTTGGTGGTCAAATCAAGACAATTCTCAGATCACCTGTCAGACCTTGAAACCATCTTCAACAAACTTCGACAACATAGCCTGAAGATGAATCCCTTGAAATGCACCTTCGGGGTTACCTCAAGAAAATCCCTTGGCTTCATCGTATGCCATCATGGCATCGAAGTCAACCCTCAAAACACAAAGGCTATCCTTGGCCTTCCATCTCCTAACAATCTCACTAAGTTGAGAGGATTCTAAAGACACCTAGCCTACATTAGGCGGTTCATAGTCAACCTGGAAGGAAAATTCTTTCCCTTCACCAGGTTAATGAAAAAGGGGGTCACATACCAATGGACAGATGATTTCCAAGAGGAATTCGATAGCCTAAATATGTACCTCTTAATCACACCGCTTCTCATTCCCCCCGGTTGAAGGGAGACCTCTTATCCTATACGTGACAACCCTAGAGTGGTCACTGGGAGCCTTCCTCATGTAGAAAGATGATTCCGGCAGCGAAAACAGTCTCTATTACCTCATCCAAACCCTGATCAATGTTGAAACTCGATACTCAAACATCGAGAAGAGTTGTTTAGCCTTGGTCTTCGCAGTTCAAAAATTGCAACATTATCTGCAGCATCATGAATTCTATTTGGTCTCGCACAGTAAACCACTCAAGTACATCCTCAGCCGCCCAATACTGACCGGGCGCTTATTTAGATGAGTATTCATCCTGCAACAGTTTGACATCCAGTTTGTGCCTCTGAAATCCATAAAAGGCCAGGCGTTAGCAGATTTTCTGGCATAGCACCCCTCGACAGGGGCCACTGTAACAGACGTCATGTTACCTAATGAAGACATATTCTCGGTTCAATAGGAGCTCCCAACATGGGAAATGTACTTCGACGGAGCATCCCGAAGCCCGAAAGGGAAAAGGATGGAGGATCCCAAATTTAGAAAGGTGGGTTTGGGGGTCATACTCATGTCCCCAAAAAAGATAGTCTTTCCAAATTCCTTCCTCCTGTCAAAAGGATGTACAAACAATGAGGTGGAGTATCAAGCCCTCATTATAGGCTTGGAGCTCGTACTCCAGGAACAAGTACAACACCTTAAGGTAAAAGGTGACTCATAACTGGTCATCAAGAAATTCAACGGTGACTATGCTATTAAAATGAGGATCTAATTCCACTATTTGACCATGTACGGGTGTTAATGGAGGAATTCCCCACATAACCAACATTGACCGATATTCCCCGGTCTCAGAATGCCCAGGACGACGCATTAGCTAACGTGGCCACAAACCTAGCTAACCCAGACCAGGATGAAACAACTATCAGTATTTCTCATCATCGAATGGTCGTGTTGTTTGTCCATACTAAGATGGAGGAAATCAACGAAGTCAGTCCTCTTCCTAAGCCATATGCTCCTGCCACCAGCTGGATGACCCCCATTGCAAACTACCTTCAAATGGGAGAACATCCATCATACAAGGATGAACGAGAGAAAATACGAACAAGGTCAATTTACTTTTTCCTATACTGCGGTACAGGTTAGAAAGAGGCCCTCTACAAACAAGGCCTCGACGAAGTCCTCCTCATATTCATTGATGGAGAAGAAACCACTGTCGTCATGACTGAAGTGCATGCTAGAGTATGTGGATCATAGCAGTTAGGGTCCAAGATTTCCCATCAAGTTCGAAGGATTGGGTACTATTGGCCCACCTTGGCACGATATTGCGAGCACTTTACCGCAAAATTCCACTCATGCCAAAATCATGCCAACTTCATACACCAACCCCTGGAGTTACTTCATCAAGCTGAGTACTCCTGGACATTTTCCATCTGGGGAATGGACATCATGAGACCATATCCTCCCGCCCTGGCCAAACAACTGATGTATATCCTCACAGCAACCGACTTCTTTTCCAAATGGGCAGAAGTTGTACCCCTCAAGGAATTTGGGGCAAGAAACATTTTCAGCTTTATAAAAACCAATATCATAACCAGATTTGTTGTCCATCATACCATATTGATGGAAAATGGAAACAAATTCCACTCTGCTAAATTGGAGAAACTGTACCAAGAATATGGTATCTAGGCTAACCACTCATCCCACTACCATGTAGTGGACAACAGACTGATAGAGGCTTTCAACAAGACAATGTACAAAATTCTCCCGAAAATGGTAGACAAAGACAAGAAATCATGGCTGAATAAACTTCTTCATGCACTGTGGGGTTATCGACCACAATCTGTACTACTAATCGGGCTACTCTGTAAGCATTAGTGTACGGAACAGAAGCGGTCCTTCCCATTGATCTCCAATTGACCTCGCTCTGTGTTTCCATTTGTGATCAGTTATCCAACGATGAGTAATCAGAAAAACGGCTAGGTGAATTGGAATAGCTAGATGAGAATCGGTTGCACATTTTCACCATCTAGACGTGTATCAGAACCGGATCGCACGAGCCTTTAATAAAAAGGTTCACCTTCGGTCTTTCTTGGAAGGAGAATTGGGGTTAGTCCTCCGTACCCCAATGATACCCAGAACGAAACCTCCAAAACTAGAGCCCAAGATGGAGGAACCATATGTTATACACAAGTTCTACTCCAACAGAGCATATGATCTGAACTCCATGGATGGGAAATTCACTACCGCTCCAACAAATGTGAGATTTCTAAAGACATATTTCACATAATCAAAAGAATTTATCATCCAAGCTGCAAGATTTTAAACAACCAAGCCTCAATGGTCCAAACTCTATGGCCCTAAACTAAGAATATTTCATCCTCACTGCATGACGTTAAACTGCATGGATTTCAGAGAACAACGTATGACTTGATCTTTCCCTCACAGGGTACGTAGCGACGCCAGGGTCCACCATCCTGGCCCAGCCACCCCAAATGAAATAAAAAAAAGAAAATATTCCCTCTTCCCCCATGTACGGAAAATCCCTACACGGTGTGTATTTAGAGAACGACGTACAGCTTGATTGTTTCCTTCGCAGGATACGTAGCGACGCCAAGGTCCCCCATCCTGGCCCCGCCACCCCCCGAATAAAGATTAAAAATGCCCTCTTCCCCTCGTGTATGGACCAGACCTGCACGCGGTGCATTATCTTATAGAGAACTACGTACGACTTGATTATTTCCCTCGCAGGATATGTAGTGATTCCATGATTCTGTATCCTAGCCCATCCATCCCCAAATGAAGTCAAAAATTCCTTTTTCCCCCGTGTACGGACCAAACCTGCACAGGGTGTATTCCTCGTCCTTACTGCATGAAATTAAACTGCATGGATAAATAAAGTTGAAAATTCCATTTTCTACCGTGTAAGAACCAACCCTACATGGGGTGTATTCCTCATCCTTACCGCATGAAATTAAACTGCACAGATAAGATGGATTGAAAATTCCCTTTTCCTCCCATACAGACCAGACCCGCACGGGGTGTATTCCCCCAAAAGAACTATGTGGGTCTTGCTTCTTTCCCTTGAAGGATACGTAGTGACTCTAGGATATTACCTCCTAGCCCAGCCGCCGATGAAATAAAACACATGTATATATACCCCTTATCCTTACCGCATGATGTTAAATTGCACGGAATCCCCTTTTCACGTCAGTTCACCTTCGTCCTCACCGCACTACATTAAACTACATGGACTTTGACCTCACCGCACGATGTTAAACTGAAAAGACTTTGTCACTACCCACCCAATATATATTGCGAAATGATATGGGAATACTCCTTGCGCATTTGGATGAATCTTCTCTATACATCAGATTCCACGACCTAGATAATTGCAGATCTTTATAATCATTCATGGCCATCGGATGTGGAAAGTTATCGACCCATGGACACCTTTGCATGACTATGCATACCATGACCTCAACGGCTGTGCATATTGATATCCTCAGGCCCGTCTACCAAAGGAAATATTTCCTCAAGCGGTACTCTTCCTATATTTGTACGCTTACCGGCCTCAGGTCCCCCATATCATATCTCCCGATCCAAAAATTTATGGAGCATTGGTTTACAAGTTTGTTCCCCTCTCACATCCAAACATTTCCAGGGTATCCCTGCCTGGTTAGCCTATATTTCTGCTCGTGGTTAGCATGAAGATCTTCATCTAAAAAGATCAAGTCAGGGCTAGGCTACTTTGATTTTATGGGAAATGGTGGTGAAGATGTTTCTTGTGTGCTTGGACACCATTATCCCCATATGTTGAACTCTGTACTATGATAAATTTTGGATTTTCATAATCATCCATGGCCATCGGAAGTGGAAAGTTATCGACCTGTGGAAACCTTTGCATGACTATGAATACCATGCCCTCAGCAGATCTACATATTGATAACCCCTGGCCCGTCTACCAAAGGAAAGATTACCTTAGTCGGTACTCTTCCTATCCCCATACTCTTACCGACCTCAGAGACCCCATACCATACCTCCTGATTCGAGAAACCCCAGAGTTACAGTTTACACCCTCATTCCCTCACACATGTTTAAAGTATACCAGATCCTCCTAACTCAGTTGCCTTCCGGACAATTGTAGCAATAGTCACCCAATGGTCCGAACTCTGCGGCTGTTAAACTAAGAGTACTTTGTCCTTACCGCACGACGTTAAACTGCATGGAGTTAAGGTGCACCCCATGCATAGGATAAATCAGTGTGATGAAATCTTCGAGTTTTAACAGTAACCATGGACGAACATCCCCGACATGTCCAGGTATTTCCTTACCAAATGACAGACTTCGTGGCCCGGTCAACCGCGGATCCTCTTAATCATCCATGGCCATCGGAAGAGGAATGTTATCGGCCTGTGGAAACCTTTGCATGACAATGTGAACCATGCCCTCAGCGGCTCTGCATATTGATATCCCCTGGCCCGTCTACCAAAGGCAAGATTACCTTAGGAGACACTCTTCCTAGCCTCGTATGCTTACCGGCCTCAGAGCCCCCATATCATCTCCCCTGATCCAAGAAGCCACAGATCCATGATTTACACCATCAACCCCTCTCCACATCTTGGACATGATGAGATGTTCAAACCCAATTACATTCTGATCAAGAGTGGCCTTTGCAACTACGTCCTTACTGCATGATGATTAAAACTGCACGGAACATGTTTTTTCCACTTGGCGTGAAACTAGAAAGACCAAGCATTATACATCCAGGGAAATGCCTTTATCAACAAGAATTTTCATAGGTTAAAAAATGCCCCTTGTACTCATTTCATGACGTTAAATGCACAATATCTTTAATAATGTTTCATGTCCTTACCGCATGACGTTAAACCGCACGGAAGCCGTCCTTACCACATGACATTAAACTGCATGGAATTTAAAATGCACTCCATCCTTTCCGCATGATGTTAAACTGCATGGTCGAACCTGTCATGGGTTCAGTCAAGAATGGAGGCTTTCCTCTGTGCCTCAGTGCACGGGCTAGACTTGCTCAAACCACCGTCTCACACCAGCATGAGAAGGTATGACTTCACCCATTCCTGGGAAATTTAGCCCAGATGTTTCCCCTGTATCCAAGCACCATCTTCTCATAAATCACACTTTATACCTAGAAGGAGCCGAACCCTTATAATCCACACATGGTGGTCCCGAACCTCAACTTCCCGGAAGCTGCACGGCTATTGGGAGAGTACAATCATTGACCTAAGGACACCTTTGCATCACTATGCATATCATTCTCTCAGAGGCTCTGCATATTGATCGCCCCTGGACCGTCTACCAAAGGCAAGATTTCCTTAGGCAATGCTTCTCTTTGTACGTATCTTGGCCTCTGAGCCCCCATATCCACCCCCAGATTCAGAAACCCTATGAGCTACAGTTTACCAACCTCTTTTGCAACCCTGCCTGAATGCGATAGAACGTCTCTGACCATATTACCAAGAACCAGGAGAAGTCGTTCCATTTTAAAGAATGTCCCAGCTACATGACTTTAAACTACACTAAGCTCCAACCATCCTCTATGCTTACTAAATGCGTAGAAAAGTGGCATCTTGACCATGCTCCTGATTAATACAGATGTTCCCAAACTCTTTCAAATGTCGCATACCCTTTCCAAGACACCCGTAATGGTTTCCATAAGCTGAACATCCATGAAGTCCTCAGGCCATCCGAAATAGACATTCATTAACTTAAGGACACCTTTGCACGACTATGCATACCATGCCCTCAGCGGATCTACATATTTATTTCCCTTGGCTCGTCTAACAAAGGCAAGTCTTCCTTAGGTGGTGCTTTTCCTACCTATGCTCACCGATACGGCTCCCATGCCTTGATACATGCCCTTTATGTTGTTAAAATCTAAACATGTTCCCCCCACATGCATCTGAAGGGTATTGAGACATCTTTTAATCAACCAAACCTCATTTGGGCCCTCACTCCACCATATCTAGTCAAAACTATTCGACCTAAAACATCAATAATGATAGTCTTGTCGGTGGGACTTTAAGCCGCTCACAAAAAGAGGCGCAAAGCCCATTAGGCCAAAAACCTGAAAAGGGAGACCCAAGAAAAATCCAAGTGATACCCACTGGGTCCACACCAAATGGGCCCAAGAAAAATTAGGGTATTAACAAAAAATACAAAAAAAATGATGGGTTTTTCTACAAAACCCTAGAAATAGTCAAACTATGCTTACTGGATCCCATGGTCAAGGAAAAAACTAGATCTCATTTCTATTATATCATTTTCATGAATTATGATTAATTATAATTCATTATGTGGTTTTTTATGAAACAGTTGTTCCGGTAATAATTAAATTTTACAGCAAGGGGAGATCGACAGCAGATTGTATTCCATTTGGACAAAAAAAGGGGACATCCAAAAACCGGAGTCTCCCCTTTGCCACAACAAAAGAGGTAAAAAATAATATACAAAAATTCCTTTGAAGATCACAAAGAAGCCTTGCTCGCTCTCTCCATAAGATCGAAAACCTTGCGATGAAGGTTATTGCAAGTTTTCTATAGCACAACCTTCTCCCTGGCCTCAACTTCGGCCACCAAACGAGTATTCCTCACCATCGATTGGAGATCGTTGATCCCTTTCCTGGTAGCTTCAAGGTTACCAGTCAGAGATGACAACTGGTCCCTCAGTATCGCTGCTCGAGCTTCGCATTTGTGCAGCTTGGTAGATAGGGTAGTCGCCTGATCTTGAGATCTCACCACTACTGTTATCAGCTGATGGAGCTTCATCGTAGCTTCCTCAAGGGATCGGGTTCGACAATGAGAACCAGCGAGGTGAGAAAGTTTGTGTTCACTAGCGGCAGCCTCCCTGTGGGCAATGATGACTTGGAAGGCCAGAAAATGAAGTTGTCGATAGTAGAACCCACTTGACCCCAAGTCTTGGAATAGTTTCCAAAGGGCTTCCATTTTAGTCACCATTTCATCCAGAGGAGTTTCGGCAACAATCTCACAGATCTAGGGTCAGGCCCACCTTCGCACTAAAAGGGTACGATGAGCCCGACTTCCCATCCTCTTGACCAATGTGAGTTCTTAAGCATCGCTGGCCAAATCACCCAGCGAATGCCTTCCTTTGGAAAGCGGGTCCACGTATCGTTGGATATGAAACCATTGGGCATTTCGAAATAAAGACCGATAAACCCAACCTCATCGATTGAGCGTAGCTCAGCCCTCCGTGATATTGATAGTCAGGCGCATCGGTCCACTCCCACAGAAACGGTTCAAAACAGGCGTATCTACACCATATATAAGAATAACGTCATATAGTAGCAGACAAGAAGCCATGATAAGATGAGAACATCTAAGGAATACCATATATCTACAAAAATATCAGTGGTTAGTGTGTCCCACATGAATCTATTTGTATAACATATCTAGATGGATTTTTTCCATATACCCAATCACATCCCACAAAACAAAGGGCAGACTCTCAAGAGTAGGACTTTTCATTGTCATGGCTATAACATGATCACTTCATAAATTTTGGTACTAAGGAGAAAATAAAATCATCACTACCCATTTCCCATTAACACCCTATTAATGGTCAATACCTCACCATGGAACTCGCTGATGTCCCCTAGGACACATCATAACATGGTCACCCTCCATGGGATCCTCGATCATGGTGACATCTCTCAGATAAAAACTTATCAATCGATGGGTATAGCATCACTCGACATCATCCAAGGTTAGTCCACTCACCCAACGTATGCATATAATCAAGTCATTCTCTGTTCCACCAAACAAGGATAATATCTTACAATCACAAATTAAGGACCCCGGAAATTCTTTGTCATTTCCTCCCAGCACCCCTATGACACATACCTGGGCCTCATATCACATCTCCCATGGTAGAAATCTTAAAACAATATATTAAGTAATACCATATGGTTATCATCATCTAGTCCTAAATCATATAAAGAGGGATTATATATGCAATTAGGATCTCTCCATCATATTGTATGTAGAAAAATACTCATAATGGACTCCTTACATGTCCAATTTCATCTCTAAGGTGCGATATCTCACAAATCCCCTCAAAGGGAACAGTACACAACTTCTATACCTAAGTATATCTTGTGTACTCTAAATTCATTACTCTTAGCTTGTACCTCTACCCGTAATTGCATTTATCTCTAGACTATATGATCTGTGTCAACCCCATATATCATGTAGTCAGGTTTCATAAATGGAAACCACTTATGATGCCCCTAAAAACCCCATTTCACCGCAAATATCCACGCAAATACCCTTAATGCCTTACTAGTTGTCTAATGAACATATTAAAACATTAATGTTAAGAATTATAAAAGGAAAAATTTAAAAATAGAAATAATCAACCCACCTCAAGGAAAAATCGTTGAATCTTGAGCCTGGAACTGCACTTCGCAAAACCAACTTCTCAATCCTCCTCCTCTGATGATGCTCGATCCCACCCTCTCCCTCCTTCACTTTTTATATCATCGCCATGGAGTGAAAGGGAAAATGCTCCCCTTTATAATAAATAGAAAAGAACAAGGGAGGAGTGAATAAAAAGTAAAATTTAATTTCAATTAAATGAATTTAATATCAATATCCATTTTAATGCTCACCCCGTTACTCAAACCCCGCACCAATTTTACAACTCACTTAGGAAAAAATATTTAAATCTTAATTGTGATGTTAGAATTCCAATCAAGGAATCCATTAAAAAAATATCAATCTCTTAATGTATAAAATAATTAATATTTATTTAATAAATATTAATATATTATGAAAAAAACTAACCATCTTAGAATCAAACTAAATTATGTCCCTAGGGCCAACACCATATTCTGAGATCAATATAATTTTCATAAAATATATCCATGGTCATATACTCGGGTAAATTACCCCTTTATATCCCAAAAGCACTCGAAACCCAAAATTCAAAATACTACTCATTTTCACTACCCCAAAAAATAGAGTTTTTAATCATCCCCACTATAGAACATGTCATCCCTATGATACCTCGATGGTCTTGAACCATTAATTCTAACCTACCACGGTCATTAATTCACACTCAATTTATTGTGTTCTACTCTATAATACCAAACGATATCCCAATACACAACATTGATTATGAGGTAAAATCTTTATTAAGGATTGATTCAATGCTTATTACCAATACTAAAACACTAATGTGGTTCTTACCCTTGGTCATACACCCATAGATTCCATAGTTTCTTTAATAATTTAATCTTTGGGCATATAGAACCCTCACTATAAGACTCTTCAAATTAAGGCCAATTCAAATCCACTATGCTCCCCAACATTGGAACCACATACTGGAATATAATATCAGTGGTATAATGAAATTTTCAATGTGTTTTATATATAACCGCATCCAATATCATTAAAAAACATTGGTTAGTCCCCCTTCATCCAACCATTCTTGATAAAATTTGTTTATTGCCACTAACGGGTTATCTCGTCATCACTTGATAATGATGCCTTAAATCTTGGACGCAATATGAGATCATCTAAGAACCAACACTGATTTATAAAACTAAATCATGGTGTTATTTCCTAAATAGGTTTCCACATCCATCTAAATTGGTTTTCATGCTCTCACTTGGGCACTAGTGCACCGTCGATTCAACTCACTCTTGGATCATATACAAAACCATTCTATGACTTATGATAATTCTTAAGTTTCATCTATTATCTCATAAAAATATCATATCATGTGTTATCTATAGAACCAGATATTATCATCTTTATCTACATAGTGAAATCCTTATGCCACATAGACCATATAACAATCGGTCTCATCACACCTACAGCTCTATCAGCATGTTTCTATATCTCTAAAAATCACGATTTCCCATTACAACACATAATGATGATACTGGACCATCCCACTCATACCAGAGTATTAACATGAAATATCAAACACTAACTATTTTGGAATCACCCATATGGTCAACACAAAACCTCACTATATCCATTATGTCATCAAAATAACAAAGGATACACTCATTGTTCTCATAAAAATGTTGGGAAAACATGCCCATAATCATTTAATCAAATACATCATCCCTCATCTCATGCATGTCTGCAAACCTATTTAAAATCTAATGGAACCACGCAAAAATAGAATGAACTAACTTGATCTCATCCAAACATAATAGTCATATGCTCCATACCACCTGATCTTGCATCCTAAATCACACTCCAATGAGTCTCACATCATCAAATCCAAGATCACTCCCCTTAACAACTGGTTATACCCATAATTCATGTCAACATTATCTATCCATAATCGCATCAATTATTTCTTTTGGAAAAGACCAAAATCTCACTCATGCCACGGTATATAAAAAGATCTCCCGCCGATGGATTTCATCCCAAAAATAGAAGAGTCCATCGTTCTCTCATCATTCCAATGAAATAACATTAGAATCAATGAGGTTAGGAATCCTACTGATCATTCCCATTGAAACCAATTATTCTTACATAATCACCTAATGTTCTGTACATCATGAAACTCTAGGAATATTTAAGCATGTACCATATACCTGGTATCACCACACATGCGCCAATCACATAACATGAAGAATATTCCCTTGATTAAGACTTCTAAGACACTCATAAACCTAGGATAACCAACGAATTATGTTTCCATCGTACATATAATAGATCATCTCAATAATAATACATGGCTCACCAGTATCCTAATCTATAAATAAAAGGCACTAAGATCTCCCTACTAACTCAAAAATCATATCCCACAAAGGTCATAGCTCATTGGGAAACCCCTTTACTCATATATCATCATCATAAAGAAAATAATTTGTTAAAACCTATCTCTATGGGTTACACAAATGTTTATACACATAATTCATCACATTCCCAATTAGAAACCTACTATGGCATTAATAGTCATCATGAATCTACATATGAGACTACCCCTCAAGAACCATGATCTCATACATATATACACATATATAACATCATCATTTCATAATGATATGTGTTTAGTAATGTGTGGACATATGGTCTGGTTAGGTATAATTCCACTGAGAATCTTTATAAGAAAACAGTACTATATAATTTTTTGTTGAAACGTTAAATATTTCAACCCATTTTCTATAAATCAAGATCCAATATCATAATCACTTGTAAGGGGATATCACCAAGAAACCAAATTAATTTATTGACCTACTTGGGTAGCCATGAATCCCTTATAAGAGAGATGGAATGGTCATCACCATCAAACTTCTCACCACAAGATCTACATGACTTTTCCTCAATGAAAATCTATTGTGGTTCACCTGAGAAGAATTTCACCAACACATTTTATGTGAAAACACTATCTATGTTTTTACTAGGACTTTAAATAATCTAACCATGTAATCAATGATATCAATCACAAACAAGAAAAAAAAATTCCCTTAAATCCTACATGCCAAATATGATTCATGTACACAGGCCTCTTACCAACGGTCCAAGATCTAAAACCATAATATGTCATAAATCCTAAAAGTCATATGTTCCACTCTAGGTGAATCATATAATTTTACAAATAAAAACCAATAATATAAATCCCTGATTTCATTTAACATTGAATTACTTTTTTCCCAAGTAGTAATAAAAAATAAAAAACTAATTCAATCTATGATTTCAGCCACAAAAAATATCTATTACCACTTTTAATATCCTCATATCTATTCACTCTGAATAGTAACCAAACTTGGTCACCACATCAAATCATGAACACCTCACTATATAAAAGAGGCTACTAACTACAAATGGGGGCCTACTATGTTTTAGAGGGGATAATACACCATTGTATAAGAGTAGTAATAGTAGAATAAAAATAACTATAAAAATCCAAATGAAATAATCAGAGAACAAATAATCAATAAATAAAATCAAATTTATATTGAAATGACTATGAAAAATCGTATATCCATACAGACTCACAATCATACAAGAATATGAAAACATTGATCACCCAATGGGTTTGATCACATATATAATGTAAACAATATTAAATAAAAGTACATTAGGATCTACTACCATCCCAAAGTTGTTCCAAAATCCTAACCTCCAAATCCCATAAATGTTATGAACCTCAATCATAAAACACTAATAATTTTCATAATCCACTAAAATTCTCATGTTCAATCAAAAAGTATACATAAGGTCTTCATAGAAACCATGGTTCCTATATTGGTGGTGAGAAATAAATTCTTAGTAGTTCACCCCAAATGCTGTACTTATCATCTATTGTAATAAACAAGTGTGTATGCACATGATATTCCTGACCTGGTTATATGATAACGGGTATATAAATAAATAAATAAAACACTATAAACCATCAATTTCTAAGGTATGAATCAATATTTTCCAAAACCAACTTTGTATAATGTTTGATTATCTCTGATCATATACCCTAATCTGGAGCTCAAGAGTAGACAATCCCCATGTAGGGAAACATATCATCCAAAAACTTAGGGGTGTATATGCACTCTATAGGAGAAGTAATTTATCCAAAAAAATTATAGGAGTGTTTATAAACTAAAAGGAAATCAAGTCATCTGGAACTCATTGGGTGTATTTTTACCTTTTTGGGAAATTAATTCATTCATAAACTGAGGGAACATCCCCACCCCTCTAATGAAGAAAGTTTATGAACTCAGTTTTTCTATAAGCTAAGAATCCTTTTATTTGTAGAATAAGTCCCTGTTTTTACCTAATATGAATTATTTGAAATGATAGGGAGGATAAAATGGTGTCGGAGTCTTGTTTCTATCCTAGATCCAAATCATTTGGAGAAAACAATTGGACCACATAGTTAGTGGAAACTGTGTCGCACATACTGCATGGTTTGATGAAACCATGTGGGGTTTTTAGTGTATAGAAGAGGACCACATATTTTTTCCATAACCATGAATCTCCAACCATATGACTGTGAGCGAAAATATAAATTATTAATAATGTAAATACACACAATTTTAACATGGTTTCTCAAACCATGAACCTAAACCATGTGATCCCTCTCCTTAGGTAGTAAGACTTGATAGTCGGTGTAAATTTGGCCAACCGAATGGCCAAATTTTGAAACCCCTATAAGTTGGTAAAATGACCATTTCACATTAAAAATTCATAAAACCTTCACCCTCATTTATTATTTGTTTATCTAGTGGACAACAACACATCCCTTCTCCCTCTAATATCTCCTTCCATGGAAATCACCTAGGCTTTTCTTCTGTTTCTCTATATAACCTCAAAATCATGATATGATCATCTCAGTAGACTCATATTGGTAATTTATAAAAAATTTATGCTCATTAAATCATTATTATTTCTATTGATTCTGTTATCTTAGTGTAAGTTATTTCTAAGGAATTTTTCCGTTCTTCCATTTTCTTCTAATCAGATCCAAACTAAAGGTTGATGGAAGATGAGGCATCGAGTAAAGGCATAAGGTAGGTGCTATAAGACTCATCATTTAATGTATACACATTTATAAATTTTTTCTGTTGTGCACATTATAGTTTCAAAGGATCTTTCTCCTAAAATTCATCTACCTTAATTCAACATACTAAATTTTATGTTATAGCCCTAGTGATCCCGCCTGACATCATTGGAGGTTGAGACCTTAATATGGACCACCCATTTTGGGTGTTTCCTTTGTTTATTCCTTTTTTGACCAATATTGAGATTACCTATGACACCTTTTATGCATTTTTACTTGACCTTTGATAAGGTTAGTGTTATTACTAATTAATATATCCTTAAATTAATGTCATAGAAGTTATATATGAGTGTGTGTGTCTGTGTGTGTGTGTGGATATCACTTGAACTAGAAAATTTAATTGAATTGAAATTACTTGAATTTCCTTAATTCATTGTGCCTTTATTAGTGAAAGTTAATTGAATGGACTTAATAAATTATTATGTAATTTAAGTGATAATTGGTTGCATGTCCCTAACTCACCATGTCACTCTTAATGGAAGGTAATGGATTGGAACTATTAAATGAATATTTGGAATAAGTATTATGAAACCTTTGATTAAATATGTATATAAATGAAGTAAGTATAAGGTTAATACTTCTTTTAATCTTTTTTATATTTATAGGAGTAGTCAGAATTGATATTAGCTTCAATTATTGAGGGAATTCCTTGTGCACTCAGAGGGAAACTTTTTTATTCATTAAGACAATTGACAGTGAAGATACCCACCAAAAAATCTATTCTTAATCTTATTATGTGAATAAAATATAATAATAGTGATTATTCAATTAAAATATTTTCATTACATTATAAATCCATGGATACACTCCTTGGATTTAGATTGATGTCTTCAGACACACTGCACTATGTATTCACCATATTGGGCCCAATCATGGTTAGCCCAGGATTACAATGGATGATCTCCATGGAATCTATTAGGCTCTTTTTCATTGGAATTCCTTGAGTATACCCCCTTGGATTACACTTAAACCCCTTATTTCTAGCCTGTATGATTTACTACTATGATTTTTCCCAACCCCCTAGGTCAAGGATTCCTTAGTATCACCTTGGATCTACTTTTATTATGATTATGATATAATTTAGTACTACTTACACCTTCACAAGATTCATATATGTAATTTAAATATTAAACTATGTAATTAAATGGTTATTAGTAAAGAGACACTAGATGAGTATGAAGTTGGTATGGGTTTTTTATTTTTACTCCTTACATTTATATCCCATGACATTGTACAGTCTATCTTCATAGATTTGATTGTATAGATTTCATTGGTGGTGGTCTATTAAGATTTATCTCAAACCATATTTGGGATATCATTGGTACCTAGGAAGATTATATGATTACATGTGTGGACAAGGGTAATCATACCACTTTAGAAACCTAAAATTCTTTCTTTGGGATAGGATTTGTGTAGCAGATGACTGAATCATAGCTCCGAATTCTTGGATAGTTTTTTCTTTATTTTTATTTTTTGTATCATGTAATGTGTTGTTTTCCTACTTTTAGGTATTCCTATATTTCTTTTTGTAGAGATATTTCATCAACATTTTTTATATGATATAGTTTATAGATCTTGGGTTGATTATTTATTACATTGACGTTTATTCATGTTTCTATTTCTTTATTTATCCATTTCTATTATACTATATCCTCTTCCAAGATCATGATATATCTCTATTTTTATTCACTCTGACCATAGGTCATATTCTCCCCATTGTCCCACCCTAGGCCCTCGATGATAGCTGGTATCCTCTGGCATATAGGGAGATGTGCTTAAGGCCTTTTGGTCGAACAGGTTCATTTACTCAAGAGTGACATCACAAATTGGTATCCTAGGATTTATTTTCTTATATTGTGGTTGGGAAATTTATAAAATAGATTAAAAATTTGTTGTAACTTGGTCATAAGCTATTCATGTGAGTAGTTAACCCACGTTCTAGGTAAATACCATGTTTCTATGTAATGGAATTTTTTTTTCTATTTTTATTTTGATTGTAGTTGATATAATTTCATTTTTGGTTGGTGAAAATCAATTCTGGTATGGGATATTCTCTATAGATATTCTACCTTGGCCTAGTATAGAAATTAGCATGGTAAAATGCATCATTATAGGCACCTAAGATTCATATATTATGCATATTCCTTCTTATATAGGTGTATTTCATTGCTAGCATTGTATTTGGTGCTTTTGATTGTTGAGTGCACATTAGTTGTTATATATCACTATATAACTAATGTATTCTATAAAGAAATAATTTTTTTTAAAAAAATTAGCATTGGCCTAAATGGTGTTTTCCCATATATATTGAATGTGGCATCTTAAATTTCCAATCTCGATCCAAGTAATCTATATAAGTCTGGTTATTTGAGCTGGGATTTGACTATGATTACATGACTACCAATATCAATTTATATGTTGTATGGGCCCCAATAAATTATTTTTTGTAATTTAATGGAATTAAACTATAATATCTTACCTATTAAATTATTAGGTCGAATGTAAGGGGGTGGTTTAAATCAAATCGGTGTCAATTTAAATTTTTAAAGTATATAGACCTTTATAAAACTGGGAATAAAAATTCATAAAATTGAACAATTTTATATTTATAAACTATCTTATGAACTTAAAATTATAATCTGGAATTAAAAATTAAAATTTTTCCATTAAATGAAGAGGAAAATTTAAAATTAATGAGATTTTTTTACTTAACGTGCAATTTCAACCGATATACTGGAACCCTGTTAAATAAAATTCAAACACATACCAATACTATAGCCTTATAAGTCTCAATTTTAGATTGTGTGCTTGGTAGTGGGACCATTTTCTTATAATCTTCTTTTATTAGTGATCCAATCTATTTTAGAATCTTGTTCTAAGGTTTGTGAATGGAATTTATAGAGCTATTCCACCTAGAAATTCTAAATTTAGATGCTAGGATGATGGTAAAGACTACACTCTAAATGTTGTGGGCCCTTAGACACCAGTGATACCTCCATCAGTTCTACCTAAGGCCCCACCTTCTATTCCAAAATAGGGTATTGATTCTTATCTTATAGTGAGTTCCATATGCTTGATGTTGTCTATGTATGGTGCACCATGACCTACAACTACGATTTCTGATCTAACTTCTGAGATCCAGCAGTAGCATCCTACCATATTGTTAGGGGATATTAGTATATAAGATATTGAGTTGTAGATAGAATCCATTCATTAAATCTTAGAGAATCTGGATATGACTCCAAAGATTAGTTTCATACTCTCCACCTACATGTTTCATGATTCCACCAAATAGTAGTAGGGTATGATTACCGAGGTTGGTCACCATTCGGGAATTTTCTCGACAGTCTTCTGAACTTCCTTCTATGATTAATTTTTCCCTCATATGCTAAGAGATAACTAAGCCAGGGAGTTCACGAACCTAGATTATGGTGTTATTTACATCATGTAATATGCAATTTTTTTCACCGAGTAGAAACATTTTTCACCACTTCATTCCGGTGATGAGTTATTGCGAGAGGGATATTTCAAGGATGGGATCTGGTTGCCATCCACTCTCATGTGAATGTATTTTTCCAATTTACATTTTCTAAGAAAATTATCTGGGCGCTAATAAATGAGGTAAAATTTATGAAATTTGATTATACATGGAATATGGGGTCAATTCCAACATAGGGAAGTTGTTCTTCCATTTGCAGGAAGCATAGCCTTTTAGTTTCCCATTAGAGTAGTGGCAACTAGAGTATACGCACTTGAAACTCCGTTATATGACATCATTTTGGTTGGTATGAGAATGTGAAGACTTAGTGTAATAAAGACCCATTTGAGTGCCATTCATGGAGCCAGATTGGTCTTCTTCATAGGTTTCTCTAGAACATTCCACATTTTTTTAGTGGAATAGGTCTCACACCAGCCCATACTTCAGGAAAGGGACCTATGACTCCATATTAGGTAACAATATAGACTAGCACTAGATGAACAGGTCGAGGAGGTGGTTGTGGATAGGGTAACCAAACCTTTTATTATCGGTTCCAATAGGATAGACCTTCTCAGTATAGTCATGTTGTACCTCAAGAATATAGATCAAGACCGTTTCACACATTACAGAAGATACTTGATGATCAAAGTGCATGACAGTCAAATGTATGAGGTATTGTTCTATTAGACTCTACTATCATGTCTACTTTATTAGTTATAGTTGCATCTCACTCTTTTATCTCTGAATCAATCAAGTAAATTCTTGTGTATAAAATTCTATACATTTTTGGGGTGATGAGCCTAGACACGTGGTTGGGTGTGTGGTCCAAGGGTATATATAAATCGAAGGACCTTCCCCTTGATGTGGGAATTTATACTTTCTGAAGGAAATTTTTTTCCTTAAGATGATAAGCTTTGATGGCATTATTAGTATGGACTAGTTGGTCCCATGTAACACCAATGTTGACTTTTGTCACTATAGAGTAAGGCTTACATCACCAGTGGTTGATAGTTATCTTCATAAGATAGAGTGAGATTTTTAGGAAGATAGATCTAGACTAGAGAATCATGGGTTAGGTGGAGTGAAATAATAGATTTCTATATTTTATATGGAGGAGTAGGGAATGTGTCAAGTAAATTTTACTATACTGCTAGACTATTTTTGGATGTTTTCTCAAAAGCATTTTCCAGATTACCTCTTAATAGAGAGGTAGATTTTATGATCAATCTTGTTTTAGGAGTAGCTTCAGTATCTCTTACTCCATATAGGATAGAACCTACAGAGCTCGAGGATCTCAAGATAGAGTTGGAGGATTTATAATATAATGTTTTTATCTTTCCTAACACTTTATCTTGGCGTTCACCCATTATTTTCACCAAGAAGGAAGATGGGAACCTTTTAATATGTGTGTATTATTGTCAATTGAACCATATTATAGTTAAGAATAAGTATCGACTTCTTTGAATAGATGTTCTCTTTGACCAGGCCCATGGATCTATATTGTTCTCTAAGATCGACTTAATATCATGTTATCATCATGTGTGAGTCATCCCTCTAAAAATACCATGTATAACCTTCCTAAGTCAGTACATTCTATATGATTATCTAGTTATTGTGTTTTTTATTATAAACACCACCACCATTTTCATAACTTAAATGAATAGGGTTTTCCACCCAAACCTGGATTCCTTTTTCGTCATTTTTTTGTATGAAATCTTTGTGTATTCTCATACTAGGATTGACCATACCAAACATCTTGTGATCATATTGAGTACATTTAGAGAGAAATATTTATATGACAGTCTCTAAAAGTTCATCTTCTAGATCGATAAGGATCACTTATTTGGATATAACATCTCCAAACTAGGAGTATTTATTGACCCAGAGAAGGTGAGTGTTGTTGTTTCCTAGGAGAAACCCAAGAACATGTTTAATAACATAGTTTATTGGAAATGAATGGATATTAAAAGTGTTTAATAAAAGTCTTCTCACACCATGTTTTAAATCTTATTGATCTGGATAAGAAGGGTATGGAGTTATAATGGTATGAAGTTTATGAGAATTCAATTTAGGAGTGGATTGTAAGGCTTACATCGGCACCGACCTTGATTCTATTAGAGCCCAGTAGAGGCTATACCTTGTCCCATGGTGCATTAGGAATTATACTAGGTGAAGTGTTGATGAATGATGATCATGTTATTGCATATGGGTCTTACCAGTTGATACCTCAGAAGCATAAATACCCAACACATGTCCTCATGCTAGCATCATTCATTCATTCCTTATGCTGCTGGAGAAATTGATTTATTGGAGGGTGGTTTTGGTTTATAAGAAACAAAAAGAGACTCAAATATATCTTTACATAGAATTAATTTAATATCATACAGAGAATATCAGTTGAGTACTTTTAGTATTGGGACTTTGATAATAGCTATACTCCGAGAAAGGGTAATGTGATAGCTGATTCATGGAGCTGGAAAACTCGGGTACAAGCCATTCAGGAAGCTAGTGATGAATAGAAATTGATGTAACTTCTTTCAGATATGCATATGGAGTTTCATGAATGTTTTTGGGGGCCTTTCCTTTCATCCTAAGTAGTTAACTCTTCACTCATCGATAGGTTGAAGAGAAATCAGGTCTCATGTCTGGATGTTTTGGTCCTATGGGAAAGTATATCAGGTGAGGACCCACCTGTGGATTGGTTTATCGAATGTGATGGGATCCATTATGTACCTGGGTGTATATGGGTTCCCACTAACATGAGAGATAATATTTTGAGAGAATCCTAATCTACTCAGTGGGAAGTGCACCCAGGTATCTCTAAGATGTACTGTGACATGCATTGTCAGTATTGGTGGCATGTGATGAAGCGTTAGATCACAATTTGTATCACATGTTGTTCCAACTTTTAATAGGTGACGGAATAACACCAGTGGCCTACTAGATTATTACAGTCATTATTGATCTCATAATGAAAATGGGATGATGTAGCAATGTATTTTTTTGTTTGTTTACTAAGGTCTCCCCGAGGTAGAGACATAGTTTGGGTAGTTGGGGATCAACTGATGATGGTCTCCCACTTCAATCCTATATGGGAGACTTTCCCAATTGATGATTTGGGAGGACTGTATGTACATGGTATTATATTCCTACACACTTTCTATCATTATATTGTTTTAGATAGGTATTCTCATTTAACCTTGAGGTTCTAGATAGTGTTACAAAAGTATTTGGGTACACAGGTTCTTCTGTGTAAATCTTTTCACCGTCAAACCAATGCTTAGTCAACACAGACTATATAGGTGATTGAAGATATGATCTGATCTTGTTTCCTTAATTTTGGAAGTTCATGGAATAATAATATCCCTCTCCATGATTTTTCATACAGTAATAGATATCAGGAAACAACTTAGATGGACCTGTATGATGCCTTATAAGGTAGGTCATTTCATTCACCTTTGTGTTTGGTAGAGGTGGGGGGAGATTCTACTAGATACTCTTCCATTATAGGAGACTTCTATGTGGGTGAAGTTAATAAAAAAACATATAATTACTACTTATTCTAGATAGAAATCTTATACCGATCACCATAAAAATCATCTAGAGTTCGATGTCGGGGATCTTTCTTTACTATGGGTATCACCCTAAATTGGCCATAGATAGATACGTAGTCAAGGTAAGATATTGATTCATTTTGTAGTGCCTTTTGACATCGTGGATAAAGCTTCAATGGTATCCTATCGATTAATTTTTCCTCATATGTATCAATACGTGCGTGAAATATTTCACATTTCACCGCTTCATTGTTACCATATCAGTCCATCTCTTACTTTTGATCCATATGATGTTGAATAGGATGTTGATTCTTATTCTGAGGAGTATCCAATTTGCATTATAGACCAAATAAAGAAGGATGTATGAGGCACATTTATCCCTTTATTATGGGTGATATGGTAGCATGGACAAGTACAAGATGATACTTGGGAGCGGGAGGCTGACGTACATACTTAGTAGTGACAGTTGTTCTTAGAAATAATTCTACCACACGTGGAAAAGAAACTTTGGAAGTATTTCCTTAAATGGGGAAGACTATAAGTATCTAGTTTTCTATGAGGTACAAATACTTTTTTATGTCTAACTCATTTTATTTTACTTAATATGAATTCCTAGTAGGGATAGGTAGGAAAAAAAGGTGTTTGGGGCTTGTTCGGATCCTAGAGGCCCGTATTTTGGATATAAAAAATCTAGGCCACAAGATTAGTGGTAACTATGCAGCCTAGGCTTCACAATTAGATGAAATTGTGTTGGGCGTTCAATGCATAGTATATGTGTAACATCCCAGGTAAATAAAGAATATAACATTTTCATATTTATTAATATTTTTGAACTAAATATTAATTTTACTTTAAAGTGGATTCTATGTTCGATGGCGTACTCGATACGCAACAACGGGTTTCTTCGAAATTTTACATTTTACACTAATAATATAATATTAATATTTTAAATGGTAGTTAATGGCTAGACATTATATTGGTGGGAATGAATAGAACTTACTAAAATATGATTATACATGTTTTTTAAATGTTATTACATTTATCCAATAAAAGTTAGAGTCATAAAATAAGAAATGATTTTGATTTTAAGCATAAATACTCTAATATTCACTAAAAGCCCGATTTACAACCTTTTGATGGTGAAACATCATTTAATATAGTTTTGGTCACTTTTATACATTCTATTTGACTAAATTATATTCTTTATTAGAATCGGGACACCAAAATTTACTTTGGGTAATTTTTTGTTATTTTTCTGGTAAAATTCATTTTAATGAAAAATGAAAAAAATTGTATTTTAATTAAAATATGCTTTTAATGTAATTTATTTATATGGTTAGATTATCTTTTTAATTGATTTTAAAGCGTAATTAGATTATATTGTTACCATTTAATCCAATGGTGGTCATTGGAATTAATTTTTCTTTGAAATTTGACATAAGTAAGTGTGAATCTTTGGATAAATATTGTTTCTTAAAAACAGGCTATTTGTTTTGACAACTGGAATTAATTTTAAATTAATTAATGAAACTTATATTTTTAGAATTTTGTAAATTGGAAATCATTTTTGAATTTGGAATATCAAATATATCTTAGGCTGAAGTTTTTTTATTTTTATGAAAAACTTCAATTTTTGATGAATAGTGAAACCACTTAGTATTAGTTAAAAAACCGACTTATTCATTTAACTGAAATTTTACCACTTCGGTGAATTGAATTTAAAAAATCCTACATACATGTTTCTTATAATTAAGTAAAGTTTTGTTTAATAAGATGAAAATAATTCTTGGTGAATTGTAACTTTTGACATTTATTTACCGCAGTTAAAGGTTACTAGGGTAATTCAAGGTAAAAAGAATATTATTATAATAAAATATTACCTTAAAACATTTCCTAACCTTATTGGATGAGTCCTTTAAGACCTTGGGCATCGTTGGGTAGATTTGGGGACCCCATGGGGCCCCATGGTCATGATAATGACACTTTAGATTAATTAATTTAAAGTAAAGGCACAAATGATACAAACATATATCTTTTAGTAAAGTAATTTTTATATGGGGTTATATAAGTAATATTTTAGACTATAAATATTCATTGTAAAGATAAAAATATTTTCTACATCATGGTATTTTTTTAATAATTTTATTACATCAAATAAATAAAATTATTTATGACACAAAAATGAAGTAGTATTTACCTCATTAATAAATAATTTAAATATATAATATTACAAATTTTAAAACAATATCCAAAACCTGTCCAATTATTATTGGATGATTTTATTTCAAACATTAGTCGTCTTATATTTTACATTAATGAGTTTTGGACCTTTTGATACCTAATATAAGTTTATAATAAAATAACATTTTCAAACGTTCCTAAAATGCCCCTCCTCTCCCTTATAAAAATCTCTCACTTCTATCAAATTCCTCACACCTCTCAAACCTCCTGTATTGTCCAAACTCTTCACAATTAAGATCTATACATTTCTATCTTACTTCTAGAAACCTTACCTTAGTAATAAGTCACTTCAAGTGAACCTTATTGTTCAAACCAAAGGGAGTTACCCAAATTAAAGGTAACAATTTCTCTTAAATTCTTTTATTTTATTTTACTTCTCCAACCCCTAAAATCTTTTTATTCCTTTATTTTATTACAACAGAAATATCATAAATATACTATGATGTTGTTATTATAATTATTAAATCTACACTTACACACACCTCCATCTAATGGGTGAAAAACATACTATTTATGTGGATGGAAAACTAATGCCTCACGAAACGATGATTGTTCAAATATCTACAACCACCTATCACGGTGGACATTATTATGGAAATGTATTTATATATGATATATATTATGTTTATGTTTTTTATTATTTTGTATTTTCCTTTTATAGCATACCTTTGTGGCTTCCATTATCAGTAAACCCGATAATTTCATTTGATGTAGTGCGGACTACCGCCCCCTCAAAGTGATATGACTCATTCATACCACACGTGGGATGTATAAAGGATGGAGTTAATGAAATTATATATGATATTATACTGGAAATATAATATAAATATGTATAATTATGTTCTAATTCCATTCAAATACGTAATATAAATGAATGTAACATTCATGCATACGTACGACTTACCCTCTCCATGAACGGTGCATTTCATTTATTATCTCCAAATGTTATGTACTATTATAAATACATATATATACCAGATATATATGATATATATGATATCTAAATCCTGAATATCATTATTGATATAATGTACTTTTGACGACATGGACAAATCGTAATTATAACAAGTTTATTTTTGACTCATGTTCTGAACATCAACAAAATGTCCAATATAAACTCAAATAATTAAACTAATTGTTATAACACGGTAATAAGTGATATAAAATGAATAATAAACTTGAAAAGTTTTATTAATAAATTATAAATTAACTTAAGTTTATTATTCATGAAGAACAAGGAACAAACAAGTCAAGTCGGACACGAGGTAAGGTGTTTCTTATCTCACTTTTAATTCTGTGAGATTTACATTGTTCACCAATTATTTATAGCATGTGGTGTATAGTGAACTTCCATTTGAGATATATTATCATGAATATCTTTATATTCATGGTATTCTGTTATTAATTTTTTGGTTATTAACTTTTGGTCTTACGACTCGATTGATTACAACATGGTATGGGGTTTTAATCTCACTTTTTATTCCCATGAGATTCATGTTATATTTTCCACTATTTCATTTTGTGTGGTGTATGTACTGCCCATGATTGTATTCATTGTTTAATATAAATTAAATTATTGGTATTTACATCTTCATTTTATGATATTTCTTTCATGGGGTGTATGTTTCATAAGTTACCAAATCAGTGAGGGAATCTTTCACCCTCATATTTTTAAAAGACTTAATTTATGTTATGTATTTTAATTTCCACTTTATTATGTAGGGATATGTTATTCTATATCCTCATTGCTGGAAATTTTTTTTCCAAGTTATTACATAACTATTTCTTTCTCATCATTGCATTTTCATAATTTTAAAGTGACTTTGTTAGGCTGTCAAATTTTTGTAAGGGAACTTTTAACCCAATTTCAATTCCTTGGGATAATCTTATAATTCTTAATTATGTCATGATATGATTATGTGTGGAATCACTGTTTATTTATTTTTGTTTTAATTTCCACTCCCCATGGTTTGAATATACTTTTGATACTCATAATCACTCCATTGATAAATTCTCAAGTCATTGATACGAACTTGATAAGAGTAATTTTAACTCAATTTCCATTCATTGAGTTAAATATCCAAGTCATTGGTGTTATTTTTACCAAAATATGTGTGAATGTTATCTGATTGATTTACACTGAATATCTAATCATATTGAGTGTATTTATATTTTTCCAATGTTATTATGTAATTGATTTATCCATAATATAAGGATACTGTTTTTATAAGGTATTTCATCTCAATTTACATTACTTTGAGACATCATTGATGTTATGCACCAATTCACTCTTATATGGTGTATATACTGTCCTTTAGAATATTATATCATGAATCTATTTATTCTCATTATATTATAAAGTTCTGATTCAAAGTTATTCCTCAATTATTTGTATTTAATCATATCACATTTTTTTAAAAACTCTGTGACTAAAATATATTTTTAAACATTTTAAAGATTTATTCACCTAAATATTTATCATTAATGTCCATGTTTTAAAAATGGTTGTAAGGATTTTTTATATGGCCATTAATGTTTTCAAATGATAATTTATTTAGAAGTTTCAATGTTGTATGGGACACTTTGATTCAAAAATCTCTTTATTAAATTTTTTAATGGTTTTGAAAAGGGTCTGATAAAGGATTGATTATGTCAATATCTTGAAATGATATATTGTGATTGAAATGTGGAAATTTTATCTTTCCTTTATTCTTGTTTTAAGTGTTATAAATATGTTATGGTTATTGGGAATTGTTTACATATATGGGTGGTTCCATGATAAAACTAGGGTGGGTGAGCTCGAGATAGCTCTCCAATGCATTGTGTAACGTGACAGAGGTAAATGTGAATGTTTCTCCTAATAGATTTAGGGAATATATTATGATGGGTATTCCAATATAACTCCCTACGTAGCTATTATAGCTACAATGTAAGTATGATATTAATTCCATAAGTTACCTTTATGATTTAGGATTTCTGATTGTTATTTATAAATCTTAGGATTTGGTAAGGAATGTTATGATTGAAAAGTATGGTTTCGTTGATTTGTATTTATTGATGGGATAATTTTTTCCTTCCTTACTTTATAACCCTTACTGAGCTTCTTTTGATCTTCCCAAATTTTTGAAATGTTTTCCACAGGACTTAAATATGAATAAGGTCAAGGATGGGATAAAGGAAAAGTCATGTTATCTAAAACATGGAACTAGAAATGTTTCTTTTTAAAAGATTTTATTTTATGTAAAATGGATACTGAGTAGTAGTGTCAATATATAATATTCAAGTTGTTATGTAATGTTTATGGCCTAATTCTATAAAACTATAAACCTGAAAAGACCCTCTATGTGAATTCTTGACATAATTATAGATTATGTAATGTTTAAGGTCGAGTCCTTATTATTGGTATCAGAGGTCAGTTTAGATAACTTTAGAGGTTAGTGTGTTCTTTAAGTATAGGTTACATAACCATAATGTTTAGGATTTTAGAAAAAGTTGTAGTTATTTTAGGTAAATTGAATGATTTTAAGATAACATGAATAAGTATATATTAGTATTTACCCTCCTCAGGAGATATTATATGATCATTTTTCTAATATACTCACACTGATCTTTTTGGTTTCAGTAAATGGCCGGATTTAGTATCCACCAAAGTAATAGTGGATGTGAAGAAAACTGTGATGGTTCTCTGAATGAGAAACTGAATGAAATGGGATCTATAATGAGAACTCTTATGGTTATTCTCAACCAAATTTCTGGAGTAATGATTGACCACCTAAACCATGTTTAATTTTTGTAAGGCATTGTATATGTGAGAAACAAATCCCTACTGAAGTTCAGGTAATAATCATAAAGGTAAGTATGTTCAAAAACCTATGTGTCAAGTATGTGGAAAGAAACACCTAGGAAAATGCTTCAAAGGGATGGTAAGATGTTATAGACGTGGGAATGAAGTTCATAAAGCAAGAACCATCCATGGAAAAAGGAAGCATCCAGTTGACACTAGTAAAAGGAAATAAGTTCTTTCGAAGTGATCAATTGAATGTTTTAAATGTTGTGTGCAAGGTAATTATACAAATAGATGTCCTACAAAGATGTTTCGTGAATGGAATCACCAGGATCATAAAAATATATGTTTACCAATACCTAATTCCATTCCCATTGAGGATGAAGAAACTGACAATGACCAATGAAAGGTATGGATTATTTCTTAACATATTTTTTTATAATATTGAATCTTAAGATTCGATTCATGATTTTGTATTTAGGAATGAATTATTTCAGAATAAGTTGGTAAAGAACGGTTAATGGATCATGAAGAATATTGAATGAGTAATAAGTCAACATATAAGGGATTCAAAAGTTATGATAGATTTTAAGATCATGAAATGGTTAAAAGTATTAAGGCTCTTTTGATGATGGGATTACATTGGAATACTTTTTATAATATGTGTAACACTGAAGTTTGATATATGAAAATGTTATTCAAGGAATAATTATCTTTTTATTTGATGAGAAATGGTGGAATTTTATTTTGATATAATCTATGTTTTTATTGTGGACATATGGTGATTTGGGTTATTTATAGAATTGATTAACCTATCATAGAGAATATGTGATTTGGTTAATTACAATTCATTATGAGACTTTAAGAGTAGTTGATTTTATTTGGAGATAAATGTTAAGATTTATTATGGAAGAATATGTGATTAAATCCTTCTGAGTTTTGGGTAACAGTCTTAGTTTGGGTTACTTTGAAGAATTTTTAGGAAATTTGTTTATTGAATAGTCTTTTCTGATCTTTGGGTTTTGTTTATTGAATTTTGGGGATTAAGAGTAGTATTTTTTTATGAAGTATTATCCTTTTTGGGGATTATCTGATATTTTACTAAATGTTTTGGTTTTGGTTGATGTATAAAGATAGGGGAATATATAGTTTATTATTTGTATATTAACTGATACTTTAGAAGTTAATACTAGATCTTTTAATGTGACTAATTCAGTTTGATTACTCATTGTTTGGAGAAAAGAAGAGTTTGTGGTTGAAATTTAGTAAAGGATGAAAGTATACATGACAAGTATGTTTTCTTATGTTTTTAGATAATCTCATAAATAAATTCCTAACCTTTATGAAAATTAACTTAAAACAAAAACATTGTCTGTTAACTTTTCTTACTTGGGAATCAAAGATCGTTTAACCCATCACAAGTTTGTGATTTTCGGGTGGTTAACTTTCTCCTAATAATGTTTTCTATCACTCTCCATCAGAACATGATGGGTTGTTTTCTCCTCCATATCCATTTTTTTGTGGAATACTTGTATTTGTTTCCTTGGGTGACCTTTATACTTCTCTTCCATCATTTTAAAGTGATAGTTTTATTGACTCTTTTTCCGATGTGAGGCTTTCAATGAAGTTTTCGAGCCCAATTTTAAAATTGAAAGGATGCAATTCATAAAATGGGGGAAGGATGTAACATCCTAGGTAATAAAATATTGAATTTTCATATTTATTAATATTTGTTAATTAAATATTAATTTTACTTTAAAGAGGATTCTGTGTTCGATGGCATACCCGATACGCAACAATGATTTTCTTTGAAATCTAACGTTGCACACTAATAATATAATATTATTATTTTAAATGGTAGTTAATTCCTTGTAGTTTTAATGGTGGGAATGAATAGAACTAGCTACAATATTATTATACTTGTTTGTCAAATGTTTTTTCATTTATCCAACAGAAGTTAGAGGCTTAAAATAAGAAAAGAATTCGATTTTAAGCATAAAGACTCTAATATTCAATAAAAGGTCGATTAACAGCCTTTTGATGGAAACCCCTCTTCAAATATATTTTTGGTTACTTTTATATGTTCTATTTGACCAAATAAAATTCTTCTTTTGAATCAGGACACCAAAATTTACTTTGGGTAATGTTTTGGTATTTTTCTGATAGAATTCATTTTTTTAATGAATAGTGAAAAATACTGTATTTTAATTCAAATATGATTTTTAATCTAATTTATTTATATTGTTATGTTATTTTTTTAATTGGTTTTAAATTTTAATTATATCATTTTTTAACAATTTAATCCAAGGGTGGTCATTGGAATTAATTTCACTTTGAAATTGGACATAAACAAGTGTCAATCTTTTGATATATATTGTTTCTTAAAAACACGATATTTGTTTTGACAACGGGAATTAATTTTAAATTAATTAATGCAACATCTATGTTTTTAATTTTTTAAAATAGAAATAATTTTTGAATTTGAAATATCAAATATAGCTTAGGCTGAATTTTTTGTATTTTTTCGAAAAACTTCAATTTTGGATGAATAGTGAAACCACTAAGTAGTAGTTAAAAACCGACTTTTTTCATTTAAATGAAATTTTACCGCCTCTTTGAATTGAATTTCAAAAATATGACATACATGGTTCTTATTAGTAAGTAAAATGTGATTCAATAAGATGAAAATAATTTTTGGTGAATAGTAACTTTTGACTTTAATTTACAGCGGTTAAAGGTAAATCGGGTAATTCAAGTTAAAAAGAATATTACAATAATACAAAAATTACCTTAACACTTGTCATAACATTAATGGATGAGTCATGGAAAACCATGGGCATCATTGGATCGAATTTAGAACCTCATGGATCCACTTGGGAGTGATAATGACACTATAGATTAATTAATTTAAAGTAAAGATAAAAATGACACAAACATATATCTTTAAGTAAAGTAATTTTTACGTGGGATAATACAAGGATTGTTTTTTACTATAAATATTAAATGGAAATATAAAATGATTTTTTAAATCATGGTATTTTTAAAAAAAATTAGATATCAAATAAATAAAATTATTTATGACACAAAAATTATGCAGTATTTACCTCATTAGTAAATGATTTAAATAAATAAGATTATTAATATTATATAAAATATACAAAACCAGTCCAATACTTATTTTATGATTTTATTTCAAACATTAGTCATCTTATATTCGTATTTATTTAGTTTTGGACCTTTTGATACTGAATATATGTTTATAATAAAATAACATTTTCAAACATTCATAAAGATCCCCTTCTCTCCCTTATAAAAAGTCCTCATTTATAACTCATTCTTCACACCTCTCAAGCCTCTTGGCTCACCCAACCTCTGAAAAATTAAGCTCTATACATCCTTATATTCCTCCTAGAATACTTACCTTGGGCAGAAGGCACTTCAAGTAAACCTTTTGGTTCAAACCAAAGGGAGTTACCCGAATTAATGGTAACATATTCTCTTAAATTATTTTCATTTATTTTACTTCCCCAACCCCTAAAATCTTTTTATTCTATTCTTTTATATCAACACCTATATCCTCAATATACTATGATGTTTTTATGATAAGGATTAAATCTACACTTACACACACCACCATATAATGGGTGAAGAATATACTGTTTCTGTGGATGGAAAACTAACGCCTCACGAAACGATGATTGATCAAATATCTACAACCACCTCTCATAGTGGCCATCATAATGGAACTGTATCTATATATGATATATAATATGTTTATGGTTTCTTTATGCTTAGGTATTTTCCTTTTATATCATACCTTTATGGTTTCCATTATGGGTAAACACAATAATTTTATTTGAGGAAGTGTGGACTACCACCCCCTTAATGTGATACGACTTGTTCATACCATATGTGGGATGTATAAAGGATGTAATTAATGAAATTAAATATAATATTATCCTGGAATTATAATATAACTATGTATCCTTATGTTTTCTTTCCATTAAAATACATAATAGAATCGAAAGTAGTGTTCATGCATACGTACGGCTTACCGTCTCCATGAACGGTGCATTTCATTTCTTATCTCCAAATGTTATGTACTATTATAAATACATATATATATCAGATATATAGGATATATATGATATCTAAATCCTGAATATAATTCTATAGATAATTTACTTTTGACCACATGGAAAAATTGTAATTATAACAAGTTCATTTTTTACTCAAGTTCAGAACATCGACAAAATGTCCTATATAAACTCAAATAATTAAAAAAATTGTTATAGAAAGTTAATAAGTGATATAAAATGAATAATTAACACAAAAAAATTTCTTAATAAATTATAAATTAACTTTATTTTATTATTTATAAATAACAAGGAACAAACAAGTCACGTTGGACACGAGGTAAGGGGTTTCTTATCTCGCTTTTAATTGTGTGAGATTTCCATTGTTAGACACTTATTTATTGCATGTGGTGTATTGTGAACTATAATTTTATATATATTATCATGATTATATTTATATTCATGGTATTTTGTGATTAATTTGTTGGTTTTTAACTTTTGTCCTTACGAATCGTTTGATTACAACATGGTAAGGGGTTTTCATCACACTTTTTATTCTCATGAGATTCATGCTATATTTTCCACTATTTCCTTTTGGGTGGTGTATGTACTTCCCATGATTATATTCAATGTGTAATATTCTTTAATTTATTGGTATTTACGTCTTCATTTTATGATCTTTCTTTCATGGGGTGTTTGTTTCGTATTTCACCAAATCCGTGAGGGAATCATTCACCCTCCTCTTTTTAAAAGACTTAATTTATGTTATGTATTTTAATTTCCATGTTCTTATGTCGGGATTTGTTATTCTATATCCTCATTGATTTAAATTTTGTTTACAAATGATTATATAACCATTTCTCTCTCATTAATGCATTTTTTGGATTTTAAAGTGACGTCGTTATGCTGTCGAATTTTTGTAAGGGAACTTTTAACCCAATTTCCATTCCTTGGGTTAATCTTCTAATTCCATATTATGTCATGTTATGATTATGTGTGAAATACCTGTTTATTTATTTATGTTGTAATTTCCACTCCCCTTTGTGTGGATATACTTTTTATACACATAATCACTCCCTTGATAAATTCTCAAGTCATCGATAGGAACTTGATAAGAGTAATTTTAACTCAATTTCCATTCATTAAGTTAAACATCCAATTCATTGGTGTTGTTTTTACAAAAATATGTGTGAATATTATATGATTTATTTACACTTAATATCCAATTATATTTAGTGTATTTATATTTTTCACACATTATTATGTTATTTATTTATCCTTAATCTAAGGATACAGTTTTTATAAGGTATTTCATCTCAATTTACATTCCTTTGAGACTTCATTGATGTTATGCACCAATTAACTCATTTATAGTGTATATAATATCCTTTGGAATATTATATCATGAATCCCTTTATTCTCATGATATTATAAACTTCTAATTCAATGTTATTCCTCAATTATTTTTATTCAAGCGTCTCTCATTTTGTTAAAAACTCTTTAAAAAAATATTGCTTTAAATGTTTTAAATATTTATTCGTCTAAATATTTATCATTAATTTCCATGTCTTAAAATGGTTTTAAGGATTTATTTATATTGACATTAATGTTTTCAAATGATTATTTATTTAAAAGTTTCAAAGTGGTATGTGAAACATTAATTCAAAAATCTATTTATTAAATTTTTTAAATGGTTTTGAAAATGGTTTGATAAAGCATTGATTATGTCAATATCATAAAATGATATATTGTGATTGCAATGTGTAAATGTTATCTTTCCATTATGATTGGTTTATGTGTTATGAATATGTTATTGTTATTGGGAATTGTTTACGTATATGGGTGGTTCCATGATAAACCTCGGGTGGGTGAGCCCGTGATAGCTCTCCAAAGCATTGGGTAATGTGATGGAGGTAAATGTGAATGTTTCTCATAATAGATTTAAGGAATATACTATGATGGGTATTCCAACGTAACTCCCTATGTATTTGTGATAACTACAATGTAAGTATGATATGGATGCCATAAGTTACCTTTATGATTTATGATTTTTGTGTGTTATTCATAAATCTTATGATTTCGTAAGTTATGTTATGATTGAAAAGTATGGTTTCATTGATTTGTATTTATTTATGGGCTAATGTTTTCCTTCCTTATTTTATAACCCTTACTGAGCTTTTTATGCTCATCCCAAGTTTTTGAAATGTTTTCTCTAGGTCTTAATGATGTATAAGGTTAAGTATGGGATCAAGGAAAAGTCATGTTGTCTAAAACATGGAACTAGGCAAGTTTCCTTTTTAAGAGTTTTTGTTTTTTGAAATATGGATACTGAGTAGTAGTGTCTATATATAATATTCAAGTTTTTATGTAATAGTCATGGCCTAATTCTCTAAAACTATAAACCTAAAAAGATTCTCAATGTGAATTCTTGATATAATTCAAGATTATATAATATTTAAGGACAGGTCCTTATAATATGCCCAAGGTTTTCCCAAACTGTGTTATTCAAGACACATGACCATGAGAAAACACTATAATTTCTAATAGAGGAAAGAATCATGGTTTCTTCATGGTTTCTCAAACTATGAACATAAATTGTGTGATACCCCTCTTTGGTAAATAATGCATGCATGGTTGGAACAATATTTGGACAACCATGCGGCCAAATTGGGAGACCCCTATATGTTGTAAAAATGGCCATTTTTTCTCTTAAATTATTATAACCACAACCCATATTTCTTATTTCTTCCTCCATGAGATATTATCACCTCTCTTCTCCCATTTAGAGACACTTTGATGAAAATCTCCTAGGCTTTAAGCATATTTCTCCATCCATCCTTGGAATCAGGATGTGATAATATCATTGTATTTCTAATTGTAAGTGTTCTACTCATTAGGATCATTTCCTCATTATTATTTCAATCTATGATTCCATTATGGTAAAAGATCCTATGAAAAATTTATAAGGCATTCATCCATTATTATTCTATCTTATGATCCCGGCCAAAATAAGGGCCAATACTAGATGAGAAATCTACTACAGGAATATGGTAGGTGGTTTTTGGCTCATCCCTTAAAGTATCACCATTTATAAATTGTACATGTTGTTCACACACCAGTTTCACCAAGAATTTATCCATAAATTAATCTACCATAAATTCAACATACTAAATTGTATTTTATGTCCCTAGTGATCCCTCTAAACACTGTTTGAGATTGAAATATCAACATCGACCACCCTTTTTAGGTTTATTTTGTATTTATGCATTAGGTAAACTATATTGAGATTACCTATGACAATGTTTGTGTACATTGACTTGAACATTGATAAGGTGCATTTTATTCATAATTAATAAACATTTAAATTAATGTTATGGAAATTATATATATATAGATATCACACAACCTCAAAAATGAAATTTAATTCATATTGGTAGTATGTACTTAATTCATCTTTTCTTAATTGATGAAAGGTAATATAACGAACCTAATAAATGATTATATAATATAAGTGATAATATTTTACATGTCCCTAACTCAACCTTTCATTATTAATGAATGGTAATAGAATGGACTTATTGATTTAATATTTGGAATGAGTTTCAAGGACTATGACTACATATCTATATAAATGAATTATGTACAAGGTGCTTACTTATTTTGAACCATTTTATTTTTGTAGGAGTTTTCATACTTGAGATTGCCTTGGATTCCTAATGTAATGCCTTTTTCAATCACATGATTCCATTCTCATTCATTGACTTGATTTCCATGGGAGATACCAACCACAGAAAAGAATATTTTCCTTATTATGTGAATAAATCATCGTTTTACTGACAATTCACTTGACATATTTTCCAGATATTATAATTCCTTGGATATGCTTCTTTGATTTTGTTTGATGTCTTTGAACACCTAATTCCATTCATTCACCACATTTGGTCCAGTCATACATAGACTGGGATTACTATGGATTAGCTCAATTGATTCATTTAGAGTATTTTATGATGAAATTCCATGGGTGTATCCCTTGTATCACACTCAAACCCCTTATTTCTAGACAACATGAGTTACTAATATGAGTTTTCCTGACCCCTATGGTCAAGGATGACTTCATTTAACTATGGATAATATTTTATAATTATTAAAATGATCTATTTCATTTATGTTAACACATTCACATGTTTGATCTATATAAATTGAATCTATAATTAATTAAATGGTTACATGTTCAGAGACACTATCTGAGGCTAAAGAAGGTATGAGTTGTTTATTTGTACTAATTATTTTTATATGCCTACACATTGTATAGTTTATATCAACATACATGATTGTATAGATGCCATTTTTGGGGGTATTCTGAGATTTATCTCACACACTATCCAGGACATCATTGGTTCTTAGAAAAATTATATGATTTTAGGGGTGGACAATGGGAAGTATCAAACTTTGGACTCCTAAATATTTTGCTTTAGGATAGGAGATAGGTAACATATGATAGAGTTAGAGCTCAGGATACTTGTATTTTTGTTATTTATTATAATTCTTTTGTATATCATGTATTTCTCTATCACACTACTTCTATGTATGCCTCATTTTTTTGTAGATAAATTCCATCATCATTTTGTATATGATATATCTTATATATCTTGATTTAATTATTTATTACAAAGACGTTTGTTCTTGTTTCTACTGTCATACTTATCCATTTATACTATACAACTTTTTCTTACATGATCAAGATATATAACTATTGTGCTCCACTATGACCAGAGGGAACACCCTAGACCCTCACAACTTGACAACATCCTTTAGAGTGTGAGGAGGTTCACTTGAGGCCATACAGATAACTGGGTTTGGTTACTCAAGAGTGAACCGAGTCAAGGAAATCACAACAAGTTATCTAGAAACCCAGGGGTGTATATTCATTCAATTTGGAAAGTAATTCACATAATAGAAGGCATGATTTTCAAATACAAGGATAACATACATGAAATACCATTTATCTACACACATCATTATGGGTAGTACTTCCCACCCAAATAATCTCTTATAATACATCTTGATGGGGTCAACCATCTTGATGAACTTCCCTAACATAATAGAGGTTGGCCTCTCAAGTGAATAGATTGTCATCATCATTGTTATAATAGGTTCAAACTATGGATTCAGGTTCAAAGGTGACACACAAAATCTTAACAGCCCATTTTCCATATACACCCTCTCTAGGTCCATATCTCTATGGGGCATCCACCAGGGACCCCATGCCTCGTCATAACGAATACTCACAACATGAGTTCCCTGATATTCATCACATCTCTTGGGTCAACACACATCACTGATATGAAATAATGTTCCTAATAAATATCCTATGTCAGTAAAATTACCCAACCTTTATAAATAATTATTTATTAATCAATCCCATTAAAGAAGTATAGTCTTATACTATCACAAATAATGGAACTTGGATATCTTATTCCAAGTCCTCCCAACACCATTTCAACCCTCACTTGGGTCTCATATCATGTCTCTCGTAGGGAAACTCTAAATATAATATCTTTAAGAACACCCTCTAGTCATCTATATCTATTCTTTATTAATATTCAAATAACATACTCATAATCATGTTTTAAATTGAAAAATGCTCACAAAGCACTCCTCATATGTCCAATTTCATCTCTATAGCCCAAAATCACCCAAAAACCATCAAAGAGAATAATATAGGGCATGTACCCCTAAGTTCATGGCATGTACTTTCAACCCCCTACTCTATTCATGCACATATACCCATCATGGTATGTATCTACAAACTACATACTGTGTTTCAACCGCTCATTCTGTGTAGTTGGTTTTCCCACATATAAATCATTTATGATGCTCTATAAACCCCCATTTCACCCCAAATCATCACACGAGGGTTCATATGGAGTTATCAGTAGTCCAATAATCATATTAAAACACATATATGAAGAATATTAAAATAAATGGTGTAAAATAAAAATAATTAACCTAACATAAGTAAAAATAAATGTATATTGAGCTCAAATTTGTCCTCCTCAACCGCTTCATCTTAGCCCCACTTTGTTGAAAAATTATTGCTCCACCATATCCCTCCTTCAATCTCTTTATCTTGGAAATAATGTGTTATGGAGATAAATCCATATTCCCTATATACAAGAAGGAAAAAGGGTGGGATAAATTAAAATTATATTATATTAATTTTAATTTAATTTAATTTTTTAAATATCCATTCAAATGCTACACTAGAGACTCAAAACCTGAACCATGTTTACACATAACCTAGGAAAAATCTCATTTCAGATTCAACCATGAATTAAAAATTATAATATGAGACTCCCTTAAAAATATTTCAACATTTTATTTTATGAAATAATTAAAATTTATTTAATAAATTAAAAAATATTCAGAAAATTTCTATTTGCTCATAATCATACCAATTTCCAGAAATATAGTAAAAAATCATTCTGATAATGATGAAAATTTTAAAAAAAATGTTATTTATGTCATATAATTAGTAAAATTAAAAATTTACTCTTTATAAGCACTCACAATCCAAAATTCAGAATACAACTCAATTTTAAAACCTAGAAAAATATTGGGTTTTACACACTGGTTCTTTCAAAATCCTATTCATGGTAGGAAAGGTTTCTTAGTACATGGAAATTCCACCTGAGTTAATCATAGTTCATAGTTTATTCTACATGTCATGGTTGAGGAATTATGTTCATGGTCCAGTGTATATCATCTACTGTGGTGAACTAGGCATTGGGGATAGCACCACCTTCATAGAGTTCCCAGTGGTGATTGAGGACCCACAAGATATGAACCTTTGGGAGTGGGCTATACTATTAGTGTGTGATTTGACCCGATCATTTCATATAAAAATAATACATAATTCCATCAGAATATAACTTTTTTATTAAAAACCATTTTCAGGAAAAATGGGAAACAGAGGTTCACAAAAAGTTACCACTACGTGTTGAAAGAGCTCACAAACTGATTAAACATAAGACTAATTTTACTTGACGCCATTATTCTATAAAGCTCCCAGTGCAGCGAAATAACCTGGATACATAGGTCTTCCCTGATGAGGTCTTCATGATAGGAGATCATCCTTTACATTGTCTGAATAAATTCCTCTAAGTTGATTTTACTCTGGTTGAAGCCGCAAGCCATAATTCTATCTTTCTTATCTATCCAGACTTCTTTCTTGCTCAATCATATCTTCCTTGGAGTGCAGAATTAGTTTCAAGCACTCCCCATCTTTCCCTTCTATGTCTCTTTTGTATCTTGTTGCTTGTTCACTTTCTCCCATCTGTTGTACTGAGCTTTCGTTGTTCCTTCCTTTCTTAGCGGATTAAGTTTACATTGTTTTTGGAAAGTAAGAGTAATCCTTGCATCCCTTTTCCTTTTTCCCCCTGAACAAATATACATTCCATTGAGTCTCTAATGCATTTTTTTCTCCTTCTTCCTGCAAGGGCTCTGAGGGCCTTTCCCTTGGCATCGGTCCATACTATCTGCTGAAGGTAGCCTCTAACTATCATCACATGACAAGTCGTCCTCCTCATTCAATGGAGGTTCTTGGTATTCTAATCCATCAAATCAGTTTCTGAGATTTATCTTCGAGTCAACTTTTTAGAGACATCTGCTTAGTTTTAGAATTCCATTTACCTACCATATTGTCCCATCCAGATATCATCTCTTCAGACCCAACCTTCGGATGGTCGAGAGTGTTTGGGTCTAAGTCCCTCAATACATTCACCTCATCAAAATTACATTAACAATTGTGAAGTGTTGTAGCCAACAAGTTAGGATTCCCCTGTACCGATTCTGATCCATTGAATTGCTCATACTCTCGGCCCATATACTGGTGCTGTTTATTATTGTCCTCCCAACAATCATATTGAGATCCACCAAGAATATGGACCTCCCTCCCTTCCAATATCATCTCACTATCCTCAAAATTGGATGTAGCTATTGGTTTCACTGAGGCCACTACTAAGGGTAAATCCTCTTCAACTCCACGGATGATCAAATCCTGCATCAACTGGGTGAAGATTCCCTCAAACTACGCTCCAGCCTCCTTTGGCCTCACTTTTTTCACATACACTATGGAAATAAAGGGATTTTCATGCTTTTGAGCCTTCCCGGTACCGACCTACGCTGCTAGAGAATCATGGTACCTGACAAGATTCAGCTCCATTGGAACTTCCCCATGTGTATCTTCTTGCATGCCCAAGCCGCCACTATCCCGCAACTGGTATTCAACTACTGCACCTGCTTGCACCGCTGAAGGCCGGTCCCGGATCACTTGATGACACTCACAGGTGAAATGGCCATGTTTGATGCATCCCAAGCATAATGTAGGACACGACTCGAACACCACTCTCTTCTTCCATCTGAGCTCCTCTCTGACTGAAATCCACGTCCACTCTGATGGTGGTTTGGAGACGTCAACCTCAACACAAGTACGAGGCAAAATCGGATGATAGATCACAGAAGTGAAATTATCTGAACATAGATATATTCCAACCAAATTCCCTAGAATGAAAATAATGGAAGGATTCAAGAAGGGTAGGGGAAGGTCAGGAAAGCTTACCCACACTACAGCTAAAGGTGGGTCAAGATTCATGTTGAAATCGAAAGACCGTCACATGAGGAAAAAACTGCATCCATTGAACACCTGAGGAGCACTAGACCAGGAAACAACTAAATCCTCCTCCAATGAGAATAGATTCATCATTTTGTGATGATCAAGAGGACCGAAGACCACTTGGTTTTGGAGACCCCATGTTTCGAAGACAAATCTGTCAAATACGTCAACTGAAGGACGACGACCCCTGAAGCGAGCAACCAACATCGATTTGTGAAGATCTGATGCTGCATTAAACTCCATGATCCATGAGATTAATGATCTATCATAATTAAATAATGATCCATCATATCATATTATAATAATTTTAAAAAGTTATATGAATTTTTTGTCTTAATCATAAACATAATCTTAAAAATATCTTGGCTATCATACATTCATCATGTAATTACCTAAACCAGATAATTCCAACATTATATAAGGATTAACTTATATCTAATTAAATCTATCATCTATTTTATGTTTATTAACTCCATCACCTATTAGTAGTTTCTTAACTCTATTGTGTCTTCAAAGATTCTTAACTATGTCATTTCTTAGAAGTTTCTTAACTACTTCATCTCTGAGGATTTTCTTAGATTTTTCTTGTCTTAAGTGTTTCATAACTACTTCATCGTTAACTAAATAATTTTATGTCTATATAATTCTGATCCCACAGGTCACATAATTGTAATCATTTTATATGTATTCCACAAGATCATAAAATATTCATCATATCATCCTAGCATTTCCAATGAAAAATAAACAGGTCTTCTATAGATCTCATCCTCTTCATTATAAACCATGTACATAAATAATATGAATCATATATATGGATTAAATCCCCTATAAATAATATATATAATCAAAGGATTTTATCATAGAAGAAAAATGCTATTAAAATATCCTTAGAATATTTCTTGACAAAAATACAATTTTCATTTAGAAATCAATTATTTAAAATTAAAAAATTCGAAAATATTATGGAAGAAATGTTCCTTGAAAAAAAGGAAACATATAAAGTAAGTCCAAAGAATTTATTGTTCGTGAGGGTGATAATATTATAGTCATTATCAATGGAAATTAGGAATAAATTTAAACACTTGAAATAGAATATTATTTTGGTCGAAATTAAATTATAAAATTAAATAATGGAAATAATTTGGGATATTTATATACCTTATCCCATAGAGTTAACCATTTTTTACCTGTTTTACCCATACAGGTGTGACAAATATTTACCATGGTTACTATTCATAATGAACAAAAATAAAAGTGGCCTATTTTCAAAATTTAAACCCCTTATTCAAAATTTGAAATCCATTTTTCCAAATTAAATTTCTAAAAGTGGAAGAAATCCATTTTAATGTAATCTTGAACGATGCAATGAAAAACATTTTTCAAAAAATTATTTATTAACTATAAAATAGGATTTATTATTATCTCATTTCTTTTAAAAAATAGATGGATTTGAATTAATTTTAATAAATATATAATATATAAATTTCATTAAAATCATTCATAATATAAAATAATTTAATTTATTAAGAGAAGAACACATTATGTGTATAAAATCAATTTTCATAAAAACAACTCTTTTTTACTTTGAAATATTTTTATCCATTGATAACCCGTGAATTAATTCTATATATGTGTAAAAAATAATATATCATAATTTATTTATTCTTATTCATACCCTAATATTAAACATCTAGGCGATAAATGTCACATTATGAAAAAATAATTCAATAGTATAACATGGTTCTTTAAAACCAATTCTTGTGTGTAAAATAAGCTATCAATGAAATTGAATTTATTTAAAGAGAAATATTTCATAAAATTATAGGGTGATACATGCTACACCCTTATAATAATCTATCCATTGAATTTATATCACTCTAATACAAAAAAATAAGGATACTTCAACATTATCACATCATCATGTTCCCACATAGCTTCCTTGAATTTATAATTTTTTCACAAAGATTTTACTAGGTGATTGTTCATGTTTAAAACACTTTCTCTATTGTCTCATGAATATTCACTAATTATAACATATAAGAGAGATATTTATTTTGTGGAATGAACTCTATGTTTACTACATGTAAAGGATTAGTTATATACTTCTTCTGTAGATATACATGGAATATATCATGAACTTTAGAGATATTCAGTGGAAGATCCAAGTGATAAGATACCTTCTGAATATGATAAAAAATTGAAGGGATATATATATAGGGATTATCTTTCCACTATTTCTGAATTTCATAACCTTATTCCAAGGATATATTCATAGGAAGAACTTATCACCAACCTCAATCTTAATATTTTTCTAATGATTATCATCATAAATTTTATGTGAACTCTTAGATACCCTTGTGTGGAGATGAATAGCTCTAACCTTCTATGCTATCTCCTCAGCTATTTCAAGTCACAATAGATTTATTTCTATAAGTTCATTAGAATGCAATATATTTATTCACGTTCCTTTATATAGGGATTCATAGGGAGTCCTCTGAATGCTCAAGTGAATGTTATTTTGGTAGGAAAATTCTAAAAAAGAAAGGTGTTGACTCAACCACCACTGAAATCCATAGAACAGGATATCAACATTTATTCTAGATTTTATATGTTCCTATCAGACATACCATATGTCTAAGGATTATATGATGGATTTAAATTCAACATTGTATTAAGATCCTGATGAAGACTTTTCCAAAATTTTTAGGTAAACCTTGGATTCCGATTAGATATAATAGAATGTGGTATTCCATGGAATATTACAACTTACTTATTGAATATTCCATCTATATGACAAAGAAATAAATATTCTCTATTGTAAACTCAATTTTTTATTTCATAATAAGGTTGACTACCACCCAAATAGCATTTGGGAATTTTTATGTTTTAGAGAGTCAAATGATAAAAATCATTATAATGTTTTCATATTTATTTTATGTTATAGGTAATGGCTACAACATAACCTTGTAATTTTATCTCTATTCCTTAACATTTTAAAATAACAATAATCAGGACACATACTTTGAAATAACTCTTTTTATGTTATCCCCCTAAAATTACTATTTTAGATCTATATACATCTTCATACTTCTAAGATAAATAGATAATTTCAATCTATGAGCTTAATCAAAGAACTCTTTTCCTAAATTTGGAATTGATGGGACACATACTCGATTATTGAATCTTATCGTACCATCATAATCATGGTTGTACTCAGGAACACTCTTCACCTTCTTCTACAGTTTCACATCCTCTTTACACACCACATTAATCCTCACATGGATGGATAGTTGAACATTCAAATGTGAAAGATATAATATCCCATTTTCTCATGATTTCAAGATATATATTATTTAACTACATAAGTATAAGATCTCTTTCAATCTTCATAATGGAAAAAAATAGCATGGTCTTTCTAACATAGATCATAATCCACCATTTTCTTCTTCCCAGGATGGTAGTTTATTGAGTATTCATAATCTTTAATCAATAACAACAATTTAATTTGTCATATATTTAACTCTTTATATTTTAATGTTTATATTATGATTTTATAATCAGTATATATATCATATCTTTCACCATAAAGTTACTGCCTCTATATTTTCAATGAAAAAAATATAACTTCTAACTCCAAATATTGATTTGGGTAATTCTGCTCATGAATTTTCAACTGTTATGATACCTTATATATCACTATATAATTATTCATAAGGTTTTATCCTATCCCCTTCTTCTATGAATCAATATAGATTACAAACCCTTATCCACTTTAGGGTTGTGTAAATAGAGGTACAGTGACCAAACTTCTTTTTAGATCCTTGAAAATTTCCTCACATTCATCCATAAAAAGAAACTTGGAAATATTTTTATTCAACATGGTTAATGGATTATATATCCTTGAGAAATTTATAAAAAAAATTGGTAGTATCCTAAAAAACTAATATAACTAAAAATATTATTTATCTTGTAACATACCTACTTGAGGTATGTCCCTTTCTAAACTCTGAGATTATTATTTCGGGTTTTGAGATGTTTTGTTAAAGATCTGTTGATTTTCAAGACGTTTTTATTTTTTCTAGTGAGAAATGGGATGGTCCATGGTGTGGCCCAACAAATTTCTTCCCTTGGTGTTTCATGTATACCATGGGTTGAGAATCCATTCCTAGAATATGGCGTGGTCTAGGGCATGGCTCCCTTATTGTCTCCATATACATCATAGACAATAGGCCCCACCAGAAATATGGTGGAGGCTATGGCCAATAAAAAACACCCAGGATTATAGCACTATATAATGTACATACATTATGTTGAGAAATGTGGTGAAGTTCCATCAAGGACACAATGGGAATATTGAGTATCCATTATACCATTCTGTTGTAGGTTTGGGAGTTTCCAATGGAATATTTGGTCATCTGTTTTATAGAATGCATTACGCTACTTTATGGAAATTGTGGTATATTTTAAGTGTTATTTTATATGAATTTTTAACTTATAATTAAGTCAATAAACCATTTATATTCCAATTTTTTCTTAGATATTCATATTTAGAGGATTTATAGGGTATCCAATTTCGACCCTTCATATAAACTTGCATATATTGTAACTGGTCATTTTTTTCTCTCAAGCTTCAGTCCTAGAAATTGTTTTCCATGATCTTGATCAACCAGTCAAGTTCTATCCATGCGATCAAATTAGAGGTTATTTTTTTCATGTTCTTAACATCTAAGAATTTTTTGGTGTATTTTTTAATGGGGTGTGGTTTCTTATTTCCCCATTGGAATATGTATTTTGGGATGTGATTTATTGATGTGTGATCATTTGGTTAGGATCATATCCTTCTACTATTGAGGGACCTTATTCATGTGTTTCCTTTCTTTATGGTGAGTTGATCCTTTTTTGGGTAGTGTACGACCAAGTTTGAGGTTGTTTCTCCTATCTCTAGCCTATGTTTGATGAATTTTGAATGGTCATGGTTTTCTAAATTTTTTTATTAATGATAAAAAAAAATTATCCATGGTTTTTTTATAAGTTTTTATAAAAAGGATTTCATATAAAATATGGTTTTCCCCCTAGTTTGGAAAATGAAAGATGGTTTTTAAAACATTGTCGATTTTTTTTGAAATTAGTCTTTAAATCATTTTTTTGGGTTCAAAATGTTTTTGAGGATTGTATTGTGAAATGTGATAAGACCTTTTTAAATGATTTAAAAATTGAAGCATATTGTGACCTAGGGTAACTTGGAGGGGTTTAGAATTGCTTATTATCCTTATTTATGTAAAGGTTTCATTCATGTGGTTTTCCTATATATCATAGTACATGTGTTTTAGGGACATTATTATCTGAAATCGTAGGGGGGTTCACTCATGGGTTCATCATCTATTACTTAGGCCTTGGTTTTCTAGGGAAATTTTATTTTGGGCACTAGTCATGATTGATATTGGGGTCTGAATGACCTAGCTATATTTACTAATGATATCCTAGGATTTATTTCAAATTTTCTTAGATTTATAGTTCATTGGATTGATATGATATATAATACATTCTTTGATAAATTAAAAATGGATTTCCTGAAATATTCTTTGAAACTGTATTATCTGGATTTTTTTAGAGTATTGAATAGGTGAATTGATTTACCCTGATTTTTACATAAATTTGAATCAAATATCATGCCATATTTTTAATTAAATTGATAATACTAGGATTTACTGATAGGGACTTGTTATGGAACACCATGGTGATATCCTACTGAGCATATTTAACTCACACAATGCCCGCTCACTTAGGGGAGTGTATACATTATTTTTTTTGTTGTATAAAAGGGATTGGTTCTATAATGATGCGGTGTGGTTTTTGTTAGATAAGTATGATTTTCTAATGGTGATATGTTAGAAAGTTTCCCACATATCACATTGAGTAATTTTAAATATTTTTGGTCATCCATTATGGATGATTTTGGACATTTAATTTGATTTTTTTTCTTACTACTTTTGGTGGTATCATTATCAATAATTATTCCTTTTGTTTATGGAAAGATACTTTTTATTGTTTTATTTTTATTTACATTCCATTTATCACGTTTTTTGGTTGGGAAAACCATTCCCTTTGGGTTTTGTGTAATTTTTGGGTTCTAGTCACCAGCCTGTAGGGTTCCATAATTCCTTTCTTGTCTTACCGCGGTCAGGTTTGGAGCCTATTTGGATGAGTTTTCCTAGTTGGGTCATGACCTACCATGGTTATTCTAGGCCATTGATCTATAATATATTTCATTAAAGGATATTCTAATAAAATATATATTGAGATTATATGACCAACTAATTAAATATTATGTGGCCGAAATTCACACATTATAAAATTATCAAAAACCTTATACTTTATCATGGTCTTCAAAACAATTCTAAAATGATATTCATCGTATTCATTTCTATTTCGATATATAAGAATTTATTCTATAAACACTTATACAAACGATCAAGGTAATATCTAAAGTCTTTATTCATTAGATATATGAAGATAGTGGGGAACTGGTAAGTCTAAAAGGAACCACTATAAATACATAATTATCATACCTCATGCAAGAGGTTATCTTGTGTATATACTCCTTCTTGACTCTCAATTGATGATATCCATAATGAAGGAAAATCTTGAGAAATTATTGATCTATGTGTATTTGGACAAAAAATTCATCAATATGAGGAATATGGTACTTGTTCTTGATAGTTATTTTTTGGATTCTTGATAACCAACAAAAAGATAGATTATACCATTTTTATTCTTAATAAAAAGATCATGTTCACCCTATGGTGATTCACTAGGGTCTATGAATCCATTATAAATATTCTCCTGTAGATACTTCTTTAATTCCTATATATTAATTGGTCCCATTATATATGGGGTATTTGAGATAGTTGTAACACTAGGAATGAGATTTATTAAAAACTTAACATAATGATCCCAAGGAACACAATGCACGTCTTTCTAAAATACATCAGAAAAATACAAAACAATGGGAATATATTTGATGTTGGTTTCTCCCCAACAATTATAGATAAATAACCCTCATAAATAAGTATTATAAGACATATAATGGAAGTAACTTCTATTAAAATTTCATATTCATCCCTGACCCAAAATATAACCATAGGTTGGTTCATAATATCAAATGTGTCTTATCTTCCTTGAAAATTGATATAAGATCTAAATAGATAGAACAATTCCATGACCAAAATCACATAAAATGGAACTAGATGGAGAATCGTAATATTTAATGGAATCAAATTCCCTAAAACATATATTAGATAGTATTAATAGACATTAGATGTAGAAATCATACCATTATAAGTTCTTACTACTAACTCAACAACTAGCCATTTATTTGATGATGTGATACCCTTAGAAAATTCATTAGATATAAAAGAGTGGGTTTATCCAAAATAAAACAAGACATTTTTATTTCTAGAGTGGATGATTAGTGTAACATTCATCACTTCATTATTATGAACTGCTTCAGTAGTTATGATTGCCTAATATTTCATGTTTCTACTTTTTAAGAGGAAATTGGCAGTAATTGTCATTATTGACCCTCAAATTCAAGATCTAATTTAATGTAATTTACATGTTATTTTTTGGTATATCATTATAGTTAGGTTGGACCATTTATTTGAGATTTCTCACTATTCCATTTAATGATTGGATTATTCTTAGTAGTTCAGAATGATTTATCTCAATAGCCTAATTTTAAATAATTAAATCATTAACCAAACACCATAAAAAAATTATTTTTTTATTACCTCCACACTTCTGGCATGAAAAAATATTAATTTTCTTTCTTACATGGGTTTCATTATCATAATTTTAACCAAATTTCATATTTCTTTTATTATCCCAAAAACCATGAGAATAATAAGGGACAACCATATCTATTTATAGATCAACAACACATATAATGATTTTTTTAATATTTATGAAATTAACATATAGTCAATGCCTTTTAAAGACATGTTATCGAAACACTCATATAAGTACAATGACTTAATAATTACATAATAATGAGTTTTAAGAAGAAATTATCTTTATTTATTTAAATTATTTTTACAATTTTGAGTTTTAGAGAGTTAGGAAGAAATCTCTTATATAACAAACCCAAATATTAAAAACATTCCACTTCTACTCAGTATCTATTTTTTAGAAAATATAAAACTTTTATAATGAAAGAAAATTTTCTATTCATGAAATATATTCATAACTTTCATCTTGGATTATGTTTTCCTACACATCCTTATACCCTTTAAATTTTTTTAAAAATGTGGGGAAGGTATAAAATGTAACATAATGGATATGTAGGAATGAAACTCATTAATCTTGTGAAAATAACAAAAAATTATTACCTATTTCACATTATTCTTTGAACATATAAAATTAATCCAATCTATAAAGATAAATAACTTTTTTATTAATGAAAACAATTAAACCCCATACCAAGAAAATAGAAACACTTATATGCATATTAAAGAATTATATCCATAAATTACCTTCAGTTCTGTCAAAAATAAATTGAGCCTTGTTAAATCAACATGATAACCCACCCTAGTTAATGAATTCCTTCTTTCCATTGAAGACAAGGAACATTACACAATTCAATGGAGAGATATATCAGGGTATCCCATAATATAATCTATATCGGGTTAACTCATCATATAAATTGCCTCAAACTCACTCGTCATCATCTATAATTATAAAATACAATATAATAAAAAATTAATATTTCACCTTCTCATTATAAAAACTTGGAATCTATTTTGAACCCATAATCAAAGAACTTTCCCTTTTCACATAAAAAATAAGAAATAACTCATTCTATTGAAAACTCGTAAAAATGTGAAATTCACAAAAAATTGTTGAAATGGTTTTTTTAAAATAAACATGGACAATGGTAAAGTAATCATTAATTAAATGAAAATTCATGGTCATGGTAAATTTCATTCATTCCATATAAGTTAATATAATGATTCTTTTCACACTATTCTAAAAATAACCTCATCAAGAAAATGCATAAAATATTTTTAATACCTTATAAAGAATGTAAAAAAAAGTAATTATAAATAACCTTTTGTAGTGTTTTAAAATTCAATATGAATATTATTTAAAAAGTTTAATGAATATTTATATATAGGGAAATTGATTTCAAGAAATTAAATCTTTATATATAAGGTTTTAAAAAAAATCCTCTATATTAAAAATCATCTAGTGTCGTACATTTATTACTCTTGAATAATTAAACTATATTAATTATTTAATTTCATAAGAAAAATTTCCATGTTAATTATTTTATCATTATGTTGTTATTTAATTTTTAACTATGGTATATTTAGATAATTAATCAGTAAAGTTCATGTTAAATGTTTTGAGGACATTCAGTTCATAATACCAAAATAGTTGTGATAGGCTGACTGTGGTCAAATCTATCATTATTTCATAGTATATATAATCCTAATCCTGAAATTATTATGGTTTATATATTAAATAAAATTTTATGTCCTTACAAGATAGGAATACTTGAAAAATGAATCACGTTACATTGTGCGGGTAATAGTCCACATGGATACATGAATGACGTTATCATTTTTCAATGTTTGGGAATGTTGGTAAATAGATGATATAATACATTTACAAAAAGATAATTATGACATTAATATCATATATAATAATTAAATATATAATAATAACCATCCTTCTAAATTTTTTATAAAAAGATTAACACATCACTTTATATAGGCAGTAATCTACACATACAGATGAGTTATTTTTTTCATTTACCATATGATAGAAAATGAGATGAAAAAGGATTTTACCATAATCATAATAAAATCTCAAAAAATTTAACATACTTACTTTATTATTTAATCTTTGTAAAATAATATATTAATGAGCTTTAAGAATAAATAAATCTAAAATTGGTCGGTTAGGACGTATACCTTCTCCTTAGATAACCTCATTTTCTTACACATTAAGCCACATAGGTTTGTTATTTTGGTAATACTAGGACCTATAGGATTTGGGGATGACTTTTGGGAAGATATTTGGGTACTTAATGGTGAATCTAGAGTGATAAAAAATGTTTGAAGGATTTTTGGAGTGGATGTTCACTTTTATAAGTGAGTGGAGGGGTACCCATGGAATTACCTAAAGTATACAATTCGTATAAATTAATTTACATGTAAAATTGTAATAATGCTAATATATTTTAAATAATGGATAATTTGACTTTAAATCCTATCATAAAATAAAATTTTAACAAGTTTTGTTGTTTTTTTACCCTCATATCTTAATTTTAACCACACATTAACCCTTTTGACGATTACCCCGATATCGATGTTTTTTACTCCATAAGATTCAAGAAAGTCACTATAAAAGTAAAATTGAACCGTAAGTGGAAACATGATGATATTATAGACCATATAATATAACATTTTCCAAATAATAGTTGTTTTATAAATTTAAATCATTTTAAGAAAAATTATTTACATATAATACTATTAATGTCATTTTCAACAAAATTCAAATAATTTGAATTTAAAGACATCAAGATATTAATGGTATTAGAATAAAAAACATTAACACATCACCAATATGTTATAATTATTTAAAAAATCGTTTAACACAATAATTCAACTAAATTTTATAACTATTAATTTTATTTAAAATCATTTACATGATTTTTCTATTACTTGAACTTATATTGTGTCAACATTACATATGAACTTAAAGTAATTAATCCATATCTAAAAATTAAAAATAAATAACCATAATAAAAAAATTCCATTAATATTTTAAATAACCATTTATAAATGAAGATAATATTTTTTCCCCAATAAAATAATATTTTATATTTTAAAATAAAGAGAGTGATATTTTTTTCCATTTCTTATATAAAATCGTATTATGGAAATTATCAATGTCAAGTAGAAATAAATTACCAGATTTTAGAACCTTGAATGGTTATAGTAGAAACACACATATAAAATAAAATAAATACAATATTTATGGAGATTTTGAGATCTTATATCAATGTTAACTTTGTTTTACAAGTTTTACCCTTATCGAGGTGATAATTATTTACTACGGTTACTATTCATGATTAAAAAAACAAAAGAGAACTATTTAATAAATTTGTAACCCATAATTCCAAATGTGGAATTTATTTTTCAATATTTAATATCTATTATTGGAATAAGATAATTTTAATATAAATTCATAAAACTCAACGAAAACCAATTTTTTTGAAAAATCTCATTTTAAGCCCAAAAAATAAATAATATCAAAATAATGTATAATGATGATTACTATATAATTAAGTAAATTATTTCTAATTAAATTATTTTTATATTACTTTAATTTCAAATTAAAAACATAGTAGAAAATTTAAATTAATATGTTTAATGAAAATAAATGTAATTTTTTATAAGAAACTATTATCACTTACTATTCACTTAGAAATAAAAATTATCTGAAAAATCAAAAAATAATAATTCAAATATATTTTTGAATTACCAATTTCAAAAATAAATTTATTTTTTTCAAATTAAATTATAAAATGTAGAAATTAATATTTTAAATAGAACCATGTAATGTATTAAAAAATTGTAAGTATAACACTATTTCCTTTTTGATTAAAAAATTTCATTAAATTATTATAATAAATATAACTATATTAAAAATAATTCATGAATATTAATAAATAATGAAATTTATTTACTATTACCATGTTTTTTACAACTAAATAATCTGTCAACATTTCTTTCAGGTTGGATGATAAAAGCTAAAGTGTGAATATTGAAAAGAATGTGTCTTGATTTAGACATACTATATTTGTAAAGACCCTGACACTAGAATCCCATAGAAAATAATAACTTTATTTCAATGAAACAAGATAACAGAAATAGCATCCCAAAGGAATGAATAGTTTATTTGTATTATAGAACCAGATGCATACATGCTTCAAATTTAACATTAATAATAAAATATGTGAACATAATAATTGTAAAAAAATGGGCATCCTTGATATCATTCAAATATTCATTTTTCAGAACCTAGAAAAGGATTAAAAATAAGGGTGATATAAAATTATTAGTAATGTAATGTGAAAATCAAAATAAAAAGTATAATTACTAAGGCATAATCAAAATGGAATATTGAATATCTGAAAAAACATTCCATTTATTCAATATCTTGATCACAATGAATAATATGCCAGGAATAAATGATGATCAAATAATGCCATATTAATATTCTCATGGATTGAAACTTTTCAATGGATACCATAACTATTAAAATAATAATAAGGAAATTAATAATTAGTTTTATAATAATGTAATGTATAATGATAGACATCATTAACATTCCGTTAAAGACTCGTGGAAAGAAAAATTAAAAAAATGAGTAAGGCCCCAGGCAAATACCTAGACTAGTTTCTCTCATGACACCTAATGATGCCTCTAGGGGCTATATAATTTCATTCCCATCACTTAATATATCTAATTAATTTATCATATGAAATGGGAGAATAAAAATTTAGTACATAATCAAGATAAACTTTCATATGGAAAAACTATGAAATGAAATGATAATATGTCTGGAATCAAACAGATCATAAACCATACAGAGGAAGAATATGGATGGAATTGTTATAGCATGTCCCAAGTGGTGTATATTATAAATATAGGGTTACTTCCATTTATGAATAGAAATTCTAAAAAAAATATTTAAAAACATTCTTGAAAAAAATACCCTTATCATTTTCAAATCCACATTTAAAACAAAAAATTTCCAGAATATATAGATAAAAATTTTCTTTAAAACGAATAATTGAAACATGTAAAAATATTTTTGAATCAATGAGTTTTCTTAAGATTAGGAAAATTATATTCATGTCAAGTATGTCAAAACTAGGATTCCTTCCACATTTTCAATAAAAAGTCAAAATGTACCATGTTCAGAATATGATAAGAAGTCTAATTTTAAATTATTTTTTAAAAATTAAAATAAGGATAGATTTGTGTTCATTAAATCATTATAATTTTTAAAATATTATTTATAAATATTTATGAAAAATTTGGATATTTGCGGAAAATATTCTTGACTGAGTAGAAAAACAAGCTGGTTTCCCATAAAAACACGATTTCATTGTCTTGAGTATATAAAGAGTGGAAAGTAGAATGAAAACATATAATTTATAGAAAGAACCATAGGAGAATAAAATATGTTTTTACGATATAATGATCAAATAGTTCCCCCATCGGAGACTTAAATATAAATATTCCCGAATAATTATAAGATTATAAAATTAAACCTTAATATTATGTTAACTTTTTAATCATAACACCCATGGAATAAATTGGTTCAAATGAATCATTTAATAACATGAATATAAATAGATTCAAGATATAACATATTAAATGGGAAGTATATACACCTCATAAAAATAAATAGGTGTATTATACGAAATATGTATCGAATGAGTGGATATTGAGATGTAATCTCTTAAAAAGATAATATTGTTGAATTGACAATTAATAAATGAATTTATTATGTGTATTAAATTTAAAACCACTTAAAACAAGTGGAAATAAAAAATAGAATAAGACAAATTCATTACACACATTTTCTAATAATATTAAAGACAAAGAATAAGAAATAAAACCCAATGAAACCAAATTGATTTATGAAACCCTTACAACATGATAACTATAAAATAAAAACCCTCTAGATGAAGAAAAATAAATTATAACTTAAAATTACATGAATTATTAATGATTAATGATATAATATGTACAATGGTTATTATATACACCATATCAATCAAATTGGTGCATGACATTAAAATATTCTTTAATAATATGAAATCGAGAAGAAATCCCTTTCCTTAGGTCCAAATAAACATATTTGTTATTTAAATTTATGAATAATTAAGTTATATTAATTCTTTAACTTCTTTAGAACCTTTTTAAATTTTATTATTCCTTTAATTTTATTTTTTTCTTATGTGATATTAAAATTCTTTATTAAATAATATCATTGCATACGTTTTGATGATGTTTGGTTCATATATCAAATAATGAAATTGGTAGGTTAACTATGGTAAAATAGGCCATTATTCCAGAATATATAAAATAACAGTCAATACCTAATTAAAATTTTTATCTATCAGTTATACATTTAAATATAAAACACAAATATATTTATGCAAAATGATCTGCATTACAATCATGGATATGGCAGGCCATACGTACACATGAATAACATTTCCATTTTATAATGGTTGTGATGGAAAAAATTAAAGTGTTATTTTATCTTTAAATAATGATAATTATATCATAAATATAATATTTTTCTTTAAATACACTTATCAATACCATAAATACTATTCGAAAATGAAAAAAAAAATCATATCACTTCGTGAATATGGTAATCCACATGTATCTACACTCAACATTAACTTTTAATGAAAGGAAATTTAAGAAAATATATTATATGTTAATTTTAAATAATGATAAATATTTAATGAATATCATATATATCTATTAAATACATCATTAAAGAAAATTGTGATGAGTGGTTCTGGAAAACAAATTACATCGGTTCGTGAGGTGGTAGTCCACCGTACACATGAATGACTATTTAATTTACTATTTCAGTGAATAGGATGCATAAATAGGGTGTGAAATTAATATATAAATATATCATAATATATAAGATACTGATTTTATTATATGAACATGGTTTATTAATATTTTAACGGGGTAAGAAGAAATAAAACAAAAATGATTTGTTAAGAATGATACCTCTTCTTCAGACAACCTCATTAGGTTTACCCCAAAAGCCTTAATTGGATGGTATTATAATTAATCCAATACATATAAGAAATGGTAATTGGATTAAGTAATTAATTTGGTTATCTATATTCTCAACAAAAATTCTTTTTATGTGTGAAGAAAAGATGATAGGATGTTCCCTTTTATAAGGAAAATGGAACTTTTGAAATTTCAGATATTATTAAATTAATATAAATTAATTTTCAGATATAAATGGATCCAAATTGATATAATTTCAATATATGGTGAATATGGGACTAAATAATATCATCAAATTATATTTTTACAATTTTATAGAAGGTTTTTACGCTTATCTCTTTTTTTCACCCATGTTAACCCTTTTTGACAGTTATCATGATTACAAAGTGTTTACTATTTTGGGGTCAAGATAGTTACTATAAAAAGAAAATTTTCAAAATAAATGGGTGATTATAGATATTTTCACTCACATACTATAAAATTAAACAAATATAATATTTTATGGAATTTTAAATTATTCAATAAAAAATTATTTATTATAAAATAACTTTAATATCATTCTTTTGAACTATTCATTTAATTTTACATTGAAAAAAACATAAATGAAAAGTAATTAGAATATATTCTATTAAAACCACTATAAAAATTTATATTTATATAAATAATTCATGTAAAAAAATTTCTTTCAATTTATATTAATTTAATGTATTTAAAATCATTTAGTTTGTTTTTCTATGAATTAAATAAATATTGGGTATGTGTTTCATAAGCATTTAATGTAACTAGATAATTTATAAAAATAAAAAATAAATTATTAAAATAAAAATAATTTCATTATACTCAAACAAACAATTTTTATTTTTTTAACTTTCTTTTATCACTTGGTGAATAGATAAGAGATATTTGAAATAAAGAGGGTGACATTTTGTCTTTTTGGATACTCAAATTACTATATAGGTGACTTTCATAGAAAATTATCCCATAAATAAATAAATATAAATAAAATGTTAATAATTGTTAAGAAAAATTCATCCAATAATATTTAATATGAAAAATTGTGTCCATATCACATAGTTGTAACCTATGTTAGCATGATTTACCCTTTCAGTGTGGTAACAAATTTTTACTATTTTTCTATTCATTATAACCAAAAAGTATGTTGGACTTATTAATTATTCTTAATTGGTATTATTATAAATATGTAATTAATTTTAAAAAATTAAATTTCTATTAGTGGTATAATTTAATTTAAAATTGTACCCTCAAAACGTGATGAAAAGCAATTCTTCATGGATGTGAATTTTTCAAGAAAAATATGATCTTATATTAAATCTATGACTAGAAATCATAATTATATGAATTTAAATTAACATAAATTGAAAATTAATAAATACATTTTATTTAGATATTTTCTTATTATGGGTTTTTTAATTAATCAAAATGGATAAACATTATGCATTAAAAATTAGTCTTTAGAAAACTATGTTTCTAAGAATAAAATTAAACATATACCAAAAGAAAGAAAATAATATATTAAAATTAAATTAAATAGACTATTGTAAAAATGTTTTCTATATAACTTTAATATCAAATCCAAAATATAATGTGACTTTTTAATCACTTTATTTTTAGAAAATAAATTGCATTATTTGAAACAATGTTAATTTTCACTATTCAATAAAAATCAATCATTTAGAAAAATTCCAAAATTTTACCCTAAGTTAATTTTAAAATGAATATTACAAAAATTAAGTTCATTTAATAAAATTATTTTTCCAAAAAAATCATAAATTAATTACAATACATGATCACTAAATTCAATAAAATCATATCTAAGGAAGAAATAACATTATTAAAAATTGAGTGCTTATTTCCTAATAATTTATCAACAAATTTATATATAGTAGGATATTTATATATATTTCAAATATCATTTAATACAATTAATACCCTCTAATTTAAATCCTTGGTTATATGGGTTATATTTATATAATAATATTTCATAGTTCATTTAGGATCGATGTTGTGTGTCTTACATGCTATTGAATATAGTTTACTTGTTAAAATCTATTTTTGTTACATTATTCCCACCATTAATAAATGTTATCCTTTAAATTTTTACTTTATCTCTATAATAAATTGTTTTACATTTGAAAAAAAACCTTTTTGAAATCCCAAATTGTAAAAAGGGTTAATAAAACATATTCTTAAAAGAGAGAAAGGGAAATATGAAGGTCAAATAACCAGATTTATGATCAAGATAATATCAACGGGAAGTGAATATATAGACATGAAGGAGAACATAAATATGAAAATAATGATTTATGGTGACATAGAACATTGTTCACAAGAAGGTGAATGATCATGAGAACAATAAGGCCCACAAAACCATAAACCCAATAGATGTTAAGAAGACTATCGAATCACCATAAATGAAGTGATAAGATATCATTTTTATTTAAATAACCATTCCAATAGGTTAAGATATAATTTTACCATACTAACTTAGAAAATAATTAAATATACTTACATGATACGTATAATTTCTTTCTTTAATCAATATGCACCACAATCTCATCTTTTCCCCCAAATGATGACTATTCAAGATGAATTTTTCAGGTCTGAATAACTACTGTAAACTTGTAACATAGCATATAATCTACAAAATAATAACAATATATTCCTCTTGTATTTACAAAAAACAAAATGGTTAACATATTGTAAGATAGTACCAAAAAATAATAAACCAGCATACATTAATCTCAAAAATTAAACAATATAACGAAAGGTTTGGCATAGATCATCCCTTAATTAAATATTCCTATATCAGAAATAATACGAATAACATCAATATTAAATAATGTTTGAACCTTGGTTATTTTATTATACCCTTCATCTTACTCCTCCAAAAATGTGACAATATTCTTCCCAAATAATCCTTTATGTAAATGCTCATTGTTATATATAAATAAACCCAATAAAATGTCTCCTGAAAAATTATTAATCACTTCAAAATCAAAATAAAAATTATCCAATAATATTTTCCCCAAAATAAAATTAATATTTAATAATAAAAATATTTAATAGAAAACAATTTCATACTAATTAGGATATCATGTAGACCAATGGTAGGTGTTTTATCATTATCACCCTATAGTTGTGGTTTTAACCCCCATGGCCTTCCCTAATGTGATGGGTTTTCTCCTTCCATGTGGGTTATCATTTTTCTAAATCTACATTAATATAATTCCAATAATGTTCCAAAAATATGATAATCATCCTCAAAAATAACATTAATAATAAAATAACATTTAACCCCTATTTTTTTCTATATATCTTATTGGTTCCACAAAATAAAATAATTTTAATTAAAAATTATTTCCTTAATAGAAAAGATAATATTTACCCTAAATGATATCAATACATTAAACATATTCCCTAAAATTAAGAATTATTATTTTTAGAATAAATTTCCCACTAAAAATATACTAAACTAAAATTTTGTATCCCCATTACTGTCTCCAACAATATCATTAATCATGTTAAATTACCATCACAAAAACACTCAAAAGGGGTATTTTTACCACAAAACTTATCAACACATGACAATTTAGGTTTATATCATATCAATAGGGCACATAATATATTTCGATAGTTTCTACTATATAATTCAACAAAAACGTTCATATATAAAATTTGAATTAAACAAAGAATACCTCCTAGGAGTTTCAAAGTAGGATAATTGTTTGGGTACACTCACCACGAATCACAATTAATGACGAGATATACTCGAACAAAAATTTTTATTATTATTACCCCATCTTTCATCAGTGCTAAAACAGAATCCATATATAGTAACCAAACATGTACTTATAACAAAAGAACTCACATAATAATTACCTTTCTAAAATTTTTTGACGTTATCCTATAATTAGAAATATCACAATAGTTTTTCATAGGTTTATATTCCCTATTCTAGGTTTTATTAAATCTAGTTCCCAAGGATATTAACAAATATTTTCTAGTGCCATCTTTAAAGATCCCGACTCTAGTAGCCTAGAGCTAATGGTTTTTTTATTACACTTTCATTAAATACAATAAATTATATTCCAAATGAAAAAATGGTTTATTAGACTTGAAGAACTAGATACATACATGATTATCATTTTAAATTGGTAATAAAATATAAGAACACAATGAATGTAAAAAAAATATGCATCCTTAAACTCATTCAAATATTCCTTATTCTTAACTGGGAGAAAGGATAAAAAATAATGGGGATATTAAATTCTTATTAAGGGAATGTGAATTGAAAAAACTATCATAGAACAAATAAGGAATAATCAATATTTTATAGTGATTAACTGAAAAGACATGTCATTTAATCATTAATGTGAGCATAAATAATAATACAGTTAGAATAAATGATGATCAAATAATGTTATATAAATAATCACATGAACTTTAAACATATCCATGGATATCATAACTATAAAAATATTCTCATGAAATTAATAACTAGTCTTATAACGATTTAATTCATAATTTTGGACATCATAAACACACAATTAAGGCCTAGTGTTAAGACATATTATAGAAATGTGTAAGGCCATACCCAAATAACAAAACTAGTTTTTCTCATGAGACCAACCAATGAGTCAAGGGGCTATAGTGGTCACCAAACATCACTTACTAAGTCCAATGAATTTATCATGTGAAAGGGGAGAATAAAAATTGAATACATAATCAACATAAACATTCATATAGAAAAACTATCGAACAAAATGTAAATATTTCAAGATTCAAACTGATCATAACCCTTCCAGAGAAAGAATAAAGATGATATCATAAAACATATCCCAAGTCAATTATAAGAAAATTAATTTTTTATTATAATTTATGAATAAAAATACCATAAAAATATCGTTAAAATTATTCTTGAAGAAAATACCCTTTTGATTTTGAAATCCAGTTGTAAAATGAAATATTACAAGAATATTAGAAAAATGTTTAATTAAAAAACCATCAAGAAAAAATTTAAACCAATAATAAAATAAATGGGTGGTAATTATGGTAGTAAAACTTTTTTATGATGATTCTATTAAAATAAAGATTAAATTCACATTTTCGATAAAATTCAAAAAATACAAAGTTTTGAAAATAAAAAGAATATTCATTTTAAAGCATTTTCTTAAAAAGTAAAATAGGGGTCAAATTTTCTTAAATAAATAATCAGATAATATTATAAATATTGTTTAAATTTTTTTAAGGAAAATATGGATATTAAATAAAAGGATTCCTCATTGAGTAGAAAAACTATTCAGTTTTCCTTAAAAACATGATTTCGATATCTTGAATGCTTAAAGATTATAAAGTCAAATCAAAATAGATAATTTCTTAAGAATAAACATAAGGGGTTAAAATATTTTTCTTTGATATATAAATCTCTTGTAATTACCCCATCAGATAATTAAACATAAATAATCTCGAATAATTTTTATATTATGAAATAAAGCCTTACTGCTTTGGTAACTTGTGCATCATAACCCTCATTGAATATATAACTAAAAATTAAATGTTAAATACCATTAATATAAAAATATCCATGATATAACATATCAGATTTTATGTATATACACCTCATAAAAATAAGTAGTTGCAAAATAAAAAATATGTCTCAATTGAGTGGAAATTGAGACGCAATCTCTCATAATGATCATACTATTGAAATGAGAATTTTATCAATTCATTTATTATGTTTATAAACTTAAAATTCCAATAAAATTAGTGAAAGTAAAACATAAAATAGTCAAAATTAATTATACCTCTAATATTACAATATCTAAGACAATAAATATGTAATATACCCTAATGAAAATGAATTGAGTTATAAAACCCCTTACCACTTGGTAATTGTAAAATAAAATCCATTTGGATAAATTAAAATGAATTCTAACATAAAATAACTTTATTTATAAAGGATTCACGATATAATATTTAAAATTTGAAGCATATACACCATATAAAATAAATTGGTTCATAACAATAAAATATACGTCAATAAAATGAAATTGAGATGGAATCCCTTACCTTAGGTATAACTCAATGCGTATTTTCATTATCATCATGAAAAATAATATTATTTTAATTATTTACCATCTTAAGAACTGTTTTCAATTTTATTATTTAGTTTGTTTTATTTATTACCATGTAATATTTAATTACATAATTAATTAATTTCATGTTGGATGTTTTGATGATATTCAGTTGATATATCCAAAATAGAATCAGTATGCTAAATATAGTAAAATATTTCACTGTTCCATTACCAAAAAAATAATAATCATTAAATTATTATTACATAAAGATCATTATATCATAAATATCATGTTAATTATTTAAATAAACTTATAAAAACCATCCATGTGTTGAAATAATGAAAGATGAATTACATTATTTTATGGAGGAGGTAATCCACATGTATACATGAGAGACATTAACATATTTCAAAGAATGTAATTTTAAGAAAATTTATGACGTGTTATTTTTACATAATTATAAATATTTTGTGATGTCCCAGACACTATTCACTCAATAGAGACCAAATTTGGTGGGCCTTATGGCCTCAATCGTGCCTCTCCATATGCCAGAGGCTGCCGACTAGCAGCTAGGTTCAATGGTAGAATAGTGGAGAGACTATACCCTCATGGTTTGAGTATAGAATAGTGTTGTAGTCAAAAAAATCAATACTGTAAGAATTTGTTGTAACTAAGTAGCTAAGTAGTAAAAATCCATCATATAAATAACCAATTAATATCATCTGTAGTGTCATATAAAATGATGATCATGGCATGTTATAAAAAATACATGTAATAAACGGAAATAGGCATCTAGTATAATACATGTTTCAAAAGTACAAAAAGAACAAAAAATAACTATCACTAGAAAGAATCATGACCAAAAGCCTAATCTTATGTTCCATTTCTCCTAGGAAAAAGTCAATCAAGAATTAACAAGTGGGAACTTTCCACTGTCCATACCTACATCCATGAATTCTATCCTAGCACCCAATTCTGGGCCTAACAAGTATTGATATAACACTAAGTAGCCCACCACCAACGATGTCTATAACAAGTATGTTCTATGCATATAAAATGAAGCAGTTTACATATATAACAGGTTTCCAAGTAAAAATTATATATGTGAAGTCATCATATCCAACAAGTTTTATTGTGATCATGAAACTAAATCCTAAGGTCAATCTATATGGAATAAAATGTATCATCAACTTTCTATTTCGCAAAATCATGTATCTGGACAACATGGGACAACATATAAGTAGTAGTGATTTTCATAGAAACAAATTAAACTAATTGAAACATGTAATCAAGATCCAAGGATTATGAATGTCCAAGGAACCCTAAAGGGTTATCAGATTGAAGGAGTTGAAATTTACATGGAATTCCTGAATATCAAGTAAACAGGTTAAACTGGATCGTTGGAGTAGGAATGTCCACGAAATCCAAGTAATTTTTATATATAGGTTCCAAGGACTAGAAATGTCTGAGGCATCTTAATAAGTCATGTAACTAGGATCCAAATAGTAGAAATTTACAAGTAACCCTTTTGGTTTTTCGGATCATAGGATTAGAAATTCCCATGGAATCCTAACAAATAATGTAAATCAATTAATTGTATCCAAGGAGTAAAAAATTACAAAAAATTATAAGTAAGTCGGATTCATGGAGTAGAAATTTATATGGCATCTAAAAAGGTTTTTAGTGCCATACTACGAACCCTCAATCATCAGTATACTCATATCATTAATTATTCCATCAATAAATTCATTAATCCCCTCATAATAATATACCATCTATTTAATTATCCATTTAATACCTTTCATATACATATGAAAAGGTTATCCAAGATACTTCCAACCTTTAATGATTCTCTTAATTTCCATAATCAATTAACAATTATACAAAGAAAAATCAAAACACCCCAAGGGTGGAATAATAGTGATAAAAGGGATAAATCCCCCCATGGGAACTTTGGTTTGAGATAAACTACCTCCATACTTATATAAAAACCGCATCATGTCTTAGCCATGAATTTATCAATTAACTTGAGGTTCAATTTATTCCGGAAGCATCGCTCGGAATGTATAGTGTGGGGAACAACGGACACAAGATATAAATAGATAAACATATAGGGAAGTTGTATACACCACCTACCTCATTTTGGTAAAAGGAAACTCATCAATTATATTCCACTTATTCTATCCAGATCTAAAAAAATAGAAGAACGGATGAATGCCCTGAAAATAGAGAATAACAGACTGCACCAAAGTAACTTCATCAAGAGAAAGACAAATAAAACATGGTGTAAATTGAATAGTTAAATCACTGGAATGCATCCCAAAATACCAATGGAGTGTGATTCTATGTCCAAATAGTATGGTTATGGTAAATCATAGGCTAGGAATCCATGGGAGCTTCAATTAGGAGAAGGGGTGTCCACTGATATAGAAAAAAACCAATATAATATGAGGGTCCAACATTTAAGGGATTAAGGGAAAATTGTTATTTACCATATAAATACTTGGTCACATAGTTTTCTCTCATTATTGGTCAAACCGTGCACCAACTATGTGCCCTTCACTATCTCATATCCCAAATCACATGGTCAAGGTGCATGATTAGAAAAGACATGTGCTGACTATGCATTTTTTTCTCTGTCAAAATGTTGATAGCACTTCTATGGGAATGTGTCCCTGATTGTGCAGTTTTATCAAACTTTTTATCCCTAGAGAGTGGGTTGGACCACCCCATGTTGTTTACTCAAAATGTGAGGCATGTTATATATTATTTCGACTAACATCATTTCCCAACTACCACCTCCAAAAACGAGGGCTATGAGCTCCGAACATACCCCAGACACCTCCATTTCCTCCATAGCATCACTATCCATTCACATTATGTCAAAAACATGTAACTAAATAGGAAATAAAATGATATCAGGGATTATTGGAAATTCAGGATCTAACGATATTATCCCTTTTAAGCTATTACTCTCAAAATTTCCCTTATATGGGGTGGTCAAGAAACATTTTAGAATAACTCTAGCCGCTGTGAATATATGTTAGCCTCCCACTCCCATTTCTTGTCCTATACAAAGCAATGATTCCATATCACACATATCATATGAACAGAGTGTCCTTACAGAACCATCATGATCTGATCAAAATATGTATAGGATGCTCCTTAAAGGAAACAACTACCTCTAACTCAGTCTCCACAAGAGGAAGAGTATGTGACGAATCAGAATGATATCAGAAAATCTGAGATATGTGAAAGATATATTGTGTGGACTAGTACCTCTAAAGTTACTTCAAATAATAAGTTATTATCCCAAATCCCTCTATAATCATAAAGGTCCCAACATAACAAGGTAATAGATTCCCTTGTTTTTTATTCTATTTATACACTAGTCTTGGAAAAACTCAGAAGAAAACTTGACTTTACACCTCAAATTCTAGTGGTCAATGGTGATGATCTACTAGTGACATCATTATATTTTGAGTCATAAATATATGTTTCATGATAAGTTGAACCTTATATGAAGTCACTTGAATGAGATGAGGACCCAATAGTGCTACCTCTCTTGCCTCTAACCAACCCAGGGGTGAATGGCACGACATGCCTTATAGGGCCACAGAATGATCAATTTGTATGGTCTCTTGGAAGATGTTATTATAAGGTAACTCGATGAGATTAAAGTTTTTATACAAAAAAAACCTCAAACCTCAAGGATTCATACTAAGAGAATGTCCTCCAAAACCTAAATTTACTGCTCAGACTAACCATTGGTCTGTGGGTGATAAACTGTACTCAGCAGCACATATAAGCCCAATGCCCTCTAAAACCCCTTCTAAAACCAAAATATGAATCAAGAGTCTATATCTGATATGATATAATGTGGAACCCCACAGATTCATATGATCTCATGAATTTAGAGCCTTCTAAGATCATTAACTAACAGAGTCTCCTGAATTGGAAAAAATGGGTGATCTTTTTTAACCATTCTGTGATCACCCATATGGATTCACTACCCTGATGTGATCTTGGAAGTAATTTAATGAAATACATGGTGACATAATCCCATTTACACCACTACTAAAAATCGGACTTTAACCATGCTAAAATTTTCAATTGTCACTGCAAAAATACTCTGACTACCAGAGTGTAATTAAAATCTCTAGTCTTTTATAAGTTCTATAAAATTGCTAATAAAATAACCCTTTATTAATGATTTCAATATTGATAATAAAGGGTACGTTTATCATTGCCATTAGTAGCACTAATAAAGGGAAATATTTCAGTGTTTTGTTAAATTTAAAGTAAACTGCAAAAGTAAGAATAAAAGAAAAAAATAGGTTATAAAAAAATAATTCAAATGAAATAAAATTTACAACAAAAATAAAAGAAAGAAAACCCAATATTATATACATTACCACATTTTTAACATGATTAATTAAAAATTATCACATACATTAAAAACATTAATGTTCCTTTTTCTTTGGCCCTCGACCCGCAGGTATACTATAGTTTAACAAACCACCCCAACTCAAGAAAAATAATAAACCTGTATAAAAAAATTATAACATTAGTACTACTATAAATAAATATAATAAACTCAAATTTCCAATTTTAAACTAAACTTTGAGTCATAATAGGAACATAGTGTATTGGACTGAGTTCTGTTTGATTCATGCATATCACACCATTTCTAGTTCGTCTTCATGAATTTTCTCTACAAAAATTATATGAATAATTATAAGATTAAAATTATAATTAAACTAATTATGCAATATTAGTTAAAATGATGAGAAATAAACTTGAGCATGTTTTATCAGTTTTGGTGATGTGATGTGTGTTTTAAAATATAATGGCACTTATATATTGAAAGTTACACATCGAGTCATGCCAACCACATCGTGTGTCATATTAATGTGTGGTCAATTTATATAAGTCACAAATGACTTATGGGTCATTTTACTAAATTGTCAAAAAAAATATTAATGTATTTTCTCAGTTCTGATTATGTCACTATTGTTTTTTTTACTAAAATTCCATTTCCTACTGAAAAGAAGCACTTTGAGACAAAACAATCACATCGAGTTTCTTTTTGATTTAAAACTAATTAATACACATCCAAAATGACTTATTAGTTGTTTTAAAAAATTATCAATACAATCCTGGTGTTTTCCTCAATTTTATGTGACACACTTTTTGAACTAAAATTTCAATTTTAAATTGATAACAGACAATTTGAGTTATACCAGGCACATAATTTGTTGGATTTAAGAGAGGTTGATTTATAAATTTCAAAAATTTCTTATGGATCATTATCCTAAATTATCAAAACAATCAAAATTCTTTTTCTTAGTTTTGAGTTTTTCACTTATATTTTTTATTAAAATTAATGTTATTTTTAAATAAAAAGACACACATGGAGTCATATTGGTCACACTGTGAATCAGATTAAGGTTTCGATAATTCCTAAATTTCAAAACTGACTTTGAAATATTTCTTATAAATTATCAAAATAACATGAATTCTTTTTCTTGGTTCTTAGTATATCACTTTTCTTTTTTTCTAAAATGTCATTTTGAACTAAAAACATTAACTTTGATTCATACTAGTCTCATAAAATTTCGGCATGATGTGATCTTGATTTTCTCACTTCAAAAATGACCTATGAATAATTTTATTAAATTATCAAGAAATTATATGTATGTTTTCCTTGTTTTTAGTGAGTGACATGCTTATTAATCTAAAATGTCAATTTAAAGAAGAAAATATAAACTTTGATTTATACCAGGAACATCATGCATCTTATTGAGGTGTGGATGGTTTATATGCATAAAAAATGACTTCTTTATAGTTTCCCTAAAGTATAGAAAAATATGAATTCATTTTCTTATTTTTGACTATATCACTTGTATTGTTTACAAAAATTAATGTCAATTGAAAATAAAAAGACATACTTGGAGTCATATAGAGCTCACCATGTATTAGATTGAGGTTTGGATGATTCATACCCATCTCAAATGATATATAAAGGACATATGGATCATTTTACTAATTTATCAAATAAAAATAATTCTTTTTATTGATTTTGAGTATGTCGGCTATGTTTTTTACTAAATTTAATGTCAATTTTAAATAAAAAGACACACTTGGAGTCATACTGGAAACATTGTGCATAAAACTAAGGTTTTTATGATTCTAACATGTAATAAATGACATTTGGATCATTTTTATAAATTATAACACTATATGAATGTGTTTTCTTGGTTTTGAGTATGTATCTTACCATTCTTACTAAAATTAATGTTAATTTGAAATAAAAAGATACACATTGAGTCATACCGGTCACGTTGTGCATCAAAATGATGTGATTATGATTCCTACATTCCACAGATTACTTATGAATTGTTTTCCAAAAGTACCGAAAAGGATCCAAATTTTTTTTCTTTGTTATGAGTACTTCACTATTCTTTTTTTAAAAATTGTCATTTTAAATTGGAAACATGTACTTTGAGTCTTATTGGTCACATCGTGTGTCAATCTAATGTGACACTAATTCATATACACAAAATATTACTTGTTAACCATTTTCCTAAATTATTGAGATAATATGATGGTGTTTTATTAGTTTTTATTGAGTGACACACTTTTTGAACTAAAATGTATATTTTAAACTAATAAGAGACACTTTGAGTTATATTGTGAACACCAAGAATCAAATTTATGTGAGTCTGATTCCTACACATCAAAAATGACATACATGTCATTTTTATAAAATATAAAAACAATATAAATTCATTTTCTTCGTTTTTAGCATGTCACTTTTCTTTTTTACTAAAATTAGTATCATTTTTAAATAAAAATACATGGTTGGAGTCATGCTGGGAACACCATGTATTAGATTGAGGTGAGGCTAATTATTACACATCTAAAATGAATTATAGATCATTTTCTTAAAGTACCAAAACAATTAGAATGTATTTATTTGTTTTGAGGATGTCACTTGTCATTTTTACTAAAATTAATGTCATTTTTTAATAAAATGACACACTAGGAGTCAAACCGATAACATTGTGCATCAGATTGTGGGGATTATGATTTCTACATCTCAACAATGACATATGGATTATTTTCATAATGTATCATAAAAATATTAATTCATTTTATGTTTTTTAGTATGCTACATTTGTTTTTTACCAAAATTCTATTTTAAACTGGAAACACGCACTTTGAGTAACACTAGTATCATCATGAGTTATTTTGATGTGAGACTGATTTATACACATCATAAATGACTTAGGAATATTTTTACAAAATTTTCAAGACAATTTGAGTGTTTTTTATTTGTTTTTTTATTAAAACACTTTTTGAAATAAATTGTTAATTTTAAACTATTAATGGACACTTTGAGTTATATCAGGCACACTGTGTCTCAAATTTAGGTGTGACTAATTCCTAATTCTCAAAAAGGAATGATGGATAATTTTCCAAATGTATTGAATTAATTTGAATTTTTTTATCTTTTTTGAGTATTCCACATCTCTTTTATGCTAAAATTAATCTCAAATTTAATTAAAAAGACACACATAGAGTCAAGCATGGAATATCCTATATCAGATTGAGGTATGACTAATTTAAACATCTCACAAATGACTTATGAATCATTTATTTAAAGTATCAAAATAATATAAATGTGTTTTATTAGTTTTGAGTATGTCACTTGTTTTTTTACTAAAATCAATGTGTATTTTAAATAAAAATACACACATTGAGTCATACTAGTCAGACATTGTGGTTGATTAAGGTTTAGATCATCCTTATAAGTTCAAAGTAAATTATGGATCATTTACCTATAGTATCAATAAAATATGAATTTGTTTCCTTAGTTTTGAGTATGTGATGTTTTTTTTTGAATTAAAATCTAAATGACAACATAAAAATATAGTTTGAGACATAACAAGAAAACAATGTATCGAATTGAGGGGAGATGATTGTGTATGTGATGTTTTTATCTCTTTAAACTATCTAAAAAATCCATAATCAATAGAATATGTTCCATTTAGATGAAATGGGAAAACCAATGCTACCTAAAATAACTCATCACAAAGAAACATGTTCTCTCTTTTTTGGATTGTTACAGACAATTGAAAGAAAAATATTACATTCAAAAAAGATATCTGAAAAAAAACAAAATATTTATAAAAAAATGATAAGGAAATTAAATTAAAAATAATATATAAAATAGGGAAAAAATTAACTAAATAAGTATTTAGAATTTACATTTTCTGAATGTATGTATACATTCTAGATATATTTCCTTATCATCATTATCTCAGTTATTACCTTGAAGGCTAATCTCTCATGAGCATGAGGTGCATCGAAACATCCACCCCAACTCTAGAAAAATAATCAAGTTTTATAATAAAAAATTTATTTTGTTATTAATACTATAAAGAAATAAATTTAACTTCAAAATGAAATAATAAATTAATAAAATGTCACCTTTAAACAGAAACCATGCAATTTGGGTCAAACCTCATACATTGTTTAATGGATTGAGGTATAGTTGATTCCAATATGTCATTAATGATTAAGGGGTCATTTTTTAAAGAATATAAATAATACTAATGTATTTTATCATTTTTGAGTATGTTAGATGTTCTTTTTACTAAAATATCAATTTTAAAATCAAAAAAAACAACTTGAGTAATACCCATCACACCATGCATCAAATTTATGTTCGGTCAATTCCTATATGTTAAAAATGAATTATGGATCATTTTACTAATGTTTGAATATAATATGCACTCATCATCCTGGTTTTGGATATTTTGAAAAGTGTGACAAACAAAAATGTCATGTTTCTATTTAAAACTTGTACTTTGGGTCATATTTCCCACATCAACCCTTTGATTTATGTGAGGTCAATTCATACATGTGGAAATTGAATTACAGATCATTTTCTTAGTGTTTTAAAACTACCTGAGATCATTTTCAATTATACGACTACGGGATGTTTTTTTTAAACTAAGATGAAACATTTTTATTGATAACATCTACTTCGAGCCATACCGAACACACCATGTTTTGTATTGATGTGTGGTCAATTCCAACAAGTAAAATATTAATTTTGGATCGTTTTACAAAGTTAGATAACCATCAAAGATTTTTTTTTCTATTTTTTGACTAATTTATGCATTTTCTAAACTAAATAACATTTTTTGTATTTAGAACATGTACTTTGAGTCATACCAACCATATCAGGTGTCAGATTGATGTGAGGTCAATTTCTACATGTGATAAATGAACTGTGGATCATTAAACTACTGTTTGAAAAAAATACGATATTTTTTACCCAGTTTTGAGCATGTGATGTGTGTGTTGTACTAATGTATTAATTTAGCAAAATAAGTATTAGATAAAATTATGATAAAATTTACTAAAAAATTAGAAAAAATGATGATAAAATTAAAAAAATAATTAGTATGAAGTCACCTCTTCTAGATGTACTTATAGAGTCTAACACCATGTATTTTTCTCATTCATTTATAAAAAAATTGATTTCATCCATTATAAATTTCCTTGGGAAACTGATCAAAAAAATATATGATAATTTTGATACTAAAGTTTCACATCGCAAATGTATTTTGAAGGTTATAAACCATACTATATAGAAAACATATTAGGTAATCACTTAAATTTGATGTCGACAAACATTCTGGAACTCATGTATGTTTCCTACTCATCACTAAAAAAATTTACTTCTTCTTTTGACTATGAAGGTTTTCAAAAATATTGGTAGTATATAAAATATATATATATATATATGATTAATAAATATACTTAATGAAATTGTAATTACCTTAAAAATTACATGTTTGTTGATGTTGTTCGTTTCATGATTTATAATCTCTCTCATAATTTTACAAACACAATAAACAGAATAACTGATATTATCTTTCTTCAGACTCTATAGAAGAAATGAAAAAAAAAAGTATATTGTTTTAAAATATGTTTTAATATTTAAATATTTAAATATTTACATTAATTTTTTCCATTTTAATTAATCCATAGGCTTCTTATATTCTGTCACCGACATCATTCCATGATTTAACCTATATTTAGTTATTTTCATATCATAACTAAATTATTGTTAAAACATAGCCTAAAACATATAATTCAATGTTTATATAGAAAATATTGATTTCAGTGTATTAGAAATTCAAAATATACATCATGTTTGGTTGGTTTGTTGGATATCCTTGCATTGGATCAAAAAACTAAATATTTTTGGTGTCCATGTTGATTGTGAATAGAATCTAGTGTTTCACAAAAAATAAAAACAAATAATGAAAAATAAAAATATATTTTTTGTGATTAGATTTTAGAGTTTTACACATTCATTGTAGGCATCAATGATAGTATGACATCTATTATTTTTTATCAAACACATCATTTAGCACATTTTTTATTATTAATTTATTCCTTATCCAAAGAAGTTTCTAGCATAGAAATGATACCCAGATTAATGAATCTATATCATGCTTCGCCCAACATTCCCTTAATATAGTATTATTATAAACCTCTATAGAAAAAATGAATAGTTATTAATGTTAATGAAAATATTCGATTATTTTTTTGATAGACCTATTATATAAATGTACCTTATACATGTATTCAAAACTGAGACTCCCATCCATTCAAACTTTTTAATCTCATTTATACTCTTAAGACTGAAAATTTCGATAATGAAACATCAAAATATTTCTTATTCATGTGGAATTTAATACATATCTCCATATTTAAATTTTGTCTTTTAATTATGTTTAAATGATAATAAATGTTGTAGTCGAACGGGAAAGGAGAATATAAATTCATAAATCCCTTTGGAATTATTGGTCAATGCACTATATTGTCTTGATCTGATGTTTCATTTCCCCACATATTTGTCCATCTATAATACAATAACTCCCTTCATCCCTTTTTTCATCAACTATTATAGGTTTTTCATATGATGACATTTATTAAAGGCGTACCTTCAGTATCTTTATAAGATTATATAGTCATGCTTTGAAAGTTCCAATAGTATCATTGAATGTTGTAATATCTAGATCACCAAGTAGAATAGGAAACTCAACAGTCAACTCTTGATCTATGTCAATCCCCAATATCATACGATATATTGGGAGTTATTTATTGTATAGCACGTATCTCAGGATATTATACACTTTAACCCTCACAAAAAGGCGGTGAGTGGGAGTTGATAGAAAGAAATCACATTAAACATTATCCAATAGAATTTTAGTAATATTAAGTTATCATAAGTCATTTGATTCAAATTTAGGATAAATAGAGATGAAAAAATTTATTACCTTGATTAAGGTTTGTATATTAGGGTAATGTCAAACATCAATGCTAGCGAGTTCATTTGGTTGTTTATGTGCGGATATTGTTCCACTGTTTGTTCACTTTGATCCTTTATCATATACTAGTATTCCAAACCTGACCAGAAGATAATATCTTGTGAAGAATCTATTTGTTCCTTTAATCCTTTCATCATAATATATTTATCTTCTTTTTTTTCTTCTTCATATATGTTCACGGTGACACTCTAAAACCTACTCCTCTAACCCGACCATATTGTTCTAGACGATACAAAACAACTGAAAGTAATTTTTATTCTTGTACGGTCACTGCTAATTCTTGTGACTAAACTGTATAAATAACATATGAACATAAATATTTACTTTTATGTAATAATATTATAAATAATAATTAATGACTATTATTTCATACTTAAACATGTTTCTCTTGCTGTTTTTTATGAACTATCTAACCCTCCTTATTTAAGCGAGCCTCCTTCTATATCACATGAAGTGTGATGTAAGTAGATTCAGATTTTGATTCATTAATCCTCATATAAAAAAGAAACATATATTGTTTCTTATTATATAAAACATTTATTTTTTTAAAAATACATACAAATTTATTTTCTAGTGAAGCATACCTCATCGTTGATTTGGGATAGGGGTACATTGGCTTTGATGCATGTTCTTTATTTTAATAACTCCTTTTATATTTCATAAATTAAATATTTTGAATCAAATTGGATAAAATAAATACTTTCAAATAATATATCGTAAACTATAAAAAACCTGAAATTATTTATCATCATGATGACCGATGAAATTGCTCCACGTTTTCTATTTTATAATGAGTGAATAAGTATGTAGAGGGTGGGGATTTACATTCTCCTAAGCGTCCCTCATATGAAATTTGGTAAGAAGAGTCTAGAAGCCTCTATGGGACTTTCTAATGTCCATTAAGACATATTTCTTAAGGAAATCATCTAAAATAGACAATCTCTACATTTAATAATGAAAATTAAATCAAATTTTCATTATGTAATTTTTTGTTGATATAAAGAAAGGTTATCATAACATTACCATTATATCTTACCAAAGGGTTTCCTTTATTATAGTTTGGAAATAGTACCACACCTCTATATCAATCAGCACATGCATCCTTATTATGACCCCAACATAACTAATGAACATTGACTTATTGGGGTTAACAAGTTTGTTGCATTAATTCTATCCAACCTTTAATTTTATACCCTTACATATTGAATTGATAATTTTATTCATCATTGTGATGTTATGTCGTTCTTGATATTTTTTCCACATGTTGTTGATCCCCTAATATTTTTTCAGTTTTAGTCTCAACAGCCTTTTCTTCCCCAAGATTGGTAACTTCATCATGTTTAGAAGATATTTCTTGCATGGGTATTAAAATATTGAATTTATATTATTTTAATATATTATAGAATAGATAATATTATGGGGAAAATCATAGTATATTAAAAAAACATTAACCTTCCCATTGAACTCTCTTTTTTTAAAAGTTAAAGGGATTTGGATCCTATGTTGATATTAAAAATCCCCTCTTTTTGGTCCCCTCTAACGTACATGACATTGTTTACATTGGGACCACCATAAAATTATTGTGATCTCTTAATAAAAGGTTTATCTTAAATTGAATTTTCATATGAACCTAAAGGTATTTTAGTTGTCCATAAGAGAAGGGACCAATTCTTCTTTATTGGATCTGACAAAAAAAATAATTTCACTACTTGTGATTCCATTTTGAATGAGTTTTCTTTTTCCCCTTACACACTGAAATTTACCTTCATTAAGACCATTTAATCAAATCCTGTTGAACTACTATAGTCAATCCATTTTCAATAGAAAATTATAACTTGAAATGTTTTATAATCTAAATCATATAATAGTTCGATAATATAGAAATATGAAAATTTTTAATAAATTGGATTTCTATCCTTAGAACCATATATATGCATCTCTTCAATGATATGTGTAACTCCACTATTTTACATTGTACATTAGTCATTATGTTTTTTATATAACATAAATACATTGAAAAAAAGTGTAAGATATAACATTTTCATTTGGTCCTTTAGCTTTCCAATGAAGTCATTCAGCGATTAAGTTATTATTTATGGATAAATCATTATAAATATGTTCTCAAAAAATCCGATAAACTATTCATTATGTGTATTTGATATCAATCATTTAGGCCTTTTTGGATTCAAATATCTAAGAATATATTTGTGTTCTTTAACATATGGATCAACATCTTTACTATTATGTAAAATCTAAATGTGCTCTTTCTCCCTTTATGTGATGGTAATTGTAATCATAAATTTTTTAAAAATACCTTCACCCATATGGCATCCATTGTGACCAAACACTGGGAGACTAATACTATCAACATATGATAGGCAACTATATTAAAATTCAATATCTTCTTCAACAATACACTATTATTCAATACAACCTTCTGTCCAACTTTGATTCTTGACATACCCCTTAAAAATATTCATATATCATTCAAAGGGGTACATGCTTCTATAATGGACTGGACCACGTATTTGAACCTATATAAAAAATTGAACCATCATGTGGACTATTATATCAATGAATTATAGTGTGAATAATATCTCTAATTCACATAATATAACTGCAATGTCCTTATTTATGAATTCCAACATCAACAGGTGCATAACATTATATCATATGGATTCGAAAAAAGATTAAAAATCTGGTTAATATGTTTTGTACATTTTTAGGATGAATGAGACATGGAGAAATGATCGTAAAATCATACATCAAAACATGAATTTAATGTGATTTGTATCCTTATAACATCAAATCATTTATTGAAATGAAATTCTTATTATTTGATAAATACCCCTCTACAAATTTTATACAATTATGGAAAATGAATAATTAAAATTTTTTCTTGTGTGGATAGATTTTAAGAGGCTAGAGGAAGAAAATTACACTGTTTACCCTTCATTGGATCCAAATATTCCATTATCCCCACGTCAATCATGTCAATCCTAGCCTTTATGTCATCATTTTGAGGAATATTTAGTAAAGTGCCAATAACATTCTCAAATACATTATTTCTACATACATGACATTAATAAAATATCTAAAGTACAAAAAATTCCAATATGGTAATTCAATGAAAATTGATCTCCTTTTCCAACCTAATTTCATATTGTTTTTTGAAAATGGTTTTCTGAAAATAGTGTCGATATATTTTACATTATCGAATAGGTGATTGCCTATTATTATTATATAGTGTTCTAGATTTCCGGTATCCCAGTCAAATGTTTTTATCCAGGGTTAGTATTTATGTTGTAAATGTAAAATATTTCTAATGACCTAAAAACACAGTCTTCAATGATTTTTCAACCAAACTGAGTATGTGCATTAACCACAAATAGGGCACCGCAATATTTTATTACGGCTATAACTTAAAAAAAATTCATAATTGTGAATGTCATTTATCGTACCGTACAACATGACCCTTGATTTTAATTGTTCACTTATAAGAGAATCATACATTATAAAACATGTATCCTACAAAAATTACAGATCTGTGACCAATGTAACCAAATAGACATCAATATCATTACTAGATTTCTTTGGTTAAGATATAAGTAGAGACGGAATATATTTTTTTTCTTAATTCATAACCATGGATGTATGCTATAATTTACTAACATGATGGTATGTGTAATATGAGTACTACTCCTTACACTAAAAGTATTTATTCCATATACAGATAATGTACGACATATGTTTCATAACACATTTCCAAATTTAGGATAATCGTAGGCAATTTTCTTCCACTGAGGAGAGTGTACTAGAAGATGTAGTATCCTATATCTAATTATTTTATTTTCATTCTATTAAAATTATCTCATTGTTTCCCGATATACAAATATTCTTATAAATAGTGGAATAATAGGAATGTACCGTACTTATTTTGAAGGAATTGATTCATCTTACTTGTGTCAATTCATTCTATACATAAAAAATTTTATGAGTGATTCATAGTTCTTTCTAAATAATATAAAATCATTTGTTCAAGAATTTATTTTGTTTATAGATCATTCCCACTTAACGTAGCATTAGTTTAACATCATATGTTCGACATGGAATTTCGTTTTATTCTGTTATAATATCATTCAAGAGACCAAGTAGTTCGGTGAACTAGGTGTTTCTCTATCCACTTTCTACTTTCAAATTATATAACTTCAATATAGCTAACAATGTTGTGTATTTAGAAAAATCAGTATACAATAGGCTCTTACCATATATATTTAACTTCTCAAACAACTTGGGAAAATCGTAATGGTCATCTTCAATTTCCATTTTATTTTATTCTATGAATTCCTTATCATCATTTACACTAGTATTCACATCAAATGATATATAAACCATAGTATCATCATAATCAATGTAAAAATTTATTTTTCCCTTTTATTTAGTTCAACATTAATAACTCTGATCTATTTAGTAATAATTTAAATGTTCTTCTACATCTTACAGACTATTTTTTCTGGAATAACAGCAATGTAAACATGGAAAAAGTATTTGAGAAGCGTTTTATGCATTCTCTATTGAAAACTTGATAAACTCTTTAACTCCATATTTTTTCTCTTTTGTAATAAAATTAATGAGGATCTATATTCAATTCATATCTATCTTATTTGATTTATAAAATATTCATTTTATACAATAAATAAATAAATACACATTATATTTTCATAATCAAAGGACAAAGTTATAGATAATTATAATAAGGGGAAACCGCCATTTTATTGTTTCAAATAATTTATTTATTCTTTGAAGGAAATGAGTAATTGAATTTAAGAAAATAATTACTCCATCGATGGTAGGTTTTATCCTCTGAATTAATCCAAAATGACACTTGTACCTAGTATAGAATTACTACTACTCAGAGTAATTCAAGAAACATAGATGCATATACCGAATATATGGGGGATGAGACTCAAGTTATAAAATGAAATAATAACTATTCGTTAGATAAAGTTGATGAGTGTGATTGTTGTATCCTTAAGTCGTTATGTTCATGTTCTGGGAGTAGGCGAAGCACGGGACAAAATTTCATAGTTTTTTTCTTAAAGGAGAAAAAACAATAACAGTAATCTAATCCCTACAAGAGACTCCTTGATTGGCCTGATCGAAAGAAGTCTTAACTTGTAATTTCATGAAACCAATGGATTAAACTATTATTGATGATAGAGGTGATGTTGAATTTCATGTTACTCCCTTTTTCTATAGATTTTTCTAGACCATTTACTACAGTAATACCGACAAATATATTGGTACAATAACACCCTAACAAACCCCTATTTTAAAAATATTAGAGTTATCAATATTAGGTATATTTCATATATCCTAAAATATCAAAAAAAACCATAAAACCATTTTATTCAAAATAAAACTTCCCAAACAAGAAATACAATAATAAATTTAATTTATAAACTATTAAAAACTCATTAAAATATATCATTTAGTAAAAAATTATGTATATATGAAAATAATAATCTGTTTAATATAGAAAAATGAGATTTATTCAATAATAATAACATTTATCACTTTAAAAATCTAATTTATAATTTGTCTCAAGAATCAACCAACATCAACTCTTTCTTTAAAATATTAAATTACATGATAAGAATAATTTAATAAAAAATTTATGTATCATTTATACTAAAAAGTATCATTTTTTGAATTCATTATACGTGGAAATCATAAAATTTAAATATATAGATTAAATCTAAAAATACAAATATAATTTGAAATTTTTGATATTTCTCACTTTGAATATGTTTTAAAAATGATATAATTCATAAATATCTTTTTAATATATCCAACAGAACTTTGGAATATTTAGTAGGAATAGAAATTTAAAATCCTTTTTTCTTTAACTCATTTTTTAATTGAATTTGATTTCCAAAAAAATCAAAATTATATGAATTTTCATTCAACTACAACAAGTATGAAACATCATAAAAAAGAATGTGAATGGGTAAATTCATAAATTATAAATAACTAGAAATGGAAACTCATCAAATAAAATATAAGGGATTTTTATGGACCCCAAATCCAAAATTAAATCACATGTCAATCTTAAAAAACATTGTAATAAATCACAAAGCAGACTAAATATATTTTAGATATTCAAAATCACTAAATGAAAAATGTGAAGGATGGTAGACATAGACATGATATTTATACAAAATTTCTCTATGAAAAAACAACTAATTCAACGATAGAATCGTGTAAAGCATTATAAAATTTTAAATATATGCTATTCATCTTAGAGATACTAAATTTCTATTCAATTGAAGGACCAGGCTAAATTCACATTACTCTAGTTCATAGAAATAAGATTAACTATTAGTCTATATGACCAAAAGAAACTCAAATTGTGTTTGGTGAGAAATTTCACCCAACATTAACATTGAATGATAATTGAATTGAAATTATCCAAGATAAATTTGAGAGAATTTAATCTATGATATCTTGAAATGAAGAAATATTGTGGGGATTCATCTAATCAACAAAATACCACATACAAACACTAGAAATCATCTTCCCTGTAATGAATGAAAGAATAACTGGATGACTTCCAAAAAAACTAGTTTAGGGAAACATATTAACGAATAATAAATTACCAATTTTATAAATATTAATTAAAAGAATAAATAATATTTTGAATATGATGTTCCAAGGAGATTACATCATAAAAACAATGAAAAAATATTTAAGAAAGATGTGGAAATTTTAAGTAGAGTTAGAACATATTGGGGAAACTTTCCCCATAACTAGAAGAGACTTGATAGTGACTATATAGGTTTATATAATCTTTTACTTCATAATTAAAAATTAAGAAAGGGGATTAACCTTCTATGAAGATTGGTAAATTTATGGTCTAATCATAAGGAGATGAATGAAAGATAGATTCCTATGAAGAAGATAAAAATCAAAGGATCACAATTCAATATATTTAATATGAGTCAACAGATAACACCAATATTGAAGGTATAAATTTTCACAAGGTTAATATATATAATGAACATCATAAAATTAAATAAGGATATAATTAGATATATGATTGAGGTGAGATAATCGGAAAAATATCAGTCGAAGATGGAATTCGGTGTGTTGGGACATGTCATTGCTATTTTTAATTTTATTAGAAAAAAATCTCAAATTATAATTTCCAAAACCTTAATCCATCCCTATAAATATTATATATGGTTGGAAACACCAACCCAAATAAAATTTCAAGGGATCATCAATCCATAGAATGAACCTTTCAAACCCCAATATATGTATCTGGACAAGATGGAGTTGTTCTCAGTCTACACAAAAGCCAAATAACAAATGGAGAGGAAAAAAAGGCCATTAATCCTTCTTAGATATCAAATTATAGTTTCATATCTAAGGATAAAAGAATAAAACTATAACCTAATAAAGTAGAATAATATTCTTAATCCATAACCTAATAATTATTTCATAAGAAGCTCCCAATGTTAATTTATAAAGGAGACTCCACCGGTGAAACACCCCGAGAAATTATGAGATAGGTTATTTTTAATTTCTTTGATGTTTTTGATATACGCTACACTAATATTAGCTTGGACTATACAAAAAATTGTATTATCTTGTATTACATGCAACATTATTCATGTCTTGTGTTACACACAATTTCAAGTTCTTTTGATAGAATTCATTTCACGCAACACTAAGAATAGATTATGTTCAATTTATAAAAGAACTAAAGTTGGATTATGTTATACAGAACACCAAATGAATATTTCACTATATGAAACACTAACTTGGATTGTGTTACACGCAAGAGCGACCTTCCTCGATAGCTTGCACTGTATACAATACCAAGTTTCAATAAACAATGATATATTATTAAAATACTATTATGGGATATAAATTAGCTATTATGAATAGTATTGACCACATTTTTGATTTTATATAACATTAAAATTCATCTCATATATTTTCTAGAACATGACATATGAACAAAATAAATTTTTCAGATAAAAGTTCTTTTCAAAAAAATTGTTGTTTTGCCACCTTTTGATGGAGTACCCATTTTAAATCTAGTTATTAGCAAATTTTCATAGTAAATTGGTCAGAATAATCTTCTCCTTTTAGTGAGGAATATAAAAATATACTTTGGTTGAATTTTTCATATTCTTTGGATAAGTTTCATTTTTTCGATGAATAGTGAAAATTAAAAAAAAATTATTAAATAGTAAAATTATTTTTTGGATTTGTATTAAATTTTAATCTGTTCATTTTTATCCAATTATGGTTTTTGAAAATTATTTTATAGATGATTTTAATATAAAAACATTTTCTATTTTAAAAGGGTCATTTTTTCAAAAACTATTTTTCGTGAAATTTTAACAGTTTTATTTTAAATTAAATTCTAAAACTTCTTTGTATTGAATTTTGAAAATTGGATGTCAAATTTGTATTTATTAGGTCTAAATTCGATAAGTAGTTCCCTTTTATTTTTTAACAATATGAATAGTATCCATGGTAAATTTTATTAACATGGTAAAGGGTAAATTTGGTAATTTAGGTAAGAAATAAAATTATAGTGACCATAAAATGATAAAAACAAATAAAAAAATTATTTGATGAATGTAATTAGAACCTTAACACTTTAGGATATAAATTATGTCATTTAATGGACACTTGTCCATGAAAATGATTAAATAATTTTTAAATCAAAGAAATACACAAACTGCCATTTTCTTTGTCTTTAATATCAATTATGCATCCACAAATGGAAAAATGGGTGGTATCAAAAAATATATATTGTAATTTTTAACTTAATAAAAATATCTCCCTACTATAAATTTATTTTTTACATTTTGGGGCCATTTGGGAGATATTATGGTATTTATAATATTTTATTTCATGAAAATTTATAGATGTCACATTCATGTTTAAAAAAATATATCATTTTTAAAATAAGGATTTAAAGAAGCTAAATTAGATTATAAATATGAATTTTTAAGATAAAATATTTATATTTATCATGGTAATTTCATTTTAATTTCTAGGAAATAAATATTTACCTTAATGTTTTATATATAGATGATGCAGAAATTATTTAATTACTGAAAAATCAATAAACTAATTTTTAATAAAATGATAATAACTATTATAGGGAAAAATAAATTTACCAAGTTTTATTGTTAGATTATATATCTACCATAACCATCCAATGGTCAATTTATTTACCATTTTAAGTCATATGGAGTAGATTAATTTAATTATTTTATTTTAATTAAAGTAATGTTAAAATTGTCAAATTCATACTTTAATAAGTATAAAATTTTTAATGTTGGATTTTCAACAAGATAAATTAGTATACATATATTCTTATGAAATATGGTAAATTTTTATTCCTAAAATTATTTTACTTTAAATTTTTCATCATCAAATAATTATATTAAATAATTACGCAATATTGATGTAGTAATTATTTGGTTAAGGGAAATATCAAATAATTGTTATTAAGAATATTGAAATAAATATATTTTTGGGATAATTAATATGTAAAATTAATTTTATAGATAACCATGACCTCATAGTAATATAATAAAATAGTTTTTGAAAAGTTAATTTATTATATTTATATTTTAAAAAATCAATAAATTGAATAGTGTCAAAATTGACACTTTTGATTATTTATCAAAATAGTGTTTTATTAAATTATTTAAAAATAATAAAACATTTTTGTCACGACCCGCCCTCGGGGCCCGTGCCATGACTACCCCAAGCCCGCCTTCCATAAGCCAGGGGCTGGCGACTAGCACCAAGGCGTAAAATCCCAGTAAAAAGGGAAGGCATTGCCTTAATAAAGTAAACAAGCACCTCAGAGTAACAAGCGGAAGTAAAGCAGTACACAAAACTAGAACAACTGTGCTGAAGTAAAAGGGCCGGAAATACAAGCCCAACTGTAAAGTAAAGTACAACTCGAAAGGGAAAAACAGCAACTGAAAGTACAAGCGGCTCCTGGGACGTCCTCCTCGATTCCTACCTGAAGGGTAGGTACAGATGGCTCAGCTCCTGGATCGTCCACCACGGATCCTACCTGAAGGGTAGGTACAGATATCTCCACAACTCCTCGGGTCCAACTGTCCGCTCCGAGCACGTCCCGCTCAGTGGTCCTCCTCCGGGTACCGACCTACTCCGTAAGCCTCAACCGCAGTCAGCGATGTCCGTCCTCTGCAACCAACACAACGAAGTGCGGGCATAGCCCGTGTAGGGGTGAGTATAAGATACTCAGTAGGGACCCCGAGACCCCCCGAAGGTCTCCTGAAATCCACAAAGGATAAACCACAAGAAGATACAATCACAAAGTAACACCCGACGTTGATTAGGTATATGCCCATACATATACCTATGTCACCAATTTCCGTTCGGCTCCAACACCGAGCCCAAGAACAACCCAATCCACAAAGAATAGTAAACAGTAAATCCACACATGTTAACTGTACAAGTCCACACAGTTTATAACAAGTTTATGAAATCAACGGATAACCATTACCTAGGTATATGCCCATACATATACCTAAGTTATCAAGCGACCCATCTCAATCATGAGGAAACACAAAGATCATTGACTCAGCTCAAACCAGGATTCTTATTATCGAAACCGTAACTACTGAAGAGCTCCGTCTCTAGAGTGTACAGTGGTCCTGTCACGACTCCGAGGTACTGCTCACTAACCTAAGACTGCTGAGGTACTCCTGCTGTCGAGTACTGCGGGTTTGCGGCCAACTACCGGGCGCTCCGTCCGCTGAGGGTCTGTCGCCAAATACCGGGTGCTCACCCAAATAGCCTACTGAGGTACTCCTCCTGTCGAGTACCGCGGGTTTGCTGCCAACTACCAGGCGCTCCGTCCGCCGTGGGTCTGCTGCCAACTACTGGGCGCTCCGTCCACTGGGCTAGTCGACTCACTCCAAGTCGAGTCGGTCAAGCAGTCGTCAGGTCTCAGTCGGCTACACGGTCTCCGTACTCCGCACGCACGTCTCCACCGTCGCGGGTCTGTCGCTACAACCAAGCACACACACTCCGTAGAGTATCGCGGGTCCGCCGCTACAACCAAGCGCTCCACCGCCAAGGGTCTGCTGCTGCATCCAAGCGCACCACCACTGTCAAGTACCACGGGTCCGCCGCTACACCCAAGCGCTCCCCCGCCTGCTCGTCTCCGGGAGGGTCCACTCCACGAGCTACTGGTCGATACTCCAAGTATCTCAAAGTCCAACGAAGAAGTGACACATACGTCCGCTTCGTCAAAGGAGTCTCAACGCACCAGACGGCGCGTCAATCGGACGCCCGGTCTGTGAGTTATTAGCCTTTTCGTCCCGAGGGCCCGGTTGGTTTCGTGAGCGAACCAAACCCAGCCATATCTCAACTGTATCCAAAACTCGGGCGGAGTATGTCAAAAGTTCCGTACCACTTAGAGGATTCCATCAAAGTCGACGGCACGTCAATCGGACGTCCGGAACTCAAGATATGAGTGTTTCCGCTCCGAGGGCCCGGTTGGTTTCGTGAACGAACCAACCCGGCCGTACTCCACCTGCGTCCAAACCTCGGGCAGAATATACCAAAAGATCCGTCTCACTAAGAGGAACTTATCAGAACTGACGGCACGCCGTTCCGACGTCCGTAGCTCAAGATATGAGCGTTTCCGCTCCGAGGGCCCGGTTGGTTTTGTGTACGAACCAACCCGGCCGAACCCAAAGTATCCGAAACTTTGAGTGAGTTATACCGAAACGACCGTTTCGATCCAAGGATCGCGTAGCCGCAGACGGTTCGTCATTCGGAGGCCCGTAGCTCAAGTTACGGGCAAATAACTGTTCTGGTTCGAGAAGGAAGGGGTCCGGGCCGACCCGGCCGGTTCGGCCGGCGGCGCGCGACGACGCGCGGCGGTGCGCTGAGGCGGCGCGGCGGCGCGCTGGGCGCGCAGGCGGCGCGCGGGTGAGACCCCCGCCCCCCCGTTTTTTTCCCCCTGGCGGCGCGGCACGTGCCGCGCCGGTTTCAAAAATAAACCGCCCCCTCACATGAGGGGGCCTGCTGGACGACACGGGGGGGCGCTGCCCCCCCCCCTTCTAAGAACCGCCCCCCTCATAAAGAGGGGGGTTTTAGTGTGTTGGCCGGGGGATTAATTCCCCCGGTTTAACTCCATCCGGCCGGCCAGTTGGCCGGCCGGTTTTCTCCAACGGGACCGGAAATTCCGGTCCCCCCCTTCGGCTTCCGACGCCGGAGGCCCGGCCGCCGGTCTTTTCTTCAGCCGCGGCCCGGAACCGGCCGCGGTTTTCATCATCCGGCGCGGTGCGACGGCACCGCGCCCCTCCGCCGCACCTCATTTTCTTCAACGCGGCGCGACGGCGTCGCGTTCTTGTTGTTTCTTCCATGGTGCGCGCGCGACGGCGTCGCGTAAGTTAAACGTACAATTATCCGCGTGGTGCGACGGCACCACGCCACGTTGCTTCCGCCCGCAAGAATAAACAAGAACGATGGAGGGGGGTTCGGCCATGTTCGTGCGGTCCGGCAACCTCACGTTAAAATAATAACGCAACTTTAAATAATTCAAAGCCACACGTTAGACTTGCTAAATTCACGATCAAGAATAAAATAATTAAACCAAAAAGAAATCATCAACCCCTACCTTGGTGTAAGGTTCGAATATTGTCAACATTCCGCGGAAGACGACGTCGCGGAGGTCGGGCGTCGCGGTAGCCGTTCGTCAAATCCGACGACGAAGAGGTGCGTCCGATGTGATACGTCGTTGGCGAAACCTCGTACGCCGATGAAGGTTGTCCGAGGAAGAAGCGGTGTTCTCTCTCGTTGACACGGAAGACGAAGAAGAGCGGAGCGGCGTTCTTCGTCGGAACTTGAGCGTTCTTCTTCAAGTCTTGAGGAAAGTCAAATAAAAAGAAAACAACGAACTCAAGAACCCCTACCTCGATAGTCGCACGTTGACGTAGTCGTGGAATATCGGTGTCGATTCCTTTGATGTCGGAGGAAGAGTCGTTGTCGATGGCGTTCGTCGCGGAAAACCGTCGCGGAAGAGATGACGCGGAAGAAGTACGTCGCGTCGCGGATACGGCGTCGCGGATGGACCGTGTTCTTCGGCGGAGAAGTTCTTCGTTGAAGAACGGCGTTCTTCGCGTTCTTCGTTGAGTTTGAAGAAGATGAAGAAGACTTCCCTACTCTCTCAAGGAGATAAAATTCTAACAAAATAAAATAAGACTCTTTCTTATTTTATTCACACAACCCAACCTCTTTGAATTTCAAAGGTTTGAAATTCAATAACCACACACAACTCACCTCATTAACTCATTACATTTAAGTCATAGGTTTATAACTTAAGTTAACATAATTTAAGTGGGAGTTGAGGGGCTTTTAGAGGATATGAAGGGGTGGGGTTCGTGTGGGCCCCACCACCCTCATAACCTCCCATGGGAGGTTGGGTGGTTACCCAACTTCCAACAAGAGATAACATTTAGAGTAAAATAATAAAAATTGTAGTGTAATTACAAAGTAAACATCCACAATTTTTATTATCAACACTCGGAAGTACGCAACTCCAGAACAGGAGTTCCTAAGCGTAAACCGACGCTACGGTTCCATCGGTGCCCTCGGAATTCGATTCCGGGCACCGGTTCAAAAGTTAGAAAAACCCGCTCGTTCGTTCACTGAACGTACCCGAGCCAAACTTTGGAAAATGATTCCGGGCACTCCGGACCTCGGAATCAGGTGCCGTCTGAAACCGCGCTCTTGTAAAATTGTAAAGAAAATTAAGAAAAAAAAAATTCCCTTGAATTTTACAGGTCTTTACATTACTCCCACCTCAGGGCTTTACGTCCCCGTAAAGCTTCAACTCACACTTAAGGGAAACAAAGTAGTACTGAGCACGCAACTGAGCTTTACGCTCCCATATGCTCACCTGAAGATCTCGTGCTACCCGTGAAGCACCCCAGAGGAAGCAACCGTTCACGTAGAACCTGCTCCTGTCGATCCTCGTTCTCTACTAGAACCTCTGTGCTTGTCGCCCTGTCGTCGACGTCCAACTCCCCGAGGTCGATGACGTGTGAAGAAACATACACGTATCTCCACAGCTGAGACACATGGTGGAAATTATGCACCCGGTGCGACTGAGGTGGTAGGGTCAAGCGGTAAACCTCCTCGCCTACCCTGCTGAAGATCAAAAGGGTCCATCGAACTTCGGAGATAACATGCCGCCTCGGCCACATCTCCGAAACCTCATCGGGTTGAGACCGTATAAGAACGTGTTCGTCACCCTCGAACTCAAGAGGTTTCCCTTTTTAGGTTAGAACTGAAACTCAAAACTCCTGCTGCCACAAGGGTAGGGTTGACCAACTCAAGAGTGATCGGTCACACCCTCTTATGCCTGAGTTTAACATGTGCTGCCCAGGGTTTCCTTTTCGCCGACCAAGGAAAACCCATTCCGACGTTTGCCTAAAACAGTCAACCGGGGTATGATTTGTGAATCAAAACCATACCCAGATTAACGTCGTAAGGCCTCTACGCTGCCACCAAGAGATTCCAACCGAAACTCTCGCCTCAAGGTCAAATCACACCGTCGGCGTAAGTGTGATTGTCGAGTCTCCTCCCAAAGGTATCTCCAGACGTGAGGGTCAAGTCTACGGCTTACCCGGAACCTCTAGGTCTGGGACATGATTCGTGGAAGGGTAGAATGATTGGTTCCTATGTCTATAGATATGGCAGCTCGTAGTAGACATAATTCGTACCCCGAATCATTCTTAGAGCTCATGGGTCACACTCCTTGACCGCAATGCAGCTACTCTCCTCCCCAGCCCTCCTGCTCCCTGAGCCTGGCGGGGACTACTAAGTCGGGTGGTCGTAACATGTCGAAATGTACACCACCACATGCTGCTCTCCAAGATCCGCTTCCACGTCTTCTACCCTGCAGATTCATCTGTCCTTAGCACTTCCTCCTCCTGAAACATTTTACACGCCCGAGTCTCTGAGACTGGCGCTAGTTTCCTGCCTTTCACTGCTAACGTTCACAACCACAAAGGTTCTCTATAGCATCCTAGCATAGGTAGGAATTCATAGAGGAAAAGTAATGGTTCGGATGTCCTTTAGACACACTTCGCTCAGAAGTTTGAGTCTAAAGAACTGATCACAACGTAACCAACGAGTACCAAGATTGATTGGTAAGCCACGTTGAGTGCTCTGCTTCCGACATGTCATACTGTCGAAGCTGTATTAGCTCCAGAAAACTCACAACCACCTCCTCAAGCCAGTCCTCAGCCGCCTACGAGTCAGGATCACCTCGAAACTTGAGGGATATCTGGTGGTAAAACATATGTAAGGCACTAAGCCTGTGAGTCTCTGCTACCGGTACCGCCGGTAGTGTCTGCTGACCAACAGGTAGTGACATAGCTGGCGCACTACCCGTAGGTACTATCCCAGGTATCGGTTCGCGTAACGAAGCCTCATTACTATAAGGACCAACCTCATGGTCACTCACTGGAAACACCAGGAGCTAAGATCATCATCCGCTCTACTAGTATCCAAGCTAGGCGTAGAACTCTAGCAACCGCCTCCATCCAGTCCACTGCTGCCTAGGAAATCTGTCTCGCCTCGTATCCTCAGAGGCCTCTACTACTGGAACTCGTGCATCGCGCTCTGCTAGCGTGCACCGTCAGCTACTGGCATCTGCTTCCTAACGGGTGGTGGTGCTGCTGGTACACCACCCGAAGGTGCCAACACTGAAAAAGGGCCCTGTACCGGAGTCTCGCTGCTCGGTGGGCCATCATCGAGAACTCTCTCGGAACTCCAGCTAACTATCTGCATGGTGACATCCTGAACAGTTGTGTCACGGTCAACGATTTATACCTGGTGAGCTGACCTGGTTTGAGCTGACTTTAAACCTTTTGGGAAACACACACGCAATCAGTGTTTTCGTGCATTAAGTCGGAAATCAGAAGTCAGGGTCCTGATGTACGGATACGTCGGCCGCCGCACTAACACTGGACTCCCTGGACTGATAACCACACTCAATACACTAAACACTATTGCTTCACATAGAAAAAAAGATCAGAGTCTGCGGTAGAACCGACCACCTCTGATACCAATTTGTCACGACCCGCCCTCGGGGCCCGTGCCGTGACTACCCCAAGCCCGCCTTCCATAGGCCAGGGGCTGGCGACTAGCACCAAGGCGTAAAATCCCAGTAAAAAGGGAAGGCATTGCCTTAATAAAGTAAACAAGCACCTCAGAGTAACAAGCGGAAGTAAAGCAGTACACAAAACTAGAACAACTGTGCTGAAGTAAAAGGGCCGGAAATACAAGCCCAACTGTAAAGTAAAGTACAACTCGAAAGGGAAAAACAGCAACTGAAAGTACAAGCGGCTCCTGGGACGTCCTCCTCGATTCCTACCTGAAGGGTAGGTACAGATGGCTCAGCTCCTGGATCGTCCACCACGGATCCTACCTGAAGGGTAGGTACAGATAGCTCCACAACTCCTCGGGTCCAACTGTCCGCTCCGAGCACGTCCCGCTCAGTGGTCCTCCTCCGGGTACCGACCTACTCCGTAAGCCTCAACCACAGTCAGCGTTGTCCGTCGTCTGCAACCAACACAACGAAGTGCGGGCATAGCCCGTGCAGGGGTGAGTATAAGATACTCAGTAGGGACCCCGAGACCCCCCGAAGGTCTCCTGAAATCCACAAAGGATAAACCACAAGAAGATACAATCACAAAGTAACACCCGACGTTGATTAGGTATATGCCCATACATATACCTATGTCACCAATTTCCGTTCGGCTCCAACACCGAGCCCAAGAACAACCCAATCCACAAAGAAGAGTAAACAGTAAATCCACACAGGTTAACTGTACAAGTCCACACAGTTTATAACAAGTTTATGAAATCAACGGATAACCATTACCTAGGTATATGCCCATACATATACCTAAGTTATCAAGCGACCCATCTCAATCATGAGGAAACACAAAGATCATTGACTCAGCTCAAACCAGGATTCTTATTATCGAAACCGTAACTACTGAAGAGCTCCGTCTCTAGAGTGTACAGTGGTCCTGTCACGACTCCGAGGTACTGCTCACTAACCTAAGACTGCTGAGGTACTCCTCCTGTCGAGTACTACGGGTTTGCGGCCAACTACCGGGCGCTCCGTCCGCTGAGGGTCTGTCGCCAAATACCGGGCGCTCACCCAAATAGCCTACTGAGGTACTCCTCCTGTCGAGTACCGCGGGTTTGCTGCCAACTACCAGGCGCTCCGTCCGCCGTGGGTCTGCTGCCAACTACTGGGCGCTCCGTCCACTGGGCTAGTCGACTCACTCCAAGTCGAGTCGGTCAAGCAGTCGTCAGGTCTCAGTCGGCTACACGGTCTCCGTACTCCGCACGCACGTCTTCACCGTCTGGGGTCTGTCGCTACAACCAAGCACACACACTCCGTAGAGTATCGCGGGTCCGCCGCTACAACCAAGCGCTCCACCGCCAAGGGTCTGCTGCTGCATCCAAGCGCACCACCACTGTCAAGTACCACGGGTCCGCCGCTACACCCAAGCGCTCCCCCGCCCGCTCGTCTCCGGGAGGGTCCACTCCACGAGCTACTGGTCGATACTCCAAGTATCTCAAAGTCCAACAAAGAAGTGCCACATACGTCCGCTTTGTCAAAGGAGTCTCAACGCAATAGACGGCGCGTCAATCGGACGCCCGGTCTGTGAGTTATTAGCCTTTTCGTCCCGAGGGCCCGGTTGGTTTCGTGAACGAACCAAACCCGGCCATATCTCAACTGTATCCAAAACTCGGGCGGAGTATGTCAAAAGTTCGGTCCCACTTAGAGGATTCCATCAAAGTCGACGGCACGTCAATCGGACGTCCGGAACTCAAGATATGAGCGTTTCCGCTCCGAGGGCCCGGTTGGTTTCGTGAACGAACTAACCCGGCCGTACTCCACCTGCATCCAAACCTCGGGCGGAGTATACCAAAAGATCCGTCTCACTAAGAGGAACTTATCAGAACTGACGGCACGCCGTTCGGACGTCCGTAGCTCAAGATATGAGCGTTTCTGCTCCGAGGGCCCGGTTGGTTTCGTGTACGAACCAACCCGGCCGAACCCAAAGTATCCGAAACTTTGAGTGAGTTATACCGAAACGACCGTTTCGATCAAAGGATCGTGTAGCCGCAGACGGTTCGTCATTCGGAGGCCCGTAGCTCAAGTTACGGGCAAATAACCGTTCTGGTTCGAGAAGGAAGGGGTTCGGGCCGACCCGGCCGGTTCGGCCGGCGGCGCGCGGCGGCGCGCGGCGGGGCGCTGAGGCGGCGCGGCGGCGCACTGGGCGCGCAGGCGGCGCGCGGGTGAGACCCCCGCCCCCCGTTTTTTTCCCCCTGGCGGCGCGGCACGTGCCGCGCCGGTTTCAAAAATAAACCGCCCCCTCACATGAGGGGGCCTGCTGGACGACACGGGGGGGCGCTGCCCCCCCCCCCTTCTAAGAACCGCCCCCCTCATAAAGAGGGGGGTTTTAGTGTGTTGGCCAGGGGATTAATTCCCCCGGTTTAACTCCATCCGGCCGGTTTTCTCCAACGGGACCGGAAATTCCGGTCCCCCCCTTCGGCTTCCGACGCCGGCGGCCCGGCCGCCGGTCTTTTCTTCCGCCGCAGCCCGGAACCGGCCGCGGTTTTCGTCATCCGGCGCGGTGCGACGGCACCGCGCCCCTCCGCCGCACCTCATTTTCTTCAACGCGGCGCGACGGCGTCGTGTTCTTGTTGTTTCTTCCATGGTGCGCGCGCGACGGCGTCGCGTAAGTTAAACGTACATTTATCCGTGTGGTGCGACGGCACCACGCCACCTTGCTTCCGCCAGCAAGAATAAACAAGAACGATGGAGGGGGGTTCGGCCGTGTTCGTGCGGTCCGGCCCCCTCACGTTAAAATAATAACGCAACTTTAAATAATTCAAAGCCACACGTTAGACTTGCTAAATTCACGATCAAGAATAAAATAATTAAACCAAAAAGAAATCATCAACCCCTCCCTTGGTATAAGGTTCGAAGATTTTCAACGTTCCGTGGAAGACGACGTCGCGGAGGTCGGGCGTCGCGGTAGCCGTTCGTCAAATCCGATGACGAAGAGGTGCGTCCGATGTGATACGTCGTTGGCGAAACCTCGTACGCCGACGAAGGTTGTCCGAGGAAGAAGCGGTGTTCTCTCTCGTTGACACGGAAGACGAAGAAGAGCGGAGCGGCGTTCTTCGTCGGAACTTGAGCGTTCTTCGTCAAGTCTTGAGGAAAGTCAAATAAAAAGAAAACAACGAACTCAAGAACCCCTACCTCGATAGTCGCACGTTGACGTAGTCGTGGAATATCGGTGTCGATTCCTTTGATGTCGGAGGAAGATTCTTTGTCGATGGCGTTCGTCGTGGAAAACCGTCGCGGAAGAGATGACGCGGAAGAAGTACGTCGCGTTGCGGATACGGCGTCGCGGATGGACCGTGTTCTTCGGTGGAGAAGTTCTTCGTTGAAGAACGGCGTTCTTCGCGTTCTTCGTTGAGTTTGAAGAAGATGAAGAAGACTTCCCTACTCTCTCAAGGAGATAAAATTCTAACAAAATAAAATAAGACTCTTTCTTATTTTATTCACACAACCCAACCTCTTTGAATTTCAAAGGTTTGAAATTCAATAACCACACACAACTCACCTCATTAACTCATTACATTTATGTCATAGGTTTATAACTTAAGTTAACATAATTTAAGTGGGAGTTGAGGGGGTTTTAGAGGATATGAAGGGGTGGGGTTCGTGTGGGCCCCACCACCCTCATAACCTCCCATGGGAGGTTGGGTGGTTACCCAACTTCCAACAAGAGATAACATTTAGAGTAAATAATAAAAATTGTAGTGTAATTACAAAGTAAACATCCACAATTTTTATTATCAACACTCGCAAGTACGCAACTCCAGAACAGGAGTTCCTAAGCGTAAACCGGCACTACGGTTCCATCGGTGCCCTCGGAATTCGATTTCGGGCACCGGTTCAAAAGTTAGAAAAACCCGCTCGTTCACTGAACTTACCCGAGCCAAACTTCGGAAAATGATTCCAGGCACTCCGGGCCTCGGAATCAGGTGCCGTCTGAAACCGCGCTCTTGTAAAATTCTAAAGAAAATTAAGAAAAAAAAATTCCCTTGATTTTTACGGGTCTTTACAATTTTTAAAAATATATAATAATTATTATATAGTAAAAAATGTTCTAAATTATATATTTATTATATAATTTACATAAAATAAGAAAATATTTTACCCTTTTAGTATTGAAATATTTGTTACCCTAATTAAAATGAAATAGAATAACTATGTGTTAAATTGAAAATATAAGGTTTTAATAGACCTATAAAATTGTATAAAATTTATTGGTTCATGATATTAAAACCCTATATTATATCATCATCTAAATTTGGATATTTTGGTGGTTTTTTAGTTTGGTTTTGTTTTATTATAAATTAATATTTTTGAGGGTTCCAAAAGTGCCCCTCACCTCAATTATAAAAGGGAACCTCCTCCCTCATTTCTTCAAAAATCATTACGATTTTAATTTCATCCACCCCCTACCCATTTATCTTCTCAAGTTCATTAGTTACATTCTAGATTTTCTGTTCTTCTCAAAATAACAACTCTAGTTCCATTGAGAGGAGATCAAAAGAGAGCATGTCAAAGAAGAGGTAATCTCATCTACTGATTCTTTAATATTTCTTTCTACTGCTACTTCAACGTCATGATTTGTTTCATTATATAATAATAACTATAGTAGAACTTATATACATATATGATATCATAATTATGAAATAACCATATTCAACATTCAATCCATCCTAAGAAAGACGAAATCATCACGTGTGCGTACGTACGGTTTACCGTCTCCATGCCATGGTGTAATCTGTTTTTCCGCACCACCTTACATGGGTGGATCTAAAAATAAATTTAATAACTATATATTATTATTATAAAATTATTTTGATTCTAAAATATATTAAACCATGAAAATAAATAGAATTTAACAATTATGGGAAGGATATTGTCGCTCGTGCATACATGCGATCTACCATCTCCACGATGCGATGTGATTCGTTATACATGATAACCACTCAAGCGTGATTATATAAATGTATTGGATGAATAAATATGGTATTTATTATCATTTTATAATGATATAAATATGACCTAATAGTTATAACTAGAGATTATATGAAAAAACATGCATACGGTCATAAATCAGTTAAAACTCGAATAATGAGTAACAATGAATTGTTTCCAATAAACGAAGAAAAATGTGACAATATATGATAACCATGATTTTGGAATAAGTTAATCACATTATATAATTAATTATACAGGAGTTTTGGACATATATTAAGCATATCGGAACTATGGTAAGGGATGAATTTGCAGTCTCATTTTTATCCATGAATATTAATACTTAAGTATTTACTAAGGATATATTTATCATCCATGTCCATGTTTTAGAAATATTTGTTTTCAAAAAAAATTTAATATTATTCTATATATGTTTAAATTTATGTTTACATGTTTTCTACTTTTACTACATTGTATATAAGGAATAGTTCTTATTTTAACCATATGTTGTACTTTTTAACTTTTCCAGCAAAAGTACGAGGAGAATGTTTTTTTACTTATAAAACATGAATGGATTTTTACATTTTCATAACACCTTATATCTATGAAGATTTATCTACACTATTTCAAGTTTATTTTAAACTAAATTATTTTCTTTTAAAATTTCATGGCATTTTGAGAAAAGAAAACGTTTTTTAACAAGAAAAGACATTTTCCTCAAGAATTAACTTCAAGTGTTTTATCAAAATTCTTTTCCATCAAATATGAAGCTCTTAAATTGGGTTATATATATATCTCTATTATTTATATGATATTATTATGTTAATTAATGAATGATATTTTATAAGGATTATTTTATGATGGAATGATGTTTATGAAACCCATTTTATTTCTTGGGTTATGGTATGATAAATGATTTATATTTTGTGGAACAAGTAAGAATGATTTCATTATGAGATAGTGGGACATATATCTCCCTATAATGAATTGGGTATTGATTTATATCTCCTGATATACACATGACTAGAATGAAAAGTAAATCCAGTTTAGTAATATAGGGCTGGAATGATAAGTAAATCTAGTTCAGTAAAACATGAATGGAATGCAAGGTAAACCTAGTTTAGTAAAGGACTTTTTCCACTATGATGGTCTTGGCAGAAATGTCTTAGATACTATGGAAATGATAGTATGAGCTTATTTATTTCAACAATTCATTGTTTTCTTCCAATGCTTATTTTTCTTGGTTAATGTTCCTTTATGATATATGTCTTACGTACTACCAATATTTATTTCATGACTCATGATTTCGATATTTAAACATTATATTTAGGTTTTTACATTCATATGTTTATAGTTTGTTTTATGTTATCAATTCTTACCCTTACTGAGCATTTGAGCTCACTTTTTTTATGATTTATTTTCCATGGGATATAAAGAATGGTTTTAGGTAAGAAAACAAAATAGGAAGATCTTCATGGGAGATTTTGAAGATCATTCACTAAGTTAGTGTAACACCCCAAGTAAATAAAAAATATGACATTTTTATATTTATCCATATTTGTGAATAAAATATTAATATTACTTTAAAGGGGATGCTATGCTCGATGGAGTACCCAATATGCAACAATGAGTTTCTTGGAAATCTTACGTTGCACTCTAATAATAAAATAATATTTTTTTTAAATGGTAGTTAACGCATAGTCGTTGTAATGGCGGGAATGAACAGAACTAACTACAAAATGATTATATATGTTTGTCAAATATTTTTACTTTTTACAATAAATGTTAGAGGATTAAAAATGTGAATGAATTCAATTTTTAAGCGTAAACATTTTAATGTTCTTTAGAAGGTTGATTAAACGCCTTTTGATGGTGAACCTCTTTTAAATCTACTTTTTAAAAATTTTATGTGTTATATTTCAAAAAATAAAATTCTTCTTTAGAATAGAGACATCAAAATTTACTTTGTGTAAATTTTTTGTATCTTTCTGACAAAGTTCATTTTTTAATGAATAGTGAAAAATGTTGTATTTTAATTCAAAACCCCTTTTTAATATAATTTATATATATGATTAGATTATCTTTTAAATTTTTTTTAAAGTAAAATTAGAATATATTTTTACCATTTAATCCAATAGTGGTCATTGGAATTAATTTCACTTTGAAATTGGACTTAAACTAGTGTCAATCTTTTAATAGATATTGTTTCATAAAAACACGCTATTTGTTTTGACAGCAGGAATTAATTATTAAATTAATTAATGAAACTTATATGTTTTTAATTTTGTAAAATATACATCATTTTTGAGTTCGGAATATCAAATATAGCTTAGGGTGAATTTTTGGTATTTTTCTGAAAAACATCAATTTTTGATGAATAGTGAAACCAATAAGTGGTCGTTAAAGAAACTGATTTTTCGTTTAAATGAAACTTTGACACCTCTGTGTTTTGAATTTCAAAAATCTGACATACATTGTTTTCATTAGGAATTAAAATGTGGTTCAATGGGATTAAAATAATTTTTTGGTGAATAGTAACTTTTATGTTCTTAATCGCGATTAGAGGTAATTAGTGTAATTTAAGGTAAAAATAATGTTTTAATAATGTGAAATGACCTAGACACATGTCCTACCCTCATTGGATGTGTCATGGCCGACCAAGACAATCCATGGGTCAACTTTTGGACCCCATGAAGCCACTTTGGTTGGAAAAGGACAAAAATAACTTTTTATTTAAAGTTAAAATAAAAATGTCACAAGCATGAGATGTTTCACTAAAAAAATTTTAAATGGGTTTATACAAGTCATATGTTTGACTATAAATATTCATTAGAAATATAAAACGATTTCCTACATCATGATATTTGTTTTATAATTTTTAGACATTAAATAAATTAAATTATTTATGACATCATGATGATGCAGCCATTACCTCATTAATAAAGGATTTAAATAAAATGAAAAGATAATGTTAACACTATAACTTACAATTGTCAAAAAACTATTGGATGAGTATATTTCGAACCCTTACAACCTAATCCTAGAAATACATCAACGTGGGACCTTTAAAATCCAAAACACATTTGAAAATAAAGTAACATTTTGTAACTTTACAAGAGTGCCCCTCCTCTCCTCTTATAAAAGGCCCCCACATCTACCACCTTACCCACACCTCTCAAGCCTTTGGATCGGCCAACCCCTGCTCATTTTGCCTCTCCACATCCCTCTATTACTCCTATAAGCCTAAATGTGGGCTGAATTCTTCCCAAGGAAGCCTTTGAGCTCAAATCAAAAGGTGTTACCCGATTTTAAGGTAATGTCTTCACTTGTGTTCTTTTGTTTTATTTTGCTTCTCCAAACCTCTAAACTCTTTTTATTAATTTCTTTTGTGACAACTCCATTATCTTCAATATACTAGTATGTTGTTATAAGAATAATTTGAGCTACACTTACACACACCTACATCAAATGGTTAAAGAACATACTGTTTCTGTGGATGTTGAATTTCTGCCTCACGAAACGATGATTGTTCAACACTCATATAACACCTTAAAAGGTGGTCATTAAGATGTCACTATATTTATATATGATATATAATATGTTTATGTTTTACTTAATCTTCTGTATTTTTCTTTTGTGGAATACCTTTAGAGTTTCCATTGTGGGTAAACACAATAATTTCATTTTTGGAAGTGCGGACTACCACCCCCTCAAAGTGATTTGATTCGTTAATGCCATATGTGGGATGTATAAAGGATGTATTTAAAGTTATTATATATGATTTATGTTACATATAAATGATGAATATAATTATTTAATTAAAATATAAATACCTCTCATTTAGTTTTAATTCCATTAAAATGACATAGAAATGAAAGTAGCATTCATGCATACGTACGGCTTACCGTCTCCATGAACGGTGCATTTCATTTCTTACCTCTAAATTATTATGTAATATTATAAATACATGTATATTATGGATATATATGATATATATGATATCCAAATCATGAATATCATTCTGGATATAATTAACCTTTGACCACACGAACAACATGTAATTGTAAGAAGTCCATTTTCGACTTAAGAACCAAATATCGACAAAACAAACATTATTAACTTAAATGATTACATAATGTTTATAAAAATGAAATAAGTGATATAAAACTAATAATGAACTTGAAAAAGGTTCTTAAGAAAGTAGAAATTAACTCATGTTTATTATTCCGGACATTAAAGAACGATCGAGTCAAGTCGGACCCGAGGTAAGGGATCCCATTCCTCTCTTTCTTTTTAAGTACACTCTTTTATGTCATTCTTTTTAATATCATCTTTCTTGTGATTGGGATGTCATTTTATATTAATATTACTATAATTTTTATGATCATATTATGAGAGACCCTATTCTCTATCATCAATCCATTTTGGAAGTTTTGAGTGGCGTCGTTAGGCTGCAGAATTTTCGTAGGAGATCTAACCTCTCTCTTTCTTTTTAAGTACTCTCCTTTATGTGACTTCTTTTAAGCTCCTCTTTGTTATGATGGGGGATGTTCTTTTATATTCCTTCTGCTGTAAATTTTATTTTAATATGATGAGAGACCCTATTTGATCTCATCAATGCATTTTTGGAAGTTTTAAGTGGCGTCGTTAGGCTGCCGAGTTTTCATAAGGGATTTTTCATCTCACTTTTTTTCCCGTGAGATTTATGCTAAATTTTCCACAATTTCCTTTTATTGGTGTATGTACTGCCCATTATTTTACTCATTGGGTAATATACTTTCATTTATGGGTATTTACATAAATTTTTTATTGTCTTTCTTTCACGGGGTGTATGTTTCGAAAGATACCCATGTCGATAAGGTAACCTTTCACCCTCCTCTTTTTAAAAGACTTCTTTTGTTATGTCTTTTAATTCACATAAAATTATGTTGGGATATGTTCTTATATATCCTTAGTGATTTAAATTTTATGTCCAAGTGATGAGATACCCTTTTTATCTCTCATCAACTCATTTTATGAATTTTGTAGTGACGCCATTAGGCTGTCAAATTTTTGCAAGGGAACTTCTTAACCCAATTTTTATACTTTGGGATAAGCTTGTACTCCTTGAATATGTCGTTTTATGAATTAGTGTGAATAACCTATGATTGTTTTACACTTAATATCCACTTATATTTGGTGTATTAGTTTATCACACATAATTATGTAATTGATTTATCCTTAATCCAAGGATATCGTCTTTGTATTGGACTTCATCTAAATCTCCTTTCATTGAGGCGTATTTTGTTTTATACACAACCTTTTTTTATATGGTGTATAAACCTCTTTGAATTTTACGTTTATCTGAAAGGAATCTTTTTTATACAGAGCATTTTACTAAACGACAAAAGGGAATGTTTTTGTCGTACGTATGCGGCGACAACGACTTCTCCGCCGCCGTGACCATTATTTGAGTTTCGGCTTCCTCTACAAGTCATACCTTTTTTTTAAAAGAAAAATAAATACCATGTTTGACTTTTCTTTTATTTTGGTATTGAAAATGTTTTTCATAATCTTTTTATATCAATGTGTTGTATTGATATCTTGTGATTGAAAAGTGGAAATATTATGTTACCTTTATGAATGTTCTATGTGATACGATTATGTTATGGTTCTTGGGCATTATTATGAAGACGGGTGGTTCCGTGATAAAATAACGGCGGCTGAGCCGGATATATCTCTATAATGCATTGGGTAACGTAAATGGGTTAATCATTAAAGTTTCTCCGAAGATATTTTGGGAATATACTATGATGGGTATTCCAAACATAACCAAGAGCGTTACTCCCTACGTAAGAATGTTATGAATGACTCATGTTACCTTTATGTCTTATGATTTATATGATTTATTCATGATTTTATGAGGTATGTTAAAGTGCTTATGTTTTATGGGTAAAGTATGATTTCATTCTTATGTATACATGTACTCATGTTTCCTTTCCATATTTTTATATCCCTTACTGAGCTTTTTATTCTCATCCCAAGTTTTTGAAATGTTTTTCACAGGTCAAGGGAAGGGTACATGATATGAGGATAGTGTCAAGAAAGTGTCAAGAAAGAATCCATGTTTTATTTTAAATATGTTTCCGTTGATGGGAAAAATGAATACTATCTTTTATGTAACCACTTTGTTTAAATGTGGAATGTAATGCAAGTTTTATGATCTAATTCTCTAAAACTCTAAACCTGAAAAGATCCTCAATGTGTAATATTATAATAACTCAAGATTAAGTAAGGTTTAAGGCTAGGGCCTTATAGTTGGTATCAGAGGTCGGTTTAGATAACTTTAGAGGTTAGGGTATTCTCTTAGCACAAGTGACTTTACCATAATGGTTAGGATTTCAGAAAGAGTCCTAGTTTTAGATAAAGAGAATGAGTAAGTATATCTTAGTGTTTACCTTCCTCATTAGTACATGATGGTTTTGTTGTTATACTAACACTGACATTTCTGTTTTTAGTGAATGGATGGATCTAGCAGGCACCAAAGAGACAATAGGTTTGAAGGAAACTGTGGTGGTTCTCTGATTAAGATACTAGATAAAATGGGGGATTCAATGAGGAAACTCGTGGTTGATCTAAACCAACTATCAAGGAGTCATGATCAACCACTTGAACCTTGGTATGATCTATAATGCATCATGTACGAGATGACCAATCAATGTGGAAGTTCATGTAATAATTATAAAGGTAACCATTAGAGTTTATATGATCCTTACTTTTGAGGTAATTATGGGTTATTATATGTTATGATGGAAAATGAAAGGCATGAGATAAAATTGAGGTTAAAATATGTTATGATCATTTTTGAAGATTTTATCTCGCTTTGGGGAATGTTTTAGGAATTATATAGTTTTGGAAAAAGGACAACACACAGACCGTGTGATAACCCGTCGCGTCGGACAAAGCTGCGGGAATCGAACCCACAACCAAAGTGCGACTGGTATTTATCGCCTACCACTGGACTACGTGAAGTCCCTGTTTAGTTTTACTAATTCTTTTTAGTTAGATGATTTTAGGAATCAAGAGTAATTTTATTTTGGGTTATATATGGAAATGATTAACCTATCATCGAGGATATGTGATTAGGTTAATTACTTTTCAATATGAGAATTTAAGAGCAACTGATGTTATTTGGAGATAAAAGTTAATTTGTACCTTGGAAGACTATGTGACTAAATCCTTCAAATATTTGGGTTTCAATATTAGTTTGGTTTACTTTGAATAATTTTATGGACAAATTGTTTATCAAATGGCCCTCGTTGAACTTTGGGTTTTGTTGGACAAATTTTGGAGATTATGAATTGATTTTCTTTTTAGAAAGGGTTATCCTTTTCTGGATTATCTGATCTTGTACTAACCATTTTGGTTTTGGTTTTGGTTAAATTCTAAAGACTTGGGAAGTATATAGTTCTCTTTTTTGGATTAGGTGATTCTCTAGAAGATGTTTATAGTGAACAAGTCTTCTTAAATACTCGTCTTTTGGAGAAAATATGAGTTTGTGTAAGAAATATAATAAAAGTTGAAATTCAACATGATAAGTAAATATGTTTCCTTATGAATAGATTCCTCAATAAAAAAATGTTGTCTATTAACTTTTCCTACTGGGGAATTGCATACCGTTTAACCCATCAGAAGTTTGTGATTTTCTGGTGGTTAACTTTCTCCTAAACATGTTTTCTATCACTCTCCATCAGAACATGACCCTATGTTTTCTCCTCTATGTCCATGTTTTCCTACATGGAATCCTAGTATGGGTTAACTCGGGTGACCTCTGTACTTCTCATTCTTTATTTTAAAATGATTGTTTTACCGAATCCTGTTCCGATGTTGGACTTTCAAGGATGATTCCGAGCTTGACTTTAAAATTGCGAGGACGCAATTCCCAAAAAGGGGGAAGGATGTAACACCCCAGGTAAATAAAGAATACGACATTTTTATATTTATCCATATTTTTGAATAAAATATTAATATTACTTTAAAGGGGACACTATTCTCGATGGCGTACCCAATACGCAACAACGAGTTTCTTGGGAATCTTACGTTGCACTCTAATAATAAAATAATATTATTTTAAATGGTATTTAACACCTAGCCGTTGTAATGGCGGGAATGAACAGAACTAACTACAAAATGATTATATATGTTTTCCAAATATTTTTACTTTTTACCATAAATGTTAGAGGATTAAAAATGTGAATGAATTCAATTTTTAAGCGTAAAAATTTTAATGTTCTTTAGAAGGTCGATTAACCGCATTTTGATGGAGAACCTCTTTTAAATCCACTTTTTGACAATTTTACGTGTATTATTTGACAAAATAAAATTCTTCTTTAGAATAGAGACATCAAAATTTACTTTGTGTAAATTTTTGGTATATTTCCGATAAAGTTCATTTTTTAATGAATAGTGAAAAATGTTGTATTTTAATTCAAAACCACTTTTTAATATAATTTATTTATATGATTAGATTATCTTTTGAATTGTTTTTAAAGTAAAATTAGAATATATTTTTACCATTTAATCCAATATTGGTCATTGGAATTAATTTCACTTTGAAATTGGACTTAAACTAGTGTCAATCTTTTAATAGATATTGTTTCAAAAAAACACGCTATTTGTTTTGACACCAGGAATTAATTATTAAATTAATTAATTAAACTTATATGTTCTTGAATTTTGTAAAATAGACATCATTTTTGAGTTCGGAATATCAAAAATATCTTAGGGTGAATTTTTTGTATTTTTCTGAAAAAAATAAATTTTTGATGAATAGTGAAACTACTAAGTGGTAGTTAAAGAAACAGATTTTTCGTTTAAATGAAAATTTTCCTCCTCTGTGTTTTGAATTTCAAAAATCCTACATACATGGTTGTCATTCGGAAGTAAAATGTTGTTTAATGGGATTAAAATAATTTTTTGGTGAATAGTAACTTTTATGTTCTTAATCGCGATTAGAGGTAATTGGTGTAATTTAAGGTAAAAATAATGTTTTAATAATGTGAAATGACCTAGAAACATGTCCTACCCTCATTGGATGTGTCCTGGCCGACCAAGAAAATCCATGGGTCAACTTGGGGACCCCATGAAGCCACTTTGGTTGGAAAATGACATAAATAACTTTTTATTTAAAGTTAAAATAAAAATGTCACAAGCATGAGATGTTTCACTAAAAAAATGTTTAAATGGGGTTATACAAATCATATGTTTGACTATAAATATTCATTAGAAATCTAAAAATATTTCCTACATCATGATATTTTTTTTATAATTTTTAGACATTAAATAAATTAAATTATTTATGACATCATGATGATGGAGGGATTACCTCATTAATAAAGGATTTAAATAAAATGAAAAGATAATGTTAAAACTATAACATAAACTTGTCAAAAACCTATTGTATGAGTATATTTCGAACCCTTACAACCTTATCCTCGAAAATACATCAATTTGGGACCTTCAAAATCCGAAACGCAATTGAAAATAAAGTAACATTTTGTAACTTTACAAGAGTGCCCCTCCTCCCCTCTTATAAAAGGCCACCACCTCTACCACCTTACCCACACCTCTCAAGCCTTTGGCTCGGCCAACCCCTAATAAGTTTGCCTCTCCAAATCCCACTCTTACTCCTAGAAGCCTCTCTTTGGGCAGAAGTCTTCCCAAGGAAGCCTTTGAGCTCAAATCAAAAAGAGTTACCCGATTTTAAGGTAATGTCTTCACTTGTGTTCTTTTGATTTATTTTGCTTATCCAACCCCCTAAAATCTTTTTATTCATTTCTTTTATAACAAATCCAGTATATTCAGTATACTAGGATGTTGTTATAATAATCATTCGAGCTACACTTACACACACCTACATCAAATGGTTAAAGAACATACTGTTTCTGTGGATGGCGAATTTCTGCCTCACGAAATGATGATTGTTCAACACTCATATAAAACATTAAAAAGTGGCCATTAAGATTACACTATATTTATATATGATATATAATATGTTTATGTTTTACTTAAGATTATGTATTTTTCTTTTGTGGCATACCTTTATGGTTTCCATTGTGGGTAAACACGATAATTTCATTTTAGGAAGTGCGGACTACCGCCCCCTCAAAGTGATTTGATTCGTTAATGCCATATGTGGGATGTATAAAGGATGTATTTAAAGTTATTATATATGATTTATGTTACATATAAATGATTAATATAATTCTGGAATTAAAATATACATACCTATCATTTAGTTTTAATTCCATTAAAATGACATAGAAATTAAAGTAGTGTTCATGTGTACGTACAGCTTACCGTCTCCATGAACGGTGCATTTCATTTCTTACCTATAAATGATTATGTAATATTATAAATACATGTATATTCTGGATATATATGATATATATGATATCCAAATCATGAATATCATTCTGGATATAATGAACCTTTGGCCACACGAACAACATGTAATTGTAAGAAGTCCACTTTCGACTTAAGAACCAAATATCGACAAAACAGACATTATTAACTTAAATGATTGCATAATGTTTATAAAATGAGAATAAGTGATATAAAAGGAATGATGAACTTGAAAAAGGTTCTTATGAAAGTAGAAATTAACTCATGTTTATTATTCAGGGCGTTAAAGAACGATTGAGTCAAGTCAGACCCGAGGTAAGGGATCCTACTCCTCTCTTTATTTTTAAGTACACTCTTTTATGTCATTCCTTTTAACCTCATCTTTATTGTGATTGGGATGTTATTTTATATTACTCTTACTGTAATTTTTATGTTCATATGATGAGAGACCTTATTCTCTCTCATCAATACATTTTGGATGTTTTGAGTGGCGTCGTTAGGCTGCCGAATTTTCGTAAGAGATCTAACCTCTCTCTTTCTTTTTAAGTACTCTACTTTATGTCACTTCTTTTAAGCTCCTATTTGTTATGATGGGGGATGTTATTTTATATTCCTCTTGCTTTAAATTTTATTTTAATCTGATGAGAGACCCTATTTGATCTCATCAATCCATTTTTGGAAGTTTTAAGTGGCGACGTTAGGCTGCCGAGTTTTCATAAAGGATTTTTCATCTCACTTTTATTCCCGTGAGATTTATGCTACATTTTCCACAATTTCCTTTGAGTGGTGTATGTACTGCCAATTATTTTACTCATTGTGTAATATACTTTCATTTATGAGTATTTACATCAATTTTTTGTTGTCCTTCTTTCATGGCGTGTATGTTTCGAAAGATACCCATGTCGGTAAGGGAACCTTTCACCCTCCTCTTTTTAAAAGACTTCTTTTGTTATGTCTTTTAATTCACATAACATTATGTTGGGATATGTTCTTCTATATCCTTAGTGATTTAAATTTTATGTCCAAGTGATGAGATACCCTTTTTATCTCTCATCAAATCATTTTCTGAATTTTGTAGTGACGTAGTTAGGGTGTCAAATTTTTGCAAGGGAACTTCTTAACCCAATTTTGATTCTTTGGGATAAGCTTGTACTCCTTGAATATGTCATTCTATGAATATGTTTGAATAACCTCTGATTGTTTTACACTTAATATCCACTTATATTTCATGTATTATTTTGTCACACATAATTATGTAATTGATTTATCCTTAATCCAAGGATACCGTCTTTGTATGGGACTTCGTCTCAATCTCCTTTCATTGAGACATATTTTGTTTTATACACAACCTTATTTTATAAGGTGTATAAACCCCTTTGACTTTTACTTTTATCCGAAAGGAACCTTTTTTATAAAGATCATTTTACTAAATGATAAAAGGGAATGTTTTTGTCGTACGTATGCGGCGACAACGACTTCTCTGCCGCCATGACCATTATTTGAGTTTCGGCTTCCTCTACAAGCCATACCTTTTATTTAAAAGAAAAATAAATACCATGTTTTACTTTTCTTTTATTTTGGTATTGAAAATGGTTTTCATAATGTTTTTATATCAATGTGTTGTATTGATATCTTGTGATTGAAAAGTGGAAATGTTATGTTTCCTTTATGCATGTTTTATGTGATACGATTATGTTATGGTTCTTGGGAATTATTAAGAAGATGGGTGGTTCTGTGATAAACTAAGGGTGGGTGAGCCCGATATAGATCTCCAATGCATTGGGTAACGTGAAGGGGTTAAACGTTAAGGTTTCTCCGAAGAGATTTAGGGAATATAATGTGATGGGTATTCCAAACGTAACCAAGAGGGATACTCCCTACGTAAGAATGTTATGAATGCCTCAAGTTACCTTTATGTCTTATGATTTCTATGATTTATTCGTGATTTTATGAGGTATGTTAAAGTGCTTATGTTTTATGTGTAAAGTATGATTTCATTCTTATGTATACATGTACTCATGTTTCCTTTCCATATTTTTATATCCCTTACTGAGCTTTTTATGCTCATCCCAAGTTTTTGAAATGTTTTTCACAGGTCAAGGGAAGGGTACATGATATGATGATAGTGTCAAGGAATTTTCAAGAAAGAATCCATGTTTTATTTTAAATATGTTTCCGTTGATGGGAAAAATGAATACTATCTTTTATGTAACCACTTTTTTTAAATATGGAATGTAATGCAAGTTTTATGATCTAATTCTCTAAAACTCTAAACCTGAAAAGATCCTCAATGTGTAATCTTGTAATAACTCAAGATTAAGTAAGGTTTAAGGTTGGGGCCTTATAGTTAGAATATTAAATTCCAAGTTTTCAAAGACACTAAACCAATATGGTATTTGGGTGTTATTTTGTTTCATGTATTAATTATTCCTCAAATGTAATGTAATGTACAAGTACGTGAATCTTGGGTCATTGGATTTGGTATTTGAGTGAAGGATTAGTCAAACTTTGGAAACTATGACGTGAAAACTTTAGTGATATCCCTAGAGACATTTGAAAGGTATATATCGGTATGTATCTATGTTTAAGTATAACTATAGGTTATAGTCCCAGAATTATAGTAACGATCATGAATAACCTATGATTAAACCTAAGATGTTAGAGATTGAATGTACTCCCCATTGATTATGTTTTTTTCCAAGTATGATTTTTTCCTCTCACACGATTCTTTTTAGGTTTTATTAAATGGCATGAAAACATGAGGGTTCATGTTTAGGGATAATAAGTTGGACAATGGAATGATATTCTTCAGGAATAACCAAATAAAATGGGATTTGGAAACATAGTTATTATACCTAATCAGCAATCTCATAATATGATCAGTAATCTAAACATTGGTGAGTTTCTCAACCCAACTAATAAGAGAAAGACGGAGTTTCATGGTGATCATAGAGGAAATAAAGTTCAATTTTACTCATTTTATCATATGGGAATTGGCATCAAGGAAAATGTTTTAACAGAACTAGAAGATTATTTTGGTGTGCAAAAAGAATGAAACAAAGCCAATAATTGCAAATGAAAATGTTTAATTAACACAATGAACAAGGTTAAAGGTATTTCTAAGACATAAACAATGGTTAAGTGTTTTAAATGTTGAATTTATAGACACTATCCAAATAGATACTCTAAGGGAAAATCTCATGAGGAGAATCATCATGGTTGTATGGGTAGTATTTAATTTAAAGTTGAGGAAGAGACTACAAATGATATATGAGATGAAAGAAGTGTTGAGGAATAAGACAATGTAGACCATTCAATGGTTTAAGAAGATAGTGTAATGATTACATGTTTATCATGAATAATGTCTTATAAGTAATTTTATGGTATTATGGATTAAATAAACAACTAAGGATTGTTACACTATTGTTTGTCAATAATTATTTGAATGTATAAGTTGATTGATATCAATAACCATGAAAAGTGATTGAAATATTTTTGTAAAGCAAATGATATGAGCATAATGAATGAATAAGGAGATAATGAGATGTTTGATAGTATTAATGACCTCATGACTGATATAGGGACAAATTGATATCATGGTTTTAGTATATATATTTTTTGATATTATTGGGGTGTGGAAAGCGTTAATTTTTATAGAATACATATTTTTACTAAGCTTATATAGTGATTCAAGTTATTATCATGTTTCAATAGAATTCATGATTAAGGTATTACCATTCTTGGAATGTGACAAGAAAGAAATAACTTATGAGATATGGGATATAAATTTTATGTAGATTTATTTCACCACTTTCTAAAGTTTTATATTTTATGTTTTTGTACGGATTGTAATGTAATCCATGTATGGATAGTATAAGTTATATTCCGGTTGGAGTTTGTTAGATTAATTTATTATCTCACTATTGGTAGACTTATGTATATTTGATAACCCATTCTAACCTTTTTTTTGAGACAGGTGGAATGAAATATCAGTCTATCATATGATCTTATAAACATTAATAATTACAAAATCAACTTCATTTATTTAAATAAGATAAGAAGTGGAAATTGTTTAGGGAATGGCCAACGATGAGAATTTACTGAAATCAAGTAAGTATTTCTCCTCATGAAAAAATTCAACAACATTAGGAAAATGATCTTGAAACCAAAAATTTTATCCTAGCACCTTCTTATCTAATGAATCAAATGGACCATTAAATCATTGTAGATTTATGGCTTTCTAGTAGTTACCTTTCTCCAAACCTTATTCTCTATCACTATCAATCAGAAGATGATGGTCATATTTCTCTTCCATATCGGTTTTTTAACTTCCCACCTCTATTATCCTATTTGGAAACCTAGTGATGATTAGACACAAATAATAGATAACCCCATAGAAGATAAGAAAATTCCCAACCCCGAAGAAAGAAGAAATAGATAACTTAAGGTCTTGAGTGGGATGGAAAAGAAGATAGGGGTGATCCCTGTTGACTTTTGTGGTGTCCTCCTCTATATGGTATATAAGATGTTGTAGAGAAAGTAGTATCACCCCCACCATCTTATCTAACTCTTCCTCATTATCAACTAAATGTTATAAATCTTCCTCAACATTCAATTCCTAGTCCATTGGTGTTGTATTATAAATTTCATAAACTGATGTGTTAGAAAAAAATCATCTTGAATAAAATTAAAACTTGATGAATCAATAATTAAATCATCCATTTCAACTTAGTCTTATTAAAAATTTATCTATTCAGGAAAGACCATTTGAAACTCAATTTCATTAGGTTCATCTTCATCGTTATCTTACAAAACCTAAGATAGGTATATAGGTTCTTATTTTTCATTATCAAATATAGTAGGATAATGTTGTAGGTTATCTTAGACAAAGTGATTACAGGATTCATCCATGAAATTTTGATCTCCCATAAGTTCATTAGTTTGTATGTGTCCTTCCGGGTCCTCCTTATGTACTGTTTGGTTGTCATATGATGTTATTAATTCTTTTATTATCTCTTTCTCAACTGCCTTAGGTACTTTAATATAAAAATTATTGGTTAAATGTTTTCCACCGATTGTTTTGGTTCAGGTTCCAGCTCGAGCTATTACTCCTAGAATGAATGTATATATTAGTTTATTTACTCTATTTGTCTCTCCTATATTTTCATTGCATAACTAATCATTTTTGACCCATCTTCTAGACCAAAATGAACTTTTTCTATCCCTGATATTGGTCAGTCCCTGAATAATAAATTGAATTGAAATTTATCATGAACAAGGAGTATTTTCTAGTTTTTGAAATTAATTAAATATTTTTTGAATAAAAGAAAAAAAAATTATTTACAAAGTGTGTATAAAAATAAAAATTAAAGACCACTTAGATCCCCAGAAATAGCACCAATTTGTTGAAGCGATATCACGCGCATAATCAAAATATTAATAACTAAGTGCAGTATAGGGGCTAACCTATGTCGTTCTCTTGATGAGATGTTTCAGTCAAACACGCACTTCTTCTAATTAATTTATTATTATATATATACATTATTTATAAAATTAAATCATAATTAATGATGTTTTAAAATTCATAATTAAATCCAGAAATTAAACATGAAAATTAAATGCAAACACAATGAATTCAAAAAGAGTGGAGTTATAAAGAAAGGAGATATTTCAAAGAGAGTCCCCCAGCTTAAACTTTCATTGTCATATTATTAGTTTCAAATTTACTTAATGAATACACTCCATCATATATTTAAAAATCCACTTATTCCTTTGTTTGTGAATATATACTAAACTAAATGATTGTTGAGAGACCACACATCCTACTCCTCCATCGATAGATAATATTGTAGAAGAAAAAGGAAAGATTTGGGTGGAAAGTGGATAAATAAAGGATCTTTTACCACTAAGATACCCTTTATACTAACTCTAAGTAAATAAGAAAAAATAATAACTATAGATCAAAAACTTGGGTTCAACATTGAATTAATCCCCTAGGAACCTCCTCAGGTTATCTACTCTTGATCATGAGCACAAGAGTTCACAATAAAGAAGAAAATAGAGTGAAAAACAAAAGATAAAAATATGATTATGAGTGGAATAATAACACTAACATATACTTAAAATGAATAATAATATTACAATAGAAAATAAAATAAAATAACTATACAAAATGTACACCTATAGTTCCAACCCCTAAGAATGAGAGGATATAAATTTTTATAGGCTAAATGGGTCATGTTTTTGGCTCCAAATCTATCTATCGAAATTTTTTGCGTGGTATCCCCATTTCCTGATCAAATTGGAAAAAAATTACTCATAAATTTTGTTTATCTTTGTATCTCTAGTTTTTTCTACAAATTGTATCGTTATTAACCATCATATGTAGAAGTTATTGTTGATTTCTCAAAGATATTTATTATGACCACGTGACTATTTATATTCCAACGATTCAATTTCCCATGTATAAGTGACCTTTAATAATTCTAAATAATATAGATCTATATATAATGAAATTTTTCCAAATATTATCTGTCTCTGTGTATAAGTTGAGCTTCGATGGTCCAACCCTCTTTGAGATATATGCTCATATTTAAAAGATAAAAGATCTGATCATAGTTTTTTAGGATCGATTTGTAAGTTGATTTTGGGCCTCAAAATTATGGATTTTGCTTTGGGTATAGAAGAGTTAAATAAATAACAGCATTTATGAGACCCTAAAAATGAATTGAACAGTTTAAATCAGTGTAGAAAGAGTTGTGCCTAAAATTCAAAAATAAATTAAAACAGTTAAAATCCAAAATTAGGCAATTTTTTATCTTATGCTCTAATTAATTCAAAAACCTATAAATGTAAAAAAAATTACCTTAAAATAACACTTTGGTGTGATTGAAAACATTTAATTCAATGTAAAATTATTTAAAATATTTTCTCTATCAAATAACCATCCAAAACAATTATTAACTCTAAAACACTTTTAGAGAATTTTTTTGAGTCAAAATTCATCATTATTCAGTCAACAAAAAAGTGTCACCCCATGGGACTTTATAGAATTAAACAAATATATAAATACTAGAATTTATAAATGTATAGTAATATATACCTCTATAAAATCATAAATTTTACTCAAACTATGAAAGGTTCTATCTTGATCTCAATAAAACACATGTATCTATATACATATGTCCCTCATTCATATAACATACTAGTGTGCATTATCATATGTTCCCTTTATCTAAGATATCTAGTCACCATTGTAGATGAAGTATTTCAATATAATATATCCAATGAATGTGTTATTTATTCTCCATGTTTGTACAAACTATTTTGATGAATTTATCTCTTGAAATTCACATTTATAGATGAGGAAATTACATTACCCTCATCTATAGAGATAATCACATCATATATTCTATATTGGTGTAGCCACACACTCCTCAGTATATTTCAATAAAGGGAATGGATATCATACACATCATATGAAAGGAAAAATCTCATCTTTGTTAATATCCAACCAATGACATAATCAAAAACATATCTAACCACCCATAATTATAAAATCCTCAAAGAGTACATAAGAAAGGTATAAAATTATAAAGGTTCTCATACTAGGTATCTATCTAACCTTGGGTTATAGGAAAAATATGATCCATGTACCCAAAGTATACGAAATTAATAATGTACGACACTCAATGTGGTATACTTTGTGGGTCATCTAGTTCCAAAAAGCACTTTCGGTGCCTCATGAGCTTATTCCTTACCTAAAAACAAGAATATTTATCATAATAATATAATAGTCCATGAAAAAATTCGGTTATGGATAACTCAAAGTGATGCATTAATAGACCAATTATAATTATATTTTTATAAAATATATATCAAAATATTAACTTATGTTGCTAATGTGAAATAATGATAAAATTGGTATTTTCTTTTATATGATATACCTTATATTCTTAAAAATATTATATGAATTATTAAAAAAACTACATAAGAACGTGTGTATCATATCATATATGACATACTTCCAGATCAACATTATGTTTTCTTCTCTTTATAGTGTTTCTTAACTCATTTCATCTAAATGTAACTACTATGACTTCTCAAGGAGTCCATCTAATAAAACCATCCCACTAAACCCTTTAATGATTAAAACCTATATATAAAGATATTTTTAATAATTATGGGATTTAATAAGAATTAACATAATTTTCAACTGCTTTAACATATTCAAGTTCCTTATATTTGCAACATCAAATGATATGATGATAGCCTATTTTATCTATTTTAGAACGTTTATAAACTTAACATCTTCATTTTTGGAACCCTTTATAATTTTATCTACCTACATACCCTAAAACTCTTTATGGATATCAATTAAAATTAACTTTGTATTTTCATTGGTATAATACTTCAAGAAGTTGTGATATTTTATTTTTCTTGATAATTAACTCTTCATTTTACATTTTAATCCAAAATAAAATATCTTAAAATCCATTATATATTAAGTGGAAAACACTTTAATTTTACATTGGTATATTATTTTATTTTGTATCATTTTCCTTATCTATTTTCAAACATACTCTAACGAACCTCTTAGATGTTGTGTTATTTTTATAATATCATTCTAAGACACACAAACTCATTTTTGTTAGGAAATAACACTTGTTTCCAATTAGTGGAAATATTTTAACAAATAAATTATTTTTTAATATCTAATAAAGAATTATATGAGTTTTGTGAATTTACTTATAAAAAAATATTATTTATTAAAATATTCCATTGACCAGTGGAAGTAGTATCTTTCCTCATGTTCTAAAAACTTTATTGATAAAACATATATCCCAGATAAAACATTTTTATCCTTTTCTCCCTTTCAATGAATATTGGAGAAACTAATCAATCATAAACCATGTTTATAAAATTCAATATCTCATTATTTCCTAAAATAACTTTTTTAACAAACAATTTATCCTATTATATAAAATTAATTATATAATTATACAAATTTTTTATTTAGATCCATTTAATACTTAAAAACACCATTACATAAAAATATTCTATGTAACACTTCTTTTCTGTATAATTTGAATGAAAATTATAATCTCTATCAATTGAACCGTTTATTTTTAAATCTTTCATATTTATAATATTTTTAAAGTATGAATATAGTATCATATACCCTTCAAAACCAAATAATTGTTTTATATAACATTGATACTTATCATATAAATTCTATGGATTTTCACAAACCCATTTAGGTATCCCAAACAAATCCATATTATCAAATAATTAATCCTCCTTCTTGTTAACTCCTTCAGGTTTCACTGACCTTGATTTTCTACTTAAAGAAAAAAAATGAACTCTCAAAATAAAATTTCTTCTTCTAGTTTGACAATTTACCCACTTCTACTATCTATATAGTTACAAAACCTATAAAAATTATTCCCAATTAAATTATTCTCAACACTTGATAATATCAGGTGAACTTATCCTAAAATTATTCACATTGAAATAACATTTCCATGGATGATAACTAGAAAAATAATTTAAATAGAATAATCCTTAGGAAAACCTTTATTCATATAAATTCATTAGTATACCGAATCATAATGATTATATGATTGGATAATAAAATACCCTAGTTCATTTTGAAACTCTTTCCTTTGAAACCATAAGTAAATCATCCAATTATTCTCACAAGGATAATGTTTCACCAATTAAACAACTTTAACTATTGGTTATCAGTGGAAGGTATTTTATATGACACATAAAATCTCTCTTTCTTTAAGAACTCTTATTTAGGTACTAGTCAAAGATGTATATTACATTAAGTTTATTCTTCCTATGGTATGTATCCTAAAGATAATTTTCATGGTAATGATTTTGTTATCAACAAAAAAATATTTTATCAGATGAGTAACATGTTTCACTACCATTTAATATATAATTTTATTAAATGGGTACTGACAAAAATAATGAACCCTTTTAAATCCTTTAGTCTTCTAAGATACATATTTCACTAATAAAATGATACTTCTTTGGCATGAAACACATTTATTAGTTATTTAATTATAGAATCATACTAATCATATCATATATGACTTATGGATATTAGAAAAGTAAACACTTATCCCAATCCATAATATTGATAAAACCAACAATATTTTTCTGGTATCATAACCCTTAGGGTTTCAAAAATCAATGTAAGAAAAATAAAACACTAATAATGTGGTATATAGGCCTCAGGATCTCCCCATTTCTTTTTTACAATAAAAAATATAATCTCGGGGAATCCCACTTTTTTCTAAAACTACCAATTTGAATGAATAAGGTTTTGAAGAGTTTCACTTTAGAAGGAATCTCATACTTTTTATTTTTATCAGGATTTAATCTCCCTATATTATATAATGTTATTCCATTTATATATTTGTATAATTCTTGTAATTTTGTTTGGAATCCAATTCCTTCTACCAAATAAATAGGTTCAAACCATATTTATGTGTAACACTTTACACAACTCACAATTTTTGTTACTCTCTAAATAATAGAAGAAAAATATTTACACATATCCAAATTTCTACCATGATTGATGTTTATTAATATTTCATTTATGTTATTATAATTATATGAAATTGAAAATCCACACTTGAGTATGCCTAAATCCATATATAGACAACCCTCATATTTCTAGAATAGGATATTTGCCTCTTGGTTAGTGTGATGTCTGACCCAAACTCCCTCTATGTATGGATACTTTACTCAAGAGAGATTCAAATTCTTAATAAATATAACACCTAACTTTTATAAAATATATTCAATAACTAAATTCAAGATAAAAAAATTAATTAGAACCTGAATTCATGGTATATAAAAACTAAATCTTTTATCATACCTATCATATAACAACTTAAATTCATGTATGATAATATATATAAATAGATTAATTAATTAACTAAAGAATACACTTATTCACAATATAAAAAATTTATATCTTGGAATTAAGTAGGGGAAAATCTTAAATAAATCAACAATTCATAAATTTAATCATGATAAAAATATTTATGAATGATATATAAATAAATTCTAATTATAAAAACATCATAAGTTATCTTATCATTATGAACATTCCATAATATTTAATATAAACAGCCCATATTAATTTAATAATATGAAGCCATTTATATTATACATTATATGTCATTTTACTTTTAATATAGGATATTTTATGAATTATAAATATTTTGTAATCCAATTTCTATTATGTAAAAATTTAACATAATAAGAATATCATATACTTAATATTGTTTAATCCTTGATCATATCATTCATTAAAACTCTATTTAATGAGGATTAATTAATTTATCAAAAATAAGTCTTTAATTTGTACAATTCAAATTAATAATAATAAAATATTCATAATTCAACTATAAACACATTATATTTTCACCCTATTTTTCCATTTTTTTTTAAATATAAATAATTCTTATGATTTCTAAATAAAAACTTTATTTCTATTTCATAAGGTGTTGGGCTTTAGCCATGTGTGGAAGCCATTTTCTATAAAATCCATTATGACCATTTAGTAGAGAAATAACTGGTGGCCTAATGTATTATTTTTGAATGTGGTGGAGTATCATCAACTAGTTCAACCAACTGGGTTTAATGTGAAAAAATACAGACAGTCGAATGGTTGAACTATGAGACTCATTGAAGTGAAGTTCGTGACCATAACATTTAAGATATTTGTGAATGTGATGTATTTATAAGATTTATAGTGGGCACACATTGAAATAGCTGGGGATATTGTAATATTTGATCTCACTAACTAAATGGGAGGATATCCATGAAGATCAGATCTCCATGGTATACTAACCATGATGTTCTAGAGGTATTGATGATAAAATACACCATTTGGGTTACTCTATTTCATGTAGGTATAATCATTTTCACATATAACATGATGAATTGATCTTAACACTATAAATCCTCTTTTTTATAATCCAAGCCTTGTTTTCCCCCATGGATTAGGACATAATTCTAAACCACAAAAATGTTCTTTTTATTCCTTTCCTTTTTTATTTCTACCATTTAATATGATAGTTAATTTCTAATAATTTTTATAGGTTGTTCATTGGGTGAGGGGATTTGGGTGTGATTTTTTTCCATGTTCCAGTCACTGTAGCAGAAGATCATCCATCACTGTTTTCCACTTTCAAAAGTTCTGGTGGTTTTCATTTGGTAATTTATCGAGTGGTATTCATGACCTAAACATGTGGTACCAAATTCACAATTTGATTTTGATAAATTGAGTCTATGTTAGAGTTGTTTTAGATATAAGTTTAGTAGTATCATTCTGCCCTATATCATATAGAAGAATTTCATTAATAAATCCCTAATCCTAAATCTCAAATTTTTTAAACATTGTGGGAATTCAAAAATTCTAGAGGGATGGGGCCCTAATAAGGAATGGTCTGGGTGGAGTGGTTTGACAAAATCAAATTTGGGTTATGGAAGATTTAGATGGGATATTGGATATTTTAGAATTACCTAGATCATTCATTGACTAGAACCAAGATAAAATCGATGAAAATAGAAGAACGATAAATGTTGTAAAATAAATCATTTGGTCTTATTTGGATATTATTATCCTCAATATGGCATATAAAATTTGGCAATTGAAAACCACATCAAATCTAATGAAGACTCTTCTTGACATGTATGAGAAACCAATAATAATTAACAAGTTATTATTATTGAGAAGACTATCCTACATTAATATATTATAAGTAAAGTCTGCAACTTATAATATTAATAACTTCAATATAATAAAATTCTAGTTTTACTCGGTGAAGGTAAACTTTGGAGATCCATAATCGGTGTTATTTCTACTTCACTCTCTCCCAGAAGCATAGGATACAATGGTGACTATTGGGGGTAATTAAAATGCGAATTATTACTTTAATTTCATAAATTTTATAGACCTAATCTCAAATGAAGAAATCTATATGATTATAATCAGGGATATTTTAGAAATTCTAACAGTTTAGATGGTAGAGTACATCTGATAGTTTGGAAATGTCCCTAGAATGGAAAAAGAATAAAGAGTTGTAGTAGAAGTATCTTAGTAGACAGTTTTCTAGTGTACTATAATGTTGGGGGGAAAGTTCACCTTAAAAAATATTGTGATTAGTGAATATTTAATTTTATAAAGTATAATTCTGGAAGTGTATTGTGAATATTACATCAGAAGATTGGAATTGATTACTCCTAAATGTATCCAACTCACCCAAGTCTCGGGTTATATAATATAGAGAATAATTTAAATTGACATCCAATATTATAAGTATTAATAATTTTAATTTTTGAAGGTTCGGTATGATACATACGGTGGAAAAAATCTCTTGGGATAGTTGTAATTGGGGACATGTCTATTCTGATAAAGAATGGATTCATGTTGGAGTTGGATGGATTTCAGAACATACTGAGTATTAGGAAAAATTTAATATTGGTATGACAAATTTATGACATGTGTTTCTATAAAAAATTCATGGATAGATCATGAAAAGTTTCACATGAATTTATGGTTTTTGTAAAGGAGTAAAGGAAAATACACTCTGGCTAATATGTGTATCGATAGGTATGGTCCATGCAAGAGAAATAACATTCATGAAGTTATGGTGCGACTATCTAGGTCACCTTAGTGAGAAAGGGGTGAAAATATGAACTGAACAAAGAATTTTGAAGATTAGTATCATATATTATGGAACATGAAAATATTGTTCCTTCGGTAAATAGAAAAAAATTTCCTTCCATATGGAAATAATGAAAATAAAATTAGAGTTGGTTTACACATATGTGTTGGGACTAGATCTAGTTCATTGTCATAGAGAGTAACTTTAATACAAGACCTTCATCAATGATGAAAAATGAAAAGTGTGGGTTTTCTTAATCAATAACAAAAACAAGTTTTTAAGAATATCCATCTTGTGTATGTTCATGGTGGAAAAGGATATTGGATACAAGGTTTAATTATTACGGTCGGACAATGGTTGGGAGTAGTGAAGCATGGAGTTCCAAAGGTTCTTAATATATAAGGGGATTCAATTTCAAAATACCATTAGAGGGAATACAGAACACAATTAAGGTTTAGATATAATTAATTTGATATTGGTTGAAAAGCTGAGATGCTTAAGGATTCACATGGGGATCACGAAGAAGTTCTGAGCAGAGGCAATGAATTTTGTGGGATACTTAATAAATCAGAGTTTGTTATCTCTAAATATTCAATAACTACTGAAATATTATTGTTCTTAAAGGAAGGTTGACGTCAACCACCTCAAATTATTTAGTGTGATCTTATATTCCCATATTTATTCAAAGGAGTGAGACAACCAAGTGGCTAAGTCCCAATCATGTTACATTGTAAGATATATAAACAAGGATTTTTTATTTCAAATATAAAATAATGACTCTCAAAATACCATTAAAATTATAAATTTGAAAATTCAAGAAGGGATACTGTGGAAGGATTAGAACCATTAAAAACAATGGTGAGAGAAAAGTATCATTAGATATTGATGTTCAATTTTATGTGTATATGTATGTAATTGATATTCAAGAAAATATAAAAACCACATTTGTTACAGAATTTCCTAAAAATGAAGGGGATTTATTGAAAGGGGGTAAAATTATGATGGTTTTATTAAGGATTTATGTACCAAAAACATAAATAGATGTGGATTCCACAGAAAAATCTTCATAGGATACATCTTCATTATTAGTATTACCTGAAGGATTTAAGCTATAGGGACAATTTTAGAGGTTTTACAGCATGAGGTTCCAAGTGAAAAGGTATGAAAATAATTTCATAGCATTCTTCCAATGGATGATAGAGATCCTGAGATCCCAAAAGAGGCTATATATTTAGAAGACATAAATCAATGTGAGTTATCCATGAGATATGGAATTGATTTCCTCCATGTGTCAGGAATATGGGGGATTATGGAGAGAAATTCTACAAATAGTCTTAAAAAACATATCAATTCATCAAATTAAGAAATAATCATATGCTAAATAGAGGTACAAGGAATGTATTGTCATAAAATGGTTTTAAATTGATTCAAAGAGTATATTTCTTGGTGATCTTTTTTCTAATTATGAAGAAAATGATTATTCAGATGGTGTTAAGTATGGTTACCATGGATAATTTACATCTATAGTAGTTGGATGTGAATTGAACATTTCTTAATGAGGATATAGATAAATAAATATGTATAGAGAATCCAGTTGGTTTCAAGGATCATCATAACCAAAATCTTTTATAAAAACTCAAACACAGTCTTTGTGATTTAAAGAAATAACCAATTAGGTGGAAACAAAATTTAAATGATTTCATGATAGAGTAGAATATTATCCAGATAAAGTTTGAACATTATTATTACAAGAAGGTGTTTGATAATTCTTTTTTGATTATACTTATACTCTATAATTATGAAATGTTGGTTCCCAATCTTATGAAGGAAAGAATCAATGATCAGAAGGCCAAACTACATGGAATTTTTGAGATGAAGTATCTTAGTTTAGCGATGTAGATTTTGGGGATAAAAATATTGAGACTCATGTTTTTCTAATTTTTATCTATGCTCGTCAGATTCTGTTCAAAGGGTGTTGTATCTCTTCGACATCAGTGAGGTGAAACAGGTGACTACACCCTTGTATAAACATCTCAAACTAAGTAAAGATAAGGAACTACATATGGATATTGAGTTCAAGTACCTTATCTAGGTCATATATGCATCAGCAGAAGGATTTATAATGTAAAACATGGTCTACACTCATCCACACATTGTGAAAGTAGTGGGAGTTTTCAACAAATATCTTTAAAACTCTAGAAGTGAATTGAAGGAGGTATGAATAAAATTTTCTAGTACATGAAAGGTTTCAAAATAATATCACTTTGTTTTAAAATATATGATCCCTTATAAGGGTTTTTATACACATACGTTGGGGGAGATGCGTACACATAGAAGATAACTTTTAGTTATGTGTTCAATTTTAGTGGAATAGTAGTTAGTGAGATGTCAATTATTTTTCTAATGGTTTTACTCTCAATAATGGAATTGGGGTAGGTTATCTTGATTGAATATGTGATAGATTTGATATGGGTAAAGGGGTTCTTGGAAGATATCTGAAGGATGTAGAGTTATGAGATGATATTTTTTCACAAAGTGGGATTCACTTATACAAAAATCTAAAGTTCCATTCTTGGATGAAGTAAATTTATCTGAAATATCACTTTAACCAGAAGTTTTTGGAGGATAGAGTTTTTGGATTATGTAATACTGGAGGGAATAATAATCGAGTGGACATGATAATAAATTTGGTTGTATAGAATATACTAAGGTGATACTAATCCATGGTCATATTAGGATGATAGAAAGCATGATGGGGAACCATGCTACTTTTAACTTATGTTTAGTAATGGAAGGAGGTTTGTAGGATCTAACAGTGGACTTTTTTTTATGAATCTGGGAAAATAATTTCCGTGTGGGGAATTTTTTGTTTTTATTCAAGTATAAAAAACTTTTTTTTGTATTAGTCATTAGGACCAATGGATGAAGAAAATATAGGTATCTTAATTTATGATTTATGAATATAATAGAGTGGAAAAAAAATATTTAGACAAATGGATGTTATGTGGATATAAAGAGATCTTTAGAAAATTTAACAAGGATACTCAACTAGGTGGTGGCAGTGCATAGAACATAAAAATTATTCTCATAAGTGATATCATCAAAATATTTTCATTGAGCACACAATGAACCTAATGAGGATATCAAGTCCATGGAACTCACTTACTAAATGTTAGGACATCTATTTTGATAAGATATTGAGGTCACATGGTCCATAAATTTTAGGATGTGTTGATGACGGGATACATGTTGGGTTCCAATATTTAATGACGGTATTTTCATCTATGTGTGTAACAAAATGAAATCATCTTATCACTTATAATGCACCTTTGTTTATTAATGAAACAGAAGTACTTACCCCCCCCCATGGATTATGATGTAAGGTTGAACCATGTAAATTTGGTGGTCTTATGCCTTGTTATTTTCATTCTATATTTTCTTCAGATAGTTCTTGCATGAGTGTGTCTCAAGTTTATGTTTTCTAAGGTGACTTGGTTATGGATTTTCTTCTATGTTTTGGCCACTACATCATAGGCTCATCCATGATTTTTTCTCCTCTTTCATGAATTCCTATAGATATTTCTAAATGGTTTATTAAGCAGTATTCTTGATCCCAACATAACTCATTCCATATAATTTGATAAAAGGTATTTTAAATATTAATATTTACTATTGAGGAATATTTAGTAATAAATGTTTCATAAAATATCTTTAATTTATTATAAATTATTTAAAATTATTTAAATGATAAACACTTTTAATATTAAAAATATCCCTAAAATACTTTTTATCAATATTTATAAAAATTATAAATAATAAAATACAATTCATAATTTAATTTCAAGAAAAATAAGTTCTTTTAAACCAATTGTATTTTATAATTTAAAGTAATCATATGATATGACTGATAGGTTGCAGATTGATGAACTATTAGTCATATTTTATGATTTTTAGTCATTCCATAAAATACGATATTCTAGTGGAGCATTATCAATCATATTTTATAACTGATATCTTAATCATTATCTATGATATCACATATTGTATTTAACGATAGGAATCAACATATAATTAGATATTTGATGCTCTGTTATTTAAAAAATGACAACTATTATTATATGATTTGATATACAGGGGTTCATATGGTATAAATAACATAAAACCTTGGGTTTTATACATATTTTTTTTATGATATCCCCATATCATACACCTTGATTTAACTGGACAGAACAAAAATGAATCTTATATTACTATTTCCATATGATATGCAATATGATTGTGATGATTTTTATTTCAAGAATAATTTTACAAATATAAAAACATTGAAATATCTGATACCACTACTGGGTGAGATCAAATCTCTCATTGGAACATGTTTAATATGACATCTATATGAACCAATCAAAACACTCCACTAACAAAACTATGTGGTATATGAAACTCTTTCTATTAAAATTAGAGATATTAAGAGGAGATCCATACTTTATTACCATTCATGTGTGAAATTTCCATGGAATTGATTAACTATTTGACCTTTTATTTTGTTCCACTACTTGGTTTTTTATGGATCTAAAAACACTTCTTAAACAAAATAAAAAAATAAAGAAACTCAATCCACGATTGACTTTGTAGGGATGAATGAAATCATGTGTACTAGAAATAATGAAGATGTATGAATAAATTACATCATATCATGAAACTATAAAGACCTAAACTTCTCATAAATAGGTATTACATCTTAATATATGAATATTCGTTACATAACATAATGATCCACACCAAAACCATTTAGGTCTAGTGCCTTTAGAAACATTAAAACATAGATAATTGGTTCATAGGTAAACTAAATCTTCTCCCACTAATTTATTCATATATAGAATCCTTCTTAGACTTATCATAACTAAAAAATTTCTTTATAACCTAGGGATGAAAACATTAAAAATGGTAACCTTAGAATCTTATAATGGTTAAACAATAGATATATCATTGATCACACATGAATAACATAAGGATAAGGGTATTGTAACATTATATTAACATTTGAAAATCATAAATTTTTTATCATATATCATAAACATAACTCATGGAAAAAATATTGGCAGTTCATAAGACATGAATCATAAAGGAATCTCTTTACATAATCCCTAAGAGAATAACATTTTCAGAAGACATGTATTTGTCACATACACATAAGATTAAAAAATATTATTTCATAGAAATCCACCAATACATTAATAACATGTTATTATTGGTAAAACCACTATGTACCTACTTTGGGATTGGTATAACCTCGCATATACCCACTTTGGGTCTTGGTATAACCTCCCACGTACACTCTTTTGGGATTGGGATAACCTTTCATATATGATTTGATCGTATATAATATTAATCATTACCCAATGCAATCTAAGTAGATATAGTCCCTACCCATAACATAATCTATAAGTTTTTATTCTACTATATCATAAAACATTTTCCATATCATATAACATGAAAATAAATGGGTTTCATAAAAATTTCATCATAGAATAACTTGTGGAAAGGAAATGAGTTCTATTAATATTTCATCGTTCCATTATATAATAACCAATGGAAAAGGCATGAGTTTCATAAACATATTGTCATCATAGAGATAAAACATATATTGAAAGAATAATAATGGTATAATTAGATCTTATCCCTAGTAAATATTAAGAAACATAAAAGTATGTCATCTTATATGGAAATGATTTTTAAAGATCACTTGGTACATTTCTTGATGAAAATAACCTCTCCACTTTAAAAATTGTGTTTTAAAAATTAAATGTTCCCAAAACTTTTTTAAAATATTTTAATTTTAAAATAAACTGAAAAATTTATCAATAAATATAAAAAATATTGTTTTTCATGATGGCATGGAATTATATTCATGTTGTACATGTTAAAATAAAGATTCCTTTCACATTTTTGATAAAAAGTCAAAACTTTCGCATTCATAAAACCATAAGAAGTTTGCTTTTAAAACCATTTCTATGTAAAAAAATTGGTAAAAATAAATTTAAACGGTATTTTTATAATTGTAAAAACATTATTTAAAACATTTTTTGAAAACATGGAAATGGATGAAAAATGGTTTTCAGCCGAATAGATAAATAAAGTTGATTTTTCTTAAAAACATTATTTTAAGTATGTAGATAGAGGAAATATAAATAAAAATATGTAATCTGAATAAAACAAAACATTAGAAGAAAATTAATTTGTTTATTGTGTGTTATATCATAATATCTCATCATTGGATGTATAATCATAACAACCCCAATAAACAATGAGATTGTAACCTCCAACCCATACCGCTTTGTTAACTTTTTAATTGTAAGACCCATTAACTAATACCATAAAATGAAACATGAAATGTCATTAGAATAAATAAATTCAATATATAACATTTCAAATGGGATTCATATGCACCTCATAAAATATTATAGGTGCATAACATAACAAATGTCCCAAAGAAGACAATTTGAGAAGAAATTCTATTACCTTAAGTCCTGACTTCCTTCATACAAAATATAACCTATAGTATAATAAATATAGATTTATTTTACATAAAATTAATGACCATAATTGTATATATCATACCATATATTATTTAATTATGACTTTTTATTACCCATTTATTGAAAATCCCTTGCTAAAATCATGTTTTGGGTAATAATGACCTTATTTTTCAAGTATACTTTGATTTGGTATTTTCGGTCATTTTACATTGATCATGGTTCCATAATTTTCATAATTTTAAATACGATATAAATATAATATATATTAATTATATATGTATTTATATTAATCTATAAAATCTATAAATAGAGAATTAAATACATCGTTCATGGAGACAGTATGTTATACAAACGCATGAACATTGTTTCCATTTTCTCAAAGTATGAAATAAAATAAAGGTAAATAATATATTAACTTTTAATAATTATATTTCATCATATATATCACATTTTTTATTAAATTTATCTTTATTACGTTCCATGTAATGTTTAAGTGGAAAGCAAATCACATTGCTTCAAGAGGTGGTAGTCTGTCGTGTAGACGAGCGACATTATCATATATCCTTGGAAAGGAAAGTAAGAATATATATGTCATATTATAATTATGGAAGTATAATAATATCATAAATATAATATATAATCATTAAATAAATCATTATATCCATCTATGAGAGGTTTTTATAGAAAGCAAATTACATCGGTTCATGAGGCGGTAGTTCGTCGTACACAAGATCGATGGTTTTATTTCCCATTTGATTGAAGATTATATGGATATATGTTATTCCATAAACATAAAAACATCTCAGTATATGATATATATCATTTTTATTATATTTTAATTATTAATACTTTAATTAATTTAGTAAGATAATACATAAAAAAGAAAGATTTTAGTAAGGAAAATTACCATCGCTTAGAAACCCCCCCCCCCTTTGGATCACTTATTAAGAACCCTAGAGTTTGTCTTTTGGGATGACTAGAAGTTCTATAATATGGATAATGATTTTGGGGAGGTATTTTTTCAGTATGTTTTCAATCCAAATGACTTATGATGTTTGAATAAGTTAGGGGAGATGGTTTCCTTTTATAATGGAAGAGAAGTGGAATTTTTATAAATACCCAAAACTATTCAATAATGGGAATTCAATATCACCCCAAGTGCCTAAAAAATTTATAATTAAATTATTATAGGGAATATATTTTATATCCACACATTTAGAACCCAAAAACATATATGTTTCAAAAAATATATTCTTTTTCCTTTAAGTTTACTTAAATTTACCATATTAGCTTTCTCCAAGATAACTAGTTTTTTAAATTTATTTACCTAGGTGATGTATCCCTTATGTATAAAAATAGAAGGAACCTTATTAGTTAATTTTAGTCTATATATTATATATATTAAATCCAACTTATAAAATAAAAAAACTATATCATTGGAAAATTAGTTTTAACACAAGTGCATGTAACGTGAAAATCTCAATTTTACCCTTTACCATGGTAATGAAGTTATTGCTATTTAGGGGTCAATATAATTATTATAATAGTTACATTGGTCTGTGAATGGGATATGGTTTATATTTTTAATCATATAATAATAAATTGGTATAGAAAATGGTTTTTAATAAATTTTAAATAAATTAATAAAATATCATTTAGTATAGAATAACACGAATATCAATTTTGATTCATTTAATTTTACTCTATAAACATCAAGACAAAGGTGTAATTGGAATGTATTATTTTCACACCAATTTATCATGTTATATTTATCTTTAAAATTTATAAAATATAATTATTCATTAAATTTATATTACTTATAATATTTTTAGAATAATTTATTTTATTTTTTCTATTAATTAAATAAATAATAAGTCGGTATTGCATAAACATTTAAAGGTATTATATAATTATTAAAAAATATAAATTAATTAATTGCATGAAGAAAATAATTAATCTCAAAATGATAATAAATATTCATTTCAAACTTGATTGTGTCCCTATGTGAACACATAATTAAAATTTAAAAGCAAGAGTGTGACATTTTGTATTTTTCTTTACATAAATTATTGTATAGGTCACTTTCATGGAAAAGTTTTCAAAAAAATAGAAATATAAAATAAGGTTATAAGGTTATAAATATCTGCATAAAATATATATTAGACATCTTTTAGATCATATTAACAATTTTTTTTAGTTTAACCCATAGAATATTCATTTTAACCTTAATCATGGTAATTAATTTTACCCATTTCAACTATTCATTATGGTCAAAAGTTAATTTAACCTTATTAGATAATATTTTTTTTATGATTCTAAATATGAAATCCATTTTATCAAATTCAACTGACAGAGGTTCTAGAATTTAATATAAACTAAACCCCACAAGCGCAACAAAACATCAATTTTCAAAAGAGAAACGTTCCATATGTATATGATGTTTTAATATAAATATTCATTATAAAATTAACATTGAGGACCTAAATTGTATTAATAAATATATAATTGAACTAATTATAAATTTAAATTAACATTAAAATCATATGGGGCTTGTAAATTATTTAAATGAAAAGAAAATTTTTAATAAAAATCAGTAATTTTATTATTCATCGAAAAATAAATCATTTCAGTAAATCATAAAAAAATCAATCAAAGATAACGTTCACATATGGATTTAAAAATTTAATTTAATTTTTTCAATTAAATTTTATAAAAGTAAAAAAGAATGTTTTTTTAAAAAAGTAATAAATTTTTTTTTAGAAAATAGTTTTTTCAAAACATATAAATATATTACTAAAAATTATGTAAGTTCTTATCAATATGTTTTCCTTATATGAAACCATTATAATTAATATTTAAGTTTTGTTTATTCCTATTTTTACAATAGATTTTAATGGATATGTTATAAAGGTCAAGTTTATATAATAATATTAATCTTATATTATGGTTCTTTAAAACTCGATGTTGTGTGTATTGCAAGATATCAATGAAATAAAATATATTTGAATATATATATATATATATATATATATCATAAAATTTTAGGGTGTTACATTCTACCCCCTTAAAATGAATTTCTACATTAAAATTCCATCACTTTAGTACAAACCACTGAGGATACTTCTACCTCATTACATCCTCAGGTTCCCGCATTATATCCTCAAACTAGTGGTTTTTTCACAAAACATTGACCAGGTGAGTGGTCTTGTATCATACCATTTTCCCTATATGATCCAGAATCTTTACTCTTTGTTCTTCATAGGAAAGTTCATGTTCTAATGGTATAACCTCTATGATTTATAAATGTAATGGAATATGTATGTACATTCATTGGAGAGAAATATGGAACAAATCATTGACTTGAGAGAGATTCAGTGGAATCATTACTCAATAATCAACAGTCCCAATACAGTAAATAATTTCAAAGGGACCCAAATATCTAGGGATCAAATTTCCATTATATCATAAGCACAATTTCATCCCTTGGAATTTATTCTATCTATTTCTACTTCTTTCATGAAATGAATACTTGTGATGAATTTTTAATGCCTAAAGCATTAAAATCCTCATAAGATCCATTAGTCATTCCTTTAGCCTCTAAATTTTTTCCTAAACTAAATTGGTTAGAATAAGTTATCCAATAACATTCAAGGTTAAATTTAATACATTCCAGAAATATTTAGCCTTAATCCTTCTACAAGACTAACCAAAATTTAAATTCAAAAAATCTAGAAATAATGTCACTAAATTTTTAAAATAAACTTATCATTACTCCCCCAAAAAACATGAATTAGATCTTAATATCACATGCCAAATATGTGAATACATTGAGCATATATTCTCCTAAAACATGGTAATAACTAAAATTACCTTAAAACCTAAAAAACATATATGTGTACCCATTCCTTCAACAAAACCACATATTATTGAATACATTCCATAATTCCAAAAATAATGTAAAATCCATCAAGGATAACATAAACCATTTTTTTATCAAATCATTAATCAGTTTTGAGGTCTTCAATAGTATTAAATTTACATTATCCATATCAATAATCTCTCTATCCAAAATAAACACCATTTTCTCAACATCAAGAATATATTTTGGGTAATCTTCCTTTAGTCATGTGTTTTCCATAAAATATCACCTTTCCATTAAATCAGTTTCTAGGTTATCAATACCATTAAACATATTCTTAAAAATACCCAATGCAAAACTAATACTAAATAATCTATATATATTTAATAATTCGTGAATTCCAATACATAAACACTTTTATCATTCCAATTCATTCTTAAAACATTAAATATGATTTATAATATTATTCCTTAATACCTCCATCCTTTAATATGTCATTTTTAGTCTTTTCATAAACAATAAAATATTCAAATGTACAAACTTTTTTATCTTCTTCATGAGGTTTCCTCATAGTACATTGGTTTTCAAAATTCCCATACATTACACATTTAAAACATTCATCCATTGATGATTCATTAGTGAATGCAATATTATCATCCATTTATTTAACTAAACATTTAATTTTTTCTCAGTAATTACATATTCTATTCCTTTCTTCTCTACACATAAAACATCTTCTCATTCCTTTGAGACATTCCCTTGAGTGATTTTTCCCACATTCTCAACATATTGGAAACTAAATATTCTTTCCTCTACGGTATCCCCCACCCGAAATTTCAACAAAATCTATAACATTTTATATCGCATTAAAAATTAACCTTGTTATTTCTTGTTCCCACCATTTACTAAAACTAAATATAATAGTATACAAAATAATGATCACAATGGGAAAACACATAATCATGAAAATTAATTTATAGGATGTATAAATAATTACACCTTCTTTTAAACCAACTAATCCTTATGGTTCAACTATGCCTCCATGATCATCATTTATTCAAATCATTTATAATGGTTCCTAATAAAAATATGAATTAACCAAGGAATATCCCTCAGGAGTGTAAAACCAGGTGCACATTAAGGAATGTTCTCCTGCACTAGGTAATGCTTGAGTCAATCCCAATGCACCTCTTTTAGAGTTATTACCCATAGTCATATTTTTTATAGAACCACTGCCACTTGTAGTATCTATATAGGGATGTTGTAACAGCCCGAGATTTTATGAAAAATATTCTTTTTAATTTTATTAATGTCTTGTGTTGTATGCTACACCAAAAGGAGCTTGCACAACACGCATCTTTGACTTGCCTTGCATTACACGCAATCACAACCTTCCTCGATAGCGTGTGTAGTACGCAATACTCAGTTTCACGAAACAACGATATGCTATTAAAATATTATTAAAACTAGCCGTTATGAATAGTAATAACCACTTTTTAAATTCTAGAAATTTTAGCTCTCAATATGGACTTCATTTTTGGATTCGGAGTATCGAATTTAGCCTAAGGTGAAATTTTGGTACTTTTCGGATAACTTTCATATTCTGATGAATAGTGAAAATTACTAAATTATAATTAAAAACAACTTTTTTAATCGAAATAATTAATAGTGATAAATTATTAATTTGAGTGGTTTTAAAGTATATTTAGAATATATTTTTACAATTTAATACAATGTTGGTTATTGAATGTAATTTCACATTTAAACCAGACATAATCAAGTGTCAATCTTTTGATAGATATTGTTTCTTAAAAACACGCTATTTGTTTTAACAGCGGGATTTAATTATAAAATTAATTAATGCAACTTTTATGTTATGAATTTGGTAAAATAGACTTCATTTTTGAATTCGAAATATGAAATATAGCTTAGGATTAAATTTTGGCATTTTTCTGAAAAACATCAATTTTTGATGAATAGTGAAACTACTAAGTGGTAGTTAAAAACTGAGTTTTTCATAAAACTTAATTTTACCGCTTCTGTGAATGAAATTTCAAAAATCCGAGAGACACGGTTGATGTTTGTAAGTAAAATGTGGTTCAATGAGATGAAAATAATTTTTGGTGAATAGTAACTTTTTACTTTTATTTACAACGGTTAAAAGTAAATAGGGTAATTAAGGGTAAGAATGATATTGATATTACCCTAACACATGTCCTAATTCTATTGGGCAAGTGTATCTCGACCAAAAACAACATTAAGTGTAAAATATTATCATTTAGGCCCACTTGGATTAGATTAGGACATTTATTATTATTTAATTCAAAGAAGAGTTAAAAGAGTTAAAATCAAATTTTATTTACTAAAACATTTTTAATATAGGGTTTTACATAAGATAAATTCGATTGTAAATATTCATTATAAATCTAAAAAGATTTCCTACATAATGGTATTTTATTTGTAATTTTTAGACATCAAATAATTTAATTTATTTATGACACAAAGATGATGCAGTAATTATCTTATTTATGAAATATTGACATAATTCATGTTATAAACACCAAAATAAATGTAATTTGAGACTTTTTATGAATTCCACTAATTTTCTAGGTTACTATGATATATTAGTGTTGATTTAATAAACTTTTTTCGAACATATAATTCTGTTATGACTTTCACAAAAATCATATATCAAATAGTGTCAAAATTGACACAAAATAGTTTTTAAATCAAATATTATATTATTAATTGTTATTTTATTCCTAAAAATCTAAGGTTCGTCAAAATTACTTAGATAAGGATATATATAAATAATAAAAAATTTGGGGTTCGTTTGGCATGTTATAGTAAGTGTATTAACCATATAGTGAAAGAAAACAAAATGACACGGTAAAAGTTAAATTATTTAACTTAGAGTTAAATCTAATTGATAAGGTTAAAATAATACCCTAAACTTGTCTAAATCCTATTGGTTGATAGTATTTCGACCCATAACCACTTTAGCTTCGAAATAAGACCCTTTGGAACCATTATAAACCGATTTTGACTTTAATATAAAAAAATATTTTGAGATATTCCTAAGGTGCCCCTCTCCTCCCTTATAAAAGGGCACCTCCTCCCCCTCCTCCTCACACCAATTTGAGCACTCAAGCTCGGCCAACCCCTGCAAAAATCCCTTCTCCACTTCCCTAGTATCATAATAGAGGTCCTGGTCTTCTTCAAAGACCATCCTTAGTTCTTTAAGTGGAGGCTAAGAAAAGGCGCGTCAAAAAGAGGTAATATCCATTACCGATCTTTTTCAATTTCTTTCTTCTTCAACTTCTTCTTCTTTAGTTTTTTCATGATAAAGTAATAACATCAGTATTTCTAATATAATGATATGTCATTATAAATATGAAACAACTCTAATTAACCTTCTATCCATCCTACGGAAAAAGGAAATCACCGCGCGTGCGTACGTACGGAATACCGTCTCCACGCCGTGGTGTAATCTATTTTCCGCCACCACATTAATTGGATGGGTATAAAGTTGTAATGAGTAACTATATATGATTATTATAAAGTGATATTGATACTGAAATAGTATACATACACTTCAACACAATTCCACGACCATGGGAACGATATAATCGCTCATGCGTACGTACGGACTACCGTCTCCACGACGCGATGAGATTCATTCTCAATGATTAACCATTCATGAGTGATTATAAAGTATATATAATAAGTAATAATTCAATATATGACCTAATAATGATACTGGAATTATTTATATTTATATGCATGTCATCTACTTAATTCCATTCAATTCAATAAGGAAACGAAAACAGCGTTCATGCGTACGTACGGACTACCGTCTCCATGAACGGTGTATTTCTTTCCATTTACTGATTTATTATATATGTGTATTATGAATATATATATATAAATCATGTTTTATATTCTGGAATTAAGTAATCATGATCTAAGTAATCATATGAATAATTACAAGTTAAAAACACGAACGACAAATGAGACGATTTTACCCAAAACGCTACTTTAACATAAATTTACAAAATAACGGGAAATATAAATTCATAAGTGGACCATATATGATATAATAACAATCAATATGATTCTGGAATAAGTCAATAACATGATTTAAATCATATACAGGAGGTTCAGACACTCACAAAGCAAGTCGGACCTAAGGTAAGGGAAATATCACAATCTCATTTTTATCCGAGATGGTTTATTCGTAAGTATTTACTGGGGTGTATTTTATCATCCACATCCATGTTTCATCAATATGTAATATTATTTCCATCCACCTACAATTGTTTAAATCCATTTTTACCCTTCGGGGAGTTTTTAGTAAAAGAAATGAAAGGAATCTTTTGTCGTTTTTCGTACGAGGTACTTTTTGACTTTTCCGACAAAAGTACGAAGAATGTTTTTTTAACTTATACGGCATGAATGGATTTCTAAAACATTATTTCCAATAAGATTCCTTTACAAGTATTCAAGTTTATTTTTAATCAACTTCTTTTAGTTTAAAATTGTATGACATGTTAAGAAAAGAAAAGTGTTTTTGAAGTAGAAAGGATATTTTCCTCAAGAACAGAGTTCAAGTATTTTATCAACATTATTTTCCATCTAAGATAATAAAAGGGTTCTGTTTTTATCCCTATTATTACATGGATTTGATTATGTTGTGATGGAAATATTTTTATGAATTCCTTTATCTTATATGAATAGTTTTATGATGACATGTTGTTTAAGAATCCCATTTTAATTACATGGGTTACGCTATGATGTATGGTTTATGATTATGTGGCACACATAAGAAAGGATTCATTATAAGATGGGTGGGACCTATATCTCCCTCCAATGCATTGTGTAAAGATTTTATATCTCATGAGATAGACAGGGCTGGAATGGTAGGTTATACCGGTTCAGTGAAACAGGACTGAAACGAGGGTTACTCGATTCAGAAAGGGACTTTTTCCACTAAGATAGTCTTGGCAATGAGTCTTGACTAAAAAGAAATGATTCTCTATAATTATGTGTGAATGCCACAAAGTTTCATGTTTTAAGTTATGATTATTGTGATTACATTTCACTACCATGATTTACCCCATGTTATGAAATTATGATCTCTTTTGCAGGTTAAGATTTCCAAAAGTTATGTGCTTATGTATATGATGTGATTGATATTTCTTTTGTTTACCCTTACTGAGCATTTGAGCTCACCCTTTTATGTTTTCTTTTCCCCAGGATATAAAGAAAGGTTTTAGGTAAAAAAAGGAAGATCTTTATGGGAGATGTTGAAGATCTTTCACAACAATTAGAAGATTTTATTCCGAGTTTCCAAAGACACTAAACTATTACGATCCTTGTGTGTGTGTTTTTGTTATGTACTAAGTATTCCGCAAATGTAATGTAATTTCCATGTAATTCAGGCTTCGGGTCTCTACAGTTGGTATCAGAGGAAAGGTTTAGTCAACCTTTGGAAACTAGGATGCAAAAACGTTAGTGAGATCCCTAGAGATATTTCTAAGGTATGTCTAGGGATGTCCCTAAGGACAAGTATACGTATAAGATACAGTCCTAGAACTACGGTAACGATCATAGAATTTAACCTAAGAAGTTAGATATTGAGGATACTTCCCCTTTACTATGTTGTTTTCTCTAGCATGATTTTTTTCCTCTCACAAAATTATTTTTGTGTTTTAGTTAATGGAGGGAACCAAAAGGAATTCGGTTAACAGTAAATCCAATGGAGAAATTGGTGACTATGAGAAACAAAATTGTGTAAAGCCTAGAGAGAAAGATGTTGTGATTATGTCGAATCAGTCATCGCGATATATGATTAACAAGGTGAAATTTAGTGGTATGCCTAATTCATCAAAGAAGAGGAAGATAGACTATTATGCATGTTCACATGTTGAGGAGCATAAAGAAAGGAAGATTGAGATTTCTAAAGAAGGGAAGAAGAACCTTGAGGAATACCTCAAATGGAGGGACCGATGTTATCTGTGTGGAGAAAAGGTTCATAGAGTGACAGACTGTTTTGGAGTTCAATGTCTTATTTGTGGAGAACATGGGCATTACCCAACTCAATGCCCTGACCTAAAAAGTTACTTCTAAATCAAGGAAGGACTTCGTCCAGGACAATCATTGAAGTGGATGGACTGAAGTGTTTATGTATTGGTATTCAGGAATAATGTTGTTGAGGTACTTTTATGGTGTATTGAAATATTTATGTATTGGTCTATTGTGGTTTTCAATAATTTTAAGGTACCAGTAACCATGAAAAGTGATTCAAATATTTTGGAAAGTAGATAATATGCCCATAATGAAGGGATAAAGAGAAAATGAAATGTTTGACAATATTCATGAGCTCATGATTGATATAAGGACTAAGTGATATCATGGTTTGAGTATATAGAATTTTGAGGATTTTGGTATGTGGAAGGTGTTAACTTTTAACTGCATTCATGTTTTTACTAAGTTATTCAAGAGAATACATAATTAAGGACTTTGAATGTTTGGAATGTGACCAACAAAACATATCTTATGATATATGGGGATCGACGATGGTGTTAAATCTATGGTAATCGTTTTCACTATGTTATGAGAGTGGACTGCAGTATTATAGATAAGCCTAAAGATTGGAATGGATTATGTTGGACATAAGTTAGTATTGTTTAAGGATAGAAGTTTTTTTTCGATGGGATGTTATAGTAATATAGTTTTAGAAAAAGGACAACCTGCAGGATGGGCGACAGCCCATCGCGTCGGACAAGGCTGTGGAAATCGAACCCACAACCGAAGTGTGACTGGCCTTTATCGCCTACCACTGGCCTACAGGAAGTCCCTGTTTAGTAGAAACTAGTTTTATTATATTAAGCAGTATGATATATGAAGTATAAGTCCATTTTGAACCATATATGATTAATCTCACTATAGATCGACTTATGTATATAATTTTTTCTAACCTTTTGTTTGAGACAGATGGAATGACCCGTCATTCTATCACATGATATGCTAACACTTCACGAATAACAAATTCAACTTCATTTATTTAAGAGATGAAGTGGAAATTGTTCAAGGCACGAACAACAGTGAGATTGTAACAAAATAAAGTAAGTATTTATTCTAATGCAAATTTTCAACTTTAGGGAAATGATCTTGAAAACCAAAAATGTTGTCCTAGTGATCTTATACCTGATGAATGAGATGGTACCTTATATCATCACAAATCTATGGATTTGTGATTACTGGCTTTTCCATAGCCATTTTCTCTACCACTCTCCATCAGAACATGATGGTTAGATTTCTCTTCCATATCCATATTTTCACCTATGTGGAAACCCAGTGATTAGTTTATTTGGGTAACCGTTACGTTTCATACTTTTGTTTTTAAAGATTGGTTTTGATATTCCTTTTTACGATGTGGGTTTCAATTAAAGAAACTTTCGAATAGTAAACCATTTATAACCCCGACGAATTTCGAGGGCGAAATTCATTTTAAGGGGGGTAGAATGTAACAGCCCGAGATTTTATGAAAAATATTCTTTTTAATTTTATTAATGTCTTGTGTTGTATGCTACACCAAAAGGAGCTTGCACAACACGCATCTTTGACTTTCCTTGCATTACACGCAATCACAACCTTCCTCGATAGCGTGTGTAGTACGCAATACTCAGTTTCACGAAACAACGATATGCTATTAAAATATTATTAAAACTAGCCGTTATGAATAGTAATAACCACTTTTTAAATTTTAGAAATTTTAGCTCTCAAGATGGACTTCATTTTTGGATTCGGAGTATCGAATTTAGCCTAAGGTGAAATTTTGGTACTTTTAGGATAACTTTCATATTCTGATGAATAGTGAAAATTACTAAATTATAATTAAAAACAAATTTTTTAATCGAAATAATTAATAGTGATAAATTATTAATTTGAGTTGTTTTAAAGTATATTTAGAATATATTTTTACAATTTAATACAATTTTGGTCATTGAATGTAATTTCACATTTAAACCAGACATAATCAAGTGTCAATCTTTTGATAGATATTGTTTCTTAAAAACACGCTATTTGTTTTAACAGCGGGATTTAATTATAAAATTAATTAATGCAACTTCTATGTTATGAATTTGGTAAAATAGACTTCATTTTTGAATTTGGAATATGAAATATATCTTAGGATGAAATTTTGGCATTTTTCTGAAAAACATCAATTTTTGATGAATAGTGAAACTACTAAGTGGTAGTTAAAAACTGAATTTTTCATAAAACTTAATTTTACCGCTTCTGTGAATGGAATTTCAAAAATCCGAGAGACACGGTTGATGTCTGTAAGTAAAATGTGGTTCAATGAGATGAAAATAATTTTTGGTGAATAGTAACTTTTTACTTTTATTTACAACGGTTAAAAGTAAATAGGGTAATTAAGGGTAAGAATGATATTGATATTACCCTAACACATGTCCTAATTCTATTGGACAAGTGTATCTCGACCAAAAACAACATTAAGTGTAAAATATTATCATTTAGGCCCACTTGGATTAGATTAGGACATTTATTATTATTTAATTCAAAGAAGAGTTAAAAGAGTTAAAATCAAAGTTTATTTACTAAAACATTTTTAATATAGGTTTGTACATAAGATAAATTAGATTGTAAATATTCATTAGAAATCTAAAATTATTTCCTACATAATGGTATTTTATTTGTAATTTTTAGACATCAAATAATTTAATTTATTTATGACACAAAGATGATGCAGTAATTATCTTATTTATGAAATATTGACATAATTGATGTTATAAACACCAAAATAAATGTAATTTGAGACTTTTAATGAATTCCACTAATTTTATAGGTTACTATGATATATTAGTGTTGATTTAATAAACTTGGTTCGAACATATAATTCTGTTATGACTTTCACAAAAATCATATATCAAATAGTGTCAAAATTGACACAAAATAGTTTTTAAATCAAATATTATATTATTAATTGTTATTTTATTCCTAAAAATCTAAGTTTCGTCCAAATGACTTAGTTAAGGATATATATTAATAATAAACAATTTGGGGTTCGTTTGGAATGTTATAGTAAGTGTATTAACCATATAGTGAAAGAAAAAAAATGACACGGTAAAAGTTAAATTATTTAACTTAGAGTTAAATCTAATTGATAAGGTTAAAATAATACCCTAAACTTGTCTAAATCCTATTTGTTGATAGGATTTCGACCCATCCCCACTTTATCTTCGAAATAAGACCCTTTGGAACCATTATAAACCGATTTTGACTTTAATATAAAATAATATTTTGAGATATTCCTAAGGTGCCCCTCTCCTCCCTTATAAAAGGGCACCTCCTCCCCCTCCTCCTCACACCAATTTGAGCACTCAATCTCGGCCAACCCCTGCCAAAATTACTTCTCCACTTCCCTAGTATCATCATAGAGGTCCTGGTCTTCTTCAAAGACCATCCTTAGTTCTTTAAGTGGAGGCTAAGAAAAGGCGCGTCAAAAAGAGGTAATATCCATTACCAATCTTTTTCAATTTCATTCTTCTTCAACTTCTTCTTCTTTAGTTTTTTCATGATAAAGTAATAACATCAGTATTTCTTATATACTGATATGTTATTATAAATATGAAACAACTCTAATTAACCTTCTATCCATCCTACGGAAAAAGGAAATCACCGCGCGTGCGTACGTACGGAATACCGTCTCCACGCCGTGGTGTAATCTATTTTCCGCCACCACATTAATTGGATGGGTATAAAGGTGTAATGAGTAACTATATATGATTATTATAAAGTGATATTGATACTGAAATAGTATACATACACTTCAACACAATTCCACGACCATGGGAACGATATCATCGCTCGTGCGTACGTACGGACTACCGTCTCCACGACGCGATGAGATTCATTCTCAATGATTAACCATTCATGAATGATTATAAAGTATATATAATAAGTAATAATTCAATATATGACCTAATAATGATACTGGAATTATTTATATTTATATGTATGTCATCTACTTAATTCCATTCAATTCAATAAGGAAACGAAAACAGTGTTCATGCGTACGTACGGACTACCGTCTCCATGAACGGTGTATTTCTTTCCATTTACTGATTTATTATATATGTGTATTATGAATATATATATATATAAATCATGTTTTATATTCTGGAATTAAGTAATCATGATCTAAGTAATCATATGAATAATTACAAGTTAAAAACACGAACGACAAATGAGACGATTTTACACAAAACACTACTTTAACATAAATTTACAAAGGAACGGGTAATATAAAGTCATAAGTGGACCATATATGATATAATAACAATGAATATGATTCTGGAATAAGTCAATAACATGATTTAAATCATATACATGAGGTTAGGACACTCACAAAGCAAGTCGGACCTAAGGTAAGGGAAATATCACAATCTCATTTTTATCCGAGATTTTTTATTCGTAAGTATTTACTAGGGTGTATTTTATCATCCACATCCATGTTTCATCAATATGTAATATTATTTCCATCCACCTACAATTGTTTAAATCCATTTTTACCCTTCGGGGAGTTTTTAGTAAAAGAAATGAAAGGAATCTTTTGTCGTTTTTCGTACGAGGTACTTTTTGACTTTTCCGACAAAAGTACGAAGAATGTTTTTTTAACTTATACGGCATGAATGGATTTCTAAAACATTATTTCCAAGAAGCTTCCTTTACAAGTATTCAAGTTTATTTTTAATCAACTTATTTTAGTTTAAAATTGTATGACATGTTAAGAAAGGAAAAGTGTTTTTGAAGTAGAAAGGATATTTTCCTCAAGAACATAGTTCAAGTATTTTATCAACATTATTTTCCATCTAAGATAATAAAAGGGTTCTGTTTTTATCCCTATTATTACATGGATTTGATTATGTTGTGATGGAAATATTTTTATGAATTCCTTTATCTTATATGAATTGTTTTATGATGACATGTTGTTTAAGAATCCCATTTTTATTACATGGGTTACGCTATGATGTATGGTTTATGATTATGTGGCACACATAAGAAAGGATTCATTATAAGATGGGTGGGACCAATATCTCCCTCCAATGCATTGGGTAAAGATTTTATATCTCATGAGATAGACAGGGCTGGAACGGTAGGTTATACCGGTTCAGTGAAACAGGACTGAAACGAGGGTTACTCGATTCAGAAAGGGACATTGTCCACTAAGATAGTCTTGGCAATGAGTCTTGACTAACAAGAAATGATTCTATATAATTATGTGTGAATGCCACAAAGTTTCATGTTTTAAGTTATGATTATTGTAATTACATTTCACTTCCATGATTTACCCCATGTTATGAAATTATGATCTCTTTTGCAGGTTAAGATTTCCAAAAGTTATGTGCTTATGTATATGATGTGATTGATATTTCTTTTGTTTACCCTTACTGAGCATTTGATCTCACCCTTTTATGTTTTCTTTTCCCCAGGATATAAAGAAAGGTTTTAGGTAAAAAAAAAGGAAGATCTTTATGGGAGATGTTGAAGATCTTTCACCACGATTAGAATATTTTATTCCGAGTTTCCAAAGACACTAAACTATTACGATCCTTGTGTGTGTGTTTTTGTTATGTACTAAGTATTCCGCAAATGTAATGTAATGTCCATGTAAGTCAGGATTTGGGTCTCTACAGATGTATTTCTTGGTAAATCACATTATATATTCTTTACTAAAACATTATGTTGTTATCCTATACATAGACTCATCCTATGGGTTCTTCACTAATTTTTTCTCTTATTAGTTTCCAAATGTTAACTAAACTGTTTATATGATAACAATTATAAATACCTAAACTTATCTTACATAGATGTTACATCTTAATAGATTAATATTCATTATATAACATAATGATACATTCTATACCTGTTTAGTTCTAGTTCATTTTGAAAGATGGAAACATAGAGAATTAGTTCCTATGTGAACTACAACTTCTCTCATTAATTTATTTATATCTAGAACCATTATGTACTTATCATACATTAAATATTTCTTCATAACCTGGTTAAGGTAGCATAATAAAGTCTGGGCTCATATTATTAGTAAGGATAAATAGGGGAGATATCAAAGATAAAAAAATAATAACATGACTATAAAGGAATAATAACATGAATAAAACATTTGAAAACCATACATTTCTTATCATAGATAATAAAGTTGAGTAATGGTAAAAATATTGGTAGTTCATAAGAGAAAAATCGTAAAATAATTAGAGTACAAAATCCATGAGATCATAATATTAGCATAAGACATAGATTTGTGGAATAAGCATATGCCTAGAAAATATAATGTCAATGATATCCCTGAAGACCTTTATAACATGTTAGGATTGGGATAACCATCCATGTACCTATATTAGGCTTAGGATAACCTCCCATGTACCCTATTTCTACCTTGGGGTAACCTCTCATATACCGTATTTTGGTCTTTGGATAACCTCTCATATACCCTTTGAGATCATATAACACTAATCACTACCAAATTAATTAGGAGAGATAAAGGTCCCACCCATAACATAATCAATATATTTGTATTCAAAAATATCATAAAATATTCATCACATCATAACTCATGAAAATAAATGGGTTTCATAATAATTTCATTATATCATAACTAGTGGAAAACAAACAAGTTTCATAAACATTTCATCATTTCATCATTTCATCATAGCATAACTCACGAAAAAGGAATAAGTTTCATGAACATATTGTCATCATTGAAATAAAACATATAGATAAATAATAATTATTTTATAATTGGTTTATATCCCCATTAAATATTAAGTTACATCAAAGGATATCATCTTATATTGAAAATGATTTTAAAATATCACTAAGAACATTTCGTGAGGAAAATAAACTTTTCACTTTGAAAATCACCTTTTATAAACTAAGAGCTCACAAAATGTTGTGAAAATATTTTTCACTGAAAATAATCTTTGAAATTATTATTATATCATTAAAATACTTGGTTTTAATTCTTTCTAAAAATTTTATTCATGCGATTAAAATTAAAATAAATATTCCTTTCATATTTTTAGAAAAAACTCAAAAGTTCCTCATTTGGAAAATAACAAGAAGATTAATTTTAAAATAATTATAAAAATAGTCAAACTTGAGTAAAAATGAATTTAAAAAATATCAGTATAATATTGAAAACTTTCATTCCAAAATTTTTACAAAATATGGACATTGAATAAAAAGGGGTTTTAATCGAAGAGAGAAATAAAGATGATTTTTTAAAACATTCCTTTTAGTATGTAGAGATAGGAAATTGAAAGTAGAACATATATTATCAATAAATAACAATATTTTAAGAAACTTAAAGTGTTTTTTGAGAGTTAAATCATATAATATCATCGTTGGATGAAAAAACATAACAACCCGAATAAACAATAAAATTGTAACATCAAACACTTACCACATTGTTCACTTTTGTATCATAAGATCCATTAAATAATAACATCGAATTAAACTTTTAATATAATTAGAATAAATATATTTAAGATATATAATGTCAAATATTTTCTATAAACACCTCATAAAAGAAGATAGGTCCATAACATAACATATGTCCCAAGGAAGAAAATTTGAGATGAAATTCCCTTACCTTAAGTCTCCACTTCCTTCGTACATGTTATAACCTATTTTATAATAAATATAGGTTTATTTTAAATATCTTCTAGAACCATAATTATATATATCATACCATATATTATTTACTTATGACCTTTTATTAATTGTTTATTAACAATTCCTTAACAAAATCACATTTCGGTTAATAGAGAACCTTGTTTTTCATGTATGCTTTGATTTGGTATTTTCAGTCATTTTACATTGATCAAGGTTAAATAATATCTATAATTTGAAAAATTATATAAATTAAATACATATTCTATATATATTTATTTTATTAATCCATAAAATCTATAGATATAAAATGAAATATGTTGATCATGGAGACGATAGGTCATATGTATGCATGAATGTTGTTTCAATTTTATCGACAGATGAAATGAAAAAAGTTAAATAAAATATTTCTTTATAGAATAATTTTTATTTAATATATATCACATATTTTCATTAAATATATCCTTATCACCTTCCTCATAAATTTTAAGTGAAAAATGAATCACGTCACCTCATGAAGTGGTGGTCTTCCACACACACTAGCGATGTTATTATATTTTAAAGGAATAGAAAGTAAGATGTTATGTGTGATATAATAATTCAACAAGTATAATAATATCATATGTATCATAAATAAACATTAAATTTATCATTATATCATTCTGTGAGTGCTGGTGATGGAAAATGAATTACATTGTTTCACAAAGTGGTAGTATGTCATGCACACGATTGACAGTTTTGTTTCCCATTTGATTGAAGAAGATATGGATATATATGATTACATAAATATAATAAAATCTCAACATATTTTAAATAAATTTTTTAGCATATTGGAATTATTAATACATGAATAAAGGTAGTAAGATAAGATGTAAAAAATAAAGGGTTTAGTGAAGACAATTACCTTCATTTAGTACAACCCCCTTTTGATCTCTTATTAAGGACCCTAGGGTTTGGATTTTGGATTAAATATATCTCTAGAAAATAGATAAGGTTTTTGGTTAGGTAATTTTTTTGTTTTTTTAGTCAAGCGTCTTAGTAGGTGTGAATAAGTGAGGGGTGGAGTTTCCTTTTTCTAATGGAGGAGGAGTGGCATTTTTGTAAATACCCAAAACAAATTCAATAATGGGAAGTCACTCTAACCCCAAGTGCCTCAAAATTTTATATTTAAGGGATTTAATGGAATATTTGGTCGATAAACACCTTCACAGCACAAAAAACGCCTTTTTAAAACATTTTATTACTTACCCTTTAAGTTTACTTAATTATACTATTTAATTTTTCACTAGTGTAATTAGTATTTTTATAAATTTACCTAGGTAATTTATACATTAATTATAAAAATAAAATGAGTATTATTATATAATTTGTACCCAATGATTATAAATATAAAATCCAATTGATAAAATAAAAAACATGTGTGTGTTGGAAACTAGTTTTACACAAGTGCATGTAACGCACAAAACCTTTTTTTACCATTTACCATGGTAAATAAGTTTTTACTATTTAGGGGTCAATATAATTATTTAAAAAGGTATATTGGTTCATTAATGTACTATGGTTGATATATTTATACATATTCCAATATCCTAGTAGAGAACACTATTTTTTGGAATTTAAAATTATTTAATAAAATATTATTTATTATGAAATAACATTAATGTCAATTTCGACACTATTCATTTAATTTGACTTTAAAACCATCAAAAAAAAGTTTTAATTAGAATATATTATTATGAAACCAACATATAATGTGTATGTAATGAACCAGGTATTTATAGAGTAATTATTTTTGATTTCTATTAATACTTATGAATAAGATATTAATTTTACATTAAAGGGTGCGCTTTTTCTGATATTGTACTCGATATACTAAAATAGGTTTCTCCAAAATCTTACGTTGCACGACACATTGAGTTATACCAAAAAAATTATACAATAATATTATTATTATTTTAAAATGTAGTTAATGTATTGCTATTGGAATGGTGGTAATAAATACTATCAATTGAGTTATTAATATATATTTTATATAGGTTAAAATAAGGATTCATTGGTTGAAAAAATAATTAGAAATAGAAATAAAAAACCGATTGAATATAAAGGATGTGTTTTTTGGAAAACCAATTTCAAAGAGAATAATTGTGTTTATAAAATCATATAACTCTTTATGTAATTTTATATAATGAAAAATATATGTTATATATTCAATGTAATGTTTTAAATTCATCTTATATCTTTTCTAGATATGATATAAGAACAAATTCACTTTTTTGGATAAAAGAAGTATTTTTTGTAAAAATGTAGTTTTACCGCCTTTTGATGGCGAACCCTTTTTAAATCTAGTTTTTTCACTTTTATAATTTATATTAAAAGAAATAAAATTCTTCTTTAGAATCAGGACATCAAAATTTACTTGGATTCAATTTTGGTATTTTTCTGAATAAAATTTATATTTTTATAAATAATGAAAAATACTACATTTTAATTCAAAAATTATTTTTCATCTAATTTATTTATATAGTTAACTTATTTTTATAATTTTTTGAAAGTATAAATGGAATATATTATTATAATTTATTCCAATTATGATCATTAGAAATAATTTCACTTTTAAATTGGACATAAACACATGTCAATCTTTTGATAGTTATTACTTCTTAAAAAGCCACATTTTGGTTTTGACAATGGGAATTATTTTTTAATTAATCACTGCAACTTCTGTGTTTTGAATTTAGAAAAATGTATTCCATATTTTTAATCATAGTTTTAAAATTTTTTAAATAGGCACATTTTATTTTTGGACATTATGAATAGTAACTTCACTAATTATTTTATTTACCATGGTTAAAGGGTAAATGTGCTAAATAATGGTAAAAATAATATTATAATAATATAAAACTACCCTAACACATGTAATAATACTATTTTATGATATTTTTTAGACAATTGGAATCCTTGGGTATATTTTAGGACCCCATGGATCAACTTGGGAGTGATAATGTCATTATATAATAATTAATTTAATGTAAAGAGAAAAATAACATAAACAAGTATCTTTTACTAAAACAATTTTTATATGTGGTTATATAAGTGAAATATTAAACTATAAATAGTATTTAGAAATATAAAATTATTTCCTATATCATGATATTTTATTTTTAATTTTTATACATTAAATAAATAAATTTAATTATGACACAATGATGATGCAGTGATTGATCCAGTAGTGAAGGATTCAAATAAATGATATTATAAATATAAATATAAATTTATTTTGATTATTTTGATTCCAAAAAAGAATTTTATGGATTATATTGACATATTATCCTTGATTTAATTCCTTTTTTTCTAAGGAACCAAGTTTTTATGACTTTAACTAAAATCAATTACTTTAGAGTTTCAAAATTGATATAAAAAAATTTTTAAAAAAAAAATTTATTTTATTAAATGATAAAATTGTCCTAAAAATATAATATTCATACATATGAATTATATAATGTTAAAATTTTCATTAATAGTCTAATTATGGTTTTCTTTTCATTTTATAGAAACTATTTTAACAATAAATTATGAAAATGAAAGAAGACGTGGTAAGAGTTAATGTTTTTAACTAAGGGTTAAGGCAAAAAGATATGGTTGAATTTGGGACATCAACTCGTCTAAAACCTATTTGTTGAGAGTATGTAGACCCAAAATATCTTATCCTTGAAATAAATGAGTTTGGGACCATTAGGAACCGAAAATCACTTTATAATAAAATAATATTTCAAAACATTCCTAAACTACCCCTCCTCCCTCTTATAAAAGGCCACCAGCTCTACCCACTTAATCACACCACTCAAAACCCGTGGATCATCCAAATTCAGATCAAATAAGATTAAAACATACCTCCCTTAATCCTATAATATTTACCTTGGGTAGAAGAAAATTAATGAAATCATTTTGGCTCAAATCAAAAGATGTTACCCAATTTAGAGGTAACATCTTCTCTCAAGTTCCTTTCTTTAATTTTCCTTCTCCACTCACTATGATCTTATTGTAATTTTATTTCATAACAAAACCATTATCCTCAATATAATATTATTTTTTTATGATAATTTTTCAAACTACACTTATACACACCTCCATCTAATGGATACAAACATATTGTTTATGTGTACGGTGAACTACTGCCTCACGAAACGATGATTGTTCGATTTTCTCTTACCACATCTCATGGTGGCCATTATGATGGCACTGTTTTTATATATGATATATGTTCTATTAATATTTTTTCTATTATTAATTATTTTTCATTTATAGTATACCATTATGATTTCCATAATGTGTAAATACGATAATTTCATTTGAGGAAGTGGTGACTACTTCCCCCTCAAAGTGATATGACTCATTCATGCCTTACATGGAATTTATAAAGGATGAATTTAATGAAATTATATAACTTATATAAAATATGATATTATACTAGAATTATAATATACCTATGTAACATTTATTTTTTATTCCATTAAAAATGAAAAATAAATTAAAGTACCGTTCATGTATACGTACAACCTACCATCTCCATGAACGGTGATTTTCATTTTTCATCTCCAAATGTTATGGAATATTCTAAATAGATATATATATAATGTAAATATATTATACTTAAATTATTAATACTACTCTAGAGATAATGTAATTTTTACCACATATACAGTTTGTAATTATAAAAAGTACATTTTTGACTCAAGTACTGAACATCGACAAAATAACCAATATGAACATGAATAATTATATGATTGTTATAGTAAGGTAATGAGTGATATAAAAGTAATAATAAACTTGAAAAAGGTTCTTAATAAATTATAAATTAACTTAAGTTTATTATTTAGTAATATAATGAACGAACAAGACAAGTCGGACTCAAGGTAAGGGAATCTACCACCCTTCTCTTTTCAAGCAATCCTTTAATGTTATTCCTTTTTAATTTCAATTTTCACAAGTTGGGATATGTCATTCCATATCCCACATAATATCCATGTTATCTAAAAATGTTTAGAGTCCCCTTTTTCTCACATCAACATATTTTATGTGACGTCGTTAGCCTACCAAAATTTTGTAAGGTAACTTCCTAACCCAATTTCCATTCTTTGGGTTGATATTCTACTTTTTGATTATGTCGTGATATGATTATGTATGAAATAAAATTTTATATTATTCCTTTTTTTTATACATTACTTATGTGTACTTATAGTGAATACACATAATCGGTCTATTTTATTTACAAAATGATCTTTATAAGGGACTCTGTCTCAATCTCCTTTCTTTGAGATAGATCATGATATTGTGTGCCTTTATTGACCTTTAAGGTGTATATATGACCATTTTCACATGTTATATCATGAATTACTATATTCAAATGATATTTAATGTTTTTTTTATTTTAATCTTTAATGATTTTTATTCATGTGTTTCCCAAGTGGTAAATGAATCTTTAACTAAAACATCGTCTTAAGTGATTAAAATTTTTATTCTTTGAATTATTTCTCATTAATGTCTATGTTTTCAAAATGGTTTTATGGATTTATTTATGTTGAAATGATTGTTTTTAAATGTTAATTTCTTTTAAAAGTTTCAAAGTGGTATGGGACACTTTGATTCAAAAATCTCTTTATAAAATGTTATAAATGGTTTTGGAAATGCATTAAATATTTTAATATCTTTAATTTATTTCTTGTAATTGATGAGTGAAATATTGTTTTTTTCAATATTTTATGTGTTATGATTATGTATTGGTACTTGGAAATTTGATGGACTATTACATGATAAACCAAATACGGGTGGTTCTATGATAAACCTTGGGCAGGTTAACCTGAGATAGCTCTCCAATGAATTGGGTAATGTGAAGGAGGTAAATATTAATGTTTCTCCTAAGAGATTTATGGAATATACTGTAATGTATATTCCAAACATATCTCCATATGTAGCTGTGAAAGATGCAATGTAGGTATGTTATGGATTCCACAAGTTTCATTTATGATTTCTAATTTATATGAGTATATTTAAGAATCTTATTATTGCATAAGGTATGTTAAAGAGTTTATGTTTAAAAGGTGAAAAGTATTACTTTGTGAAAATGTTTTCATGGGATTTAAATATTCATGGAATAAGTATTTTATAACTTATTTTATATTCCTTATTTAGATTTTTATGCTCAACCAAAGTTTTGAAATGTTTTTCACAGGACATAAAGAAGAATAGAGGTAAGGATGGGATCAAGGAAAAGTTATGATGTTGAAAGATGAAATAATTTCATGTTTCTTTTTAAATAGTTTTGGTTTTATGAAAAAAAAAATTGTATAGAGTTGAAGTGTCTACTTTGTAATTTTTGAGATGTAATTTAATAGTTATGGCCTAATTCTCTAAAACACTAAACCTAAAAAGATCCACAAGGTGAATTCTTGACTTAACTCAAGATTAATGAATGTTTAAGGTTGGTTCCATATAGTGTATTTATCTATAAAATTCATAAAATATTATAATTCATTATATTTATATTACTTTTAATACTTTCTAAATCATTTATTTTATTTTTTTATATTAATTAAATAATTACCATGTTGGCCTTGCATAAGCCTTTAGGTAATTATATAATAATTAAAAATTATAAATAAATTTTAAATAGGAAAATAATTTCATTAATATCATAATTAAATCCAATATTCATGGATAACTTTCTTATGTCCCTATGTGAAAACATAATTGAAATTTAAAAGCAAGAAAATGAATTTTTTGTGTTTTCTTTATTCAAATTATTTTATAGGTTGCTTTCCTGAAAAATTATCCCAAAAAATGTAAACAATTGATCCTAAGGTTTTAAGGGTCTAAATAATTCCCTCATATAAAAAAATATAAGTGTTAGGCCATTTTTAACCATTAACTTTTTAGTTTAATCCCCCGATAACTTCATTTTAACCTTAACCGTGATAATTAATTTTTACCATTTTCCCTAAAAAATTAGAGACATAAATTAAATTAACCTTATTTGATAATGATAATTATGATGATTAAGAATATGGGTCCTATTTTTATCAAATTAAACTTTCAGCACAGTTATAATTTAATTTAAAATAAAACCCCCAAGTGAGATGAAATAGTGGTTTTACAAAAGAGAAACATTTCATATGTATAGAATGTTTTAATACCAAGATTTAATATAAAACTAAATAGAATGACGTAAATTGGATTTATAAATATATAATTTTACTAATTTTAATTTTAAAACCATATTAAAATAAAAATATAGATTGTAAATTCTTTAAACAAAAATATTGTTTTTAATAAAATTGAGTACATTTTACTATTCATCAAAAAATTAATCTTTTCGAAAAAACATACAAAATTCACTCAATGAAAATTTTGACTTGTAGATTTCAAATATTAAGTTTATTTTTTCAAATAAAATTTCTAATAATGAAAAAATTAATTTTATTATTTGTTTACAAAAAGCAATAAAATCACTTTTTGAAAAAATATCATTTTCAACACATATAATGACATTACTAAAAATTAATCACTTTTTTACCAATATGTTTTCTTTATATAAAACCATTATGATTAATCTTCAAAAAAAATTATTCATATTAATACCTCCAATTTTGATGACTCTGTTACAAAGGTCATGTTTAAATAATAATATTAACATTATATCACGGTTTGTTAAATGTAATGCCTCGGCCTTAGAAGCCCAGAGCCGGTACATTATTTTATTACATTTACATGATTATAAGGAATCAAATCTTGAAGTACTAATTAGATTAGTAGTCTAATAATTCCAGATTCTATACATGATTCCCATAATACGTTGGGAAATATAAATTATAAATATGATAGATATTAAATTGAAATAAACTGCATCCTTGAACTCTTATTCAAAGATTTATTCTTCATAACCTGGGGAAATGAAATATAATAAGGGTGAGCTCAAATTCTTAGTAAGGGTATGTAAAATAGAATAAATAATGAATTAAGGATAATAAATTAACATATTAAGGTAAATAACTAATAACACATTACATTCAAATAACTAGATAAGGAAAAATCAATATGGATAGGTAAGAAATAGAAACACCGACCATTTAATCAGTGATTTGAAATTAAATGTATCCATAGATATGTCAATGTAAAATCTCATGGATGAATAATAACTGAAACTAAATTAGCTAAATTATTTTTTAATGGACTTAATGTATGAGGTATATGAAAACATGTATTGTCAATACCTTTCACCAGATGGTTTAAAACTACAGACAGAAACCCGTTTAATATGTACAAATTATTTTTTCTCATAAGAACCTATCAATTAATTGAGAAGCTATATAAATTCAGGGCTCCACCAGTCATGTATAATCCAAAACATTCCTTATATCAAATATTAAAAATAAATAATATGCATTTTTGAATATCCATATTAAATAAAGAATATGAAATTATCAATATTTCCCAAATATAATCAAACAACTATCAAAGTAGAGAATGTATGTAAAATAGTATACGGTTTAGGCAATACTAATATCCATTGTTTGAGAATATAGATATTCTATTAAATTTAAAATGAAAAATTATTAAAATATAGTTATTGTTTCAAGATAAGTTTAAAAATCATAAAAGGAAGTGATATTACAAATACAATAATTAAGAACAATCTTGAGAAGAATAATCTTTAAACATTCCAATGTGTTCCATGCTACTTTGAAACATTTTAATCATAATCTATAGAAAAGTATTAAATTAAATGAAACTTATAATATCATAATAATAATTAAATTCATGATATATCATGAAAAAGTATGTATATACACTTAATAAAGGTGATTGGTTCATAATAACAAATAAGTATCAATGAAATGTAAATTCCGACAAAATTCCCTTACCTTATACTTCATTTCTGTTGTGTAGTCTTTAGCCACCTATGTAGTGCTTTAAAATAAAATATTATCTTATAACATAAAAATTCTCATTTTAAAATATCATATTTTAATTTCTTACAATATATTATTACCCGTTTTCTAACAGTCTTACATTATTTTGACTATTTGGGGTGTTAATTGCCTAGTTTTCTCGAGTGGGTTTTAAATTGTTATTTGATGTTATCATTAATTAGATTATGTTTTCATCATTTAAAAAATTTAAACCATGAGTTAATTATCATATATAAATATTATAAATGTATCTATAGTATCCCATTATATTTGGAGATTATAAATGAACTACACCGTTCATGGAGACGGAAGGTTGTATGTACCCAGGAACACAACTTCCATGTCATTGTTGTATTGAAATAATGAAACCTAAATGATACTATCACAACCCACCTTATTCAATATGAGGAAGGGATAGAAAAGTGCCATGCCCTTTCTTCCCCAAGATGAAGGAGAGATAATGACCCCCCGAGTCCTACCTTCAATATCCCCCAGAGCAGCAACTAGCACCTAGGGTATATAATCTCACACAATTTTGAAGGAATTAACCTTTTTTTATAACAATATTGGGAGATAAGATGTTAAATCCCAAGAAAATACAAATTCTAAAAGTAGAAGTAAATCCAAAATATGTTCCCACATGCATGTTCAATAGTAAATTAGACACAAAGTAAAACAAAAGTACCAAAAAAAGTACCAAAAGAAAAAGGAGACTAAGCAAAAATAGAGACTAATCCCAATGCCCAAACTAGTAAAGTCTATCATGGTCCTCAAAGTCCTCCTGGAAACCAGGAAACATTTTATGAATGTAGGATGAGTATATGAGTATAATCAATAGGGAAACTAAAGCTACCCATGCACAAGTGGGTAAAACATACTAATGTCCATGTGAGAAAACAGTTCAACATCAAATCACCTACCAAGGAGTACTAACCATCCCAACCTCCCCAAGGCACACTCACCAAATAACACAAGTCAAGTAATGTAATAGTAAAAGCACATCGACATTTGGATACCCGACACCACTTTACCACTATTTAACTACTCATTCCTAACAGATAACATCTTGTCTCTACCACTCTTCCCATACACAATCCCACTATGACAACCCGCCTTCACACTCCTAGTCCTCAAACCATGCACAATCCCACTCGTAGACACCTAGGCTACGACAACTATGCCTTTTTCCTAAAGACATGGGGCACTCATCCAGAAGACACTTGAGAAAACAATCCTGGCCCACAGACACCTAGGACTCTCATCCAAAACAAACCTTCCTAAAGGATCTAGGACTATGGTAAACCTCAAGCAATTACAGCCTACCTAGATACGCCCGAGAAATAAGAACCAAAATAGGGTGTGAGGAAGAAAGTCAGAAACCAGCCACTCATCCTCCCACCAGGATGATGGGAAAGAAACCCTCCCCCATGAAATGGGGGTTTTCAGCAATTGGTTCTCAACAAGGGTGTGGTGCATATTAAAAACACCAGGAACTAAAATTTAAACATATATTTAATCAAACACTCAACCCAACCAACAGTTTTCAGACAACCAAATAAACAATCCCACCGGTACCACTTTTACTGATACCCTTATATGCACAACCACATAACAACCACTGCCAAAGCATAATCCTACCCATTTTTTATAAAACCACTTTCCATTTATTAATTTAGGGGTTCACTTTAATTTATTCTAACACTACTTGGAAACTTCCAACCACAACCATATCAAAACAACAACAAAAACTAGATTTGCATTCCCACTGCACAACCAACACTCATCCACTATCAACTTTCATTATTTAAAGTTATATCACACAATCCTTATCTCAAAACTTATCCCTATGGACCCACTCCTCAAAAAATTCCCAGATAAAGACCCACTCCATAACAATTCCATAACCAAACTGCAGTTTCACAGCCCAACGTCATTTGACATCCACAACAAAAACAATGGAAGTTATGCTGCCTACATGTCCATCCATTCTTTAAACAAGCAGTCTCTCAAACTGGGATACCAACACACCTCCCGCATAGCCCCACACACAAATCCCACATCAACTACCATTAAGCCACAACCCTGCTGCACACCCTTACCACTCCCTTCATAGAGAGCCAACTCCCATGCCCACCCATTTACCCATTACCATGGTCCCAAGAGAATCACCACATAACTCACACAAAAACACAGTAGAACACTGTACTCATCCAAACCTATCATTAGGATATATATATATATATGTGTATGTATGTATATTTGGTAAACACTATTCTTTAATCTACATAATAAACAGGGGTGATCATACATGGGTTTTCATCCTAGGGCATCTATTTCATTTAACTGGGTATACGTGATTAGTCAGCTTAGTTTTCACACCGACTATTTATAAGGAAAAAACAGTTATAAAGCGTCACCCATGCATAGGAAAATACCACTAACACCCCTGATTTTCAGACATCTTTACACCCTCTATAAGTCCACCATCAAAAAGGATAAAAAAATAAAACATGAAATCAACATTAAACCACTCTCTGCCTTTTATTTCATTGCTCCCATTATCCTTTGATCATATTCCATTCCCTTCGTTTATTTCTTATTACGAAAATCATTCTGCCATTCCTCATAATGAATAATTATTACACCCACCTCGCATGATTTACAATTTAGTAGAGACATAAGAAACATCTATCAGAAGCAACATGGGTCCAAACACCTCTTTCCATCAAGAATAAGGGATCACGCAAGTAGTAGGGAAGAACTCCAAGAAAGCTTAGCAGCATGGCCTCTATCATGGGAGCACAACTCATCTAGGTAGGAAGACTCTAGGCACACCAAAAGGGAATGAAAAATATACTAAGAAGGGAATATCTTTGCTTTTAAGACCTAGATCCTACATTAAAAGAATAACGGTTTCAGAAGACATTAATCAGGGGATCATGGTCAAGATTACACAGTTTGAGTATCTAAAATCCTAGATAATTTTGGCATATTAAAGATGTACTTAATATCCTTTAAAATTCCCTTAAAAATTCCCAGATAAGTCTTTAAACTCGGTTTACATCAAACTAGACGTAAGAGGGGTGAAATTGGAAATCTAGGAAAATCTGGGAAAAAAAATATAAATGGGCCATCGATGGGAGAGTCACCGACATAGATCTACCAATGGGTGAGATACCAATGCGACCTACTGACATTGAGCAACTGATGCTAAGCTGCTGAAGCAACGACATACTGACACCCTAACTTACTGATGCCCTGACCTACCAACTCCAAAAACTACCAATGCCCTTAACTACCAACACCCTAACCTACTGATGCCAATGCCCTCTAATCACCAATGATGATACCCATTACTCTCCAAATTAGAGACCCTAACTCTCCACTACACGGACATGATGACTCATTGACATGTCAGTGTACTATCAAGTCGACGCATAGACATGCCGACGCATTGACAAACTGATGCAATGACATGTTGATACACTAACATGACAATGCACTGACATGCCGACATCGACAGTTCAAACTGGATTTTAGGATAACTCTCGGAATGAGTCAAGAATAGCCCTCTGAACACCCCAAACACGGGTTTTTCACAAAGTAATGGCCAGGGAAAATTTGAGTTATTACATCATATACCTCTCAAACTATTATCATCCTCGAGAATTCAAAACTAAATGAGAAGAAAGTGGGTCCACACAACCATCCCTTAAGATACCTCTCAAAAGAAAACCACCTTGTGTTATTCTAAAGATAGAGTGAAAAAATCAACATTCAATGACACCACCTTGACATATAACTCCTAGAAAACTATAGAAACACTAAGTCCCCACTACCCCAAATAACAACACAAACACTAAGGGTCACACTCTCCAGATAGATAGATTAGGGAGTTCCTTCTTCCATGTCGAGATAAAATCCTCTTTGAGTGTCACTGAATTTCCCACACGGGTTTAATCACTTCCACATTAACGCATCTCTATTAGGGATCAGGTCCTCCTCTCCCCACAATCAGGACCTTTTTCACGCATTCAGAGAATAGGGAAACAACTTATCTGATAACAAACAAGGTTAAGAATTACATTATAAAACGAAGCACAATAGTAAAACACATAAACAAATCTTAGAATAGCTCTGAGTATTGGGCACACATTTATGATTCTCTCTCCAAAGTAATCTCCTCGAGGCCACCATGCCTCCATAACACATGAACCAATGGAATGGTCTATCCACAAATCACCTTCTCCTTACGATCCTCGATTCTTACCGGTCATTCCATGAATGTTGAATTGTCCTCGATATACAACTCTCCTGAGTCAAGAATGTGGGATTCATCATGTAGATACCGATGGAGATGGGAGACATGGATGACGATGTGGATCTTCTCCAACTTTGGTGGCAACACCGACTAATATTCCACCTCATCAACCCATCCCAACACTTTAAAATGTACGATGAACCTGGGAGAAATCTTACATCATTTATTGAACCTCCACTGCCCACATCAAGGGAAAACCATCAAGAAAACATGGTCCACAACTTCAAACTCCAAAGGCCTCCTCCTATGATCGGCATACGAATTCTGTAAGTCCAATGTTGCCTTCATCATCTCACACACAATCTGAACCTTCTATATCATGCTCTGCACTACTTCTAGGCCAAGAACACATACCTCCCCAACCTATGTCTAGTATACGGGTGAACGATAATGTATTCCATACAAGTCCTCGAATGGTGCCATGAAAATTGTAGAGTGATAACTATTATTTTATGAAATATCTACCAAAGGCAAGTTCTATACCCACGATCCTTCTGTAAGAACCCAGACGTTCTATTCATGTATGTTTCACTTTTTAGTTCATTGTTGAGAAAAAGAGGAATTTTGGGAAGAAAACTTTTAAAGTTTTAGAGGTTGTGTAGGGGCGCACGGTTGGCGCACGGTTTGTTCAAACCGTGTGGCTAGCCCCGGAAACTATGCACCCATAACAGTGGGCTCCGCACGGGAGGCGCATGGTTTGTCAAACCGTGCGGGAAAACCGTGCGAAGTTCTTAGAGGACACAGTGGGCTCTGCACAGGTGGCGCACGGTTTGTCATACCATGTAGGCAGGCCGTGCGAAGTCCCTGAGAGAGATAGTGGGAACCGTACGGTTGGCACACAGTTTTCCAAACCATGCGGGGAAACCGTGCGACCACGTAAAATTGGGGTTTAAAGCCCTGGGCTGCTCGGGATTCCTCATTTCTTCTCCAAACTCTCTCCCACTCGAGCCTCACTTGGTTTTTTGGGTCCTCATAGGTTGGAGGTTCTCCCACACTCGTTTTGGAGGAAAATCGAAGGGGTTTCTTGGCGGATCAATGCCGGTTCTTCTCGGGTAAGTCTCTTCTCTTGGTTCCTTTGAGTTTTCCCCTAGATCTACATCTCGATATCCCTCGGTTTTCTAGATCTACACCTGTTGTGTGTAGATCTTGGGTTGTGGTTTCCTCGCGTGTTTATTTCAAGACTTGTGGATGTTAGGGAAGGAGGTTGAGACCGTTTCTGGTGGTGAGTTCGCCAGTTTTGAGGAGGTGGAATAGCTTTTGGATCGTTTTCACCGGAACCCTAAAGGTAGGTGGTTTGTGCCTTTCTATAGAAAGTCTTTGAAAATTAGGTAAAATTGAACCCAATAACCTTGAATGGGGTATTGCATAATTTTACCATTTTACCCATATTTCTTTCCTACTTTTCTTGTATGCTTGAGTAGAGGATATTTGTTTGTGATTAGGGTTAAATTGCTATACTTTGGATGTCTTTCCCATGCATGTGTGTTTATGACCATTTTTTCTAGACTTGAATGTTAGGCTATAGCCAGTTTTCCCATGCCTAGTGTTATAGGGTGGTGTGTTGTGATCTTCTGACTTGCTGAGATATTGTAGACTGCAATCCAAGTAGTTCTTGAGGTTTACTTTGGCTGATGCATGTTTCCATACTTGTTTGACTTACACAGGGCTGTGAGAACCTGTTGTAGTAGAACATAGGTAGAATGGACGTAAGGGCTTCTCCAAAGTGTATTTATAATATGATGTAAGACCACGGGGGGAATTGACATTGAGTGCTTCTCCAGAGTGTTTGTAGTTCCTCGACGCGGGCCATAGGGGGAATGAGACGTTGAGTGCTTCCCTAGAGCGGCTTTAGTACGATACGAGACTATAGGGTGAATTGATGTTGAGTGCTTCCCTAGAGAGTCAGTTAATTAGCTGAACCATAGGGGTGAGACTGTGTGTGCCTCCCATAGGGTTGCTAGTACTTATTGGTTGAACTAGAGGGGTTAAGCTGTGAGAAATACCCAGAGGGTTACCTATTTGTTCTTATTGATTATGTAGTTGATTACATGTTGTGGATTAGATTCTTGAAACAATGGATTGTTTAGTGTTTAGTACTTTCCTGTTTACTGCTTCTGTACTTTTACATGCCATATATTCACTAACAGATAGGCACATATCTCGTGGTGGTTGCCTAATGGGATTTTGTCTCACACCCTGTTTTGGCCATGCTTTTAAGCCTCTGGTGTTTGGGGAAATGTGCTTGAGGCCATGTGACCGATCGGGTACGGAGCACCTCTGGGTGGCTTCCGGAACCGGGACGTTACAAAGTGGTATCAAAGGGAGGTTTTCTATTGACTTACTATTTGGAGCCTTTAGCCAGGGATAAAATAGAATAGGTACTTGGTAATGAGTTGTGCCTGGGAGTAGCAAACCTGTGTGTAGGTAAAATCCATACTACCTTGTTTATTGTAATTTTATTTGGTTTGAAAATTTTACAGTTGATTTGATTTCACCGTTGGGAGATTCACTTGATTTTTTTGTTACGATTGTTGTTATTGTAGTTCTATTTTCTGTCGCAACCAGATGAGATGAGGGTATTCCATCTCATGCATCATATAGTCACTTGTTAGAAATCACATGTCATGCATTCTTGCCATGCCATCTAGGATGCATTGGTGATTGCATGTTGTTGTGATAGATATTGTGTAGATTATTCATGTTGTTGTGATAGATTTCGTGATATAATATTTTCTATAGTTAGAGATTTTATTATAAAGTTTTGTGTCAATGAATGCCAAATTTTGGTTCATGAGGTGTTATGGGCCCTTGTGGACCAGAAATTGGTGGGTTATTGCCTTGTCTGCTTTGCTATGACATGTGTAAGATGCCATTCTTTGATTTGTGGATAGTATGGGCCCTCACGGATCAGAATTTGGCACTTTTAATGTTAGTTTCAGTATTTCTCTGGGTTCCGGAGTAGTTTATGAGGTTTACTATCCAGAAAAACCTAGAATGTGCGCCATGTAGTTTAGACTACACGACATGTGTTCTTCTGTTTGGGAAGAAACACTCTTTGTCTGTACACATCATGTACTCCTATGTTTCAGTCCCTGTAAATCTTGATCTAAGGGTTGCATTTGAACTTGTAGAGTCATGCCACCGAGATGTCCTCCAGTTGTCCGCCAGTTACAGGGCGACGATCATACATTAGACGTGGCTGATCAGGGACTTTCGGAAGTTCCTCCGGCTGTGCCAGTCTTGGCACCAGTAGTTATACCATATGCAGGTGTTGATGCACAGTTCAGGAAAGGCTTCCTGAGGATGATGTAGACCTTCCAGGGAGCACCACCTCCTTCCTCGACTATGGAAAACTTGACGTGGGTTTTCCAGCAGCAGCATCCTCCCACCTTCTCAGGGGAAGGATGACCCCAGGCTGTAGAGTCATGGCTAGAATCCATGTTGATGATCTTTGAGCATCTGAAGACGCCTCTAGAAAGGTGGGTCAATCTCTATACCTACATGCTACGAGACTCCGCCAAGAGGTGGTGGGATGTGATCTCATAGGCGGGTCATTAGCGAGTTATGTCTTGGGAAGAGTTTCAGTGCGTTTTCTATGACTACTTCTTTCCAGAGACTTTGAGGGCCGACCGAGCCCAGCAGTTCATGAGTCTGGAGCAGGGTACTCTTTCGGTTATGGATTATTCCTATCGTTTCACTGAGCTTCAGCATTCCACACCCTTCCAAGGTGGAGATGGGTTGTTCTTGGCAAGGAAGTTTGAGGATGGTCCCAGAGAGGAGATCCCACACAGGTAAATATCTTCAGGTTGACCTCCATTGCTTCCATTATCAACCAGGCACTGATTGCGGAGCGCAATCTGAGGGATTTCAAAGCTAAGATCCAGGGCGGTTCCACTTATATAGTTAGTGCTTCACTAGCCGATTGTAGTAAGCACCGTAGGGAGTCTACGTGCGGTGATCCTAGGCAATGCGACACATCTTCAGGTATCCATGTGGTATGCTACCAGTGTGGATGGGCTAGCCATACGAGGCCACAGTTCAAGAGGAACCCGGTGGAGTGCCGATCTTGAGGAAAGATGGTTCACCTTCAGTGGTTATGCCAGGTTTTCTCACCAGCAGCTGGTGATAGGGGTTTCTCTATAACTCCTCATTTAGGAGCAGCGCCATCAGCTTCTCACCAGTCTGGGAACTGGAGTTATTCCGACCATTCGGGCCGAGGTGGAGGTCAAGGCCATAGTGGTCAGTCGCCGGTCTATCAGCGACAACAGGGTGGATCAGCCCAGAGTGGTCAGGTAGGGTCATAGGGTCATGGAGCAGGCCAATCTTTTGCGGTGCAGCAGACCCTTTAGGATCAGGATCCTAGACCCTCTACAGATCGTGGTATGATCTTAGTGGCCTCGGTTTTATCTTCTTCTCTTTTTGATACAGGGGATTCCCATAGTTTCATATTCGTTGTTGTTGTGGAGATCCTTGGGCTCTTTATCTTTTCTTCTACTGATATTTTGACACTAGACACGCCGTTGGGAATAAGTACATCTAGCGTACGTCATTTCAGAGAGTGCCCTCTAGAGGTTGCAGGGTGTCACTTTTTATGGGATGTCTATATCCTAGATATTATAGGATGTGATGTCATTCTTAGAATGGACTACCTAGTTCCATTCTAGGTAGTCGTCGACTGTTATTGCCACAGGGTGAGTTTCATATCACCACAGGGTGTATCTTTTCTTCATAAAGGCGAGTGGGTTGTCCAGGCGAGTAGTGTAGGACCCGAGAATCATGGGCTAGGTGGAGTTACAGCTCAGATTTTCAGACTATATCTAGATGACCAGGGGACTTCACAGTTGGACTTTCCTCCAGTGGTGGATCGTTTCAGGGATGTCTTTCCAGATGACTTTTCAGGTTTGCCTCCAGAGCGTGAGGTAGAATTTTCTATTGTGGTCGTGCTGGGAGTGGCACTGGTGTCCATTTCTCCTTATAGTATGGCAACACCTGAGCTACAGGAGCTCAAGAAGTAGTTAGAGGAGTTGTAGGAAAACGGTTTCATCCAACCCAGTACTTCTCCTTGGGGTTTGCCTGTCGTTTTTTCGAAGAAGGCAGACGGTACACTTAGGATTTGTGTGGATTATCAAAAGTTGAACCAATTGAAGGTCAAGAACCAATATCCCTTACCGAGTATTGATGATCTTTTTTATCCACTTTGAGGAGAATGAGTGTTCTCAAAGATTGAATTGAGATCAGGATATCATCAGTTGCGGATTAGACCATCAGACATACCGCTTACAGCTTTTCGAAGCAGGTATGGTCTATATGAGTACTTGGTCATGCTGTTAGGACTCACGAACCCACCATCAGTTTTCATGGCTATGATGAATCGTGTGTTCCACCCTTATCTGGATTCTTTTGTGGTAGTCTTCGTTTACGATATCTTGGTGTACTCTCACACTCAACATAACCATGCTACCCATCGTGAGATCCTTTTGAGTACACTAAGAGAGCATCATTTATATGCTATGCTCTCGAAATTACACTTTTGGATGGACTAGATTCACTTTTTGGGTCATGTTATCTCAGAGACAGTAGTATCAGTACACCCAAAGAAAGTAAGAGTTGTAGTTTCCTGGGAGCAGTCGAAGAACGTCTTTGTGGTACGAAGTTTTCTGGGGATGGTTGGATAATACATACATTTCATACATGGCTTCTCGTGCTTGGAAGCACCCCCGATAGGTCTAACTAGGAATGGTGCGATGTTCTTGTGGTAAGATTCTTGTGAGTCGTCCTTTCAAGATCTGAAGAAGAGGTTGACGTCAGCACCGATACTAGTCATTCCAGATCCGGGCAAGAACTATTCTATTTGCTGTGATGCTTCGGGTATCCGGCTAGGAGTTGTGCTTATGCAGGGAGATGTATTCGTTGCGTATGGGTCTCAGCAGTTGAGGTCACATGAGAGGAATTACCCAACGCACGATCTGGAGCAGGTGGCTATTGTTCATGCCTTACGTTGTTGGAGACATTATCTTCTAGGAGAGAACTTTGTGGTTTTCACCGACCACAAGAGTCTTAATTACATCTTCACTCAGTGTGATCTGAATCTGAGACAGCGTAGGTGGGTCAAGTATCTTCAGTCCTTTGACTTTGAGCTTGCCTATACACCTGGGAAAGGAAACGCAGTGGCTGATGCGTTGAGCAGGAGGAATTAGGTATAGACAGTTCAGGAGGCTAGCAGTGAGTGGCAGCTTATGACTATGTTCTCTGAGATGCATTTGAAGGTGCACGACAGACAGGGGAAGACTGTCATATCTTCTGTAGTTGTTACCTATACACTTTTTGATTTGGTACGAATGAGGAAACTATCTGATTCTGAAGGCCTAGTCCTACAGGAAAGCATGTCCGAAGAGGATCTTATTCCTAGATGGATAGTTGGAGATGATGAGATCTTTCATTTCTAGGGATGTGTATGGGTTCCACCAGACATACATGAGGAGCTGATGTGGGACTTTCATTCCTCAGTTGGGAAAGTTAATCCTGGAATCACCAAAATGTATCATGATCTACACCGTCAGTATTGGTGGCCAGGTATGAAGAGGGATGTTGCTGGTTTTTTCATGAGGTGTTCCACTTGTCAGCAGGTGAAAGCGGAACATCAGCGACCAACATGTCTTTTACAGCAGTTACCCATTCCCAAGTGGAAGTGGAATGACATCACGATAGATTTTGTGACAGGGTTTCCGAGGTCTCCCCAAGGTATTGATGTTGTTTGGGTTGTCATCAATAGGCTTACAAAGGTTTCTCACTTCTTGCTGATCAAGGAGACCTTCAGTGTTGATGAGCTGGGACGGTTGTACATATGGGAGATTTTACACCTACATGGAGTTCCAAACTCCATTGTTTCAGATAGAGATGTGTGTTTTACTTATCGGGTCCGGTATGGTCTTCATAAGTCTTTGGGTACACAGGTACTTTTGAGTATAACATACCATCCTCAGATAGATGGCTAGTCCGAGCGTATGATTTAGGTGCTGGAGGATATGCTCAGAGCTTGCATTCTGGACTTTGGAGGTTCTTGGGAGAACCATATACCTCTTTTGGAGTTTTCTTACAATAATAGTTTTCATGAAACTATTCATATGTCACCATATGAGGCTTTGTACAATAGGCCATGCTGATCACCCTTATGTTGGCTAGAGATAGGAGAGGCAACTTTACTGGACCTCCTCTTGTTCAGGAGATCATAGAGCCGATAGAGTTGATTTGGAAGAGGATGGCTACTGCATAGTCTATTTAGAAGTCTTATTTTGATTAGTGGAGATGACCTCTGGAGTTCGAGGTCAGGGATCAGGTTTTCCTACATGTCACACCGCGGTTGGGACACAAGAGGATTAGGAGACAGGGTAAGCTTTCACCAAGGTACATCAGGACGTTTGAGGTGTTGGAGAGAGTTGGGTCAGTTTCCTATCGGTTGCAGTTACCTCAAAGGTATCGAGCTATGCAAGACGTCTTCCACATTTCTCGGCTTCGAAGTTACTTTTCAGACCCATCTCATGTCTTTCAACTTGAGGAGTTTGAGCTCAAAAAGGATGCTTCATTTGAGGAGCATCCTATCTGGATTGTCGATCGCAGTACAAAGGTTCTCTGTGGTCGGTATGTTCCTCTCGTACGAGTGCTATGGCAGCATGGGAAAGAACAGGATGAGACTTGGGATAGGGAGGCTGATGTACGAGCTCAGTGGCCGGATCTGTTCGGGGTTTCTTCTTCTACGCCGCGCTAGGGAAATTTGGGGATAAATTTGTTTAAGGGGGGATGTTTGTAAGAACTCGGACCTTCTTTTCAGGTATGTTTGATGTTTCGGTTCATTTTTTAGAAAAAAAGGAATTTTGGGAAGAAAACATTTAAAGTTTTAGAGGCAGTGCAGGGGCGTACGGTTGGTGCATGGTCTGTTCAAACAGTGCGGCCAGCCCAGGAAACCGTGCACCCTTGACAGTGGGCTCCACACTGGAGGCGCACGGTTTTTCAAACCGTGCGGGAAAACTATGTGAAGTTCTTAGAGGAGACAGTGGGCTCCGCACGGTCAGTGCACGGTTTGTCAAACTATGCGGGCAGGCCGTGCGAAGTCCCTAGGAGAGACAGTGGAAACCGCATGGTTGGTGAACGGTTTTCTAAACCGTGCGGGGAAACCGTGCGGCCACTTAAAATTAGGGTATAAAGCCTCTGGCCTCTCAGGATTCCTCATTTCTTCTCCAAACTCTCTCCCACTCTATCCTCACTCATTTTTTTGGGTTCTCATAGGTTGGAGGTGCTCCCCCACTCGTTTTGGAGGCAAATCGAAGGGGTTTCTTAGCGGATCGAAGTCAGTTCTTCTCGGGTAAGTCTCTCCTCTTGGTTCCTTTGATTTTCCCCCTAGATCTACATCTCGTTATCCCCCGGTTCTCTATATCTACACTTGTATTGTGTAGATATAGGGTTTTGGTTGCCTCGGGTGTGGATTTCAAGACTTTTGGATGTTAGGGAAGGAGGTTTAGACCGTTTTCTGTGGTGTGTTCGCTAGTTTTGAGGAGGTGGAATAGCTTTTGGATCGTTTTTGTCGGAACCCTAAAGGTAGGTGGTTTGTGCCTTTCTATAGAAATTCTTTGAATAATAGGTGAAATTTTACCCAATACCCTTGAATGGGGTATTGCGTAATTTTACCATTTTCCCCCTATTTCTTTCCTGCTTTTCTTGTATGCTTGAGTAGAAGATATTTTTATGTGATTAGGGTTAAATCACTATGATTCGGATGTCTTGCCCATGCATGTCGATTTATGACCATTTGGTCTAGCATTGCCTATTAGGCTATAGCCAGTTTTCCCATGCCTGGTGTTATAGGGTGGCGTGTTGTGATCTTCTGACTTGCTGAGATACTGTAGACTGCTAGCCAAGTAGTTCTTGAGGTTTAATTTGGCCGATGCATGATTCCATACTTTTTTGACTTACACATGGCTGTATGAACCTGTTGTATTAGACCATAGAGAGAATGGACGTAAGGGATTCTCCAGAGTGTATTTATAATACAATGCGAGACCACCGGGGGAATTGACGTTGAGTGCTTCCCCAATGTGTTTGTAGTTCCTCGACATGGGCCACAGGGGGAATGAGACGTTGAGTGCTTCCCCAGAGAGCCTTTAGTACGATACGAGTCTATAGGGGGAATTGACAGTGAGTGCTTCCCCAGAGAGTCTATTATTTAGCTAAACTATAGGGGTGAGACTGTGTGTTCCTCTGATAGGTTTGCTAGTACTTATTGGTTGAACCATAGGGGTTAGGCTATGAGAACTACCCCGAGGGTTACCTATTTGTTCTTATTGATTGTGTAGCTGATTACCTGTTGTGGATTAGATGCTTGAAACAGTGGATTGTTTACTATTTAGTACTTTCTTGTTTACTGCTTTTGTGCTTTTACCTGCCATATATTCAATGACTGATAGGCACATATCTCGTGGTGGTTTCCTACTAGGATTTTGTCTCACACCCAGTTTGGGCCATGCTTTTGGGCCCAAATATATTATATTTCTTCAGGTATAGACAAGGGGAAGATCCCTTCGACTTCAAGTACTTGATTACATTGGAGATGGAGAGCATGGGACCAAGCTGAGGCTTGCGATGCTGAGGAGTTTCTCATCTGTTTCTTTTGTACTTTGGTTTAATACTGTTTGTATCCAGAATTGTGACTTGGTTGGCTGTTTTCCCAATACATATGTATCATGCATCATTGTGTGTGTGTGTGTGTGTGTTCTCCAGTTGTTTATTCTTATATTCTTCTGTTGTTTAATGTTGTTGGTTATTTAATGCTTATACTATTGTACATTTGTTTCCCTTCTACTGTGTACTCTTCTAATGAGGGCATAGATTCCCCACTATCACATCCAAGGCCCTCACTGCTAGTCAGTAGCCTCTCACGTTCGAGGAAATACACTTGAGACCATGTGACTGACTGGGTACGGAGCACATCTGGGTGGCTTCCGGAACTGGTACGTTACACCTTCGAAGTCCAAAATGCACGCTTGCAGCATATCCTCCAATGTCTGGATGGTCCTATCTGTCTTCCCATTCTTATGAGGGTGGAAAGCAGTGCTAATGAATAACTAGGTGCCAAAGGTGTGTTGTAATCCCCTCAAGACAGGAGACATAAAATGTGTATCCTAATCTGAGACAATAGATCTTGGAACTCCATACAGCTGCACCACCTCATGCACATACATCTTCACTAAGGAATCCACTATGCTCGACTCCTTTATTTCAAAAAAGTGAGAAGATTTCATCAACCGGTCTACTACTACCTAAAGAGAATCACATCCTCCCTAAGACTTGGGTAATACTTTGATGAAATCCATCAATATGTCATCCAACTTTCATTTGTTAATGTCTAAGGGCTACAATAGACTGCCATGAACATGGTGCTCAGCCTTCACCTGAAGACACACTAGTCACCTTGCCACAAAGTCTGCCACTGCCAGCTACACCTCGAGAAAAAAATAACTATTCCCTCAATCCTCAGTACATCTTTGAGCCTCCAAGATTCACCTCTATGGGTGAGCTATGGAACTCATACAGAACTCCATTAGGAATTGTTACTCGGAAAAACAACTTCCCTTGAAACATCATCTGATTCTAACTATCCTCCAACCATCCTTATGAAGTATCACCCTAGGTAGTGTGATCACAAATCACTTCAGTCTATAAGTCTCCCCACTAAGAATCCTCTACATGTCGCACCAATGAAGATTTCATTATTATCTGAAACAGATATTATCTTCCACTACCCACCCCACCATCATCTAAGTGCAAGGCGGCCAACTCCTCCAATGCCTTTCAAGCATTTGTGTATTCTCAAACTACCTCCTTTTGTGAATTATGGCTCAAAGAATTAGCCACAACATTTACCTTTTCTTGGGTGTAATAGGTCTTGACTTTTTATTCCTGGAGAAACTCTATCCGCCTCTACTATTTCAAGTTCAGGTCTCGCTGGGAGAAGATATACTTAAGGCTCTTGTGATCTGTGAAGATCATAATGTGTTCTCTGATGAGGTAATTCTACCACATCTTCCGCACAAACATGACTCCCACATGATTCAATTCATGGGTGGAATAGTTAGGTTCGTGAGGATGTAACTTCCTAGACCCATTAGAGATCACTCCCTACTACTGCATCAACACAAACCCCAAGCCTAGAATGGAAGTGTCACAAAACACCACAAAAAATACCCATTCCCCTTGAAACCTAAGCACTAGAGCACTGACCACCTTCCCTTTTAGAAAATTGAAATTTTCCTAGCACTACTGACTCCATATTAAGTCGTGGCCCTTCCTGGTTAATGCATTAAATGAAGATAAAACTAGAGAGAGGTTAGGTACAGACCTCTAGTAATTTCCTACCAAACCTAGTAAACTATAAACCCCTTCCACATTCTTGGGTGCTGCCCAAGAAACAACCACTTCAACCTTCAGTGGGTCCACTGCTATCTCTTATTGAAACACCATGTGTCCAAGTAAGTGCATATATCACATCCAGAACTTCCACTTGGACAACTTTTGGTAGAGATGGTGGTGTCGGAGGACCACCAAGACATTCCTTAGATTCTCGGAGTACTCCTCCTCTGACCTTGAGTAGATCAGGATGTCTTTGATGAACATGATGATGAACTGGTCCAGGAACTTACGGAAGAAAGATTTCATGAGACCCATGAACATAACTGGTTCATTTATAACACCAAAGGGCATGAACACAAACTTGAAGTGCCCATACCTACATTTGAAATCATTCTTCTGGATGTCACCCTCTTTAACCCACAACTATTGATACCTAGACTGTATATTGATCTTAGAGAACTGACCTTCTCTCTTTAACTGGTTGAAAATATCGTTGATCCTCAGGAGATGGTAATGGTTCTTGACCATCACCTGATTCATTATCTGGTATTCTATGAAAAGTATTATTCCACTATCTTCCTTCTTCAAGAACAAGAATAGATCACCCCATAGCGACACACTTTTTCGGATAAAATCCTTTGTCATCTAGTTTTCATCTTGAATCTGTAACTCCTGCAACTCTGAAGGCTCCATCCAATAGGGAGCCATCAAAATTGGATAGGCATCAGGTTGCAAGTCTATCTTAAACTCCACATCACATCATGGGGGTAGAGTCACAAACTATTCTAGGAATATGTTCAGAAACTCTCTCACAACTCTTGGAACTTCCACCATCTTTGTGCCTACTAATTCCACTGATATCTCAGCTAACAATGAAAGAAGATGTTCCGCATTCCAGGATACCCACCAGACAACTCTACCTACTAATGAAAGCTATGTTCTAGCCACCCATATCTGAGAACATGACCCTTCATTGGAAGCAGTCAATAAAGGTATGCACAAATAAAAACTAGTAAATGCCTAAGATGATATCATATGGCTGTATCTGTGGCAGATGAAGATCCCTACTAGATTGATGTGGTCCCAACATCATTCTACATCCTCAACAAACATCAGACAGACTATTTTGAACTCCAACTATAGTACTCAACACCAGGGGAATAGAAAGTATCTCAACATCTAGACTTATGTAATGGGTTGTACTTGGTTCAAAAAAGGAGTGTAAAGCTCATGAATCAAACAAAACATGCACAAGGGTACTAAACAAATAGATCATACCTCGAACAACCTATAGTCCCACTAAAACTGTTTCCTCTATAGCATGAAACTGCCCACGCCCAGCTTCTCTACCCCTCAGCTATTGACCGCCTCCCTGACCATGCCCAGGTTGAGGTCACTGAGGATCGCCCTGAGGTCAGCCTCCTCCAGCACCATCTACACTTGGTGGAGTGTGATCTCACTACCTTTGCTTCTGGAAGGGCCTGACCAGCAACTATCACTATTGGGGTGGGTGTTGAACCTTCCCACCCCCACCGTACAATGTTCTAACTAGTCACTGGTTCTAGAGAATTCCACATCCTCTATATATAAATAACCTTGGTCCCGATTCCATGGGGAAAGGGCGATGACCAAGAGATCGGAACTGGAACTGCTGAGTCCTACTCCCCACTGGCCAAAACCTAGAAGGTCCTGATGTCGGAGAATAGCTGCTGACTAGCTTCCCATTCAATGAACTTGGTTTTCTTACCTATCAGGGTAAACCTCATAGAGAGTGCATCATTTACACTACCTCATCCTTCTTCTGAACCAATAATAATGTTGGTAGAGTAAAGGGAGTGATGGAATACTGAAGATAAGATCGGTGTGCCTCCTCTAAGCATCTCACTTGGGAATCCTCATCCAAAAATAGATCCTGTGTGAATTTTAAGAGATCCTTGAACTTGATTCCCAGTTCCATTACCGGCATACTCTCCTACTGTAGGGACAGTAGCTCCAGCCTGTTCTTGGAATTCATCGGGGAAGAAAGTAATTCTTCGTGAAACTTCTTTTCAATGTCTGTCCATGTAACATCAGTCTTCTTCTTCTCACTGAGGTAAATTTTCCACCACTAACATGCTTCTCCCCTCATCTACCTCACTTCTAGAGGAACCCAATACTCTATCGGAGCGTGGATCAAGATGAATGTGGTCATTAGATCCTTGATCCAAATATTCATCTCCATTTTTGAGACGATGTCCTCGTACTTTCCCAGAGTCTTCCACTGGAAGGGACGAAGCTTCTTCTTCCACTAGTCATACTCCTCCTCTCGATCGACCCTCCTCTGATCAACCAGGTCAATCTAATAGGCCTCAAATGCTCATACCACATGTGGATGATGTCTGAGTTCCATAATTAAAAAACGAAACACAAAACTCTTATGCCCGGGTAGTGTGTAAATTTTCTTTTAAATCCATTTTAACTCTTCATTTATTTTAAATTCCAAAAAATGAAAGACACCAAATAAAACAAGTCATTATCATGCATTTACCTTTCCTAGGGTCTCTACCCTGCAATCATTGTAGCCTCACTTGGTCGTTTAGTAGGTCCAGATTCCTTTCATCAGATCATGGGGGGGTTGTAAAATCATGTGTCTTAGCCAGTCTTCCCTATCGTATTTCACATACAAAGGTTTCCTAACACTATTTCCATACCATCCCTTGAAATCCTCACTGTGAAAAACTCTAAACACCATCCAACCTCTCAAACTCTAAAAACATGTTCCTATGATACCATTTTTTCATGACACGCCTTCTTCGAGATGAGAGAAGGGACAACATAGTGCCATGCCCTTCCTTCCCAAAGATAAAGGAGAGATAATTACTACTGAATCCTGCCTTCAATAGGCCCAAGAGTGGTGACTAGCACCAAGGATACAGAATCTCAAATAATATGTAAGGCATTACCCTTTTATAGGATAATATTGGGAGGTAAGATGGTAAATCCCAAGTAACTCCAAACACTAAAAGTAGAAGTAAAGCCAAAATCAGATCATGCATGCATGTTCCAAAGTAAAGAAGAAACAAAGTACAACAAAATTACAAAAACAAGTACCCAAAGAAAAAAGGATACTAAACAACAACAACAACTAATCCCAACACCCAAGATAGTAAAGTCTAGCATGGTCCTCAAAGTCCTCCTGGAAACCTGAAAACAGTTTATATATAGGGTGAGTATATGAGTATACTCAGTAGGGAAACTAAAGCTACCCATTCATAAGTGAGAGAAACATACTAATGTCCTTGTGTGAAAATAGTATAACCTCAAAGCACCTTCCAAGGAGTACTAACCAGCTCAGCATCACTAAGGCACGCTCCCCAAATAACGCATGTCAAGTAAGATAATAGTATAAACGCATCGACATTTGGGTACCCTACACCACTTTCCCACTGGTTAACTGGTCATTCCTAATGGATAAGGTCTTGACACTACCACTCTTCGTATATGCAGTCCCACTACCATAGCCCACCCATATACACCTAGGCCTCAAACCACACAAAATCCCACCTACAATCACATGGGCCACAACAACCATGCCTCTCGCCGGAAGACACTTGGGCCTCATCCCAAAGACTATTGGGAAAACAATCCTGGCCCGGAGACACCTAGGCATATCATCCAAAACAAACCTTTCTGAAGGAAATATGACTTTGGTATTCCTCAAGAAACTATAATCTGCACAGATACACTTGAGCCATAAGAACCGGAAGAGGGTGTGAGGAAGAAAATCAATAACCAACCATCCATCCTCCCACTAGGATGTTGGGAAAGGCACCCTCCCCCATGAAATGGGGGTGTTCAGAACATGGTTCTCAATAAGGTTGGGTGTGTATAGAAAACACAGGGAACTAAAACTTATACATATAGGTATTCAAACACTCATCCCAACCTACGGGTTTCAAACAACCAAACAAACGAGCCCGCCAATACTACTTTTGCTGCTACCCTTATATGCAGAACCACATAACAGCCACTGCCAAATGATAATCAAACCCCAATTTTCATTTAACCACTTTCCATTTATTAATTAAGGGGTCCTATTTGATTATTTCCAACACTATCGAAAAACTACCAACTACATCCATATCAAAACAACAAACAAAACTATATTTGCAATCCCACTGCACACCCCCACTCAACCACTGCCAACTATTATTCCTCAAAGTTATACCGCAAAATCCTTATCTCACAACCCAACCCTGCAACCTCACTACTCAAAAAAATACCAAATACAATTCCACTGCATAACAAGTCCATAACCACACTGTTGTCCCACTTCCCAACGTCTTTTGATGGCCACAACACAAACAAAGGCAGTTTCGCTACCTATAAGTCCATCTAATCTGTAATCAATCAGTCTCTCAAATTGGGTTACCAAAACACCTCCCACACAACCCCACACACAAATACCACAACAACTACCATTAAACCACAACCCAAATGCATACATATACCACTCCCTTCTCATAAAACCAACTCCACTGCCCACCCATGTACCCATAATCGTGCACCAAACAGTAGCACCACACAACTAACATAGAAACCCAACAGAGCACAACACTCATCCACACCTATCAATAGGATTTATATATATATATATATATATTCATATTTGGTAAAAAATGTTATTTAATCAGCTTGATAAATAGGGGTGATGATGCAAGGATTTTCATCAGGGGTCATCCATTTCATTTAATCAGGTATACATGATTAATCATATTAGTATTCACACTAATTATTTATGAGGAAACAACAATAGTTATAAAGAGTCACCCATGCACAGATAAATAACACCAATGACCATACTTTTCAGAAGGTTTTAAAACCACAACAAGTCACACCATCAACAAGGATAACAAATAAAACAGGCAATCAACATCAAACCTCCTTCATCCTGTTTTTTCATTAGTCCCGTTATCTTTTAAACATACTCCCATTCCTTATTTTATTTATTGTTAAGAAAATTATTCATCCATTATTCATAAGGAATCATTAGTAAACCCACCCCTCATGATGAAAATTTAAGAGAGGCAAAATAAATTCTTACCTGAAGCAAAAGGTGACCAAACTCATCTTTGCGTCAAGAAAAGAGGATCACGCGAGCAGCAGGGATGAACTACAAAAAAGTTGATTAGGAGGGGCTCTATCATAGGCGCATGACTCATCTAGGGAGGAAGACTCTAGGTGCACCAAAAGGGAGCAAAAATGTACTAGGAAGGTAAGATCGTGGATTTGAAGATCTAGATCCTATTTTAAATGAATAATGGTTTCAAAATCCATTAATAATGGGATCATGGTTAAGATTACACAATTTGAGTATCTCAAATCCCCAAGAATGCTGATATATTAAAGATATACTTGATATCCTTTGAAACACAATTAAAAATTCCCAAAAAAATCTTTAAACATTGTTTATGTCAGACATGATTTTAGAGGGGTGAAACACGAAAACTGGGAAAATCTGGAAAAAAACATTAAATGGGTCACTGACGGGAGAGTCACCATCGTGGGTCCACCAATGGGTGAGCTACTGATGCAACCTACAGACGTTGATCCATCGATGTTTCCCTACTGACGCAGTGACCTACCGATGCCTTGACCTACTAATGCCCTGACCTACCAATGCCCTAACCTACCGACGCCCTGACCTACTGACACCCTAAGATGCCAACGCCGACACCCTCGACTCACAAATGCTGATGCCCATGACTCTCTAATGTCAATGCCCATAACTCACCACCACACTAACATGCTAACACATTGACATGTCGATGAACTATCATGCTGACACACAGACATGTTGACGCACTAACATGTTGACGCACTGACATGCCGATGCACTAACATGTCTACGTACTGACATGTCGACACCAACAGTTCAAACTGGATTTTAGGATAACTCTCGTAATGAGTCACAAATAGCCATTATAAAACCCCAAACATTGTTTTTTCACAAAGTAATGGCCTGTGGAAATAGGATTTATTACATCAGATACCTATCAAACTATTCTCATCCTTGAGAATTCAAAACTAAACCAGAAGAAAGAGGGTCCACACAACCACCCATTAAGATACATCTCTAGAGAAAACCACCTTGTGTTATTATAATGATAGAGTGAAAACCTCAACATACAAGGACACCTCCTTGACATCTAACTCCTAAAAAACCATAGAAACACTAAGGCCCCACTACCCCCAAACAACCACACATACACCAAGGGTCACACTATCCAGACACATGGATTTGGTATCTCCTTCCTTTGTGTCGAGATACTATCAACTTTGGGTGGCACTGACTCACCTATACTGGTTTAATCGCATCCACATTAATTCTTCTTGATTATGAATCAGGTCCTCTTCTCCCCACAATCAGGCCCTTTCACAAACATTTAGAGAACATGGAAACAACTTGTCTGATAATGAACAAGGTCAAGCATTACACCATAAAACGAAGCAAAATAATAAAATTTATAAACAAAACTCGGAACAGCTTTGGGTATTGGTCACACATCTATGCTTCTCGCTCCCAAATACTCTCCTCGAGGACACCATGCTTCCATAACACATGAACAAAAGGAATGGCTCGTCCATAATGCACCTTCTCCTTAGGATCCTTGATTCTTACCAGTCATTCCATGATTGTCGCATTGTCCCCGATATCCAACTCTCACCAGTCAAGGATGTGGGATTCATCGTGTAGATACTGACGAAGCTGGGAGACATGGAAGAGGTTGTGGATCTTCTCCAACCGCAGTGGACACCTGATATTCCACCTCGCCAACCCTCCCAACACATCGAAAGGTCCAATGAGGGAGAAATTTTTCTTCTATTACCAAACATCCACTACCCAGGTTGAGGGGAAACATTCAAAGAAACATGGTCCCGAACCTCTAACTCCAAATTCTCCCTCCTATGATCACTATACAACTTCTATCAATCCTATGATTCCTTAATCATCTCACACAGAAGATGAACCTTCTATATTGTGTTATTCACTACCTCTATGCCAAAAACACATACCTCCCAAACTACTATCTAGTATACAGATGAACGACATGGTATTCCATATAAGGCCTCGAATGGTGTCATGCCAATGGTAGAGTGGTAGCTATTATTGTAAGAAAATCCTACCAAAGGAAAGTGTCATACCCACGATCCTTAGAAGTCCAAAATGAATGCTCGAAGCATGTCCTCCAATGTCTGGATGGTCCTATCTATCTCCCCATAAGTATGGGGTGGAAAGAAGTGCTAGGAAATAACTAGGTGCCAAAGGCGTGTTGCAATACCTTCCAGAGAGGTGACATAAAATTTTTATAGTGATCAAAGAAAATGGATCTTGGAAATCCATGTAGCTTCACCACCTCATCAACATATCATTGCGCTAAGGTATCCACTACAGTTGACTCCTTGATTGATAAAAAGTGAGCTGATTTCTTTAACTGGTCTACTACTACCCAAAGAGAATCAAATACTCTCTATTCCCTGGGTTATCTTCTGACGAAATCTATCAAGTTGTCATCCAACTTCCATTAAGTAACATCTAAGGGATGCAACAGACCACTAGGAACATGGTTCTCACCCTTCACCTTCTGACATTATGGGCACCTTTCCACAAACTCTGCCACTTCCCGCTTCACCTCGATCCACGAAAACTGTTCCCTCATGGCTCAATACATATTAGATACTCAAAGATGCACCTCTAGGGGTGACATTTGGAACTCACAGATAACTCCATCATACATTGATACTGAGACAAATAGCTTCCCATGAAATAAGATCAAATTCTGACTATCCTCCAACAATCCTTCTAGAGCATCACCCTGGGCAGCACTATCACAAATCACTTCAGTCTCTGAGTCTCCTAATAGATAATCCTCTAACTATCACACTAATAAAGAAATATTACATATATATTTACCTCCTTGTATGGGGGGAAACATCACATGTCATATTTAAATTTCCATAAGTTTTCATAACACACACTAAGGTTCATGATTCAAGGTTATCACATTTATAAAACCATTTTAAAAAGTTCCGAATGGTCCATGTATTTATCTTTATGAAAAAAAAGTTATTAAAAACATGAATGAAAAATCATATAAATATCATTAAGAAGTTAACTTGATTCAAAATAATTCAAAATAATTTTAAATATCCCATGTACACCATTATTTTGAAATAAATCTCAAAACCATAATTTTAATTCCCAAACCATTTATTTTATTTGAGTATTTTCCTTAAAATAGGAATTCAAAAAATTAAATAAACAATTGTAGTTGATGAAATATTAATGTAGAATTATAAATTAAAAATATAGGAAAATTAATTTCACATTCCATGAAGTTTTATGAAATACTATATATTTTTAATTAAAATTATGAGATATATTTTTTATCATTATAAAACACTTAAAAATGTATTAATAACAAATGAGAAATAGTTGTTTTAATGTTTAAGGCTCAAACATAGAGCTTCCATCCCCAATCACATCACTTTCTCCATTTACAATGTTAATATTTTGAGATTTTAAAGACTCATAAAGTGATGGAGTTAGTTTAGAAGAAGGATAATTTTTGGTAAACTGTTCAATCTTAAAATATCATCTTGAGCTGGTCTTCAGCAGGAAGCAATGATGTTGTCAAAAGTTGTTAATTTCTTAATCATGCTCAATATGGTGGTCATTACACTAAAAATTCAAGTGGATAGTTCAAAAAAATTATAGGATTTGAGATCACTTGAATGATGGTTATATCTAAATTTAAATCACCCTCATAAATTAATTTGAATCAAATAATTTAGGCCTATGAAGAAATATTATTGTATTGGTAATAGGAGGTCATGCTGAGTAAAGATATAAGGAATTATAAATCACTATTGGGAATGGATAGTCCCACAAAAATATTGGTGTTTAGTGTAAGTGGTTGACCAAGTGGTACCATATAATAACCTGATATTTTATAATATATTTCTCTTCATAAAAATTTACTTCCTTTGATATATTTCTTTACATAAAACTTCAAGTTTAAATGAACTGTGATATAGTATTGAATTATTATTATTTAATGTACTAGTTATCATCTAGATTTTGGATTATATGGTAGGGATAGGATTTAATAAATAACAAAAAAGTATTTTTTTAATATATTTAAAATTAATTAAATGGTTTTAGGGTGTTATAAATTAAAATAAAAGCATTTTAATGTAAAAATAGTTGTTTTTCCAAAAAACAAATTCCCAGAGCATAATATCATTTTCCTAATAAATTTAATTAAAATCTATTTATGAATTATTTTAATTAAATTTTTAGATAATAAATTAAATAAAATATTATAACATTCATCTAATAGGTTTTTCATGGCATGAAATAAAGCTAACCTCGATTTTAGGATTAAAAATAGATTTTTCTAAAAATGGTTTTGTTACATTTTGTGAACTTATTTTAAAATAAACTTTTAATAATTATAGAAATTTAATCTTGTAAAATATATTATATATTTATAATCATAATAATTATTATTATTATTTCATGATTTCAACTTAATTTTCGTTCATTATGAATAGAAATCGACATAAAAATTCATTACTACAGGAAATGTTAAAAAGGGTTAATGAGCGGTTAAATAAAATAGATAGGGGTTAAAATGACCTAAATATTTATATAAATTCTATTGGATTAATATATTTAGGTTCTATATCAATCTATCTTCAATACGGATCCAATTTTTAGCCACTTTCCCATGAGATTGACTTTATTATATTTTAATATTCTTAATATTTTCAAGTGTACCACTCCCCTCTTTTATAAAAGGGCTCCCCCTTTCCCCTATTCTCCACACCACTGAGCAATTTTTCTTGAAAAAAACCTAACCGAATATCTTATAAACTTCCCTATATATGTCTTATAGTTTTTTATCTTCTTAAAATACCATCCCAATGGTCCTTAGGAAGATATTTAAATGATGATCCTTGAAGAAAAAATACATATTCTTACCAACCTTTTTCAAATATTATTCTTCTTATACTTCCTATAAATATATTGTATCCACTATAAAATAATTAATATCTTATCCTAAATATACTTATATTTTTTTATTGTTATATTACATCCATTTTCCAACTATTTTCCATCAAATGGTAAATGAAAGTATCACTAATGCGTATAAGTGGACTACCGCCTCCACATGGTGAAATGATTAATTTTTCATCACTATCATTCATGGTTGGTTATTATCATGGATTTAATTTTTATATATTATATTTATTAAATAATTATGTTTTTTAATTATAATATCAAATCTAACTTACTACCATAATATCTCTTGGAAAAAGCTAACATCGCTCATGCGTACATGTGGACAGCCATCTCCACATAGCGATGTGATTATTTATTCATCACGGCTATATATGAATAATTATTAAAGTGTATATGATGAATAAATATGATAATTATTTCATTATTAAGAATATATATTATTAATACTTGACCAAGGAGCAAGTATTGAAACCATATAACCAAAAATTATATGAAAAGCAGACTAATTTTCACCCGAATGGACATTTTGATGAAAAAATTATAAATAAAAGAATAATTAAAATTATAAAGGAATGATACATAGTAATTTTTGTATGATTTTTTATAATATATATATATATATAACAAACATATATTTATTATATATTATATTTTAATGAGAATGAATAAATATGAGGCTTGAGGTATGGGTTTATATTATAATCTCATTTTCATTTCAGGATTTCCTATGCTAGATTTTCATTGAGTGAAATTATATTTTTCTTACCATTTATACCCAATCTATTTTCTTCAACTATGATTATTTCTTAATTTTTTTTTATTTTTACCAATTTCCATTCTATGGTACTTAAAATGATCAAGAATTTTTTTCTAAAGAAAATTTGACCTTATTTCCTCTTTAGTCCTAAAACTTTTTCTTCCATATCCATGATCTTAAAAATTGTCTTATAGATGTTTTTAAATATACATGAAAACATTATTTTAATTACATTTTACTTTATTTTAAAAGGCATAAATGGAATATTTTCAAATAAATTCTTTCAAAACAAGTCAGTCTTTATCTTTTTGAAAAAGTTTGAAACAAATGTTCTCTTTTAACGTATATGGTATGAACAGATTTTCCCACCATAATGACTGCTATTTTATTTGAATCGTCATTTAAATATTTAAATGGATATTGTCAAAGTAAATAATTTTATTAATATTCAATAAATTTTTAGTTAAAATGTTTTCAAAATAAAATGATATTTTTCTCATGTTTCTAAATAAAGGTAAAGATGTTATTTTAAAGTTATTTTTCAACTATGTCAATGTACATTAAATATATTTATGTTCCATTAGGGATATGATATTTTTATAATATATTATTTCTTTCTATAGATGTATTATGATGATGAAAATTTAAGGATGATTCTATGAAACTCATTTCGTTCCAACAGGTTGATTAAGTTATGGTAAAACCATTATGAAACTCATTTATTTTCCATAGGTTATGATATGATGTAATGATGAATTTTTTATAAAACCCATTTCATTTCCAGGAATTATGATATATTTATATAATGAGTTTTATGATATTATAGAACACATCTATATAGTTTTAATTATGTTATGGGTGGGTCCATAATTATTTATCCCACCAATTAATTATTTAAATATGGATATATTATGAGATAATAATAACTATAATGGGGAGTAAAACAAATTTATTAATGGAATATGTCTAAAGATATATCATTGGGAGTGAAATTTGACTAAGGAAATTATAGAATGGGGAGTTAACCTAATCCACTATGATATTTTTGGCAGTGATCCTTGACTAAGGAAAAGATTTTATATGATTATGTGTGTGCCACAAACCTATATATTATGCTTATGATATGTTCTAAGGGATCATGATTGATTATGTAGGATTCATCATGCTTATGAATTGTGTATTTTGTTACGATAAAACCATATTTCATTATTCATGATTAACAATATTTGAATTATTGGGAATGATTTTTATAAGTTATGACCATGATCTCATTTTCTTATGATTATAAAAATATCACTTATGATCATCTATTAATATCACATATGTTTACCCTTATTGAGAATTTAAGATAACCCTTTCTTATGTTTCCCTCTTCCCTATATTATAAATAATGTTATTAAGTAAGAAATATATAAAAAGGGTACTATGAGAGAAGAACCTTTTGATAGATGTCGAATGTATTTTATGGAATAAGTTAATTATGTATTAAGCCTCCAAAGTTACTAAAACTTTACAGTTATGGGTTATGTACTATTATGTGATGTGTTGAATATGTATCTAAAATGATATAATATATATGTATGAAATTATTAGGTAACTTCATTTGGAATTAGATTAGGGTATTGTTTTTTGGATATTAGGATTATAAAACTTTGGGGAAAATCAAGGGATTATTATAATTATAGGATGACATACTAAATTAGTTGTAAAGTAGATATTGTATTTTTCCTAGAAATACATCGCAATATGAACATTATAAAGGTGATGTGGCTATGGAACATATACACATAAGGGTAAAATCTCAAAAAGGGGGATATTGTGTATTAACATAATCATCATAAGTTCATGATTATTGGACCTAAGACTAAAAACAAGGATAGGTATTTTCGGGGGATATTCAAGGTCTAATTTGCATCCTCTTTATGAACCACTGCGAAGGATTTTAATAGATAATGACTTTGAATGGCCAAGTTTAATCCTAATGTTTCATAGATTGAACAAAAGGATTCTTAATTTAGACATCATATGAATGATTTTTCTTGATCATATGATTACTAACTATGATTATTATTTCCCACACTATTATTTTTTGTCTTATTCAATGGTTGGACCTAAAAGGAATCGTGTCAACACAGAATGTTACAGGTAATGAAATAATCAACCTTATAAGAAATAAATGAATATGGATATGGGATATTAAATATTATAGTTATTCTTACCCAAATCTCTCAATTTATAAATGATAACATGAATCATAATAAACATTAAAATGACCAAAGGAAATAAAAACTCACTCTTCATTATTTTATGCCTTAATGTGCACCTTTCATTAGTGGTTCCTATAATACAATTTTTTCTTAGTAATGAATCAATGGTAGAGAAAATAAATTCTATGAAATCCAATGCTTATCCCATAATAATTTTATTTTGTTCGTGTATTATTTTGATAGTTAAAATAATCAATAGTGTATTCTTATCAAGAATAAAAGGAAATTGGGGGGAAATTTACTCTATTGAATGGGAAATATTGAAGAAAGTATTTTTCAATAATTATTTTCCCTAAAAATTTCAAAAGGAAATGGAAAGGGAATTACTATAACTAAAGTAAGATGATTATTAATCTATTACCACTTATAAGGAAAATTTCACCATACTTTCAAGGAATTATTTCGGTTTTATCATCGATCCTAAAAGAAAAGTTGATTGATTATTTAGTGGACTGAGACCAAGTCCCAAAAATAATTAGCTATAAGATAAATTTATATTTATGAAGAAATACTTTTTTATTTCAATATAGAAATAAAAATTGGGGACTCTTAATTTTATCATGGTTTTGGGTATAGAAAATGTAATGGTGTAATTTTAAGGAAATTTTAATAATGAAACCCATGGAGAAAAGAAAATCAATCTTAATTCATGTCAAAACTATGGAAGGAAGCACGTAGGAAAATTCCTTATGGGGTATAGTGAATTGAGTGTCAGGAAAAAGGGTCAAAAAGGAGGGTCAATAAGGATTACATACTAAAGGTACCCTTTCATACAAGGTATGGTCATTATGAATTTATAGTAATTCCATTTAGACTTACCAATTCCCCTTCTATCATCATTGATATAATGAGTGGAGTATTTAGATATTACCATGATCTATTTTTCATAGTATTTATAGATGATATTCTTATATATTCTATAAGAAATTTAGATCATGAATATTATTGGAGTATTTAACTAAAGACCTTGAGGTAGGATAAGTTGTATTCCAAATTCAGTAGGTGTGACTTTTGGATATAAAATGTTTCATTCTAGAGTTATATAATCTCAATAAAGGGTATATCAGTGGATCCTTCAAATATGAAAGTTATAGATCAATGTCCTAGAACAAACATTGTAACTAAGATACATAGTTTTCAAAGGTTGGATTGATACTATGAGAGTTTTGTGAGGGATTTATCACAGATATCAATTATAATAACTAATTTGGCTTAGAAGGGAGCCAGGATTAATTGGATAGATGAATGTGAGAAATATTTCCAAGATCTAAAAATAAGGATAGTCAACACACAAATTCTATAACACCAAAAAAAATTGAATTAATTTTATCAATTTAATTTAATATTTTTTATATTTTTTATTTCACACAACACTAAAAATAGTTTAATTTATATTAAAGAAATATGTTTGGCTTACAATAGATGCAAAACCAAGTTAATAATTCACAACATGCAACATAAATGTTATCTTTCTCTACATAGAACACTGAGGTTAACTTTTCTTACACACAATAATGACTTTCCTCAATTTCTTGTGTAACATGCATGACTGATTTTTACAGAATAATAGTATATCATTAAAATGTTATTATTTAAAATAATAAGATATAACCTAGCTGTAAAATTAATGGTTATGAATAGTATTAAATAATTTATTAAAATATATGATATACGCAAATATAAGATAAATTCATAGGTTTCTAGTTAATTAGAAATTAATATTAAAACTGATTGAATATAAAGGAAAATATTATTATTTTTAAAGTCACAAAGCTATTTTCACCTAATAAATTAAATTCATTAAAATTAGTGAGTGATATTAATGTAATATATATTTTATATGTTCAATAAAATATTTTTTATATTCATAAAATTTATTCAATAGACATAAGATAAGAACAAACCCAATTCTTTGGATAAACCCCTATTTTTTTATAAAGGTGGTTTTATCGCCTTTTAATGGAAACCCCATTTTAAATACATTTTTTGGAAATTTTATAAATTTAATAAGTAAAAATAAAATTCATATTTTGAAGATAAACGTAAAAATTAGGTAAGGATAAATTTTTGTAATTTTTCTGTAAGAGTTCATTTTTAATGAATAGTTAAAAATACTAGATTTTAATTCAAAAATTCATTTTAATTTAATTTATTTACAATGATAAATTATAATTTATATTAGTTTAAATGTTTAATTAGATATAAATTTTATCAATTAATCCTATTTAGGTCATTGGAACTAATTTCAGATTGAAAGTGGATATAAAAACGTAGCAAACTTTTGATCATTTTTAACATTAAAAACCAACACCGTGGTCCCTTCAGTAGGATTAATTTTAAATTAATTTCTTCCACTTTTGTGATTGGAATTTTAAAAGGTGGATTTAATATTCAGAAAAAGAATAATTTCTAATTTCTAATAATTTCAACATAGTTTTTGAAAAAAATATTAGTGAATGTAATTAAAATTAATTAAATTGATTAAGTTAGAATTAATCTTATCTAAGGGATAAACCTTAAATTTAATACTCAAGACAACCTATACACTTGTAAAAGATCCATTTGATACCCATATTTAGACCATGAACTACCTTTTATATAATTTTTTCCATTATTTGATCCACTTTCAACCTTAAAAACGTTGGTGGAATTCTCTCTTCAAATATTTACAAGAGTGCCACTCCTCCTCCACTATAAAAAGGTCTCCCCTCCTCCAACTTCCTCATACATTTCAATCCCCCTGGTTCCCATAAAATCTGATCAAATAAGCTTCAAAAATACCTCCCTTCCTCATAAAAGACTATCCTTGGGTATAAGTTTTCCAAGTAATCTTTTTTTCACAAACCAAAAGGTGCTTCCCAATTAAGAGGTAACGCCTTCTCTCAAACTCCTTTCTTTTAGTTTCCTTCTCCACCCCTCCACTCTCTTTTTTAAAATTATTGTATAAAAACACATTATAATAAATTTAATAGGTTGTTTTTCTTAAAATTATTCAACATAAAATTACACACACCTCTATATAATGGGAACAAACATTTTTTTTATGTGTACAATGAACTGCAACCTCACAAAAAGATGATTGTTCAATTTTCCTTACCGCCTCTCAAGGTGGAAATTATGATGGACACTATATTTATATAAATCATATATTATATTTATTATTTATTTAGGATTATATATTTCTTTTTCAAAAAATATCTTTTTTTTACTTTCCATTTGGTTTAAATATGATAATTTCATTTGAAGAAGTGGGGACAACTACCCCCTCAAAGCGACGTGATTCGTTAACACACTACACAGAATGTATTAAGGATAGGTTTAGGGAACATATTATATATATATATATATATATAATTATAATTCTATTTTAATTATATTATATGAAAATATACATATATTTCATTTTCTTTCTTTCTTTCAAATATGACAATAAAAATGGAAACAGCGTTCATGCGTACGTACGACTTACCTTCTCCAAGAACGGTGTATTCCATTTAATACATCTATACTCTATAGATTATTATAATACACATATAATCGATATAAATGATATTTATATCAAGTTTTAAATTCTGTAATCATGATATAATTATAATAACTAATGATATAACAAATTAGACACATGCAAAGAACAAAAAAAATATTATCTAAAGTGAAACCTTAACAAAGGATGGTAAACAAGAGGGAAGTATAAGGTTGTAATAAAACCATATATGGTATTATATATAGTAATATATTCCTTTAAAATATTTATAATAAATTTATATTTATTAAATAGTTGGTTTGAATGATAATGATGAGATTCAATACATAAGGTAAGGATATTTCATCTCACTTTTTATTTCCAAGAGATATATGCTTTATTCACCACCCATTCCTTTTATGTGGTTTGTATACTGACCATGGATGTATTAAATGTTTCTTATATTTAAATTTATGAGTATTTACATATCTATTCCATGAAATTTATTTCATGGGGTTTATGTTTCAAAAGTTACCAAATCGGTAAAATTGTTATGTATTAGTATTCCTTCTTTAAGACTCATGTTTTGTTTTGAGACTAAATTATTTTTTAGGTGTATATAATTCCATTTTACATTATATAACATTAATCACCTTTTTAAAATGATATTTTATGATTAATTTAATTTCCTTTTCTTACATAGAGATTATGATCCCATTTTACCAAGTAATAAGAGTTTATTGGAAAAATCCCATCGTTATTCTAGATTGTGGATAATTATGCTTCCTTTGATAGAATATTATGATCCATATCTCAAGAACAATCGTGAATTTTATTCTTCTATAGTTATTTATGATATATTAATATATAGGTACCATTTTTTCCACTCTTTGGTATATAATATAGTTAAGAAATCATTTTTATGAAATCCCGATTTTACCCTCTCTTCGGTCAAAAATCTGTGTTCCCTAAAAACCATGTTTTCTTAAAAGGATTTCCAAGAATACTCTAAAAATATCCTAATATCATTAAAATTAATTTTTACCCTTTTTTTCTTTGACCAATGATTTAAAAGAAATCAACTTTTCACTTTCTGAATGAGTATTTTTTCTAACCATTTTATCATGAAAAAGGAATGTTCTTTTTACCTCATACGACATGTACGGATTTACGCACCATCATTTATTTGAAGCTTAATTTTCATTTTTTAAAGGTTAATTTTTAATATTTTTTTTAATTAATTCAATTAAATTTTTTTCAAATCATTTTCACAATTCTTTCATATATTTTCAAGTAAAAATGTTTTCAAAAAAATCAAGATTTTTTTATAAGTTTTCAATCTTTTTAAAAAAAACTAAAATGTTTTGAAGCTTATTTTCAAATATTTCAAGGAAAATGGATTAAAAAAATATTCCTGGCCTTATTTCTATGTTTTAAAATTATTTTCAATGAAAATCGATTTTAAAAATGTTTTTTTCTTTAAAATGACTTCTTTTAAGAAGAATGTATTTTTTTCCTCAAGAAATGTTTTTAAAATAACTTTCCAAGTTATTTTCCATCTAAGATTTAATATTTTCTGTTAATCAATAAATTCTTGGAAATAATCTAAAGGTTCTATTCATATTATTTCATGAATGGTTTATGTTTTAAAGGAATAATTCTTATGATGTATGTTTCTATTCCATGGGTTATACACTTTTTAAACCTGCTTCTTTTCATGGGTTATGCTTCAATGAAATGGTTATAAAAACAATATATTTTTTATGGGTTATGATGTAATTAAATGTTAATGATACCCATTTCATTTCATGGGTTATGATTTGATGTTTTTAAAACCTACTTATTTTTATAGTTAATTGTATGATGAATTTTTTAATTATCTTATGAAACATGTATGAATGATTTTATTATTATATGGGTGGGACTTATATCTCCCTTCAATGTATTAGGTAACTATTTATGACCCATGATAATAAATTTTAGGCATTAACCAGATTACATGCTCACAATGTTATGAGTGGACATGGTTTCTTGTCCATAAGATTATGTGTGAACCCAAATACATGTTCGTCATGTTATGAGTGAACATTATTACATATTCACAATGTTTTTCATGGACTTGGTTTCATGTCCATAAGTTTATACATGAACCTAATTAAATGTTCACAATGTTATACATGAACCTGATTACATGTTCACAATGTTATGCATGGACCTAGTTTCATTTTCATATGTTTATGCATGAACCTAATTACACATTCACAATATTTTGCATGAACCTAATTACATGTTCGCAATGTTATGCATGGACCTAGTTTTATGTCTATAAGTTGATGTGGGGGGCTGGTTTCATCTCCTTAACTTAATGATTGAACCTGTTTCTACTTTTACATATTCAATATATTATAAACTAATGTGAATGACATAAATTCCATTTCACATTCCTATGCTAATCTTTCAAGACTTATGTTCTTAATTCTCTTATGATCCATGTCTTATGAACTGCCAATATTTCTTATGATCTCTAATATTTAGGGTATGATCTCTTAATGATATTCCCATGTTCTATACCTTTTTTTGATGTTACGCTTATGAATTTCATTTATTTACCATTATTGGGCATCTAATCTCACCCCTTTTTTATGTTTCTTTTCCCAAGGTTATCGATAAATGTTTTATGTAGAACTAATAAAGGTTGAGATCTTCAGGGGAGATGTTTAAGATCTTTCACAAGGATAAAAAATTTTATTTCTAAGTTTCCGAAGACACTAAAGTATTAAGGACCTTGGGCATGTATTTTTTGTAACGTACCAAATATTCATCTAAAATGATATAATATCCATGTATGTTATGTCTAGGTCTCTATAGTTGGTGTTAGAGGAAATGTTTAGTTAACTTTTGGAAACTAGGATGAGAAAACTCTAGTGATATCCCTAGCTATATTTCTATGGATATGTTTCGGGATGTCTCTAAGGATATGTATAAGAATGAGTTAACATATAGGAAAATTTTATGAATTTTGGTAAACTATAGAGTGAGTGGTTTCCTAGATATACATCCTTTTATGGACACTAAAAGTGTATGAGGCTCTAGAATAGATGTTACTATGAGTAATAACTCTAACAAGATGTTTCGCTCCTAACTTGGGGTAATATGGTATAGGAAAATGATCCTTGTTTCACACCTGGTTTGACAATCTTAGGGAATATGCTTTGGGAATTCACAAAACTCTTCATGGACCATCATGAAGTATTTAAGAAGAGGATTACTATGAATAACCTAGGATAAAATTAACATGCCATAGATTAAATATGTGGGAGGCATGATTTAGGAACCATATAAGTAATTTTTCATGACTATGTGGTATCCCCATATGATAAATGTTTCTCACACTATACTTTATAGTTTTATTCAATAGAGATAACTATAGGGAAAATGGTTTACATTTATTTTTTAGATGTGGAGATCATGGGAATTATGTGAATATATTCTCTATGTGGAAATCTCATAGAGAAAATCAAGATGTTGGTATAAGAATTGGTTATACTTTTGAAGATAATAAGACCGCAAACAACATGTGAACGATATGTTATATTATTCTAGTATTATCTACTTTAAAAATAAGAATCATGATTATATTGATGTTGAGGAACTTTAAGACATGATTCATAAGTCCTATTATAGAGAAGTGGTATAAATTAATAAGTTGATGAAGCCTAGGTAATGGTTTAAGAATAAATTTGGATGGATGAAGTACTTACCTTTTGGAATTTAAGGCTCATGTTATATGAATCATGAAATAAATAAGTATATTCAGTATAAGTTTTCATTAAGGATTGAAAATTCAATTTTGTATGGTGATGAAGATATAGAAAATTGATTTCATAGAAAGATGAAATTTTGATAAAGGGAAGGTAACCCTTAATTAATTCCTAATTTTGAGATAATGATTTTTGGATAAAGATATATTGGATATGAATAAGTAAATTGAACTGTATAGATTACCCTAGAGAATATTATTGAAAAATTGGTTTATTTCATCAAGGATGGGGTTTAAAACTTCTTGGATTTAAGAATTATATCCAGTAATCTTTGGAATAAGTAAGCATACATGTTTTCAAAATGGATTTATGGTAATTTCCATGTTTCAAGAGAAAATATAATGAGGGTATTAACATGTTTGGAATGAAAAAACCATGATATAAGTTTTGATATATAAGGTATTAATGCTAGGTATACTTCTTGACCTTATTTCTAATGTCTTGTATTATCACCTTCTCAAAGAGCTATATGATTAACCATTTATAGAAGGGCTTAAGATAAACATCAGATGAAGTTTGTGATATAAAAGTTATATCTCACCATGTGAGGATTTAGGAATATTTGATATCCTATTATGAAAACTTTGTGTTGATGATAACTGATGTCAAGTGGGATGGCATATCATGGATCTCAAGATCTATTAGATCTTTATGAATGAAAAAATTTCCATCATTCCCTAGAGTAAGAGATGAAGTGGGAAATGATCAAGGAATAACCAAATGTTGATATTGTACATATGAAAAGGAATGAAATAAAGTGAGTGTATTTAATTATGTTTTTATATAGTAAAATAAATAATAAAATCTAGTAAAAATATATTGAAAAATATTTATCCTGGAAACATTATTTTTGATGAATTAGATGGTCCCTTAGAACATCACAGATTTATGGTTTTGTGATCACACACTTCTCATTATCAATGTTCTCTATCAATATCCATCACAACATGATAGTTTTATTTCTCGTCCATATAAATGTTTTCACTTCTAACCTATGTTCTTCTGTGTGGAGATCTATTTATATGTTACTTTGGGTAACACCTGTGTTTCCAACTTTCCTATTTTATAGATGTTTTAGTATTCATTTTTATGATGTGGGTTTCTATGAATGAAACTTTCAAGTATTAAATTTTTGATAACCCAGAAGAATTTTGAGGGAAAGAGTCATTTTAAAGGGGGTAGAGTGTAACACCCTGAGATTTTGTATTTTTTTTAATTTTATCTTTTTGATATTTTGTATTTAACACAAAATTAAAAATAGTTTATTTTAAATTAAAGTACTGTGTTTTTCATGTGATATATGCAACACCAAGTTAATCATTCACTACATGCAACCTAAATTTTATCTTTCTCTACATGGAACACTGAGGTTAGATTTCATTATATACAACAATCACTTTCCTGGATGTCTTGCATAACACACATGACTACTTTTTATTAAACAATAGTATATCATTAAAATGTTATTATTTTAAATAATAAGATATAACCTTGTCATTAAAATAGAGGTAATGAATAGTATTAAATAATTTTTGAAAATATATGTTTTACGAAATTATAAGTTAAATTCATAGGTTTCCATTTAATTAGAAATGAATATGAAAACTATTTGAATATAAAAAAATTCTATTATTTTTATAGTCATAAATCTATTTTAACATAATAAATTAATTAATTAAAATTAGTGAGTGATATTAATTTAATATATATTTTATATATTAAATAAAATATTTTTGATATTCATCCAATAGATTTGATAGATATAAGATAAGATCAACCCAAATTTTATACATAAGAACCTATTTTTTATAAAGGTGGTTTTACCATATTTTTAATGGTGAACCCATTTTAAATACACTTTTTTGCACTTTTAAATATTTCATATGTAAAAAGAACCTTCAAATTTGGAATCAAAACATAAAAATTAGTTTAGGATGAATTTTTGGTATTTTTCTATAAGGGTTTATTTTCAATGAATAGTTAAAATTACTGAATTTTAATTTAAAACTACTTTTTCATTTAATTAATTTATAAGGTTAAATTATATTTTAAATTAGTTTAAAAGTTTAATCAGGTAATAATTTTATCAATTAATTCAATTGAGTTCATTGGAACTAATTTCACATTGAAATTGGATATAAAAACATAGAAAACTTATGATAATTTTTACATTAAAACCCGATAATGTCATCTCAATAGTGGGATTAATTTTAAATTAATTTATACCACTACTATGATTGAAATTTGTAAAGACAGATTCTATATTTTGAATCTGAATAATTTATAATTTCTAATAAGGAAAAAAAAAATTGACTAAAAATATTAGTGAATGTAATTAAAATTGATTGCATTGATTATGATAAAATTAATCCTAAATAAGGACTAAACCTTAAATTTAATAGACAAAAGTACCTATTAATTTGTACAATTTTCATTGGATTCCAAAATTTAAACTCTATCTTACCTTTAATCATAATATTTTCATCATTTCATCCACCTTCAATGTGAAAAATGTTGGTGGAATTCTCTCATAAAATATTTACAAGAGTACCACTCCTCCTCCACTATAAAAATGAATCTTCTCCTCTCACTTCCGCACACCTCTCAAGACCCTTGGATCACCCAAAATCTACAAAAATAATATCCCCAAATCCATAACATACTCATATAATCCTCTAATTGGTAAAAAATTCATCCAAGTAATCCTTTTGGTATAAACTAAAAGGAGTTACCGGATTGAGAGGCAACGCCATCTCTCAAACTCTTTTTTTATATTTTATTTCTACACCCCTCCACTCTCTTTATTACATGATTTTATAACACCACCAAAATAATAAATATACTAGGGTTTTTTTATTCTATGGTTTCAACTTAAAATTACACACACCTCCATCTAATGGGTAACGAACATACTCTTCATGTGTACGAAAAACTTCCACCACACAAAACGACGATTGTTCAATTTTCCTTACCACCTTTGAAGGTGAAAATTATGATTGAAAATATATTTATATATGTAATATATTATATTTATTATGTATTTAAGCTTCTTTTTTTCTTTTAAAACACTTATATTTTTTTACTTTCAATTTGGTGTAAATATAATAATTTCGTTTGAGGAAGTATGGACTACCTCCCCCTAAAAGTGATGTGATTCAATCACACACTACATGGAATGTATTAAGGATGGGATTAATAAACTTATATGATATATATAACTTTATAATTATTCTATAATGATATTATATACATATATACGTATATGTCATTTTATTTCTTTCTTTCAAATATGATAATAAAAAAATAGTGTGCATGCGTACATACAACTTACCATCTCCATGAACAGTGTATTCCATTTCATAAATCTTTATTATATAGATTATTATAATAAAACTATAATGGATATAAATGATATTTATATCATTTATTACATTCTAGAATGATTATATAATTATAATAACCAATTATATAACAAATTAAGACACATGTGGGGAATAAAGAAAATATTATCCGAAGTAAAACCTTAACATAGGATGGTTAACAAGATGGAAATAAAAGGTCATAATAAAACCATATTTTGTATTATATATAATAATATGGTTCTTTAAAATATTTATAATAAATATATATTTATTTTATATGTGGTTTGAATGAGTACGATGAGAGTCAAGACACAAGGTAAGGGGATTTCATCTCACTTAGTATATCTGTGAGATACATGCTTTATTCACCACCCATTCATTTTGTGTGGTGTGTATACTGACCATGGATGTATTAAATGATTATTATAGTCAGATTTATGATTATTTACATATCCATTCTATGACCTTTATTTCATGGGGTTTACGTTTAAAAAGATATCAAATAGGTAAAATAGTTCTGTCTCAGTTTTCCTTCTTTGAGACTCATGTTTTGTTATGCGCCTGAATTTATTTTGAGGTGTATATAATTACATTTTACCTGATATATAACGAATCACCATATTTTTATTATATTATAATCTTAATTTTATTTCCTTTTCTTACATGGATATTATGATCCCAAGTTTCCAAATAATAAGAGTTTATTGAAATAATCTCATTGATTTTCAAGATTTGTAAATGTTTATGCTTCCTTTGATGAAATATTATAATCCATATCTCAAGAACCCTCATTAATTTTCTTCTTGGCTAGTTATTCATGATATATTAATATATTGGTAACGTTTTCCCACTATTTGGTTCATAAGATAGTTAAGAAAGTGTTTTTAAGAAAGCTAGACTTTACCCTCTCTTCGGTGAGAAATATGTGTTCCATAAAAACAATGTTTTTTTAAAAAGGATTTCTAATAATAATATAACAATATCCTATGATAATTAAAATACATTTTTACCTTTTTTTTCTTTTAATAATTATTTTAAAGTATTCTTCAGGTCTCTTTCTAAATGAGGATTTTTTCTAACCATTTTTGTCGTGTAAAAGAAAAAAAAATTTACCGCATAAGACATGTACGGATTCACCCACCATCATTAATTAGAAGATTAATTTTTATTTTTAAAAGTATAATTTATAAGAAAAAATATTTAAAGTATTTTCCAATAAATATTTCTCAAAACATTTTTGATATTTATTTATAATTTATCAAAGTGTTTTCAATGAAAATGTTTTTAAAAATGTTTTGAAACATATTTTACAAGTGTTCAAGAAAAATAGTATTTAAATATGATTTAAATACATAAGTATATGTTTTAAAGGTATTTTCAAATAAAATGGATTTAAAAAATATTTTATGCTTTAAAAATACTTCTTCAAATAAGAAGTGGTATTTTCCTCAAGAAATGTTTTCGAAATATCTTTTCAAATTATTTTCCATATTAGATGACTTTCATTGATATAAATCAAGACATTATAGGAAATTATCCAAGGTTTCCATTCTTATTTTTTTAATGGTTTATGTTTTGAAGTAATAATGCTTATGACGCCTATTTCACTTCCTTGTTTTATACGCATTTGAAACTCGCTTCTTTTCATGGGCTATGCTTTGATGAAGTGGTTATGAAACCTATCTCTTTTCAATTGGTTATGATGTGATGAAATGTAACTACACAAGAATTTTCAAATAGATGTATTATAAAATGAAATTTTATAATCTATCCCTTAAACATAACTTTGCCTCTTCTATGTTTTGAATTTTAAAAAAATGGTCATCTAGAGTGTGTCCAGTAAGTCATTTAGAGTCTGATATAACAAACATGATTTTTGGTGAATAGTAACATACCCTTACGAATATTAATATGAATAGTAATATGACCCTTATGAATAGTAAATAATAAAATTATTTTATTTTCTTAAGGCAATAAGATAATGAGATCTTAATTAGTTTTTCAATGAGAAATAAAACTAATTTCACTTTAAGATTGTTATTTTTTTAATTAACTATGACTTTATTTTAGAATTAAATTATTAATATTTAGAAAATTATTTTTGAAAAATAGATTTCACTTTTGAATTATACACGTCGAAAAATGGTAGGGGTGAATTTTTGGGATTTTTCTAAAATTCTAGAATTTTTTATAAATAGTGAAATACGATAAAATACCGTATATACAAATTTTCAGTAAAATATACTATTCATGACATCACAAGTGATACAAGGACACTTACCCCAAACTCACATGAACTTATTAATATTAGGGGCCACATAAAACCACACTATTGGTTATCTTGAGGGAAATAATAAAATAATGAATTAAATATTCAAAATTTACTCCTCTCCTCCACTATAAAAAACCCTCACCACTCACTCTTCTCTTCACTTATCTAAGCCTTGAAGCTCCTTAAAGTTCTGCCCAATTACCCTTCCCTAGTCTCTCCCCACGTACAAGAATATTCTGGTCTTTCCAAAAGTCCAAAACCCCTTCCCTTAAGGAGTTTTTCAAGGAGGTTATTTCAAAATGTAAATCACCCTTCTTTTTCATTTGGTTTCATTTCAATTTATCTTCTTTTGTTATCCTCTCCTCGCCTAATCTGTAAAAATGATCATGATAACTCCAGTATCATCTATATAATGTAATTAAATCATGTTAATTGAAGAACCATCATAAATATTCTTACTCCCTCCCTTTTATTTTTAATAACAAAATCAACGTCCATGAGGTTCCAATTTATAGCCTTCGTGGATGATGAAGTATCGTTCTTCAATTTATTCTTCATTACTGGTCATGAAACCATATTTATGGTTGAAACAAACTATAATATATGTATTATAACATAACTAATATTCATTAACCAGAATATGTACATATAATTAAGTTATATGACAAAACTAGTTAGTAATAATCCAAATACCGCCGAATAATCGAAGTGGTTGTCATCTAATGATTCATCCTCATTTTATGTAACTAAATGATATAAATGACCACTAAAAATTATTTATGTTCATAAATAATATATAATTCCAATCCTATATATTTATAATCATTCCACATGAACTCCATTACTTAAAAAAAGTGAACCGATTATGAAAATAAAGAAAACGAACACCCCGGAACAATGAAATTCAATATAATAACTTAGCAATAAGGGTATAAATGAACTAAACAGAATTATGATAAACTAAATAAATATCTAATAGTTTTTTAAATAATTTATTAATAAGTATAATTTCATATTACACGAGCTTAATTTCAAGATCAGAACATGATTGGAGTTAAGGTAAGGGTTTCTTCATCTCACTTCCATTTTCATGATATTTTCCATATTCACTAGTAATAATTTTGTATGGTGTATGTATACTGACCATTGATGTTAAATATCATGAATATATTTATCTTCATTGTATTAAATCTATCATTTTTATATTATTACTTTTGTGGCATACGAATCATTTGATTACAATGTGTAAGGGTTTTCCACCCGAACTTCCATTTTCATTCGGGTTACTTTTATTATCTAATTCCCTCGATGAAATTATTATGTATTGTTATGTACACCTCATAAATTATGTTTGATTATTCTATATATGTACACTAACCAGAAGCTTTCCCTATTTTCTGGATAGTTACATGTTTTAAAAGAATCTCTCAAAACTGTTTCCCAAAATACGAGCCTGGTTCAAGGAAATTTCTCAAATTCATATCTATTTTCAAGGGAAATATATAATCTCTTTTTAGAAACCATTATACTTCTAAAAATAATAATTTTATCATGAAATACTATCTTACTTCAATTCTGGTTTTATAAAATTATTTTTCCAAAAGAACTCTTCTTTTCAAAATAAAAGATTATTTATCTAAAGAATTGCTTGATCATTTTAAGAGATTATTCTTGTTTTATTCAAAACTCTTGTTGATTATTATGTATTTTTGAGGATAATAATTTATGATTTCATATAAAATATTTTATTTAATTTTTTATGACTAACTTTATTTTGGATGATCTATCCTAAAACCATTCACCATATTATTCTAAATGGCTAGTGTTTATGTTCAATAATTGGGGAAAGATAGTTACATTTCATATGATAGTTTCAATATGAATGTATATGTTATTTATGTTTATCCCCGCTAATATGAGTAATTCATTGGACTTATTATGTGATAGGTGGGGCCCTCTATAGCCCCTCTATGCATTGGTAGGTCTCATGAGGCATCTAGACGTGGAATTGGACGAGGCATTTCCCAATGTGATATGGATTTTGGTCGAGGCCTTATTTATTAGACGTCTTGGCCGAGGCCTTGAAAAAATGTTTCATAATGTCCGGCATATGAAATTCCCTCATTATGATGATAGTATTTGAAGATCAAGTGGTTATTTGACTAGTAGAATACCCATGATAATGACATTATTTATTCATCTCATATTTCTGCTATAATGTGTTCATGTTTGTTATTAAAGGCATGTGTTTTCAATTATTCACCATGTCTAATGTTTATATTATCTTCCACTATATTTCTTACTCTTACTGAGCATTTGATCTCACCCCTTTCTTATGTTTCATTTTATCAAGACATGAAGAAGTAATTTTTGAATAACTTGCAAGCATAATCTAGGAGACGTGATGTTTCTAGAGGAATAATTTAGTGTCATTTTTCTTTTTCATATGTAAAGTTTAACTAATGTATGTAACTTGTTTCCAATAATACTAAACTACTTGGTCCTTCCGGATTCATATTCCTTGTATGTATGCCAACGTAATAATGTAAGGCACTGGCTCTGGGCAACTGGGGTCGGGTCCTTATAGTTGGTATCAGAGGAAGTTTAGTAGAATACTTGGAAACTAGATTTAGAAAACATAGATTAGGGAAAAGTCCCTAAGATAGACTTTGAGGATAAACATACAAGAACATCCTGGTATTTTGGTAAGTAATAGATTATGTGGATCTTTCAAGCAATACATCCCTGTCTGGATACGAGTAGGTAGAGGTAGATCTGGCACTGATATACCTATTAGTGAAAGCTCTGACAAGGAGTTTCAGTCTTGACTCGGGGTATCTTGGTATTGGACAACGGGCCTTGCTACACTCTTGGTTACGACACTCTCGGGGGATATGCTTAGGATAATTCATGTTTTCTTTATAATCCATTATGAAGAATTTAAATGTAAAATATTCCTCAAAGAAACCATATTTGTGAATATGGGATTAGCCATGCATAGGATCTCTATTTTTTCTAAGTATTTTATTAAGTTAATATTATAAATTATGATTCATATATTAATCTAGTGTGTGCCATTATTTAGGAATAGCGCCTTTATGGATTATTAGTTTTCATTAAAAATATGGTTACTGTCTATGTCTATTCTTTAAGTTAAACCCTTGTTTTATAACTTTTCAGATCAAGAAAATTCAATTACAAATGGAAGGAGGAGGATCGCAGATTACATTTCTATCCCTTCTAGATGACTTTATTGCAATTATTATTGCAAGGTCATGCCCCGACAATTCTGAAACATTTTCTAACATACAAATCACTTTCAAGCCATTGTTTGAGATATCAAACACCTACACTATACCTCAATACCATCGTGGATCCTGGGTTGTATTTAATCAAATCCTATTTTCTCAATATTCTCGTATTTTCAAGAAAGTTAAATATTATCAAGGCATTTTCAATATATTTTACCTTATCACAAGATTTTGAAGCATATAATGATTTTTAAAAAGGTGTTGAAGAAGGAGACCCTTGTGAAGCTTATTTATATTTTCTTTTGAAATATAATATTTCAGAACATACTTATGGAATTTTTAAAGGACCATTGATTGAAAGTTTCAACTCAAATTCAGTATGACTGTTTTATAAAAATCATGTTTTATCCGATGTTTCGAAATTATATGTCATACATAATTATTTTCCGAAACTATTTTTCTATGAACACCCATATGACCCAAGTTGTACAAGGTGTATCTGGATGAAGGAAGAAAATGATTTTGAAGGATCTCTAAATCATTGCTTCAATGCATGGACCTTCTATATACGTGAGCAAAATGATGATGAAACCAGATGGACACCATAATCAAGATACCCTCACTTTTAGTAAGTAAATAAAATTTCGAGGACAAAATTTCCGAAGGTGGGAATAATGTAGCACCCTAAGAATTATCAAATATATTTATTATAGAATGAAATTTTATAATCTATCCCTTAAACATAACTTTTCCTCTTCTATGTTTTGAGTTTCGAAAATTGTCATCTAGAGTTATGTCCAGTAAGTCATTTGGAGTCTGATAGAACAAACTTGATTTTTGGTGAATAGTAACATACCCTTATGAATAGTAATATGAATAGTAATATGACCCTTATTAATAGTAAATAATAAAATTATTTTATTTTCTTATTTCAATAAGATAATGACATCTTAATTAGTTTTTCAATGAGAAATAAAACTAATTGCACTTTAAGATTGTTATTTTTTGAATTAACTATGAATTTATTTTAAAATTAAATTAATAATATTTAGAAAATTATTTTTTGAAAAATGGATTTCAATTTTGAATTATACACGTCAAAAAATGGTAGGAGTGAATATTTGGGATTTTTCTGAAATTCTATAAATTTTGATGAATAGTGAAATACAATAAAATACCGTATATACAAATTATCAGTAAAATACACTATTCATGGAATCCCAAGTGATGCAGGGACACTTGGTTAGATCTCGCATGCACTTCATACTATTAGGTGTCACATTAAACCACACTATTGGTTGTCTTGAAGGAAATAATAAAATAATGAATTAAATATTCAAAATTTACTCCTCTCCTCCTCTATAAAAACCCCTCATCACTCACTCTTCTCTTCACTCCTCTAAGACTTTAAGCTCCTCAAATTTCTTCCCAATTACCCTTCCCTAGTATCTCCCCACATCCAAAAAGCTTATGGTCTTTCCAAAATACCAAAACCCCTTCCCATAAGGAGTTTCTCAAGGAGGTTATTTCAAGAGGTAAAACACCCTTCTTTTTCATTTGGTTTCATTTCAATTTATCTTTTTTTGTTATCCTCTCCTCACCTTCTCTCTCCAAATGATCATGATAACTCTAGTATAATCTATATACTGGAATTATATCAAGTTAATTTAAGAACCATACTAAATATTCTTACTCCTTCCCTTTTATTTTTATAAACAAAATCAATGTCCATGAGGTTCAAATTTATAGCCTTCGTGGATGACGAAGTTTCATTCTTCAATTTATTCTTCATTACTGGTCATGAAACCATATTTATGGTTGAACCAGACTATAATATATGTATTATAACATAATTAATATTCATTAACCATAATATGTACATATAATTAAGTTATATGACAAAACTAGTTAATAATAATCCAAATACCGTCGAATAATCGAAGTGGTTTTCATCTAATGATTTTTCATCATTCCATGTAACCAAATGATAAGAATTACCACAAAAAATTATTTATGTCCATAAATAATATATAATTCCAATACTGGAGATTTATAACCATTCCACATGAACTCCATCAATTAAAAACAAGTGAACCGATTATGAAAATAAAGAAAACGAACACCCCGGAACAACGAAATTCAATATAATAACATAGAAATAAGGGTATAAATGAACTAAACAGAATTATGATAAACTAAATACATATATAATAGGTTCTTAAATAAGTTATTAATAAGTATAATTTCATTTTCTAGGAGATTAAGTTCAAGATCGAAACACGTTTGGAGTTAAGGTAAGGGTTTGTTCATCTCACTTCCATTTTCATGAGATTTTCCATATTCACTTGTAATAATTTAGTATGGTGTATGTATACTGACCATTGATGTCACATATCATTAATATATTTATCTTCATGATATTAAATCTATCACTTTATATTATTAATTTTGGGGCTTACGAATCATTTGATTACAAAGTGTAAGGGTTTTCCACCCGAACATCCATTTTCATTCGGGTTACTTTTATTGTCTAATTACCTCGATGAAATTATTATGTATTTTTATATACTCCTCATAAATTATGTGTGAGTATTCTATATATTTACACCAACCAGAATCCTTCCTTATTTTCTAGATAGTTACATGTGTTAAAAGAAGCTCTCAAAACTGTTTCCAAAAATACAAGCCCGATACAAGGAAATTTCTCAAATTTATATCTATTTTCAAGGGAAATCTATAATCAGTTTTTGGAAACCATTATACTTCTAAAAACAAAAATTTTATCATCAAATAATATCTTACCTCACTTATGGTTTTATTAAAATATTTTTCCAAAAGAAATCTTCTTTTCAAAATAAAAGATCATTTATCTCAAGAATTGCTTGATGATTTTAGAAGATTATTCTCATTTGATTCAACACACATGTTGATTCTTATGTATTGTTGGGGTTAATCATTTATGAGGTCATATACCATATTTTATATAATGGTTTATGAATAAATTTATTGTGGATGATCTATCCTAAAACCATTCACCATATTATTCTGAATGGTTAGTGTTTATGTTCAATAATTCGAGAAAGATAGTTATATTTCATATGATAGTTTCAATGTGAATGTATATGTTGTTTATGTTTATCCTTGCTCATATGAGGAATGAATTAGAATTTTTATGTGATGGGTGGTGCCCGCTATATCCTCTTGATTCATCGGTAGGTCTCATGAGACAACTAGACATGGAATTGGCCGAGGCCTTTCCCAATGTGATATGGGTTTTGGCCGAGGCCTTGATCATTAGACGTCTTGGCCGAGTCCTTGAAAAAATGTTTCAGAATGTCCGGAATTATGATGCTAGTATTTGAATATAATTCGGTTATTTGACTAGAATAATACCCATGATTATGGCATTATTTATTCATCTCCTATTTCTGCTATAATGTGTTCATGTTTGTTATTAAAGGCGGGTTTTTTCAATTGTTCACCATGTCTAGTGTTTATATTATATTTTTCTATATTTATTACTCTTATTGAGCAATTGATATCACCCCTTTCTTATGATTCAATTTCTTAGGACATGAATAATTAATTTATGAATGACTTGCAAGTATAATCTAGGAGACGTGATGTTTCTAGTGGAATAATTTAGTGTCATTTTTTCTTTTCCATATGTAAAGTTGAACTTATGTATACAACTTGTTTCCAATAACACTAAACTACTTGGTCCTTCAGGATTCGTATTCCTTGTATATATACCAACGTAATCAAATAATTCATCGGCTCCAGGGAACTGGGTTCGGGTCAATACATGAAATGTTAATGATACCCATTTTGTTTCATGGGTTACGAATTGATGCTTATAAAATCTATGTCTTTTTATGGTTCATGGTATGATGAATGATTTTTTATCTTGTGGAACATGTATTAATGATTTTTATTATTAGATGGGTGCGAACTATAATGCCCTCCAATGCATGGGGTAATGATTGATAACTCATGAGTATAAATTTTATCCATGAACCAAATTACATGTTCACAATGTTATTAATGGACATGGTTTCATGTCCACAAGTCAATGTGTGAACCTGATTACATGTTCACCATGTTATGAGCGAACCATATTACATGTTCATAGTTCTATTCATGGACCTGGTTGAATGTCCATAATTTTATGTGTAAACCTAATTAAATATTCACAATGTTATGTGTGAACCTGATTACATGTTCACAATGTTATTCATGGACCTCGTTTCATGTTCACAAGTTTATGCATGAACCTGATTAGATGTTCACAATGTTATGTGTGAATATGATTACATGTTCACAATATTATCCATGGACCTAGTTTCATTTGAATAAGGTTATGTGTGAACCTAATTACACATTCATAATGTTATTCATTGAAACGTCCTGACCTAACTTCCATGAAATGGTTCCTTGAGCTGGTTTTCCACATGACCTCGGGTGTGCCTCCCCATATTCCAGAGGCTACCGACTAGTAGCAAGGGTCTAGTAAGTCTATCATGGGAGACTATACCCTCTTTTATCAATGTAAACCACCAGTGGAAATAAATAAACAAATGTAGAAGTATATATAAACATGAACAATACCAATTTTACAAGAGAACCAAAACAATAGATAAAATATTTAACTAAAAGGGGAAACATGATATGCCAATATAAGTGCCAATGTGTCTAAAATGCAACAATAAAGTAAAGAAAATAATGAGTCACAAGAAGGTACCAAACCATATTCGGTTCCCTCATCCATGCTTCATCCCATATCAGTAATCTAACCCATGTCCTTTTCCCTTAACTTGTCCAGAAAACAAAAAGTCTATTCAGGTACCGATTAGACAGCCCGAGTAAGGTGTGAGTATAACACGGTAGGCCACCACCAATGGCATCTGAAACAAATACAGTAAATAATAGTGTATTAAGTTGTATAAGGAATAAAATACAAGTAATAATGTAAATAGTTTACATTTATTCCATTATCCTTTATTTAACCACATAAACCCTCGAGTTCTTAAGGACACCTGAACCTTAATAGCAACTTAGGCTCATTTTGAAGTTTGAACTATCCCCAAGGGATATCACATATATTAATGTCCTTGTTTCCATTCATTATAAAAATTCATATAGTATTTATCAAATACATAAAACATGAAAACAAGTTTGGTATGAGTATTGTGCACTGTGGGCTCTAACCTCAAGGTTCTATAGTGAATAATACCAAAAATAAGTATTAATGCTTTGTAGGAAAAATAGGAAACATCTCATGGTATTTTCCCCTCAAAATCTCTTATGGTATTTTCCCTTGAATGCTCACATAGTCCTTCAACAAACAATAATAGAAACTCTCACAGTATTCTTCCCTTAAGGATCACATGTTTCTTCAACAAACAATATTAGAAACTATAATAGTCTTCTTCCCTTAAGAATTACATAGTCCTTCTATAAACAATATTTGAAGCTCTCTCATCCTTCTCGCTTTAATCTCATTCTCACACCCCAGTTGTCCCATGTTCTACTACATGCCAACATTATCACAACTAAATCCCATTTGACTAACCATTCCATTAATCAATTCAGTAATTAATTAGTCATATCTAAACCATTAATTAATTCAACAATTAATTGGTCATTTCATCTTGAATAATTAATTAAATTAATTAATTAAACACATCAATTCCATTAATTAATTCACTAATTAATTAAACACAACACATTTACATTAATAATTCCTATGTTTAATTAATCACATAAATTTCATTAATTAATTTTCACAATTAATTAATCAAAAAAATCCCTTCAATTAATTCATCAATTAATTTTTCACTTAAAATCTGTTAATTAATAAAAAAATTAAATAACCGTGTAAAGACCATTAATTAATTCAACAATTAATTGACCATTTCAAAATGTAAAATACAATAATTAATTCACCAATTAATTATTCACAATTTATAATTCAATAATTTGATAATTAACTCAGTAATTTATTATCCTCCAATTCCATTACTAGTTCAACAATTAGTTTGTCACATGAATACCCTTAATTAATTCCCTAATTAATTAATTACATCAATCTCATTAATTAATTCATCAATTAATTAATCAATATCCATAATATTAAAATCCCATTAGTAGTTCCAAAATTAATTATCTCAAAAAGTATCATCAATATCTTGTAATTAATTCCAAAATTAATTACTCAATTCAACCATGCATTTACATCATTTTCATGGGAGTAAATCCCCATGTCTAACACTCCATTTATCAATAATTAATTAATTAATTAATATAATCTCGTTATTAATTCGACAATTAATTAATATCATCCATTCCCATTAATTAATTCAACAATTAATTAACCATACCTTTCCCATTAATTAATTCACAAATTAAATAATCACAACTCTCCCAACTAATCAAATTTATAATTAATTATTGCATTTAAAATCTCAATAATTCATAATTAATTCTACAATTAATTATCTCAAATTATCTATTTCAATATCCCATCATTAATTCAACAACTATATTCCCACTTATAATTATTATTGTCCCATAATTAATTCAATAATTAATTTTTCAATCTTATTAAATAAGTATCCCCAAAATCGAAATTAATTAATCAAATTCTTCAATTACAGCATTAGAACAATCCCCATTAATTAATTAATTAATTAATTAATCCAACTCATCTACATTAATTAATTTCAAAATTAATTAATCTAACTCAAACCCTTCAAGTAATTCCTTAATTCATTTTCCATGTTAATTCCATCAATTAATTTCCACAATTAATTAATCCAACTCAATACCATTATTTAATTCCAAAATTAAATAAAAACACTGCTCTCATTAATTAATTCAACAATTAATTATCCCCAGCTTAAAAAATTCAATAACCCTAATTAATTAAATAATTAATTTTTCCATGTAAAATAATTAAATAACCACAATTAGTTCATCAATTAATTACTCTACATAATTCAATTTAATAATCATAACTATCTCTAATAATTAATTCTATAATTAATTATCTATATTCACTATCCTCAATATAACAATAATTATTTTGTCGAATAATTATTCAATTTCCAAAATCTCTAAATCATCATAATTAAATCAACAATTAATTGTACCAAATAATAATTTCATAATCTCATAATTAATTCACCAATTAATTATTCAATTCATAAAATCAATATCCCATAATTAATTCTGCAGCTAATTATCTAAAATCAACAATCTTTATATCTCATAATTAATTTAACAATTAATTATTCAGAATCTCAAATCCCAATATCCCAATTTCACATATCTTTTTGTTAATTAATTCACCAAAGAAATTAATTTAATCTATATAAAAATTTCTAAACATCTAATAGCAATTATACAATTACATACACATAATTTTAATTAAGACTATGGGGTTTTAATTTTATATCACCTACCTCAAATATGATGAACACGTGATATGAATCCAACATCACTGACGTCACATTATTCCGATGACTATTGAAGTAGAAATTAAATAAATAATCATATCCAATTTAATAAAAATCTACTCAGAATACTTCATTTTCTATGAAAAGAAATTTTATACTCACCATACTCTTATCAAGATAAAACCAATGCCACTAACAGCATGTCAATCGGATAAATATCAAAAAAGATATTGACTATTGAAGTCTGAAAGGGGATATAGAGAGAGGAGAGAGGGGTGTGTCCTAAATAATGGGCTTTCTACCCATGTTATTTGCACCACCCCAAATACAATTTACAATACTTTTTCACCAATTAATTTAGTTACATTTATTAATTGATTCATTTATTTATTAATCTCTCCTATTAATTTCGTCTATCAACACATCATCGTTTTTGATGTTTTATGGACATGTACTATGAGCCTGAATTAAATATTCAACATTTTTCTTCAAATGATAGCCTCAATTTTAGGGCCATGCTACCACGGACGGCGTGTCTATCAGACACCATACGAAAGAGTTATGACTGAAGTAGTGTTTTGAAAACAAATATTTTGTCACATAAATACCCTTAATTAATTCCCCAATTAATTATGTATGTCAATAAAAATAATTAATCCATCAATTAATTAATCAATATCCATTAACTCAAAATCACATAATTAATTCCATAATCCATTATCTAATTCTCTCAATTGCCTCTACACAATAATACTCATTAATTAATTTGAAAACTAATTAATCTCATCAAAACAATTATTTAATTCATCAATTAACTATCTCAATTAATTTGAAAATTAATTAATTGAAAAAAATAAATAACATCAAACATTCATCGCGCATAAAATTTATACCCTGTCTTGGGTAAACCCCCCAGTTTTGGACTCAACAGTGATCTTAGATATCTCATATGATGCACTGTTTGAGATATATTAATTATTTAATCTTCAAAAAAACTGATTAAAATTTTACATAAATATAAAAAATATTATTTTCATGAGTGAGACATCCAAATGTTCGATGCTTAAAAATTTTATACCCCACATAGGGTAAACACCATGTCCTAGAAACAACCATTGTCTTGGATTTGTCATACGCCACACCATTTTGAATTTATTCAATTATTTTGAATAAAAAGTGTGCACTTAATATATTATATTTAATATTTTATTCAGTCCTTATCGAGACTTTGTGGACCTCAAAATCTCACACTAAATCAGTGTCGAAGTCCAAAAATATTTAATTTAATATTCCAAGATGTTAGTTGGAATTTAAGGGATTTAACACATTTATCAAAATTTCAATGATAAATCATTTTTCTAAATTAAAACAAAGATAACATATCTTCAGTAAAAAAAATTAAAAGAGTCATACATGGAACTAGGATGGGATCTTATAATATTCACAACTTATAATAGATATTCATTGATTTTTACTCCAAATTAACTCTAACTTTTAAAGTAAAAGAAGTTTGGGCCACTATGTCCTCTTATCTGTTTCTCTCTCCCATGCTTCCTCCTTATCTCATCTATGGTTCACAAATAGACAAACTAACACACAATTTTTTCCCACAACACCTTTTCACTACTTTCCAAAAAAACGTTTCGGATACTCCTGAAAGAACGCATTGGTCTCAATATAAACATCCATAACATAATTGATATGTTTCCCTACTCAATGTTCCCAATAACCACAAGAAACCTTCCAACAATGGCACTTAACTATTCCATCAAAACTGCCTTGAAAGGATGTACATCCACCACATCTAAGTCTCATATAACTTTTATCCAATAAATCTAAACCTAAACCTTATAGGTTTCTCATTGTCATTTTGATGCCACCATTTCAACCTCATGGTATTTCTCCACACACCTTCTATTGATATATCACTCCCCACCTTAGGAGCATTGTTAACAATGCATTGTCAAATAACCCAACCACCATATCCCATGTCCTATGTATTCATCGATTTCTGGTCCCTCTTAAGAATCTGATTCATAAACTATTGATGGCATAACTCACCCCATCAACCCCGCATATATACTGCTTCATATGTACAACCTATAAGGGGTATTATATCCAACCAAAACATATTCATTTAGCTAGGCATAAAGATAGATCTTTCTCAGCGTACCCGGGATTATGTCAAGGTGGGGGACATGATCATCACTAATTTAATGTATGCTAAGAATTTGTCAATTAATACTAACATCAATCCTTCATTACTAGTGTTTCATCCCTTTTTCCTTCCACACAATCAAAACTAATTCACTATCACTTCTCTTAACCATCATCCACCTTGGTCCTGGTTAACAAGGGTAAACGCATTCTCATTATTCAAGTTTATCATTTAGAAACCCATTTGTTCTCATCTTGCATCATTTTATAATATTTATCAATTTAATTTAAGGGATTATTTTTAGTTCAATTTTACAAGCAAGGAAAAACTGTTCAATTTCAAAAACTTACCAAAAACCCTTTTTCCCATGTGTGCCTATAATGATGCATGTCAAAAAATTATCATGAGTTCATATAATGATTCATGCTGACTCAAATCTGATGTCATTCAAAGAAATGATTAAAAACTCATAAGATATCAATAATAATAACATCACACAAAACTTTCATCACCCAAGGTTAAATAATATTTAGTTTTAATAGAAAACAGTAATAAAAACAATCCCACCCGAGGTACTTGGGTTCTCCCCTGAACATAGGGTAGCTACTCCCATACACAAGCTCATAACAAAGCCCTAAATCTTTCAAGTCTCCTGTCCACATTTGAAAAATAGTAATATAAAAGAATAATAAAATAAAACTAGACCTCTAATACCACTTTGTAACATCCCGACCCGGGTGCCACACAATGATGCCCCGATCTGGTTTTCCACATGACCTTAGGCACGCCTCCCCGTAAGCTAGAGGCTGCTAACTAGTACTGAGGGTCTGGTAAGTCTATCATGGGGAGACTATACACTATTTTATCATATTAAAACACTATCATAAATAAATAAACAAATGTGGAAGCATATATAAAAATGAATAATAAAAATGGTACAAGATAACCAAAACTGAAGATACAATTTTTAAATGAAAGGGAAACAAGTTATGCCAATGAAAGTGTGAATGTGTCTAAAATGAAACTGAATGTAAAGAAACTTATGACTCTCAAGTAGATCCTGAACCATGTTTGGATCATTTATCCAAGCTCCATCTCCCATCGACAATCTAACCCAGGTCATTTTCCCTTAACCTGTCCAGAAAAAATATCTATTCTGGTACAAACCAAGAAGCCTGAGTAAGGTGTCTGTAAAACTAAGTAGGCCACCACCAATGTTTTTTAAACAAATCCAGTCAGTAACAGTGTATGAAGTTGTATAAGGATGAAAATACAAGTAATAGAGTAAATACTTTACATTTATTCAATTATCCTTTATTTAACCACATAAACCCTCAGGTTTCTGAGGACACCTGAACCTCAATACCTCCTTCGGCTAGTTCCAAAGTCTGAACTATCTCCAAGGGATATCACATATCATTATTTAAATGATTCCATTCATTATATCAATTTATATAGAATTTATCAAATACATAAAACCTGTAAATAATTATACCATGAGTAATGTGCACTACAGGCTCTAACCTCAACGGTCTATAGTGAGTAATAAAAAATTAATTATTAATGATTTGTAGGAAAAAAAGGAAATAACTCATGATCGTTTCACCTTGAATTCACATACGGTATTTTCCTTTGAAGGCACACATAGGCCTACAATAAAAAATGTTATAATCTCACATAATCTTCTACCATTAAGTCTCACACGGTCCTTTAACAGACAATATTATAAGATCTCACAGACTTCTTCCCTTAAGGCTCACACAATCCTTAAGTGAACAATTTTAGAAGCTCTCTCGGTCTTCTCCCTTTAATCTCATTCTCACACCCCAGTTTTCCCATGTTCTACTCAATGCCAACATTATCACAACCAATTCCAATTTCACCTATCATTCCATTAATTAATTTATAAATTAATAAATCATATTTAACCCTTTAATTAATTCAATAATTAATTGTTCATTCCATCTCTACTAATTAATTTAATAATTAATTAACCACATAAATTATGTTAATTACACCAATTAATTAATCATAATATATTTCCATTAATTAATCCTATGATTAATTAATCACATCAATTTCATTAATTAATTTCCACAATTAATTAATCACAAAATCCCTTCAATTAATTCATCAATTAATTGGTCACTTCAACTCTGTTAATTTATTAAAAAATTAATTAACCATATAAATTCCATTAATCAATTCAACAATTAATGGACCATTTCACAACTCAAAATATAATAATTAATTATTCATAATTTATAATTCGATAAATCAATAATTAACTCAACAGTTTATTATCCTCTGATTTCATTCCAAATTCAACAATTTTTTTGTCACATGAATACCCTTAACTAATTCCATAATTAATTATGTACATAAATTCCATTAATTAATTAATCAATATCTATAAAATCAAAATACCATAATTTATTCCACAATTAATTATCTCAAAAAGTATCATTCATATCCCCATATTAATTCCCCAATTAATTACTTAGTGGAACCATGTGTTTGTATCAATATCATGGGAGTAGATCATCATGTATAACACTTTATTTATCAATCATTAAAACATTATTAAATTAATTAATAAAATTCCATTAATTAATTTGACAATTAATTAATAACATCTAATCCCATTAATTATTTCAATAATTAAATAACCATGCCTTTCCCATTAATTAATTCACAAATTAATTAATTGAATATATCCTATCAATCAATTCAACAATTAATTATCTCATTCCCAATATCAATAACTCATAATTAATTCTATAATTAATTAACATGAATCATCTATTTCAATATCCCATCATTAATTAAACAACTGTTTATCCAACTTACAAATCTCATTATCACATTATTAATTCAAAAATAAATTATTCACTATTATTATTTCAATATCCCAACAATCAACATTAATTAATTTACCAATTAATTAATATAATTCTTCAATTACACCATCAAAAAAATTACAATTAATTAATTATCCAATTAATTAATCGAACTCATCTATATTAATTAATTCCAAAATTAATTATTCTAACTCAAACCCTTCAGTTTATTCTCCAATTAATTTTCCATGTCAATTCCATCAATTAAATTCCACAATTAATTAATCTAATTCAATATCATTATTTAATTAAATAATTAAATAAAAATGCTACTCTCATTATTTAATTCAAAAATTTATTATCCTCATCTTAAATAATTCAATAACCCCAATTAATTTATTAATTAATTTTTTCATGCCAATTAATTCAATTAACCCAATTAATACATAATTAATTGTTTCACATTAATCAATTTCATAATCATAACTATCTTTAATAATTAATCATTCAATTAATTATCCCTATTCACCATCCTCAATATAATAATAATTATTTTGTCAAATAATAATTCTATTTCAAGAATCTATAACTTATCATAAGTAATTCAACAATTAATTACACCAAATCATATTTTTATAATCTCATAATTAATTCACCAATTAATTATTCAATTTATAAAGTCGATATCTCATAATTAATTATAAAATTAATTATCTAAAATCAAAAATATCAATATCTCATAATTAATTATTCATGATCTAAAATCCCAATATCCAAATTTCACATATAATATAATTAATTAATTTCACAAATTAATAAATTTATTCTAGAATGCAACTCTTAAACATCTAATAGAAATTCTAAAATTACATACACATAATTGTAATTAAGACTATGGGGTTTTAATTTTAGACCACCTACCTAAAATATACGGAACATGTGATATGAATCCAACATCATTGATGGTTCATTATTCTAATGACTAAGGAATGGGAAATTAAATAAATAAGGATATTCAATTTAGCAAAAATCTACTCAAAATACTATATTTTCTATGATTTTTTTTTTGTTGAGATTTTCCATCCTCTTATCAATACGAATCCAATGCCACTGACGACACATCGATCAGATCAATATCGAAAAATATATTGATTATTAAAATATAAAAGAATATATAGGGAGAGAATAGAGGGGCATATCATAAAAAATGGGCTTCCTACCCTTTCCATGCACAGCACTCCAAAATACATTTTCTAATAATTTTTCAACAATTAATTTTGTTACATTTATTAATTGAATCATTTATTTATTAATATCTCCTATTAATTTCATGTGTCACCCCATCATCATTTTTGGTGTTTCATATACATGTACCATGAACCTGAATTAAATATTGAACATTGGTTTTGAAATGACCGCCTCAATTTTAGGTTCATGCTGCCACTAACGTCGTGTTTATTCGACACCATATGAATGTTTTATGATTGAAATGGTGTTTTGATAACAATTATTCTATTACGTAAATACACTTAATCAATTCCCCAATTAATTAAGTACATAAATCCAAGTAATTAATCCATCAATTAATTAATTAATATCCACGAACTCAAAAGCACATAATAAATTTCACAATTAATTATCTAATTATTTCAATTGAATCTACACAATAATCCTCAATAATTAATTTGAAAATTAATTAATCTCATCTATCCTATTATTTATTCATCAATTAATTATCTCAATTAATTTGAAAATTAATTTATCTTAAAAATTAAATAACATAAAACGTCCATTACACATAAAAGTCATACTTTGACTAGGGAAAATCTCTCATTACGGACCCAACTGTGGTCTCAGATTTCTCATATGACGCACTGTTTGAGAGATGTTAATTATTTAATATTACAAAAATTGAATAATAATTAGTTAAATATAAAAAAGGTTATTTTTGCGAGAGAAAAATTCAAACATCCAACACTTACAAATTTTATACCCTGCCTAGGGTGAACACCCTATTTTGGAGACAATGATGGTCTTTGATTTCTCAAACGATGCACTATTTTTGAGTTATTAAACTATTTTTAATAAAAATTGTGCACTTAATATATTATATTTAATATTTTTTTAGTCTTCACTGAGAATTTACGGGCCTCAAAATCTCACACTAGCTCATTTTAGAACACCAAAAATATTCAATTTAATATTCCAAGATATTAACTAGCATTTAAGGAATTTAGAACATTTATCAAAATTTTTCTGATAAATCTTTTTTGTGAATTTAAAAAAAGACAAATCATCTTAATAAAAAAAATTAAAAGATTTATACCTAAAAAAAGAATAGAATAATATATACATGGACCTAGTTTCATGTCCATCAGTTGATGTGGGGCCTGATTTCATGTCCTTAACTTAATAATTGAACCTATTTCAACTTATACCTGTTCACAATGTTATAAAAGAATATGCATGTCAAAAATTACATGTCTTATTCCTATGTTATGCTTTCATGACTTATTCTCTTAATTCTCTTTTGATCCATGTCTTATGAACTGCCAATATTTTTTATGATCTATAATATAAAGGGTATGATCTAAAAATGTTTTGCTCAAGTTCCATACCATTTTTTTCATGGTATGCTTACATATTTCATTTATTTACCCTTACTGAGCGTCTGAGGTGACCCCTTTCTTATGTTTCCTTTCCCCAAGTTATGAAGAAAGGTTTTAGGTAGAATTAATAACAGTGTATATCTTTATGGGAGATGTTGAATATCTTTCACTATGATAGAATATTTTGTTTCCATGTTTCCAAAGACACTAAACTATTATGGTCCTCGGGATTGTATTTTTGGTAATGTACTGAATATTCATTTAAAATGATGTAATATTCATGTATGTTAAACCTAGGTCTCTATATTTGGTGTCAGAAGAATGGTTTATTCAAAATTTGGACATAAGGATAAGAAAACTCTAGTGATATTCCTAGGTATATTTCTATGGATGTGTCTAGGGATGTCTCTAAGGATAAGTATAAGGATGAGTTAACGTATAGGAAAATGTCTTGGAATTTTGGTAAAGGATATAGTGAGTTTTTTCCAAGAAATAAATCCATGTATGGATACTATAAGTGCATGTGGCCCTGGAATAGATGTACCTAGGGGTAACAACTCCAATAAGATGTTCAGGGTCTGACTCAGGGTAATCTGGTACATGACAACGGGTCTTGTTGAACATCGGTTTGACACTCTCAGGGGATATGCTTTGAAAATTCACAAACCTATTCACAGACCATTATAAATGATTAAAATATAATATTAATATGAACAACCTAGGATAAACCAAATTTTTCATAGATTAAATAACTAGGATCCATGTTTTAAGAACCCTATAAGTAATTACTCATGATTATATGGTATTCCAATATGATAAATGTTTCTCACACTCTACTTTCTAGTTTAATTCAATGGAGATAACTAGAAGCAACATGGTTAACATTTATGTTTCAAATGTGGAAAGCATGGTCATTATGTGAATCAATTTCTCAAGTATAAATATCTTAAATAGAATAAGTATGTTGCTTGGATCATTGGTTAATCTTCTAAGAATAATGTGACCAAAAATGACATGTGAAAGGTATGTGATGTTCTTATAGTATTTTTTGTATTAAATATAATAAGAATGATTATATTGAGGTTTAGGAACCTTAATATATAATTTATATTTTTTATTCTAGTAAAGAGGTATTAAGGATAAGTTGATGAAGCTAGAGTAATAATGTAAAAATAAATTTCGATTAATGAAGTACTTATGTTTTGGAATTGAAAGATAATGTTATATGAATCATGAAATATATATGTATTTTTTATTATAATTTTTAATTAAGGATTTAAAAGAGAATGTTGAATGGTGATGAAGATATAGAAAAGTGATTTCATGGAAAGGTGATAATTTGATAAAGGGAAGTTAAGGCTTAATTAATTCCTGACATTGAGATGATGATGTTTGTAAAACGATATATTGGATATGAATAATTAAATGGGGATGTATGGATTACCATAGAACTAATTATTGAAAAATTGGTATATTTCATCAAGGATGAAGTTTAAAACTTCTTGGATTTAAGAAATATATCCACTAATCATTGGAATAAATAAGTTTTCATGTTTTTTAAAAAGGATTTATAGTAATTACCATGGTTCAAGAGAATATATAATGGGGGTTTTCACATGTTTCGGATGTGACAACCAAGATCTACCTTATGATATATGAGGGATTAATGTTGATATAATTTTGTGACTTTATTTCTAATGCCTTGTATTTTCATCTTTGAGAAGATCTGTATGGTTTACCATTTATGGATGGGCTTAAGTTAAAATTTAGATGAAGTTTGTGAGACTAAAGTTATATCTCACCACATGCGGATTTGTGTATATTTGAGATCCTATTCTGAGAACATTGTGTTTATGATATTTGATTTCAAATGGAATGGAATATCATGGATCTCAGTATCTATTAGTTCCTTAGGAATGAAAAATTCATCATCCTTCTATGGAGTAAGAGATGAAATGGGAAATGATCAAGACATAACCAAAGGGTGAGATTGTACATATGAAAGAGAATGAAATAATGTATTTATATTTACTTATGTTCATAGAAATTAAAATATCCTCAAATATAGGAAATATATATTGAAAAATATTTATCCAAGAAATATTATTTCTGATGAATTAGATGGTCCCTTAGAACAACACAGATTTATGGTTTTGTGATCACCAACTTCTGTTGATCAATGTTCTCTATAAATATCCATCAGAACATGATAGTTTTAGTTATCATTTGTGTCAAAGTATTCACTTCTAACATATGTTCTCCTGTGTGGAAACATAGTTATATGTTGCTTTGGGTATCCTTTATGTTTTAAACATTCATTTTTTATGGATGTTTTGGTATTAATTTCTACGATGTGGGTTTCTACGAATGAAAATTTCATGTATTTAACCTTTAATAACCCATATTAATTTCATGGGAAAATCATTCTAAGGGGGGTATAATGTAACTCCATGAGATTTTGTGATTTTTTATTTAAGTTAATCTTTTTGATATTTTTTATTTCAAGAAACACTGAAAATAGGTTATTTTATATTAAAGTGTTGTGTTTCGATTGTGATATACACAATACTAAGTTAATCATTAACTACACACAATATAAATTTTATCTTGATCTAAAAAAAACACTAAGGTTAGATTGTGTTACATGCAAAAATGACTTTCCTCGATGTCATAAGTAACGTGCATGACCAATTTTTACTGAACAATAGTATATCATTAAAATTTTAATAATTATAATAATATGATATAACGTAGTCGTTAAATTAGTGGTTCTTAATAGTATTAAATAATTAGTTAAAATATATGTTTTACAAAAATATAATATAAATTTATATGTTACCATTTAATTAGAAATGAATTTGAAAACCGATTGAATATAAAGGAAAATATTATTATTTTTATAGTCACGTAGTTGTTTTAACATAATAAATTAAATTAATTACAATTAGTGAGTGATATTAATTTATTATATATGTTATATATTCAATAAAACATTTTTGATATTCTTATAACATATTTGATGGAAAAAAGATAATAACAAACCCAATTTTAAGTATAAAAACCTATTTTATATAAAGGTAGCTTTACAGCCTTTTAATGGAAAATTCATTTTTAAAAAAAATTGGAACTATTATATATTTAATATTTCAAAATAAACATAATATTTGGAATAAAAACATAAAAATTAGGTTAGGATAAATTATTGATATTTTTCTATATGGGTTCATTTTTAATGAATAGTTAAAAATACTGGTTGTTAATTCAAAATTGAGTTTTCATTTAATTTATTTATATGTTAAAATTATATTTTAAATTATTTTAAAATTTTAAATAGATAATATGGTTTTTATGTAATACAATTTAGGTCATTATAACAAATTTCACAGTGAAATTGGATATAAAAACTTAACAAACTTCTGCTCGTTTTTTACTTAAAAAACCTGCAGTGTCGTCCCATCAGTATAATTAATTTTAAAATAATTTTTTCAACTTCTGTGATTGGAATTTTGAAAAATGGATTCCATATTTTTAATCATAAAAATATATAATTTCTAATAAGTTCAACTTATTTTCTTACCAAAACAATTAGTGAATGTAATTAAAAATAATTACATTGATTAAGGTAAAATTAACCTTCATTAAGGACTAAACCTTAAATTAAAGACTCAAAACGACCAATAAACTTATCCAAGAGCCATTGTATTCCCATATTTTGAACATTTACTCCCATGTATAGAATTGGGTCCATTATTTTATCCACTTTCAACATGAAAAACTTGGGTGTAATTCTCTCTTCAAATATTTACCAGAGTGTCACTTCTCCTCCACTATAAAAAGGCTTCCTCTCCTCCCACTTCATCACACCGCTCAACCCCATAGAATCACCAAAAATATTCTCAAATAATCTCAAAAAATCCATCAATTCTTCATTTAATCCTATATGTGGGCATTAATTCTTTTAAGAAATCCTTTTGACACAAACCAAAAGGAGTTACTAGATTAAGAGGTAACACCTTCTCTCAAGATCCTATATTTTATTTTCCCTCTCTACCCCTAAAATATCTTTATTCCATGATTTTATAATAACAATAGTATTCTAAATATACTAGGATATTTTTATTCTAACGGTTAAACCTAAAATTACACACACCTCTATCTAATAGGTAACGAACATATTGTTTGTGTGTATGGTGAACTCCCACCTCACAAAATGATGATTGTTCAATTTTCTTTACTACCACTCAAGGTGGAAATTATGATGGAAACTATATTTATATATGTAATATATTATATGTATTATATATATAATCTTTTTTATTCCTTTTTCAACACATATCTATTTACTTTCCATTTAGTGAAAATATGATAATTGTGTTTGAGGAAGTGTGGACTACCACCCCTTAAAAGCGATGTGAGTCATTCACACGCAACATAGAATGTATTATGGATGGTTTTAGTAAAATTAAATGATATATAAAAATTTATAATTCTCATTTAATGATATTATTTACATATATAAATATATTTATTTTTCATTCATTCTTTCAAATATGACAACAAAAACAGAAATAATGTTCATGTGTATGTACGGCATACCATATCCATGAATGTTGTATTCCATTTCATACATATATATTCTATAGATTATTACAATACACATATAATGTATATAAATTACATTTATATCATGTTTTACTTTCTAGAATCATGATATAACTGTAAGAACCAATTATATAACAAATTAAGACACATGCGAAGTACAAAGAAAATATTATCAGAAGTGAAACCCTAACATTTGATGGATAAAAGTGAGAAATATATTATCCTAATAAAACCATATATGGAATTATATATAATAAAATTGTTTTTTAAAATATTTTTAATAAAATTATATTTTTTATACATATGGTTTGAATGAGTACGATGAGAGTCAAGACACAAGGTAAGGGGATTTAGTCTCACTTTTTATTTTCATGAGATACATGATTAATTCAACACTCATTACTTTTGGGTGGTGTGCATAATGACCATGTATGTATTAAATTTTTATTATAGTTAATTTTATTATTATTTACATATCCATTATATGACCTTTATTTCATGGGGTTAAAGTTTCAAAAGATACCAAATCGGTAAAATAGTTTTGTCTCAATTTTCCTTCTTTAAGACTCATGTTTTGTTATGCGCCTGAGTTAATTTTGAGGTGTATATAATTCCATTTTAAATTATATATCATGACTCAGCTTATTTTCATTATATTATAAGATTCATGAAATTTTATTTTCTTACATGGAGAGTATGATCCCATGTTTCCAAGTGATTAGATTTTATTGAAACAATTTCATCGCTTTTCAAGATTATTGATGCTTATGATTCATTTGATGAAATATTATTATCCATATATCATGAACACCCATGAGGTTTCTTCCAATCTAGTTATTAATGATATATTATGATATTTTTACCATTTTTTCAATCTTCGGTACATAAGATAGTTAAGAAAGTGTGTTTAAGAAAGCCTGACTTTAGCATCTCTTCAGTCAAAAATATGTGCTCACGCAAAACCATGTTTTCTAAAATGTTTTTCTAAGAATATTCAACTAATATCATATGATAATTAAAATAAATATTTTCCCTTTTTGTATTTTACTAATTATTTCAAAGTAATCTTCTTGTCTCTTTCCAAATGAGTTTTTTTTATAACCATTTTACCGCACAAGAGCAATGTTTTTTACCTCATATCACATGTATGGATTTACCCATCATAATTTCTTTGAAAATTATTTTTCATTTTTAAAATGATAATTATTAAGAAAATGTTTTTAAAGTTATTTTCAAAGAAATATTTTGCAACACATTTTCAATCTTCATTCATATATTTACAATTAAAAAGGTTTTCAAAACATTTTCAAGATTTAATTATAATTTTTCAAAGTGTTTTCAAATAAAAGGTTTTTAAAATGTTTTGAACCTAATTTTAAAAAATTTCAAGGAAAAATTATTTCAAGATTATTTCAAGATTATTTCAAAGTTTTAAAGGTATTTTAAAAGAAAATTTATTTCAAAAAAATTAACTTCAAAAATAATTCTTCAAAAAAAAAGATATTTTCCACAATAAATGTTTTAAAAATAAATTTCCATGTAATTTTATATATAATATGACATATGTTGATGATATTAAATCCCTTATAAAAAATTATAAAAAATTTCCATTCACATTCCTTCTTGAATGGATTATGTTTTGATGGAATAATTCGTATGACACCTATTTATTTTCCACGGGTTATACTCTTTTGAAACCTGCTTCTTTTCATGGTTTATGCTTCGATGGAATGGTTATGGAACCTATCTACTTTTCGTAGTTTATGATGTGATGTAATTTTCATGATTCTCAATTAATTTCATGTGTTATGATTTTATGTTTATAAAACCTTTGTCTTTTTATGGGTTATGGTATGATTAATGTTTTTTATCATGTAGAACATGTACGAATAATTTTATTTTGAGATATGTGGGACCTATATATCCCTCAAATCCATTAGGTAAAGATGGAAAAATCATGAATATAAATTATATGGGTGAACCTAACTACATGTTCACAATATTATTCATGGACCTAGTTGCATGTCCATAAGTTTATGCATGAACCCGATTACATGTTCACGATGTTATTGCTAAACCTTATTACATGTTCACAATGTTTTGCATGGACCTGGTTACATGTTCATAAGTTTATGCATGAACCTGATTAAATGTTCACAATGTTATGTGTGAACCTAATTAAATGTTCACAATGTTATATATGGACATGATTTTATGTTTTTAAGTTTATGCATGAACCATATTACACATTCCCAATGTATTGAATGTACATGATTACATGTTCACAATGTTAGGCATGGACTTGGTTTTATGTTAATAAGGTTACGTGTAAACCTGAATACACATTCCCAATGTTATGCATGGACCTAATTTCATGTACATAAAATGATGTGGGGGCATAATTTCATGTCCTTAACTTAATGATTGAACCTGTTTCTACTTATACATGTTTAAAATGTTATAAACCAATGTGCATGAAACAAATTCCATTTCTTATTCCTATGTTATGACTTCATGACTTATTCTCTTAATTATCTTATGATCCATGTCTTTTGAACTTCCAATCTTTTTTATCATCTATAATATGAAGGGTGTTATCTCCAAATGTTATTCTCAAGTATCATACCCTTTTATTATTGTTTTTCTTACTAATTTACTTTATTTACGGCTACTGATCATCTTATCTCACCCCTTTATTATGGTTCTATTCCCCAGGTTATGAATAAACGTTTTAGGTATAAGTACTAAAGGTGGAGATATTCCTCGGAGATTTTGAAGATCTTTCACTAAGATAAAAGATTTTTTTTTCAAGTTTCCAAAGACACTAAACTATTACAGTCCTTGGGGATGTATTTTTTTGTAATGTACTAAATATTCATAAAAAATTATGTAATTTACCTATATGTTAAGATTTGTTCACTATATTTTCTTACACTACATTGTAGTGGAGAAGGATTTTTGATCTATAGTGATGCATCAAAGAAGTTAACGGGATGTTTCCTCATATAGAATTATATGGTGATATATTATGCCTCACTCTAATGTAAAATTAATGAGAAAAATTGTCTGACCAATGATTTAGTTCTAGAATCAATAATTTTTATATTGAAAATATAGAGGCTTTATCATTATGGTGAATTTTGTGAAATTTAGATAAATAATAAAATATTGAATTATATTTTCACATAGAAATAGTTTGAGACACCATAATGTATTCGGTCAGAATTGATTATTTATTATGACTATTTAATACACTACCACCATAGGAAGGAAAACAAGGTGACTGATGCTCTATGTCAGAAGGACCATCATAGTTTGTCCATGATGAGTATTGAAAGAGATCCAATATTTATGGATTTTTAGAAGATGGACTTTGTAATCATGAAGAATAGTTATAGATCATATCCTTCTCAAATTAATGTTCAAACTTCCATTCATTTTAGGATTAAAGAGGCATAAAATAAGGATGTGGGACTATAAAAGGTTAGAAATATTCATGAGTTCAACCATGATTATTATGGAATGATATGGTTCAGGAAATGAGTATGTTTCCTAACAATATCATAATTAAAAAAATTATTATAGATGAATCTCATAGTTCATCATTCACCATTCATCATGGAAGTATGAATATGTATAGAGATATGAAATATTATTTCTGGCAGGATAACATCAAAATGTATATTATTGAGTATGTATCCCAATGTCTGGTATATTAGTATGCTCGGTATATGAGATATAAGTATATGAATATATTAAAACTATTACCCATACCAGAATGTATATGGGAAAACATTACCCTGGATTCTATTATAGCACTCCCAAAAACATCTAAATGGAACAATGTTATTTGGGTTGTAGTAGATATCCTTATTAACTCATCATATTTCACTACAAAAAGAGAAAATTTCCCTCTTAATCACATTTTCAGGATATATATCAAGAAATTTTTAATATTTAATCGAATACCGCATTATATCATATCTCATCCGGATATGAAGTTTGACTTTATGATACAAAGAATTATAGATATGACGTTGAATATGGAGTTGAATATTATCAAAATATATCATCATTAAATAGATTCTCTCTCTGAGAGTACCATTCAAACCCTTAAAGATATGATGAGAGCTTGTTATATGGATTTTGAAGGTGTTTGTGATCAATACCTTTCTCTGATTGAATTTTCCTACAATAATATCATTCACTCAATAATTCATATAGCATCTTATCACTCCCTCTATGGAAAGAATGGTATAACTCCAACATATTGGTATGAATCTGGAGAAAGAAAGATATTGATACCATATATTTTTGAGGAAATTTAATATAAGGTTTGATCTATTTATAATCATATTTGGGTAGCTCTGATTTTATATAAAAGTTATACTTACAACCATCAATGAGATCTATAGTTTAATGTTTATGATAACATATTATCATGAATATATCCTTGGATTAATATTTTGAGAATTGGAATAAAGAGAAAGGTTATCCCTATATATATTGACCTCTATGAAATTATTGATGATAATGGGATGGTTACTTATTACATTCCACATCCACTGAATCTCACTCAAGATCAAAATGTGATCCTTCTATCACTTATATGGAAGTACATACTTGATATTGCACATGTACCAAACTCATAGGTCATACCACTAAATCATGTTCAATCTTATGTGGAACAACCATTGGATATTTTATATCAAAGAGGGAAGGTACTATGAAACAATACCACTCACCTAGTCAGTGTTTTGTGGTGAAACTATAAATTTAAGGAACCTATATGAGAACTTAAAGATGTGATGAGGAATAAGTATCCTCAGTAGTTTATATCAAAGTGATGGAATTTTAAGGTAAACATTTATATACGGGGGTAGATTTCAACACCATGATATTTTATAATACACTTCTTATTATATAAATTTAATTAATTTGATATCCTATTTTACACGCAACACTATGTTTAAATAAACCACAATATACCATTAAATTATTATTATTTAATGTGATAGTTATCATCTAGTGATTAGATTTGTGGTTATGAATAAGACAAAGTAAATTATGAAAAATTATTGTTTTTATATGTATAAAATTAATTCATTTGATTTCAGGGGTTTAAGAATTAAAATAAAATCATTTGAAGGTAGAAAGATAAGCTTTTCTAAAAACATATTTTCTAAGAACGCAATTTGTTTTTATCTTAATAAATATAATTATTATCTATTGATGAATTATTTTTATTAATAGTACTATTGATATATTAAATAAAATATGTTAACATTAATCTAATATTTTTACAAGAAAAAAAGTGATGTTAAACTAAGATTTATGATTAAAAATACATATTTCTAAAAAAAATATTGTATTTTATGAAAATATTTTAAAATGATTTATATCACACATAGAAATTGAATTTTTTAAATTGGATTCCATTATTTGAATCTCCATAATTAATATTATCGAATAAGTTCAACTTAATTTTTGGTCATTATAGAAATGCATACATTTCATACCTAGATATTTCATCTTTTAAAATTAATATTAACTATATTACATAATGATCTATGCCATTATCATATAGGTCTAGTGCATTTGGAAACATGGATATATAAATAAATGGTTAGTAAGTGAACTACATCATCTCCCACTAATTTTTTCATAACTATCACCCTTTAATACAAATCATACTTAATAATATTCCTTAAAACCTAGGGAAAAGGAAACATAAGAAAAGGGTGATTTTAGATGCTCGGTAAGGGTAAATCAGGGAGATATCAAGGATCACTTGAGCATAGCATAAGAATATGGGTATGATAATATGATCATAACATTTTAAAATCATAACATGCATATCAAAGATCATAATATTGAGTCATGGCATAAATCTTGGCAATTAATAATACATTAATCATGAAGGAATCAAATAACATGTTCCATGAGAGCATAACATAGAAATGAGAATGTGTAAAAAATATAATATTATAACTTTATGAACATGTATAAATAAAAAAATCACTCATTAAGTTAGGGAAATGAAATCAGTCTCTCACATAAACATATGGAAAGAAAACTAAGTCCCCACATAATCTTATAAACATGAAATATAGGTTCATGCATAAACATTTAGATAAGAAAACTAGGTCCACACATAATCTTATAGACATGAAAACCAGGTCTACACATAATACTATGGACATGAAATATAGGTCCAGGAATAAAAATTTGAACATGAAATTAAGTTCATGCATAATATATTTAAATCATGAGTTATCCATATTTACCCAATTTATTGGAGATATTTAATTAACTCAACTACCACATAATCATAATTCATTCATATAAATTTCACTTGGTCATAAATCATAACATTATAATATAACCCATGAAAAATAAATAGTTTTCATAAACATCTAATCATTAAAATCATAAACCACCCACATAAAGAAATAGTATGGTTTCATTGGATCATATCCCTAATAAAGCATAAGTAACATCAAAATATGTTATTATAGATTAAATATTTTTTCAAATGATCACTAGAAATTTTCTTGAAGAAAATATATTTTTCAATTTAAGATAACATTTTTAAAAAATAAAGATTTCACAAATATTAAGTAAATCATTTTATTTAAAAATGTCCTTTGATACTTTTAATAGAAGTTTCAAATCAATAATCAATAATTATGGTAAGAAATTTTGATCATGTGATATATGTTAAAATAAAATATTACTTTCACACTTCTATAGATAAATTAAAAATTACTTCATTCCAAAAATGAAAGGGGTATTCATTTTAAAAAAAATAGAAAAAATAAAACATGAATAAAACGGAATTTAAACAATCATAGTAGAATAGTAAAAATATTCTTTAAAACTTTTTTAGGAAAAATATATATGGAAGAATAATTCTTTTAAACCAAAGAGAGAAATATATTTGATTTACATTAAATATATATTCAATATCTGAAGTACTTAAGGTGAAGAGAATGGAGGAAAACATGTGTTCTAAATAAATTATCATAGGAGATTGAAATTAATGAGTTTATTGAGAGTTATATCATAATATTTCATCATCAGAAACATAATCATAAATAAACCTGATAAACAATGAGATTGTAACATTAAACTCTTACCGTTTCAGTAACATTTGAATCGTGAGCCCCGTTAAATAATAAATTAAAATGAAGATTTAAATATCATGAAAATAGAATAATCATTATATAACATGTAAAAGTTAATTATATACTCCTTATTAAATAATATATGTGCATAACATAACATATGTCCTAAATAAGACAATTTTAGACAACAAACCATTAACTCAAGTTCCACTTGCTTTGAAAGAAATCTATCCTTAGATATAATAAATTTAAATTCATTATAATTTTATAATAGAATCATGTATATATTAATAATATCATATACGATCCCATTATACCATTTCAACAACCATTTATTAATTAATCCGTATTAAAATCATCATTTCTAGGTGTTAACTATTTCATTTTTTATGATAATTTTGGTTTTCTATTTATATTCCTTGTAATTTTATCTTATTTAAATCATCTAAATAATTTTAATCATGAAATAAATATAATATATATACCTTATACATATTTTTAAAATCATTCATAAATAAATAGATATATAAAAATTAATTAGACCATTCAAGGAGAAGGTAGGTCGTACGTACATATGAACATTATTTTCACTTTTTTACAGGTAGAACGAAATAAAGTTAAATAATAAAGCACTTTTAAAAAATCATTATTATATCATATATTTCATATTTATTCATTAATTCTTTCCTTATTACCATCCAAGTAAAATGGAAAGGAAAAAAATCACATCGCTTCGTGGAGGTGGTAGTCCACACGTATGCATGAGCGACATTTTTGTTTTCCAACAGATTTTAATGTAAGAAGGTTGATGTGATATTATGATTATAGAAGTATAATTATAACATAAGTAAAATATATTAATATTAAACCCATCATAATAACCATCCACAAAATATTGTGGTTGAAAATGAATTATATTATTATGTGGATATAGTAAGTCATAGGTAACCATGAGCGATGCTTTCACTTCCCATTTGATTGAAAAGACGATGGATAAAAGTGATTTAATAATCATAATAAAGATTAAGTATATTTATGATACATAATTTATTATTTTATGATAAATACCATAGATTTATAATAAGTAAGGAAGAATTAAAAATGAGAGTGAACGGTTAAGGTGACTACCTCCTCTTTGAAAGAACTCCTTTAGATCTCCTCTTAAGGGTCATAGGGTCAGTCATTTTTGGAAGACCAAATCCACTATAATTTGAATATAAGTTAAGAATATGTTTTGGTATGTTATGGATAATATATATTTCTCAATGAAGTGTTAATAATATAAAGTATGGGTTCCCTTTTATTATTGATGGGAGAAGCACTCTTGGGTTTTTTAAATGATTAAAGTTTAATAAAGTCATTCTCAAGAAAAATGATTCGAAATGGACATTTATTTGTATATAAGGTATGATTTTTTATACCAGCATCCAATAAAATTTGGATAGGTTTATGATGTTTTTAAACCTTATAATTTAGTTTAATGCCTTAGTAACCCCAATTAACCATAACCATAGTAACAACTTTTTCTCTCTTAAAGCGTTATAATTTTACTCATAAGGTAACATTGAATTATATTTTATAAAGAATAATATTCTGGACTATATCTTATACTAATTTTCCTCTTTAAATATTTTTATAAAATGTATTTTTGATAAAATATCATTAATGTCTAATTTTGACAGTATCCATCTAATTTGAGTTAATATACATAAATAAAATGTTATAACTAGAATCTAATCATTTTTAAAAGAACTAATATGTTATATTTATCCAATAAATTTATGTAACACTATAAACCACTCAAATTAAATTAATTTTAATATTTTTAAATTCATTTATTTTATTTTTATATTAATTGAAGAAAAAACGCATCGGTATTGCATAAAAATTTAAGGTAATTATATAATTACTAAAAATTTGAAATAAATTTATATCATGAAAAAAATTTCATTATTATCAAAATAGAAATTTATATTCATTCATAACTTTCTTCTTCCTTATGTGAGCATATAACATATATTTAAAACTAAGAGAGTGATATTTTGTAACATTATTTACATTAAAATATTTTATAGGACATTTTCATGGAAAAATATTAAATAAAAAAATTCAATAATAATTTTATGATGGTATAATTACCTTCATCCAATATTAATTAGTATTAAAAATTAGGCTTATCACTTAGTTTTATCCAAGATTAACCTGATTTACCCTTTACTGTGATGTTAAATTTGATTATAGTTACTATTGATAATGCCTAAAAATAAAAGGGGTTTATTTACCAAATTTTAACCTCTTGATTCCAAATATTAATCCATATTATCATATTAAATACTTATAAGTTTCATAAATTAATTTAAAAATGAACACTCATAACGTGAAGATAAATGTTTTTTAGAAAATTACATTTTAAAGCATAAAACATGGTTTTTTCTTATCCTAATCCTAAACAAACAACAAATGAATTTTAAAAAAAAATATTCAATATATTATATTTAAATTTAATTATAATAATTCATTAATAGTGATTAATTTAATTTATTAAGTTAAAAATACATTAGACGCATTAAAATGGTTTTTCAGACATACAAGTTTTTATTTTCAAATGGATTTTATTGATAACTAATTGATAGTAAATGAATTCATTTTATGCATATATATAAAGATATAGTTTTCATAATTTATTTATTCCTATTCGTACCCTCTAATATAGAAATTAGTTTATATCAATCACATACTTATTTTTTAATAGTATATCACCATTTCTTTAAAAACAGTGTCATGGGTGACACAAGATAACAAAGAAATAAAATTATTAGACAAATATATTCTAAAATATTTGGGTGCTACATTATCCCACCCCCTTAATAAATCACATCCTCTCAATTTTTACTCGTTCTTGGTAATTAAGGGTTTGATATTTGAAATTTTATTCTTTTGAAAACAATTATAGTAAAAAAAGGTTAATAAAAATCCTCTTGGAAAAGGGAAAGGGAAATAAAAAGTTTATCTATAATAATATGTATACATATATATATATATATGTGTGTGTGTGTGTGTGTGTGTGTGTGTGTGTTTCTAGATTGGTGAAAATTAGTGGGAATTAAAAATATGGAAATGGAGGAAAAATGTAATTTCCACACAATGATGGAGATTGATAGAGAACATTGATCCCAAGTAAGTGAATGATAATGATAAAGTTAAGGACCACAAAACAATACATTACTGAGGTGTGAAAAAAGGTCATCCATTCATCAGAATTAAAGATAATAGGAAAACATTTTTTCTAATATTCGTTTCCCTAGATTTTAAGAATTCCTTTACAATATAGTATAAAATATAAGGAAATATATTTATTTTACAAGATTAGTTTCTTCATTTTACCCAATTCCCACCATAATCTCAAATGTTACTCAAAATAGTGACTATTCAAGATGAATTTTTCATTTCTAAAGCACTAAAATTAATTTTTTAATGAATCATAAGATTCATAAGTCATTTCTTATTGCTCTAAATATTTACCAAAACCAAAATGATGATCATAGGTTATTTAATATAGATAAATACAAAAGATTAAATTCTAAAACCACATCAATAACACCCAAAGTTCAACTTAATCCATTCCATAAATAGTTAACCATAAGGCTCCCCCAAAATATATCTTCCCAATATTGAAACCCAATGATTAGAGTGACTTGATATCATATCCTTCCATTATCAACTTAAAATTTATCTTGATATAATTATAATCACTCATAAAGGATCATATGAAAATGTATTTGCATGTTCTGGGCATAGTAGAAGAGCATGGATGGGTGTACCCAATTTGATTTTACCCTTAACAATTATCAATCTGAGATCCATCATGATGATAAAGCTCCAGATCTTCAAAATAGAATGAATAATGAAAAAGAAATAGGGATGTCCCATAACCATTGAGAGGATCATCATATGTTGGTTATAATTAATTTAATTAAAATACAATAATTACCTTGATGGAATTATCTCTCCGTTGATGCTTTCAGTCACTATCTGATGTGATATGTCGCTACGTCATAGAATCCAAGTGTAGACTTCTTCTATAGGTGATCCACAGGTGCTCCATGTATCTCTGGACGTCGCTAAAGGAATCTATGTGTGCTAGCATGGAAGAGCCTTCACTTGCGATGTCCACCTTTGATCACCTTGAGAGCCGCTTCCAAAGCTCTCTCCTTGATCTGGTGGAGGAGGATCTCTCACATAACATGAGAGTGTTCTGGGAGGAAAGGAATTATCTCTTGGTTTGAGAGATTTTTTTTCAAATCTGGTGTGCACAACCACAAATAATGGACAGATCTAATGAGAATAATGTAATTGGGATTTATATTTCTTAGAATAATAAAATGAATTAATTACCCATAAGAATTTCTTCATTTCATTTAATTATTAGTAAAACCTCATGTCTAATAATAACATTTGTCTATTATTATCACTTGAAAAGTACCCAGCGAATTACATCTAATATTATTTAATTAAATAAATATTATTATTTCTCACAAATCCCCATAGAAACTACGAGTATATATTAATATATATGGCGTGTACTTTTGTTTTTCTGTTTAGTTTATTTCATCCACAACATTTATTAGACCTTTAATAATGAATATTTATTTCTTAAATAATTATCACTAAATTATTTTGTAATAAATATATATTATTTCTCCAATAATATATTCTCTTGAATAACTAGTGTCAAAATAAATGTGTTTAGGTATCATTGAATAATTATTAAACCACAATCGAGAATAAGCTTTATCGAACTTGTTAAATGAATATTTATCTGAGATACTTGAATACACTTAGTGTGTGACCCTCTAGGCCTCTTTGTTGTTGGTATTAGGTGGAGCCTGCCTAAATTTGAATGTTAGTATCTAGAACCATGCTAATAAAATGATAGAGAATGAATTTAATCTCATAATGACGTGCCACCTCATATGAATGCTTACCATGAAATATAATCCCATTGTCTCGATATCTCGAATCAAGTGGGTTAGAATTTTTTTTTAAATTATCAATGGAAATTTGATTATAACAAATAATCTTCAATGGTGTAGAAAATTTCACTTTCAAATATTCCATCTATAATTTAATCCAAATAACTTGTGTACATACATGGGTGGAAGAAATATATTTTTCTTCCACTTTTCTCAAGGTTACTAAATTATTTTCTTAATATTCCAACTCACACAAAATTATCCTAATAAATGTTTCTCCAGAATCTTATTTTATAATTTTTCAATCTATAACCCAATTATAATTAGTATATCCATGAAAATTTATATCACTACTTCTTTTATATAGCATCACATAGGATCTCATTACTGTAACATAACTCAAAATTCGTTTTTCTTCCAACATATGATATTCCTTTGGATCATTTTGATATATGGAACAAAAATTAAAATCATTAAAAATTTCTATCCTTGAAGCTTTCAGATATATTAAACTTCCAATAAACATTTAGAAATCATTCTAATTAACACTTTTTACCACTTCATCATTACTTATATTCATCCCAACAGAAATAGGAGTATAAAATTATTTAGAACTTTCCTTGAAAAAAAATTATAATAATTCTAGATAGTACCTTTCTTGAGATTGACAAATGAATCTATCCTTTTATTTAACATGTAAACCTAAAAATAAGGTTAATTCCCTAAGAATTAACATTTCTAAATTCTTCATCATTTCTTCAGAAAATTCTTGACATGGATTTTCACTATCTCCAACATAAATTATATCATTAACATAAACAACATAAATCAGGGTACCCGAGTTCATCTACTTTACACATAAGTTTTTTTCAACATTCCCTATAGAAATATTCAAATTTTTCAAGAAATTATCAATTTTTTAGTACAAAGATTGTGGAGCTTATTTCAACCCATATCATACTTCCTTTAACTTACACAGCTTGGTTTCATATTTTTCAAGTAATAACCCACATGGTTTCATAATATAAACATATTCCTAAATTTTTTCCATTTAAGAAAGAAGAATTTACATCCATATGATATACTTTGTAAAAAAATGGGAAACCACTAATAATAATATTCTAATAGTTTTTAATATCACAATAATAATAAAAGTTACTTTAAATTCCAATCCTTTCACCTATGAATAGCCTTTAAAAACAAGTTGAAGTTTTTTTCTTATAACTTTCCCCTGTCCATTCATCTTTTTTCAGTACACCCAATTTTTCCAAAAACATTTTTTCTTGTTGGATATAAAACAAGTAACCATGTTTAATCTTTCTCAATTATATCAAACTCTTCATTCATATAATATACCCATTTCCCATGATTAACTGTTTCTGGAACTGGTCCTAGTTTAACTTGTGAGATAAGTTATTTTTAATTTTTTAATACCAATTTTCTTCTATTCTGAATAGGTGATTTATAATTTCCAATAATATTCTCAAATTCAACCATTTTTGTAGAGTATGAAATTTTTGATTTTTTATTTCTATCTTACTTTCCTCACTACATGATTCTTCTGAATATTTTGTCTTCTATTTTTACTCACTTTCATCTTCACTTTTATAATACTTATTGGAAGTATTCAACATTTCTTCTACAATATTCTTTAAAACCTTTAATAATGAGATTTTATTTTCCATAACATTCACATCATAGGAATCAACCAGATTTGTAAACATTTATTAAAACATTTATAACTTCTTTTGTTGGGTTTATATCCCAAAAAATTATTCCTCGTCATTTTCCTTAATTTTTCCATGATCCATATTGTTTACCAAACATGGTGTTGAGATGGTATATGGAGAATGATATTCTCTATAATACCAAATATATGATATAAATGATATAGATACTGAATGAAGTATCTAATGATGCTCAATACACAAGAGGGGGGTGGATTGTATACCTTAAAAAATCTTTAGAACTTTTAAAGTTGGTTAGAAACCTTTCTATTGTTTAACAAGGTTAAACAAGGTAATTCAAAAAACCTCTTAGTTCTACACACTTTCTTGATTTCGGAAATGTGATTCTGAGAAAGAAATTCCAGAAAATTTAATCCGGAAATGAAACATAACAAAATTTTACAAAGATGAAGATTATACCTTAAAGCATATAGAATCTTACTAAATTAGAGTGTACAAGTATAAGGAATTATTAGATAGTTATACTTTACTCAACAATCAAAATGCAGTGGAAAACATGAAACAATAAAAGTAATAAGTAGTAAATATTTTGACCCAAAGAGAGGTTATCCAACAACTTTGGATAAAGGTCTCTTGATTTATACTTTCAAGAAAGTCTGTCTTACCCACACCAGGGTAAGCTCTCGATATGAAGATCAGAGTCTTTATTGCTATCCCCGCAAGCCCTCAACTTCAAGTTAGCCGGCACCTCTATCTTCCTCGGCAAGGAAGTACTCGAGATTTAAGGTAATAAGAACCTCTGTATTCCTATCCCCGGAAGCCCTCAAATGTACTTAGCAACATTCGGAGTCGCACAAAGAAAATCTGAACTAGGTGTTCAGTACGCACAAAGAATCAAAGTCTCTCTCTCTCTCTCTAGAAATCACTTCAGCATCATATAATCTCTAGATTGATCAATTTTTTGTTCAAAGTTATCAGCTCTTTCAAATGAGCTCCTATATATAGGTACATTCTCAATGGTCGTCTCCCTCATCTGACAATCATATTTTTCCTTGAATTTCGGAGGGACCTATACACGTGTCACTCAAACAATGGTTAGTTAGTAACTGAATTCACTACATCATTTTATAAACAAAACATGAGTAAGAAAAAATATAGGTACTTAAGCAAATTCATTTTTTGGAATGTTAAAAAAATGAAAGTTTGGAGTCTACCCAAAAACTATTCGAAGTCTATAATACAAGGATATTCAGATTTTGTTTATTAGGTGAATTCAGGGTTAGAATTATATATAATTACATAGTCTTAATTTCAAGGAAATTCGGAGTCTTGAATTCAGTAGAATTCAGAGTCTGAATTCATAAGAGTTCAGAGTCTGAACTTACAAAGTTCGGAGTCTGAATTCATAAGAGTTTGGAGTCTGAACTTATAAAGTTCAGAGTCTAAATTCATAAGAGTTCAGAGTCTAAACTTACAAAAGTTCTGAGTCTGAATTCATAATAGTTCAAAGTCTAAACTTACAATGTTCGGAGTTTGAATTCACAAGACTTCGGAGTCTGAATTCATAGAACTCGGAGTCAGAACTCAGGAGAGTTTGGAGCCTGAATTCATAGAGTTCGGAACCTGAATTCGGATCCTAAAAACAAAATGCTTTATATCTAAGTGTATATATGATTCCAAGGTTTTGGATACGAAACCAAATTTTATACTTAGAGACAAAATGAACGATGAAAAATATGGTAAGGATAAATTTCTTTAGGGAAGGAAAATTTTCCTTATGAAAGTAAAACATAGGATAAAATTAAATTTTCCTTAAGATAAGGTGTTTGTGATTTTCAAAACATGAAGGAATGGTAAAGTCATAAGGAAACCTTATTGACTCAAAAATCTCCCCAAACATGAAGGAATGGAAAATTCATAAGGAAACCCTTATTGACTCAACAATCTCCCCCTTTTTGGAAAGCACAAACATCCTAATGAAAAGGAATATAAGGACTTAAAAAATAAAACTTATCTCCCTTGACACATGGGAAATGATTAATACGACTAACCCCCCTTAGGATTTGGAACACTAAGGATTGTATTATAGATTTCCAGAATGATATTTTTCATTATCTTCAATATGAAAATATTTGTAATGAAAACTCCCCCTTAGATGAACTCCCCCTTACTTAGATACATTTTTTCTTTACTCAGTATTCTTTTTCCTTTCTCCCCCTTTGTGATTTTCAAAAAAAAATACAGGGAATGGAAAAGTAAATATGGTACTGGAAATATTAGTACAACACAACTAAAATACAAGAAACTAAACATTTCATTATGATAGGAAAAATTTGTACAACAAGAAAAATAGAACAAAATATCGGATTTAAAAAAAGTTATCCTTAATTTTATTTGGGCATAATCTTATTTACTATTGTTTTGAGCTTCTTAAGCTCATTGTGGTCTTCCTCTGCTCTCTTAAGAATCTGATCCAGATCCTCAACTTTCTTCTCTAATGATTTGATTCTATCATCCTGAGACTTAAGAGCCAATGCTTGAGCCTTTAGGACTTCTTCCTACTTGAAAAGCTTTTCTTCTATCTCAATCTGAAGATCTCTTTCTCTCTTCCAGCTTTGAGCCACTCAATATAGTTTCCCATTCAAATATTTTACTTATTGAATCTGAGAATTCTGTTCCAGAGTTAGCTTTTCTTCAAAACATCTTGTGAGATCCTTGATATTACCATCTTCAATATCAAATGCCTCTTTGACACTATCTTGGAACTCATCAAGATCTCTCATATATTCAACTATTTTCTTTGACCAGCTAACCATTTTCTTACAACACCTTTTGTGGGCATCTTAGTTAATGAAGAAATTTTTGAAATCTGCCTCAATCATGACACACTTACCCATCACCATGGATACTGAATCTGATTTATGGTTCAAGGTGTGTTGAAACATCTGACATCTAGATGAAATTCTTGGAAAAATTGGAATGGTCCCAACAAGCTTCTTCAATGACTGGATAACGAAATAATGTACAAGAGATGATGATTCTAAATCTAAAACTTTTCTTGGTGAGGTATTTTTATCTAGATCAGCAAGTTTCATCTTTGAAGATCCACAATATTCCTTCTTCTTTACAAAAATGTTAGTAGGTTTATCAACAACCACCTGTTTACCCTTATTGGTTTTCAGAATGGCTCCCTCATCCGGAGATTTATGTTCACTATCAGACAACTGAACAATTTTATCTTCATCTATATCTTCTTTCTGAGCTCCCACCTCGGCATCCTAAGGATGAATGAAATGATGATTAAAACTTTCTTCTTCAGACAGCTTATTCACTTCTTCTTCATTCTTGTCTTCTTCTCCTTTCTCATCTTTCCCAGGTGTAGTAAGCTTTGAATATTCTGCTTCAGATGTTTAGATTGAAAATTTCTCAGATGGACTTTCCTTCTCATGGAAATATTCAACTTGCTTAATCAAATCTACAGTGTCACCACTACTCTCAACTTATTCTTCAACTTCTTGTACTACTTCTTATTCTCTTTCTCTGACTTTTTCCGGAGTGACAAACTTCTTCCCTGAAGTTTCAGGTAAGGCTTCAACAAAGAAGGATTCAGGTACTGGGATATTCTGTGATTCTTTTTCAGTAGCCTTAAAAATATATTGAACAATCTCTGGTTCAGCCATCTTCTTCTTTTTTTCTTTAGCTTTCTTCTCAAGCTCATCAGCAGTCTTTTCTTTTAAATCTTTGGCTTTAGCAGGATCCAAACCCAAACTTTACTCCCCTGCTTTCTTATTTCTATTATATTCCCTCCACCTTGCTATAACCTCATTAGGATATTCTTTTTGCTTCTTAGTTTTTGGAGGTGCGGATTGAGCTTCCTTAGCTTTGGGTTTTTTTCCTTCCACTTCTACTTCCTTCAACTTCCTATTCTTTCCAACCTTTTTCAATAGTTCATCTACTTTTTGTTTTTTCAGAACAACTTCAGCTTCTTCTAGAAGGTCATAAAATTTTTCGAAGTCTTTAGAAAAACCAATGTCCATACTATTCAAAGTATTATCACTGACTAGCTTGAATTTTCAATTCCTTTTCTTAGATATGCAAGGAATTTTAAAAGATTCTAAGCATCTAACAATTAACTTGTAGATAATGGATGGATACATGATTATTTGAGCCTTCAAGTTTCCATTCTTAATATTCTAAATCATAATGAGAATATGCTTAATCATATTGATCTTCCTTTGGTTCACCAAGAAATCCAAGATATACATGTCACTCTTCTTCAAAGTGTCTTTATCACCTTTTCTCGGAATGATGAATACTTGAACCCATAATTCGAGAATTCGATAATTTGTAGACAAGTGGGAAATCTTCGGAGTATTTACATCAGAATGTCCAAGACATGCCATATCCTTATCCTTAACAAAACTTCCTTTGACATCCGGTAACTTATGAGAACATAACTCATCTTCCCCTTCATATGGAATACTAACCAAAACATGTGTCTTAGTATATGAAAGAGCATAAGGCTTTCCATAGCTTTTGAACGAAAACTTCTCTCTGCCATCTTCCTTGATGAAACTGACTGATTCATAAAATTCAACCAGAAGTCCGGATATACTAAATCTTGATCCCCTGTCTTCGATACAAAAACGCTCTCCCATCCATTGAGCTTGATGTTTTTCGAGATTATAGAATCATACTTGTTTAAGAAGTTCAGATGCACCAACCTATATCTATAGACCTGCCACTCCAAGATTGTCTTGACAGTAGAAATATCTTTCTGAGAGGATTCTTCTACAGACATTTGGATTTGAGAAAATTCTGAGAAGTTCGGAACGGGATTAAGTAGAAGAGCAGAGCTTCAACACGTGAGATCTTTGTGATCGATGTGGGACAACCGTCGGGGGTCCTTTATATAAGAATTTGATGTGACGATTCATCTTCCAAACCCAATCCAATGGATGAAAAACCTTATGATCAGATCTGATGGTTGATAGGATAGCCGTAAGGAAATCTTGGATCCGATCTTTTGAGGTTTTATTAAAAAAACAATCAGATTTAAGGAAAAGAGAATCCGAAAGATTTAAAAAACAAAAGAAACTACCAGCAAGTAAAGGATGGTTACGAAAAATCAGGAAAGGAAAATACCATTCGGATTTCTAGGAAGATTATTCATAATGAGGAAAACATTTCTTGAATAACATTATATTTTGAACATTTTGATTATGAAAAATTTTGAAAAATTGGCTATGAAAATTTTAGAAAATCTTTCTTATGAAAATTTAGAAAAACTTCATTTTGAAAATTTAGAAGATATTCATTACAAAAACTTAGAAAAATTTACATTAAAAAAATAAGAAAATCTTCATTACAAAAATTTAGAAAATATTCACTACGAAAATTTTGAAAAATCTTCATTATGAAAATTTTGAAAATTATACTACGGAAATTTCCATTATGAAAGGTTTGAAAAATATGACTACGAAAAATTGTCATTACGAAAGATTTGAAAAATCTGACTATGAAAAATTGTCATTACGAAAGATTTTGATCTATGTAACAAGAAAATGTACTCCCCCTATGAAAATGAGTTTATTATTGTAAGGAGATTGGTTTCAAACGAAAGTTAACAAGGAATATTACCTTATGGATATCATTTCTAACTTATGTTTAATGTATTCAAATCTATTGAAGGTTAAAGATTTTGTGAAAATATCATCAAGTTAATCTTTCTTTCCAATAAATTAAAGATTTATATCCACTTCTTGTGTATGATCCCTATGAAAGTGATGCCTAATAACTCTATGTTTTTTACGAGAGTTATGTGCATGGTTCTTGCTTAAAGCAATGGCACTTGTATTATCGCACAAAATTAGTGTTTCGGTAAAACTCATACCATAGTCTGTGAGTGTGTGTTGCATCCACAACACTTGAGCACAACAACTTCCAGCTGCTACATATTTAGATTTAGTAGTGGAAAGTGCTACTGAGTGTTTCTTATTGCATGACCAAGAAACTAATGAATTTCCTAAGAAATGACACATTCTGAATGTACTTTTTCTATCCATTCTACATCCACCAAAGTCAGCATATGAAAAACTTTTTAGAACAAAATCATTTCCAAAAGTATTAAAGAGTCCTAAATCCATGGTTCCCTTTAAGTAGAAAAAAAATATTTTCACTTCATTTAAATGAGATTCCATAGGATTGGATTGATATCTTGCACATAAGCATACTGAAAACATTAAGTCTGGATGACTAGCTATCAAGTAAAGTAAACTTCTTATCATACCTCTAAAAGATGTTTGATCTACTGGTTTCCCAGCTTCATCTAGATCAAGTGAATTTGAGGTACCAATGGGAGTACTTATACTTTTAGTGTTTTTATATCCATAAGTTTTAAGAAGATATTTAATATACTTATGTTGGGATATATAGATTCCTTCTAGTTTTTGATAAATTTTAAAACCAAGGAAAAATATTAACTCACCCATCATACTCATTTCAAACTTAGATTTCATTATATCCACAAAGAAATCAGTTAAAGATTTCTGAATTGAACCAAATATAATGTCATCAACTTAAATTTGAATAATCAAAACATTTTTCTTATCTTTTATTATAAAAAGGGGTGGATCTACATTTCCCTTAACATAATTATTTTGAAGAAAAAATCTCATAAGTCTATAATACCAAGCTTGAGGGTCTTGCTTAAGTTCATACAAAGCGTTGGTAAGTTTATAAACATGTTCAGGATGTTTTTTGTCTTCAAAAACAGGAGGTTGTTCAACAAAAACTTCTTCTTGATCATAACCACTAAGGAAAGCACATTTCACGTCCATTTGAAAAAGTTTGAAATTGAATAATGCTGCAAAGGAAAGTAGAATACGAATAGATTCAAGTCTAGCTACTGGAGCATAGGTTTCTTAATAGTATATTCCTTCTTGTTGATTATAGATTTTAGCAACTAATCTAGCTTTATTTTTACAATGATTCCATTTTCATCACACTTATTTCTGAAGACCCATTTAACTCCAATGACAGAAGTTTCCTTAGGTCTTTCAACCAAGTTCCAGACTTTATTCCTTTCAAATTAATTTAGCTCATCTTGCATATCTTTTATCCAATCATCATTACCTAAAGCTTCATCAGTTCTTTTTTATTCTAATTCAGAAAATAATTATAGATGTTCTACTTCATTTCTTAAGGAACTTCTAGTCCTAAAAGGTTGATTTACATCACCAATGATACAATCACTAGGATGATTCTTTAGAAACAACTGATTTGGGCTTTGTAAAACCTGTTCATCAACATAGGGTTGCAAATCTTCTGGGGTAAATGCTTCAGAAACATATTCTTGGAAATTTTCCTTATCATAAGGATCTTCTAGGAAAGGATGATTATCAGTTTTTGAAAACAAATTCAAAGATGTGGGTTGGGGTTGTTTAAAAACAAAGGGATCAGTTTCATCAAATTTTATATGCACTGTTTCTTCAATAGTACAAGTGTTTTTATTGAAAACTCTATAAGCCTTAGAAGTTGTGGAGTAGTCTAAGAAATTCCTTCATCAAATTTTGGTATGAATTTGTGTAAATTATCTTTAGTATTAAAAATTAATACCTTAAACTGAAATCCTTGAGGTAAGAAAGTCTATTTTTCTACAATTCCATAACCCATAATGAGTTTTATTAAGAAAAGGTTTAATCAAAACATGATTTATATTATAATAAGCAGTACTTACAGCTTCAGCCCAAAAAAATTTGGCTACAGAATACTCACTCAACATGGTTCTTGTTATATATTGAAGAATTCTTTTTCTTCTTTCAACAACACCATTTTGTTGAGGTGTTCTGGGTGCTGAGAAGTTATGAGTAATGACTTTTCTAATACAAAAAGTTTCAAAATCAGAATTTTAAAATTCTCCTCTATGATCACTATGAATAGTTATCAAAGGAATGTTTTTCTCATTTTTAACTTGGGCTCTAAAACTTTTGAAATAAGAAAACGCTTCGTATTTATTTTCAAGAAAATATACCCATGTAAATCTAGTGTAATCATCAACTAAGACAAATACATAATACATGCCTCCAATGATTCCAGTCTGTGTTGGTCCAAAAAGATCCATGTGTACTAACTGTAATGCATCAATAGTTGAGACTTCGCCAACTGATTTAAAACTTGATTTATGTTTCTTTCCAAATTGAAAAGGATCACAAACTTTTGAAGAATCAAATCTAAGCTCTGGTAGATCCTTAACTAATCTTTTCTTAGAGAGTTTTCATAGGTTCCTAAGGTTACAGTGACCTATCCTTCTATGACATAACCATGAATGATTTTCCATTCCACTAAGGCAAGGTAACTCTTGGCACCTAAGGTCTTATAAGTTTAGTGGGTAGACATTTTCTTGCCTATGGGCAGAAAGAATAAACTCTTCCTTGGAATTGTGTACTAAGCACTTATCATTCCTAAAATTTACAAGGTAACCTTCATCACATAATTGACTTATTCTAATGAGGTTTTTCTTAAGATACTTAACAAATAAAACATTTGAAATCAAATTTTTTCCAAGAAGAACGATGTTACCTATACCAATAATTTCTCCCTTAGCATTATCTCTGAAATTTAATTTTCCTCCTTTCGTCTTGATAATCTTTTCAAAGTAGTTTTTGTTACCTGTAATATGTTAGGAACATCCACAATACATATACCAGGTATTTATGTTGTTACCTGCTCTATTTTCTTGAAAATAAGAATGTTAGACTTTTAGAACCCAGATTTTCTTGGATCCGGAATCTTCAGAAAGAAAAATCTTGGGTACCCACATTTTCATAGAAAAATAGGATTTATGAAATCCTAAAGACTGGGTTTTTTTTAGGGAATAATTTTTTGCAAAGTTTCCACCACACTGACACTTAGTGAAGAAAATAGCACTTTGAGGAACAAAATATTTGTTACTAAAAATCGGTTTAGAACTTGTATAACCAAATCCAGAATTATTCCTTAGAGGTTGGATTTGAGAATACATCGTATCAAAATTTTCCTTACCTAAGGTAAAGTTTGAAAAACACTTCCTCAAGGAAAAAATTTCAGATTTCAGTCTGATAACTAAGTTCTTGTCTTCAAAAACATTGGCTATAAAACTAGAGTTAGGCTCGAAAACATTTTTCTTAAAAATTAAATTTTCTAGATCATTAAAAAGTTTATCCTTCTCAAATTTTACTTCCTTAAGGTTTTTTGAAATTCTTTCAAAATTAAGGTTTTTCATATCAAGATCTTTAGAAAGAACTAATATTTCCTTAGTAAGTATAGAGATCCTATAATTTTCCTTACCAAGTTTTTTTGACTTTAGAATTCTCATTCTCAAGAAGCTTAGCAAACCTAGAAACTACTTCATAGGTAGGAAAATTATTATCCTCATCATAAGAAGATTCTTCATCTGAAGATTCATAATATTTACTATCACTAAGATTAAAATTTAAAGATACATTGGTCATAGATTCAGCATTGTGTACCTTAGCCATTAAGCTTTGATTTTCAATAGGTAGTCTGGCTATTAGGCCAAGATTCTTCTATCCAGAAGATTGGTAATATGATGATTCATCTGAAGAGTCACCACCACTGGCAGTCCATGTGTCATTAGCTTTTAGTACTTTCTTAGCTTTCTCTTTGTAGTACTTCTTTCTATTTCTCTCAGAATGCTTTTCCTTTCTTTCCTTTCTTTTAAGAATAGGACAATCAGGTCTTATATGTCCAGCTCTCTTGCATCCATAACATGTGACTTCTGAGACTTTCTTATCTTTCCTTTATTTCTTCTTGTATCTAGATTGAAAATTATTCTGGCCAACAATCTTTTTCATCCTTAGAGAAAGATTTTCTAGTTCATTTTCTAAATATTCACTTCCACTAGATTCGGATTGTATTACAACCTTCTTAGATTTAGATCTAGTAACTCTCTCAGGAGTCCTAGCTTTCATATGATTTGAGGTTGTTGTAAAATCAACACTTCCATTCCCATTATTCTTATTTAAATTATCATCATCTCTCTTCATTCTAGTCTCATGTTGAAGAAGAGTTCCAAAAGGTTAATCAAGAGTAATCTGAGTAACCTTTCTATTTTCATCAATAGCAGTTCTCTTGGATTCCTACTCATTGGGCATGATGTCTATGATCTTATCCACAAGAGCTTCATCATCTAACCCTTTCTCGCACATAGATTGTAAACTATTAACAATAGTCATGAATCTCTATTGTACCTTACATATGGGTTCCCCATAAGGAAAGAAAAAACCATGATATTCAGCTATGATCATGGCTCTTCTAGTGTCAATAACTTTGGAGGCTCCAAAATTAGTAATTTCAAGATTCTTCCATATACAATTTTCTACTTCACAAGATGAAATTTGGAAATATATATTTCTAGTCATGGAACCAGGAAATATATTGTGTACCTTATAATTCAGTTGATATTCATTCTTTTCTTGGTTGGTGAAAGTACTAACTTCCTTGTCAGGGATTTTATATCCTCCATTAATCATGACAAAATTGTCTACTCCAGTATTGATAATGAATGTCTTCATGCGATCTCTCCAATATTCGTAATCATTCCCCTCAAAAATAGGTGGTCTTGTTGGATTTAGGTTGTCAGTGGAACAAAAAATGATTCCTACCATCTTAAATAAAATATCTCCACACAAAATTATTAGTAGTAAGGTTAAGTAAACAAGGAAAATATTCCTCAGTATGGAAAATGCAGAACAATGAAAAACTTGAGCACAGAAAATTTATATGTGAATATAAGTATTTCAGAAACCTCCTTTGATACCAATTGTTGAGATGGTATATGGAGAATTATATTCTCTATAATACCAAATGTAGGATTGAAATGATGTAGATACTGAATGAAGTATCTAATGATGCTTAATACAAAAGATGGGGTGAATTGTATACATTAAAAATTCTTTATAACTTTTAAAGTTGGTTAGAATCATTTTCATTGTTTAACAAGGTTAAAAAAGGTAATTCCCAAAACCTCTTAGTTCTACACACTTTCTTGATTCCAAAAATGTGATTCCGAGAAAGCAATTCCAGAAAAGTGAATCTGGAAATAAAACTTAACAAACGTTTACAAATATGAAGCTTCTACCTTAAAGTATATAGAATCTTACTAAATCAGATTGTACAAGTATAAGGAAGTATAATATAGTTATACCTTCCTCAAAAATCAAAATGTAGTAGAAAAAATGAAACAATACAAGTAACAAGTAGTAAATATTTTATCCCAAAGTGAAGGGTATCCAACAACCTTGGATAAAGGTCCCTTGATTTATACTTTCATGAAAGTCTATCTTACCCACACCAGTGTAAGCCCTCGATACGAAGATCGGAGTCTGACTTTCTATCCCTGCAAGCCCTTGACTTCAAGGTAGTTGGAACCTCTGTCTTCCTCAGCAAGGAAGTCCTCAGGCTTTAAGGTAGTCGGCACCTTTTTCTTCCTATCCTCAGAATCCCTCGAATGTACTCAGCAACATTCGGAGTTGCACAAAGAAAATCTGAACAAGGTGTTCAGTACACACAAAACATGAAAGTATCTCTCTCTATATAAATCACTTCAGTAGCATGTAATCTCTAGATTGATCAACTTGTAGGTCAAAGTTATGATCTCTTTCAAATGAGCTCCTATTTATAGGCACATTCTCAAAGGTCATCTCCCTCCTCCAACGGTCATATTTTTCCTTGAATTTCAGAGGGACCTATACACGTGTCACTCAAACAACGGTTAGTTAGTAACTAAATGCACGACATCATTTTATAACCAAAACATGAGTAAGCGAAAATATGGTTACTTTAGCAAATTCATTTTTCAGAATGTAAGAAAAAATGAATGTTCAGATTCTACCAAAAAACTATTCAGAGTCTATAATACAAGGATATTAGGATTCTGTTTATCAGAAGAATTCAGATTTAGAATTCAATAGAATTCCAGAGTCTGAAATTTAAGGAAATTCGGAGTCTTGAATTCAGTATAATTCAGAGTCTGAATTCATAAGAGTTCAGAGTCTGAACTTACAATGTTTGGAGTCTGAATTCATAAGAGTTCACAGTCTGAGCTTACAAAGTTCAGAGTATGAATTCATAAGAGTTCGGAGTCTGAACATACAATAGTTCAGAGTCTGCATTCATAAGATTTCGGATTCTGAACTTACAAAGTTTGGAGTCTGAATTCACAAGACTTCAGAGTCTAAATTCATAGAACTTGGAGTCAGAACTCAGATGAGTTCGGAGTCTGAATTCAGAGAGTTTGAAACCTAAATTCGGATCTTGAAAATAGAATGATTTATATCTAAGTATATATATGATTCCGAGGTTTTGGATACAAAACCGAATTTTATACTTAGAGACAAAATGAACAATGAAAAACATGGTAAGGATAAATTTCCTTGGGGAATGAAAATTTTGCTTATGAAAGTAAAACATAGGGTAAAATGAAATTTTCCTTAAGATAAGGTGTTTGTGATTTTCAAAACATGAAGGAATGGTAAAGTGATAAGGAAACCTTATTGACTCAACAATCTCCCTAAACATGAAGGAATGGAAAAGTCATAAGGAAATTGTTATTGACTCAACACAGGGTCTTCCAAAAGCCTTGAAATATTTCACTAAAGGTTTTTTGATATACCACATCTTATAGGAAGTAATATTGGATTCTGACCATAAAAAATATTTTTTTTCTATATGTACAGTAGTACTAATAGTTTAACCCAAGAATTTTTTTCAAAATTTTATACTATACCAACATACTTATTCCCATTTCCACCAAGCTACTCTTTTTCCTTTTTGTTACACCATTTTATTGAGGGGTATTTGATGAATTGTAATAATTTTTTATTCAATACTCCTTTAGATATTATTTTAAATAATTTTCTGTAAATTACTTTCCATTATCAATTACAAATTTCATTATATTGACACCCATTTCTCTCTCAACTTCCCTTATGAAAAATCTGAAAATTTTAGTTGCCTCAGATTTCTGCTTTACAAATATAATGTTGGTCATCTGAGTGAAATCATTACTAAATTTAGTAAAAGAAAAACATATATTTTGTTGATTAATGCCTCATCAGTCCACATAAATCAGAATGAATAAACTAAATAGGTATTATAGATTTAATTTTAACTTTCTTAGGGGTTTTGTAAATCATATTCCCTTTATGACAAATTGTAAAAATATCATTTTCTTTAATTTCCACTAACAAAAAGTTTCTAAAATCATCTACTTTAGAATTTCTACTTATAATTTTCTTTACAAGATGCTTGATACTATACTTCCATAAATTTTTCTCATATTTAGATTTCAAATAATGCGATTTACCATGTACTCTAATATGAAAAATATTTATACAGGTTCTTTCTCCCTCAGTCATAGTTTTTCTATCTTCCACACTTCTAATGATAGATAAATCTTTCCTAGAGATAAATTTTCTTCCATCATCACAAAGTTGTCTAACACTCAAAAAAAGTGATCCTATAAACGTATAAAAATTCCTTGAATTTCAGTTTCTATGATTCGATCAATGTAGTTCCAATTCATTTAATTTTTAAGGAACTATATTTTCAAAATTTAACTACGCTTCCTTCATGATTTTAAGCATCTTTCATGGTTTTTATATCACCTTTAATGAATGAGGAATAACCACTATCAATAATATATGGTTTTCCCCTCTTTATTTCCTTTAGATTTGTCTCAAAAACAAAGGATCTTTCTTCAACTTTACTCTTTCCAGTTTTATTTTCTTTCCTTGTGAAAGAAACATTTCCTAGAAGATTTTTCATTAATTCTTCAAAAAAGTGTCCATCTTGGTCACATCTTCCATAAATTTTCTCCAGGTATCCAAAATAGTTTTTCAATGGAAATTTTCTAACACCTTGAGATTTTAGTTTTCCAAACTTCTGTAGCTTGGGAAAGTTACTTATTTTTCTTATAATGTTTCTCTCCCTCATTTTAAATATACTTCTAGGAAGATGCATGTTCTGTAAAAAAATTAAGATTTATAACCAAAAATACCATAGAACCAACAATATCCATTGAATATTGGCCTTCTTTAGAAATATGATCTCACCCTGTAGTTAGCTTTTCTAGGTTCATAACATCTTCCTCATGACATGAGACAAAATTATTATGATGGTTGTTGTGAATAGTCATTAATGCAGTATATTTTATACATCCTTTCTCACCCCAATATTTTCTAACATTTTTCTTAACACCTACAAGGACAGTAAAATAAGATGAACTTTCACTTTTAGTGGATGAGGATTTCACATTATTCTTGGTATATGAATTCTAACTAGATTGATGAGTTTTATATTTTACCTCTGAAAATATATTTATATATTTTTTTATATTTTTTAAGTTACATTAAACCTAAAAAGTTTTTATTGGGTTTTAAAAAACTCATCTTTTTTAGCTGTAATTTTTATACTAAGATCTTACACTATCTTTTCTTAGTCAAAAAAATTAGTTTCAGGTTTACAATCTCATAGATGAACTCATAATCCTATTTAAGGATATCTTTCCTTCCTTTATTATAATTTAAAATTTATCTATTAATTATTCATAATTATTTCTTTAGTTTATCATTTTTATGGGCATGTATTAGGTTTTGATCTTATTTGATACTCTCTGTAACTTTCTTCACCTCCTTCTTTGTCTTCACTATTTGAGAAATCTCCCTTTTTATCAACATTTTCAAAGAATGTTCTGAATCTTTCTAAACATTCATATTATAAATAAATGTCTTCAGAAGAGACAAATTCAATTTTCTTATTCATCGGGATTCTTTTGTTTCCCTTAAACTTTTTCTTACCATTAGTAGATTTCTTATCTTCCTTATATGATTTTTAAAAAAAATCCCCAAGGTTTTTCTTCATAATTATCTTCATATTCACAAAATTAATTGTTAGATAAATTCATATTAAAATGTAAAATACCTCCACACTAAAACCATTTGAGTGGAATTTTTTCTCTATAATTTCCTATAACACTATGATAGTTTTTATATATAAGATACATGATCTACTCACTTGTTCCATCATCTTATTTATCTTCTGAATCCCTAAGATTTACATTTTTAGAATCTTGTATTTTCAACTTCCTCATAACCTAAATATCCATTTTATCCTTGATATTATTTTTGAATGTTGCTTATTTTCTCGTCTCATAAGCATTAATAAATTTATGTTATTCATCAAGTGATAAAATACATTTATCTTCAAAAGATGAGATTTTATAGTCAAATATATCATAGAAGTTTATTATAAGTTTATTGACAATATTATATTATTCCAAGATATATATATACCCTATGATGTTGCACGTGACCTCATTAACTATGGGGAAGTGTTCATAAACAGTTTCTTCATCTCTCATTCTTATATCTTTGAACTTTCTTCGCTAGATTTGTAACTTTGCTTCATTCACTTTTGTGTTTCCCAAGAAGATACAATAAAGATTTTCATAAATTTCCTTAGTTTTTTTAAAACCCCTCACCTTCATATAAATATTTTCTAATAGATACATAAGAAGATAATTTCAATATTTTCCATCAACCTCAATATTTGTATTATTAGTAAAATTATTGGAAGAAATTTTCATAATGGGTGGAAACAAAAATGTTATTTCATATAAAACCACTAGGACAAGTGACGAAAGATAGGGTATCATTATATTTTTCTAGCCATGATAATTTTTACAATCAATGGTAGGAATACCTCTATGGTTCACTGAATTTACTTTTTCCATGATAAGTATTCAATAGGCATACCTTCACTATAATACCAATTGAAGTTCCTTGGGATCATTGAACCACTTATAAGGGGGTGTTGAAATAGTAGTGAAATTTTAAAAAATATAAACTTTATTAAATTTAACCCCTGTAATTTTTTAGAGTTATTTTCCTTATAAATTTTTTATAAGAATCTCATAAGTATGAATATATAATAAATTAAACAAGTCATTCATGATTTACAAGGTTCACCCTAAGTGTGAGAGCCAACATACTTTTCATGGCCACTCCTGTGGGTCCTTAGAAATTCACTATTATAAAGAAGTGAATAAATCTTTTGAGCCAAATCCCATTAGACTTTTTCAATCTTATTATTGGTATGTTTATATTTAATCTCATTAGTTTAAAAGTTTTTTCTTGTAAAAATGATAAAAAATAAAATAGATGAAACTTTATAAATTCTACTCTAGAAAAGTTCATCCAAAAAGTGCATCGGATTCATCTATACGATAATGTCAATCTGGTGTGTTTTTCTTCTTCCCATAAAATCTATTAGATACACCTCACTAAAATTGTGAATATTTGTCCTACCTATGTTAGTTATGATTTTAAAAAAATATTGTACCTCAAATTTCGCAATGAAAACTCAATCTTATTTCTCAGTCTCATCCTCTGATGTGAAATGTATGTCAAATGCTCTGATCAAAATATCTTTATAGAATTCTTCAACCCAAAACTAATCTTGGTTTGGAACTTTCTTATGAAACTAATTCTGTTTTATATAAACTTTTTGTATTTATAAACTTTGACAAGTAAAATGTACTATTCATCCCCTATTTTTAGGTACATCCCCATGTGGAAATGGAAGGAAAGCATTTCCAATTTCCACCTCAAGATGAATTCCTCGAAACTATCAATATTATTCCACTATATTTTCGAATACTCTTGAAGATTCATAAATTTTCAATAAATTATAAATTATTAATCTATTATGTGTATGGTTTTTGGGTGAAATATTCCTCAGATAAAACTTCGTGAGAGACATAATTCTCCTAAAAATCATATGATGATAAGGAAAAAAATCTCAGATGCTCATCTGGCTGAGGGATACTTCTCTCAGTAATCAAAAAACTTCATATCTTGTATTTTCTTTATCTATATTACTTTTTTGGTGAATCTAGAACAAATTATTCATCTAACTCTCCTATATCGGAACAACCTTCCTTGACTTATTTTTAATTAAATTTTTTATAAATATCTTATATCCAATAAACATAAAGAATTGTTTTTCTGATGAATGGTTGTATGATAGACTTTCCATCATCAGTAAAATTCATATATTTATAACTTAAAACATATATATCCTATAACAAAACTCTTCTATTTAGACTTCATAAAAACTATATATCTATAAACTCATCTACCTCTGTCCATTTCTATTTGTGAACTGAAGTTTGTTGGCTAAATTGTTTCAACATATAAAGACATAAATGGCATGAAACTCTTCTCAATACTTTATATTTAACTATTTTAATTATCCTCCTATGTGTTATTTAAAATTTCATGAATCCCTACAAACTTTAGTAATAAAATTTTTGTCTGCTAATCAGAATTAATTATATCTGATGATCTTTACTACATTCCCTTTATAAAAACCTCATCATGTTCCATTGTCATCATGTTTTCACCAAACCTTTTTCTGATTCTATCAACCATTGGACATCAAATATCTTTGGGAAAATATCATCCAGTGATCTATGTATGAGATTTGGTATAGATATTTCCTCTAATATAGTTTATTTGATGAGGTTTTTTGAATACTTTTATGTAAAACTTCACAATATAAAGACTCAAAAACATTCTACCTTTAGTATTTCTTATTAAAATAGCTACATTAAGAATATTTTCTAAAAAAATGAATGTTTTATGTCTTGTAATTTTTTTTGGAACTCAGCGGAACTACTCTTAACTTTCAGAAAATACATCTCCAGTTTGTCTAAACAACGTCTTTGAAAGACTATTTTTTATTACAGCATCTTCATCCTGAATGTTTGTCTGATAATTTTTGTACCACTCCCACCTTAATATAATTATTCATTTTGATCACATTCATTCTCTTCTTTCAAACTTCTCAAAAGTATATATGACCACTTTGTTTATAAATTTTCAACTAACCCTTTCATCAAAATCCTCTATCTTGAGGTTTTTTATTATGTTTAGAACATTGGGATTAGAAAGTTATCATCGGAATTATGTTAAAAAATTTCTTTAAAAACATTGTTAATAAATTTTCATCTCTTTTTTCTTACATATTTTATAATAACATTCTATAACAAAAGTTATTTCCCAAATATATAAAAAATTTCTAGTAAAACAACACAAAGGATCTTTGGTATTGTTATAACATGTATTGAATATTCATCTAAAATGATTTAATATATCTTCATGAAATTATCAAGTTACCTTATACCCTATATAAAATGGATGTGTACCACTATTTCATGTTTCATGAGATCCATGAGTTTATTTATCTACATGTCTAACAAGTCACTTGTGATTGTAAATTTTGTACTTTCAATGAAATGAGAAGTTATAATTTGTCTCTTGTAGATATAGGATGAAAGTATGAACTACATAAAACCTTTAATGTTCTTTACTATATTTCATTTCCTTTCATTATTTTCATGGTAATTATAGTGACCCGCACCTTTCAAACATAAATATTACATCTTTTTAGATGAATATCCATTATATAACATTATGATCTATGTTATAATTGCATATGTTTAGTATATTTAGAAACATGGATGTATAAAACACTTTTTTATAGGATATCTATATCATATTCCACTAATTTAATCATAGATAGAACCCTTATTATACATATCATACTTAAAATCATTCTTCATAACCTAGGGAAAGGAAACATAAAAAATGGTGAGATCATATGCTTAATAATGGTAAACAAGGTAGATATAAACGATCACTTAAGTATAATATGGATATATGGGAATCAAAACATGAGATTAGTATTTTAAAACCCTACCCAGTATATCATAGATCATAATCATGAGTCAGCTAATATAGCTAGGAATTTCATAAGGTGTGAAATATAAAGCAATCAAAGAACATGAGCTATGAGAGAATAACATTTTCATAAGGCATATGTTTTTGGAATATACATAATAATAATAAAAAATCATTAATTAAGGATCATCACAAAGAACATGATAGTGGATTGGGTTCACTCCCCATTTCATAATATCTTTAATCAAGGTTTACTCCCAAGACTATCATAGTGGATAGAGTCCATTACTGAACATGGTTCACTCCCGATTCTAGTCCTTATTATCTAATGAGATATCCATATTTATCCAATGCATTAAAGACATATATATTTTTGTGCCTACCCATCACATAATTAAAATCATATATATTTGTAACACAAGATCATAATTAATGCATCATGTATCATAACACATAGAAAGTAAATGGATTTCATTAAAATTTCAATACTTCATCATAGAATATCCTGAAAAATATAAATGGGTTTCATAAATATTTCATAATAATAGCTATAAACCATCCATAAAAATTAATAATGATGTTATCATTAGACCATATCCCTAGTAAATCATAATTAACAACAAGGTTATTATCATAGATGAAAATTCTTTTAAAATATCATTACAATATTTCTTGAGTAAAATACCCTTTTTATTTTATAATCACTTATTAAAATATAAAAATTTACAAAATATTATGGAACATAGTTTCTTGAAAAATAACCAATGAAAATTTTAAAGTATTATTAAAATATTTCAGTGTTCATGATGGTGGGAAATTTTGTTCATGTCGTTTACATTAAAACAAATATTCCTTTCACATTTTCAATATGAATTCAAAAGTACCACATTCATAACATGATAAGAAGATTAATTTTATAGAATTATTTTTATAATTTAATAATGATTAAAAATGAATTAATATAATCATAGTATAATATTAGAAACATTCTGGGAAGTAATGTAACGCCCTGACCCCAGCTACCCAGATTCAGTGCATTACTTCGTAACATTGGCATGATCACAAGAAAGATCAAATCTCGAAAGACCGATTGGTTTAGTAGCCTTGGAAACACTACATATAATCATAAAGTTTTACATTACATTTCAAAGTGAAAAACTACTACAACAACAAAGTCTTCATATCCACACTATTAACCCCTCATAATATCCCTGCAAGTCAATCATAATTTACTTCTTCACTACCTGGGAAAAATAAAACATAGAAAAGGGGTGAGCTCAAATGCCCAGTAAGGATAACAATATAGCGGAACATTCAAAATAAGCATAAACATTTAAGGCAATGAATTACTAAAACAAAAGCCTTTTAAAATTGAACTTCAACATAGTATGGCAAAATTAAAATGAAATAATGCCATTTACTTGTTCACATGGATATTCTACTAATCGAATAATCACATGCAATATCAATAACCACTTTCATAATGTTGGAATGCATAATGCCAGACTATCATAACCACATAGCCAAGGCCTCGTGCCAAGACTACAAATAAGATTTTGTCAAGGCCTTGTGCCAAGACACTAGTTTGTCTCATGAGACCTACCGATGCATCGAGGAGCTATAGTGGGCTCCACCCATCACTTATTAAGTCCAATGCATTCCCATATGAAAAGGTATAAACATAACATAAACATTCGTATTAAAACTAGCATACGAAATGTCAATAATTTCACCATAAACTATGAATGGTATAAAAATAGCACATCCACAGTCAAACATATCACAAAACCTTCAATACAATATAGAAGTTTTGTATCATAATAAATCAACTTCAAATAAGCGTAAAATCCATCAAAGGATGTTGACATAGATGAAATCAAAACTATTTGAGAGAAATATCTCCTTTTTTGAAATCATTTAAAAGTCACACATTTATAAAGGAAGTGATTAAAAATAGATTTTTGAATCAAAGTGTCCCATACCACTTTGAAACTTTTGAAAGGAATTAAAATTTTTAAAAACATTCATGTACATATAAATAAATCCCTAAAAACCATTTTGAAGACATGGACATTAATTGAAAAGATTTAGAAATATAAATCTTTAAAAGATTGAAAATTCTGATTTTGATAAAGAGTACCTTTCTGGAATTCTTAAAATATTCATTTTGAAATCATTTAAAAGTCACATAATTATAAAATAAAACATTTACTTTGAAAATATCCTTGTAATCTTGTAAGGTAAGCTTTGAAGATTATATAACGGCGGTAAATAGCCGCACCCGCCGTATTAGTTAAAAAAATCATTCTTACCTTAATTCTGTCGAAAAGGTTAAAAAGACCTTGTTTGGAAAACGACGGAAAGATTCCTCTTATAAAAAGTCAAACAAGGGTATAAATGACTTTAACCCATATTCTTGTAAATAGTAAAAATGTTTTGAAATACATTTTTAAGAAACATGGATGTGGATGATAAAGAGATCCCAGTAGATTATTACGTATAAACAACCTCAGATAATGAGGAGATTGTGAAATAACCCTTACCTTGTACTTTTCCTTTGTTGGGGTAGGTTAACCTCCTGTATAATGGTGAAATAATTGTTATTAAATTATACAAGAATCATATACATTAATATAATATCATATATGATCTTTTAACATTGCTTTATTAATAATATCTTAGTATTATCGTCGTTTCAGGTGATAATCGATTCGTTCTTCTTAAATGTTTGGTTACGTAAGACATGTTTGTAATGGATAGATTATATCTTATTCATAATCAGAATGATATTAACATTATTTTTAACCCTAAAATGAGAATAAGACTTGAATGGATACGATGGAGGATGGATCTCACCGCGTTCGTGGAGACGGTAGTCCGTACGTACGCACGAACGCTACTTCCATTTAATTTTTATTTTAAAATAATTGAATCCAAATTATACATAGGTATATTACTATTCCAGTATAATATAATATTTTATATATGTTACTTATGTTCATTAACACCATCCTTTATACGTTCCATGTGTGGTATGAACGAGTCATATCATTTTAAGGGGGCGGTAGTCCGCACTTCCTCAAATGAAATTATCGTATGTATATACAACATGAAACGAATAATGGTATGAAATAAAATGGAATTACAGAAGCTTATATATAAAATATATATCATTAATATCATATTTAATTACAGTTCCATCATAATGGCCACCATGAGAGGCGGTAAGATGTATTTGAACAATCATCGTTTCGTGAGGCGTTAGTTTTCCATCCACAGAAACATTATGTTCATCATCCATTAGATGGAGATGTGTGTATGTGTAGTTTGAATCATTCTTATAACAACATCCTAGTATATTGAGGATACTGGTGTTGTTACAAAAGAAAGGAAATAAAAAGATTTTTGGGGTTGGAGAAGCAAAATAAATGAAAATAATTTAAGAGAAATCGTTACCTTTAATTTAGGTAACTCACTTTGGTTGGAACCAAAGGACTTCTTGAAATGCTTTCTGCCTAAGGGGAAGCTTCAAGGAGGAGGAGAGGGTTGTGGGGAGCTTAGTTGGGCAGAGTTTGGACGAGCCAAGTGGCTTGAGAGGTGTGAAGAAATGAGAAGGAGGAGTTCCCTTTTATAAGAGGGGTGAGGGGCACCTTTGGAAAAGCTAGAAATATTAATTTATAATAAATTCATATTCGGTTTCTAATGGCTCCAAAGTTGACTATTCAAAGGTTGAGGTGGGAATGGGTCGAAAACAACTCATCCAGTATAATTTAGACAGGTTTGGGTACTTATATTAACCTTATCTTTAATTATTAACTCTAAGTTAATTAGTTTCACTTTTACAATGTCTCTTTGTATTTTTATATTATATGGTTAATAAACTTACCATATACATCCAAGAGACCCCCAAGTGGTCCATTAATTATTAACCTATCATTATATAAGTCTCTTGGCCGAGCCTTAGATTTTTAGGAATTTAATATCAATTAATAATATAATATTTGTTTTAAGAACTCTTTTATGTCAATTTTGACACTATTCATTAGTTGATTTTTGTTAAACTCATAACAGATTGATTACTTCGAACAAAGTCAATTACATCAATCCTAATATATCATATTATCCTAGAAAATTAGTTTAATTCATTAAAAGTTTCATATTATATTTATTTGGGTATTTATATTATCACTTATTTTAATTTTTCACTATTATAGTAATTACTGCATCATCATTGTGTCATAAATAAAATAAATTATTTAATGTCTAAAAATTATAAATAAAACATCATTATGTAGGAAATCGTTTTAGCTTTCTAATGAATATTTATAATCGAAAATCCAACATGTATAACCTTATGTAAAAATTCTTCTTCTAAAAGATGTAAGCTTATGCCATTTTTGTATTCATTTTAACTTAATTAAAATAAAGTGTCATTATCACTCACAAGTGGATCCATGGGGTCCCAAAATAGACCCAAAGATTCCCATGGTCGACCATGTATCAACCAATAGGGTTAAGACACGTTTTAGGGTAATTTAGTATTATTATAATATTATTGTTTTACCCTTATTTACCGGATTTACCCTTAACCATGGTAAATAAAATATTTACCGCAGTAATTATTCAAAATGTCTAAAAATAAAAGTTACCTATTTACACAATTTGAACATCCTGATTCCAAATATGGAATCCATTTTTATAAATTCAAAACACATAAGTGGCAGAAATTAATTTAAAATTAATTCCCGCTGTCAAAACAAAAATCGTGTTTTTAAGAGATAATAACTATCAAAAGATTGACACTTGTTTATGTTCGGTTTAATTGTAAAATTATGTCCAATTATATTAAGTGGTAAAAATATATTCTAAATATACTTTAAAACCACTCAAATTAATAATTTATCACTATTAATTATTTTGATTAAAAAAGTTGTTTTTAATTAAAATTTAGTAATTTTCACTATTCATCAAAATATTAAAGTTATCCGAAAAGTACCAAAATTTCACCTTAGGCTAAATTTGATATTCTGAATCCAAAAATGAAGTCCATTTTTAAAAATAAAATATATATAATTTCAAAAATTAGGTATTACTATTCATAACGGCTAGTTTGATCGGTTGTGGTACGTGTTAAAACACGAAGTTGCGTACAACACACGCTACTGTTTTATTCAAAGGAAAGCATACCGTGGAAGCTTGGGATGTTTCATTTTAAATTTTTTTGATGTCCCCATTTAGTCAAAAAGTTTAAAATATTGTATTTAAAAAGGTTTCACTATTAAAAGTTGATAAAAGTGCAATACTTAAAATGAATCTGTTCTTGCATTATGACTAAGAAACTCATAATATGGATTCTAAAATTATAAGGATTATATAAAATTTAAAATGTAGTTAATTCTATTCATGTCCTCTTTTAATATCTTTTTTTTTGTAAGTCATGGTGTGATTGAACTCGGTGTTGCGTGTAGTGCAAGTTATTGAATTATTTTGAAGAAATAACACACTATAAAATCATGGGGTGTTACATTCCCCCCTCCTTCAATAAATTGCGTCCTCGCAATTTGAAATTGTTCTTCGAAAATAAAAGGTTGAAAATAGAAAATATCTTTGTGGGAAAACCCACATCGGAAATTGGGTTACTAAAATTTAGTCTTAATATGAGGAAAAGAGAAATGAAAGGGTCACCGCCAAATTATGATCTCGATTAGGAGAACATTGGTGGAAATTAGAGACATATAATTGGAGGAAAAACGTAAATATTTATAGGTAGTGATTGAGGTCATCAATCACAAACAAGTATAAAATTGAGGTCCTTAAACTCATCAATCTATGATGATTTGAAATACCATCGGTTCAACAAAACATAGGGTATTGGGATAACACATTTTTGACGTTTCAAAATATCTTAATTGAAATCCCACATCGAAAAATGAATTAATGAGGCCTCTATTTTAAATAAAGAGTGGAAAGTATGAAGATTAACGAAAATAACACATACTAGGGTTCCATGTAGGAAAATATGGATATGGAAGAAAAATATAACCATCAATTACCTGATGGAGAGTGGTAGCGAACATGGCTATGAAAAGGCCAACAATCCCAAAGCCATAAATTAGTGATGATTTAAGGTACCATCTAGGAAAACATTTTTGTTCTAATTTGCTTTTCTTAATATTGAGGAATTTTTTATGAGATTGGCTAAGATCATATAGAGATATACTTACTTTATAATCAGAGTTTTATCCATTAATAAATTTCTACCACATACTCATCTTTCACTCTAAAAGATAATAGAATGTAAAAAAAATTCTATTTACACTATTCGTATAGGGTTCCAAAATAAATGAATTTATAATTCATCTACCAGATCTTAAAAAAAAACTACATTATTTAATCCAGGACATCTCGTGGGCCAGTGGTAGGTGATACACCCTTGTCGCCCTTCGGTTGCGGGTTCAAGTCTCGCAGCTTTGCCGGACGCGACGGGTTGCCGCCCGACCTCCGGGTTGTCCTTTTATGGCAATCCAAAATAATCCAAACTAGAACTATCCAAAATACTTCTATCCAAACTCACAGTCCAAAATTTATAAGTAAGGTAAACATAATGTAGAACCTTTTTACCCCGTAATAGCATATGAATACCTTCATCATGTATTCTTTTAATGCACCGAAACATACTGAATTACCATATTCCTTATTGATTACATTCATGCTCCCTTATTCCATATAGAAAGCTGGATATACTTCATTAATCCAAAAATGTTTTAAACCCCAACAATGATGGAATATACAAATCATTAATCAGTTCCAGGGTAGTCAAGAATATCCAATATAATTTATCCAAAACAATCACATATTATTCCAAAATCACTACCTCAGTATCAGAACTATATTATGATTTATCATTCTCTCAACCATATATTTTCCAAAAATTTATCCTGCTATTGAGTCACTTTTCTTTGTTCCACACAATCTCAAGTCCTTAATGAAATAGTACTGCAGTACAATCCTTATATACTCCATAATTATTATAACAAGTACATTGTTGATACAACACTCAATCAACATAATAACTCTAATCATTCCTCTTAATCTGTGGTAGTATCATAACTTGATTATTATCCAATAGCATCATTTGCGGCATAGTCTGATGACTGGGACATAGGTTCGCGTAGTGTCCAAACTCCTTGCAAATGAAGCATTGTACATTTGAAACCATTTTCTTACCCTTGCAGTCATGTACTTTGTGCCCTTTTCCTCCACACTTATAACAAACTCCCATTCCTTTCAGGCAAGTTCCAGGGTGTTTCTTTCCACAGTTACCACATATGGGAAAATTCTTCTTTTCCCTCTTCCCTTTATCCATCTTTCTCTCTTCTATCCTTTTCTTCTCTTGCTTCCCTTCAAAGCCATAGGACTCAGTAAACTCTTTACTTATCTTATCAACACATGATATTATTTCTTCATATGATGATAATACATGGGAGACTATTTCTCTTATAAATTCTAGCTTAAGACCATGAAATATATGATCCTTCCTTCTCTTTGGATCATGTGCATTTCTGGAGTTCTCATTCCTTCTACTGGGCGCCATTTCTAAACAAATGCATAAACTAGATCAGTTTATGAATCAAAATACATAATCCCATACTTATAAAACACTCAACATAAATTGAACTATTTATGGATATAATCCATAATCATAAATATGTTTTCTTTGAGGAAGAATATACTCATAAACCCTTCATAATGATTTTTAAAGAAAGTGAGAGTTATCCTAAGCATATCCCCCGGGAGTTTCGTAACCAAGAGTGCAGCAAGGCCCATTGTCGTGCACCAGTTCCCGTTCGAGTCTAGCTCAAAGCGGTGTTTTCGGGTTTTACCCCTAGGTACATTTGTGCCAGAGCCGCCTCTACCTGCTCGTATCCAGACAGAGATGTAATGCTCGGAAAACTCACAAAATCTCTACAATACCAAAATTCTAGGAAGTTCTTCTATACTAATCCTCAAAGTTCATCTTAGGTCTACGTGCTCTAATCAGAGTTTATCTAAATCTAGCTTCCAAGGTTTGTACTAAACTTCCTCTGATACCAACTGTAACGCCTCGACCCCAGCTACCCAGAGTCGGTGCATTACTTCGTAACATTGGCATGATCACAAGAAAGATCAAATCTCGAAAGACTGATTGGTTTAGTAGCCTTGGAAACACTAGATATAATCATAAAGTTTTACATTACATTTCAAAGTGAAAAACTACTACAACAACAAAGTCTTCATATCCACACTATTAACCCCTCATAATATCCCTACAAGTCAATCATAATTTACTTCTTCACTACCTGGGAAAAATAAAACATAGAAAAGGGGTGAGCTCAAATGCCCAGTAAGGATAAGAATATAGCGGAACATTCAAAATAAGCATAAACATTTAAGGCAATGAATTACTAAAACAAAAGCCTTTTAAAATTGAACTTCAACATAGTATGGAAAAAGTAAAATGAAATAATGCCATTTACTTGTTCACATGGATATTCTACTAATCGAATAATCACATGCAATATCAATAACCACTTTCATAATGTTGGAATGCATAATGCCAGACTATCATAACCACATAGCCAAGGCCTCGTTCCAAGACTACAAATAAGATTTTGTCAAGGCCTTGTGCCAAGACACTAGTTTGTCTCATGAGACCTACCGATGCATCGAGGAGCTATAGCGGGCTCCACCCGTCACTTATTAAGTCCAATGCATTCCCATATGAAAAGGTATAAACATAACATAAACATTCGTATTAAAACTAGCATACGAAATGTCAATAATTTCACCATAAACTATGAATGGTATAAAAATAGCACATCCACAGTCAAACATATCACAAAACCTTCAATACAAAATAGAAGTTTTGTATCATAATAAATCAACTTCAAATAAGCGTAAAATCCATCAAAGGATGTTGACATAGATGAAATCAAAACTATTTGAGAGAAATATCTCCTTTTTTGAAATCATTTAAAAGTCACACATTTATAAAGGAAGTGATTAAAAAGAGATTTTTGAATCAAAGTGTCCCATACCACTTTGAAACTTTTGAAAGGAATTAAAATTTTTAAAAACATTCATGTCCATATAAATAAATCCCTAAAAACCATTTTGAAGACATGGACAATAATTGAAAAGATTTAGAAAGATAAATCTTTAAAACAATGAAAATTCTGATTTTGATAAAGAGTACCTTTCTGGAATTCTTAAAATATTCATTTTGAAATCATTTAAAAGTCACATAATTATAAAATAAAACATTTACTTTGAAAATATCCTTGTAATCTTGTAAGGGAAGCTTTGAAGATTATATAACGGCGGTAAATATCCGCACCCGCCGTATTAGTTAGAAAAAACATTCTTACCTTAATTCTGTCGAAAAGGTTGAAAAGGACCTTGTTTGGAAAACGATGGAAGGATTCCTCTTATAAAAAGTCAAACAAGGGTATAAATGACTTTAACCCATATTCTTGTAAATAGTAAAAATGTTTTGAAATACATTTTTAAGAAACATGGATGTGGATGATAAAGAGATCCCAGTAGATTATTACGTATAAACAACCTCGGATAATGAGGAGATTGTGAAATAACCCTTACCTTGTACTTTTCCTTTGTTGGGGTAGGTTAACCTCCTGTATAATGGTGAAATAATTGTTATTAAATTATACAAGAATCATATACATTAATATAATATCATATATGATCTTTTAACATTGCTTTATTAATAATATCTTAGTATTATCGTCGTTTCAGGTGATAATCGATTCGTTCTTCTTAAATGTTTGGTTACGTAAGACATGTTTGTAATGGATAGATTATATCTTATTCATAATCAGAATGATATTAACATTATTTTTAACCCTAAAATGAGAATAAGACTTGAATGGATACGATGGAGGATGGATCTCACCGCGTTCGTGGAAACGGTAGTCCGTACGTACGCACGAACGCTACTTCCATTTAATTTTTATTTTAAAATAATTGAATCCAAATGATACATAGGTATATTACTATTCCAGTATAATATAATATTTTATATATGTTACTTATGTTCATTAACACCATCCTTTATACGTTCCATGTGTGGTATGAACGAGTCATATCATTTTAAGGGGGCGGTAGTCCGCACTTCCTCAAATGAAATTATCGTATGTATATACAACATGAAACGAATAATGGTATGAAATAAAATGGAATTACAGAAGCTTATATATAAAATATATATCATTAATATCATATTTAATTACAGTTCCATCATAATGGCCACCATGAGAGGCGGTAAGATGTATTTGAACAATCATCGTTTCGTGAGGCGTTAGTTTGCCATCCACAGAAACATTATGTTCATCATCCATTAGATGGAGATGTGTGTATGTGTAGTTTGAATCCTTCTTATAAAAACATCCTAGTATATTGAGGATACTGGTTTTGTTACAAAAGAAAGGAAATAAAAAGATTTTTGGGGTTGGAGAAGCAAAATAAATGAAAATAATTTAAGAGAAATCGTTACCTTTAATTTAGGTAACTCACTTTGGTTGGAACCAAAGGACTTCTTGAAATGCTTTCTGCCTAATGGGAAGCTTCAAGGAGGAGGAGAGGGTTGTGGGGAGCTTAGTTGGTCAGAGTTTGGATGAGCCAAGTGGCTTGAGAGGTGTGAAGAAATGAGAAGGAGTGCCCTTTTATAAGAGGGGTGAGGGGCACCTTTGGAAAAGCTAGAAATATTAATTTATAATAAATTCATATTCGGTTTCTAATGGCTCCAAAGTTGACTATTCAAAGGTTAATGTGGGGATGGGTCGAAAACAACTCATACAATAGAATTTATACAGGTTTGGGTACTTATATTAACCTTATCTTTAATTATTAACTCTAAGTAAATTAGTTTCACTTTTACAATGTCTCTTTGTATTTTTATATTATATGGTTAATAAACTTACCATATACATCCAAGCGACCCCCAAGTGGTCCATTAATGATTAACCTATCATGATATAAGTCTCTTGGCCGAACCTTAGATTTTTAGGAATTTAATATCAATTAATAATATAATATTTGTTTTAAGAACTCTTTTATGTCAATTTTGACACTATTCATTAGTTGATTTTTGTGAAACTCTTAACAGATTGATTACTTCGAACAAAGTTAATTAAATCAATCCTAATATATCATATTATCCTAGAAAATTTGTTTAATTCATTAAAAGTTTCATATTATATTTATTTGGGTATTTATAATATCACTTATTTTAATTTTTCACTATTATAGTAATTACTGTATCATCATTGTGTCATAAATAAAATAAATTATTTAATGTCTAAAAATAATAAATAAAACATCATTATGTAGGAAATCTTTTTATCTTTATAATGAATATTTATAATCGAAAATCCAACATGTATAACCTTATGTAAAAATTCTACTTCTAAAAGATGTAAGCTTATGCCATTTTTGTATTCATTTTAACTTAATTAAAATAAAGTGTCATTATCACTCACAAGTGGATCCATGGGGTCCCAAAATAGACCCAAATATGCCCATGGTCGACCATGTATCAACCAATAGGGTTAAGACACGTTTTATGGTAATTTAGTATTATTATAATATTATTTTTTTACCCTTATTTACCGGATTTACCCTTAACCATGGTAAATAAAATATTTACCGCAGTAATTATTCAAAATGTCTAAAAAAAAAAAGTTACCTATTTACACAATTTGAACATCCTGATTCCAAATATGGAATCCATTTTTATAAATTCAAAACACAGAAGTGGCAGAAATTAATTTAAAATTAATTCCCGCTGTCAAAACAAAAAGCGTGTTTTTAAGAGATAATAACTATCAAAAGATTGACACTTGTTTATGTTCGGTTTAATTGTAAAATTATGTCCAATTATATTAAGTGGTAAAAATATATTCTAAATATACTTTAAAACCACTCAAATTAATAATTTGTCACTATTAATTATTTTGATTAAAAAAGTTGTTTTTAATTAAAATTTAGTAATTTTCACTATTCATCAAAATATTAAAGTTATCCGAAAAGTACCAAAATTTCACCTTAGGCTAAATTTGATATTCCAAATCCAAAAATGAAGTCCATTTTTAAAAATAAAATATATATAATTTCAAAAATTAGGTATTACTATTCATAACGGCTAGTTTGATCGGTTGTGGTACGTGTTAAAACACGAAGTTGCGTACAACACACGCTACTGTTTTATTCAAAGGAAAGCGTACCGTGGAAGCTTGGGATGTTTCATTTTAAATTTTTTTGATGTCCCCATTTAGTCAAAAAGTTTAAAATATTGTATTTAAAAATGTTTCACTATTAAAAGTTGATAAAAGTGCAATACTTAAAATGAATCTGTTCTTGCATTATGACTAAGAAACTCATAATATGGATTCTAAAATTATAAGGATTATATAAAATTTAAAATGTAGTTAATGCTATTCATGTCCTCTTTTAATGGATTTTTTTTTGTAAGCCATGGTGTGATTGAACTTGGTGTTGCTTGTAGTGCAAGTTATTGAATTATTTTGAAGAAATAACACACTATAAAATCTTGGGGTGTTACAAGTAATTTTAGAAAATCTAGATATGGAAGAAAATGTATTTTTAAACGAATAACAAAATACCTTTGGCTTTTCTTAAAAACATTCTATCTGTATCTTGAGTGCTTACAGATATGAAAATGAAGTGAAAAAAATTTAATATATTAAAATAAATATAGGATAATAAAATTCATGAGTTTCTTGGGATGTATATCATAACAATTCATCATCAAAAACATAATCATAAAAAATCTCATTAATCAATGATATTGTATCATTAAAACCATTACTTCTTTGGTAGTATATGTAGAAAAAAACTCAGGAAATAGATATGATTTCATGTGTTTTTAAATTCCCATTATTTTTAGGAAATCATCATAAAATAAATTAATTTCTATTTTATACACCACACAAAGGAAACGAGTGGTGAATATGGAACAATTCTCCTAGAAATAAAAGTGATATGAGAAACTCTTACATTAAGTTCAACTTGATTTGAAAGTGATCTAACCTCATATAAAATAAATTAAAATTTATTATAATTATATAAAATAATCATAAAAATACTTATAATATCATATATTATCCACTTATGACATTTAAACTCAGATTTATGAATAATTCTTTATTAAAATCATCATTTTTAGGTGTTAACTATTTCATATTTCATGAGAATTTTGGTTTGTTGGTTCTGGTCTTTCTACTTTAATCAAGGTTATATCTTCTATAAAATGTTAAATATGATATAAATATAATATATATTAAATTTATATATATTTATACTCATCTATAAAATATATATATATATATATAATAAAATAATTACATCGTTCATGGAAATGGTAGGTCTTACATTCGCATGAACGTTGTTTTCATTTTTTAGCAGATGGAATAAAATAAAGGTAAATAATAATTTATATTTAAAAGATCATTTTTATATCATATATATATATATATATATTAACTGAAAATTTCTTTATTACCATCCATGTAAAATGGAAATGAAAAAAAAAATCACAATGTCTTATACTGGTAGTAGTCCACATGTACGAATAAGAGACATTACCATTTTCCAATAGATGGGAAGAAGGTGGGTTATGGTTATTAAATAATAAGAATAATTAATTATATCTATAATATTTATTTATTTATTTTATAATGGATTCCATGGATTTTTAGGAGATAGAAGAATAAATAAATTGAAAGAGTCCAGGAAATATAATTCCCTCTTCTTTAGTATTCCTTGTTTAGATTCCTTCTTAAGAACCCTTGGAATGGTCTTTCAAGAAGACCAACACCTCTATATCCTGAATATGGAAATTTATAAGATAATTGGACATGATTTTGTCAATATATAATTCTCAAACATTATGAATAATTAAGGTGAGAAGGTTCCCTTTTATAATGAAGGGGAGGGGCACTCTTGGAATTACATACATTATGAAATTAATATATATTAATTTTCATATAAAAATGAAACAAAATTAATAACACTAAAATATAATATGACTCTGAGTATAAATCCTCTCATCCAATAAAATTTGTAAAAGTTTTCTTTTTTCCCTTATCTCTTAGTTTTAACACTCCATTAACCCATTTGAAAATTACTGTGATATTAATTTTTTTACACTTTTTTGGTCAAGAAAGTCACCATAAAATTCCAAATGACCCATAAATTGACCGTGGGTGATGTTTTAAACCATATAAAAGTAACTTGGATGAATATTTTTTTTATTAAAATTTAATCATTTAATAAAATATTTTTTATTATAAAATTTCATTAATGTCATTTTAGAAATACATGAAATGTTATAATTTAATATGTGTCTAACTCATGTAAAATGGTTTAAAAATAAAATTTATTCAAATATAAGGAATATATGTTCTTAACATAATCATAAAAAAATTACAGGTTAATATATCATTTTAGACATTAACTTTTTGTTTAACCCCTTGGTTAACAAATTTTAATCTTAAATGTTGTGTTGAATTTTCTAATACTCAAGGGTTATAATTTAGTTATAAGGTAAAAATTGGATCATAAATATATAATTTATGAAATTGAAAATAATTTATCATCATACTTGTCCTCTTTTAAGATTTTTATGACTTTTACAAAATTTAATAAAATATATGTATTATAAATAATTATTAATTTAATTTTAAGAACTATCCACATAGTCTAAATTTGAAAGGAAAATGAAAATAATGGAATTATAATAAAAACCTTTAAATAATATATAATATGTTATATTTATATTTAAAATTACTTATATACTTTAACACGCCAAAATAAATATTACTTTTGGAGTATTTAAAATCATTTACCTTATTTTTCTACTACTTACACATGAACTATGTCACTGTTACATAAGCATTTAAAATAATTATTTCATCAATAAAAATTAAAAAAAAATACCATAAAAAATAATTCATCATTAAAATAAAAATTTATAACTAAAAATAAGTTTTGTTATCCTTATCACAAAATAATATAGATATTTAAATAAATAAAGTGACATTTTAAACTTCATTTTTTCCTTAAATATTATAAAGGTAGAAATAAAATCCAAATGGAAATGAAAGGTAATATTTTCAAATTTTGGATGATTATTGATGAAATAATATCATATAATGAAATAATATAATGTGATTGAAAGAAGTTTAGGCCATATTACAATAGTTTTAACCATCATTAACCCATTTTACCTTTACCGGGGTTATAAAATTTACTATGGTGCTATTCACAGTGAAAAAATATAAAAGGAACCTATTTAAAAAAATTGGAACTCCTAGTAAAAAATAAGGAATCCATTTTCAAGATTATATTTCTATATATAGAATAAAATAACTTAATATAAAAATTAAAAACACAACAAAAAATAGTTTTGACATAAAACTTTCTTTTAAGTATAAAAATTTGATTATATAAAATTTGAACATAAAATTGATTCCAATTAACATTATTGAGTTATTAATAATATAATGGAAATAAGATTTATTTTAAACCATGTTAAAATAATATGGAGCATTGTGAATTCTTGAAACAAAATATAGTTTTCAATAAAAATCAGTATTTTTTGTTGTTCACTAGGACATTAATCTTTTCAGAAAAATACCAAAAATTCAACCTAAGATAATTTTGATATTTGATTTAAAAAAATTATATTATTTTTATCAAATTGAATTATTAAAATTTTCAAAAAATTAAATATGATATTAAATAAAAAAAATCATTTTTCAAGAAAACATATTTTGAATAATAAAATGAATTTACTAAAAATTGAGTGCTTATTTCCTAAGAATTTATCAATAAATTTTTATTTATTATTTCCATTATATATATTTCACAATTTTTTTAATTCTATTCATACAATATAATTCAATGGCTATTTTATAAAAGTCGTAAAATAATAATATTCTATGGTTTGTTAAACCTCAGTGTTACCTATTGTATACTCTATCAAAAATAGTGTTTTTTTAATCCTAGGGTGTTACCTTCTCACCCCCCCCCCCCCCCAATAAATGAAATCCTCAAAATTTTAACTTGTTCTTGGAAATCATAGGTTTAATATTTGAAAATTTATTAGCTAAATACCCACATTATAAAAAGTGTTAATAAAACATTATCTTGAAAGTATGAAAGGGAAATAAGAAGGTCATCTAGAATAGCACATACCTATGTTTCCAAATATGAGAACATTGGTGTGAAGAGAAAATATAGAAATAGAGGAAAAAATTAATTTCCATATAAAAATATAGAGTGACAGAGAACATTGATCACAAAAAAAGTGAATAATAATGAGAAATTTAATGGTCATTTAGATATAATTCAATGAGGTGTGAAAAAGACCATTGATTCATCAAAATGAATATAATAGGACAAAATTTTTGTTTCATGATAATTTTACTAGATTTTAGGAATTATTTTACTATATATAATAATAAAATAAGGAAATATAGTTACATGATAAGTAAAATTTTACCCTTTAATCAATTTCCACAATAATCTTCTATTTTTTTCCCAAATAATAAGTATTCAAGATGAAATTTTCATGTCTGATTCACTAAGATCAACTTCATGATACAAAAAAGGATGTAAAGTTATTTATATTGTCTTTAAATATTAACTAAAACTTAATGCTTAGTACATGGTAAGATAACATCCAAAACATATAAACCTTAATATGGTGATACAATGCATTTAACTCTAAAATTTTCACAATAATAAAAAATTATCAACATAGATCATTTCATAAATTACACTATATCCCAAATAAACTCAAAATTAAATAATGTTATAACTTCAAATGTGATATAATTCTTTTTATCTTACATCCCCAAAAATTTAATTATGTTCTTCCCAAATAATATGTCATCTTAAATAATATATTAATCCTACATGTAATATATACCTAAAACCAATTAATAATCTCCCAAAATATCACTAATCACCATGATAAATCACTACATAATATTATAATGTATTAAATTTCACCAAAGTATTGTTATTCAAATTTAGATACAAACCTTAAAGGAAATCCTTATATTGACCATAAATATTTCTTAAAATATCTCTTTGTCAATGAATCACTTTTCAACTATTAAGATTATTTATATCACACTATACAATAGATCATAATTAACTTAAAATAAAATCATATACTAACCCAAATGGTTATTTAAACCTCAATATATTATTATTTCTAAAACCAGATAAAATTTTCAAATCACCTCAAAATAACATCACTTAAAACCTTAAAAGGGGGTATTTTTTCCTTTGAACTTATGATCAACCTTAGAATTATAAACCCATGATGGTATCCATAACTCTTAAGTTAAACCCATGTGAAAACATATAAGCTTTGAAAAATTAACACAGTCCTTATTCTTCAAATAAGATCACAAACTATTTCCATAAATACAAATGTAAAATAAACTTTATTAAATATAACCTAAATCACTTTTTAATCAAATAAATATCCTATTTCAAGGTAACTAATACTATTAAATTTAATTCATTAATTTTAATCATCTCTTTTTCCCTAATAAAAATTATCCCCTTACTACTAATTCCCTTTTCTTAGTTTTAGTACCTTCAAACATATATTTTCAAAGACTTGAAGAAAAAATACTATGAAAAATCTTTAGATGTTTCATGATTCTTATAACTAGAATATCATTGATATAAAAAAACTACAAGATACTTCAAAAATACCAATAAATTAACACTTAAATCCTTTCACTTCAACGATTGGAATAACATAGTTCCTTCTTTGGTCTAGGAGTTAACCTTTTGATTAGGGAAATGGATTAAATAATTCACAGATTCTGTACATATAATACATTTAACTATAAATGTTAACATAGGGTGAAATCCATTTCACTCTATATAAATATTCATTTATTAATAGAAATTAATTTCTTTATTCCCTTATATTACACATATAAAATATATTCTCATTCCTATGATACATTTCCTTTAGTTATTCTTCCCACATATTAGACATGTAGGAATATTTAACTTATTCTCTTAATAATCTTACTAAAATTCCTTTTTTTCATTTTTATTTGTGTTAGGAAACTCACACAAGATGATATTATTAATCATATGACAAGATATTTTATTAGGTATAATCCCAAGGTTTCACCTTCCAAATCTTATTTCATTAGTTACTCATGAGGACAACCATTATGTAACATCACATGTAATTATAATAAGACTTTTTCATATTAGTATTTATTAATAATATATTATTTTTATATTAAATGGAATTATTTTTCCCATAGCATACTCAACACTCAACAACGGGCTTCTCTGAAATCTTACGTTGCATACAAGACTGAGTTACACCAAAAAATAATACATCATTAATATTATTATTTTAAATTGTAGTTAACACCTTGTTGTTGTATTGGTTGGAATGAATAATATTAATTGATTTATGAAAATATTATTTACACATGTATATGATTAATTATTTTGTGAACAATTATTTATAAATGAAAATAAAACCTTTTTTTAAAAAGAAATGTTTTTCAGAAAAAACTATTTGATTGAAAATAAGTGAGTATATAAAATAATAAAACCAATAATGATGGATTTTATTAATTAAATATATATATGTAATATATTAAATATAATATTTAAAATTAATCTTATATTTTTTCTATACATCATATTAGAACAAATTCAATTTTCGAATAAAAGAAGTATTTTTCAAAAATGCAGTTTTACCGCCTTTTGATGGTGAACCTGTTTTAAATGTCATTTTTTAAAATTTTAAATTTTATATTTTAAAAAATAAACTTATTATTTTGAATTTGGATATCAAATTTTACTTTGGATTAATTTTGGTATTTTTTGATAAAATTAATTTTTTAATGAATAATGAAAAATACTGCATTTTAATTCAAAACTGCACTTTCATCTAATTTATTTATATGGTTATATTATCCATTTAATTTATTTTAAATTGTAATTAGATTAATATGTGATCATTTAATCAAATTTTTTTCATTTGAGGTAATTTCACATTGAAATTATATATAAACACATGTTAATCTTTTGATGGTTTTTACTTTTAAAAAATCATTTTCTCGTTTTGACAACCAGAATTAATTTTAAAATAAATACTGTGAATTATGTGTTTTAAATTTGGAAAAAGGGATTCCAAATTTTTAATCAGAAGGTAAAAATTATGTAAATATATTCTTTTTATTTTTGGACATGATGAATAGTAACTTTAGTAATTATTTTTATTTACCACGGTTAAAGGGAAAATCAGGTAAATAAGGGTAACAAATAATTTTATAATAATATAAAAATACCCAAAAACATTTTATAATACTATTTTATGAGATATTTCCAACCAATAAAACCATTGGGATGAAAATTCATCCTTTTTAAGCCACTTGGGTGTGATTATGATACTTATATCTTTGAATTTAAGGTAATGAAAAATGTGTTATAAACACAAATATTCTTAATAAACCAATTTTAATATGTTTTTATATAATTGATATTTTCAACTATGAAAATTAATTATAATTCTAAAAATATATCCTACATCATGTTATTTTATTTATTATTTTTAGACATTAAATAATTAAATTTAATTATGACATAATGATGATGCATCGATTTCCATATTAATGCAGCAATGAAATAAATGATATTATAAATATTAAAATAAATTTTATGTGAAATAATTTTTGTCATCTAAAATTTTAATAAGGTAATTTTATATGTTATAATACTATTCAATGCTTTAGTTCTAATTTATCTCTCTCTTTGGATTTTATTTAAATTCAATAAATTGTGTAGTGTAAAAATTGACAGAAATGATGTTTTATAAAAATAGTAATTTATTAAATGATTTCAAAATACTAAAAATATAATATTTGACCTAATGGTTATTATAAGTCCTAATATGTCATAAATGAAACTTTTTTTCCATTTTACATGTTATGGTAATTACATGAGCACACAAAGTGTAAATAAAATGTTATCGTGGTAAGATTAAAAAAGGTAAAATATGGGTTAATCAAAAAAGATAAGGATTAAAAAATATTCAAAACTTTTATAATTTTAATTTTATAATAGATATATGACTCAAATTCATCTTATATTTAAAATAAATTAGTTTGGGACCATTAGAAAACGAAAATAAAATAATAATAAATTAATATTTCAACACTTTCCTAAAGTGCCCCTCTTCTCTCTTATAAAAGGAAACTTTTCCTTATCTTTTATTCACACTTCCAAATAATTTTGGTTTGGAAAATATCTATCAAAAAATCTTCCTAGAATCCCTCCCCATATTATTAAATCTTTATATTATGCATAACACCTTTTTTATAGGTGTTAAGGTGTTCTTCAAAGGCAATCAACATAAGAAGAGGTATCATTTTCTTTATGTGTTTCTTTTTTATTTCTTCTTCCACTTCCTTCAAATATTTTCCAACCATGATGAGATAATAACTAAATTATCTTTAATATACTGAGATGTTATTATTTTAATTTAATCACAAAAATCCATCTCCACTTCCATTAAATGGGAGAGGAATTAATCGTTCGTGCGTACGTGTGTACTATCACCTCCACGAACCGATCTAATTTGTTTTCCATAAACATATTTAATGACTGGTTATAATAATGGAATTAATGTTGATATGAGATATTAATGAAATATTAATCATTATAAGATAATAATATATCAATTATGTTCTTACTTCCATGTTCATAAAGATGATAAAGTCCTTCATGCGTACGTGTGTACTATCGCCTCCACGAAGCAGTGTGACTCATTTTGGTTCATTATATAACTTGTATGATATATATATGTATATGTAAATGATTATTATGATTTTAATAATATAATTATAATTCTATAAATATAAAATTATAATAATCTTATTTTCATAATGATCAATGAAAAATGGAAATGTTACTCATGTGTACATACAGCCACCGTCTCCATGATTATAAAATTCTTCATTTTTTATAACCATAATTAATGGTTTGATTTAGAAAGTATGATTTATGAATAAAATTTATGACTATGTCATGAATACTATTATGATTATGATTTAATTCTGAAAACCTGAATAAATTACTTCATTCCATGTTCATTTTGGTCTCAAGTACCGAATATCGTCAAAACGTCCGACATGAACTCAAAGAATTAACTAATTTATGTAACATGGTAATAATTGATATAAAGGGAATAAAAAAATGAAAAATGATATTAAGAAAGTATAAATTAACCTTATTTTATTATCCATGAAGATCAATAACTAATGAGACGAGTCAGACTCAAGATAAGGGAAATCTTAACTCAATATCCATTTATTGAGTTAAATATCCATGTCATTGGTTTTGTTTTTACAAGAATATATGTGAATGGACTTTGATTTTTTTTACAAGGAATATCCATTTATATTGGGTTTATTTATATTTTCACACATAATTATTTCATTTATTTATCCATAATCTAATGATATGATCTTTGTAAGAGATTTCATCTCAATCTCTTTTCATCGAGTCATATCTTAATGTTATGCACATTTATTATCTTATATGTTGTATATAAAACCATTTTGACACGTTATATCAGGAATTAGTATATTATCATGACAATTAAATTTTTTTAATGTTATTCCTTAATGATTTTTATTCATGTGTTTCCCAATTGGTAAGATATTCTTTAACAAAAACATCGTTTTAAATGATTTAAAGATGTATTCTTCTAAAATATTCAATTTCATGTCCATATTTTTAAAATGGTTTTTATGAATTTATTTATATGGAAATAATTTTTTTAAATGTTAATTTATTTCAAAAGTTTCAGATTGGTATGGGAAACATTGATTCAAAAGTCTCTTTATTAAATGTTTTAAATGGTTTTGGAAATGGAATTAATATTTCAATATCTTGAAATATTTCTTGCGATTGAAAATGAAATTTTAGGAGTGAACTTTTGAAAATTTGAAACTTTTATGTGTTTTGATTATATAATGGTACTCGAACATTTGACAGGTGGTTACTTGATAAACCAAATACTGGTGGTTACTTGATAAACCAAAGACAAGTGGTTTCGTGATAAACTAAGGATGGGTGGTTATGTTATAACTTCTAATGCAATGGGTATGGAAGTTAGATGTATGTCTATTCCATTTAGTGATATGTCTGGAAGTTGATCGTATGGTTACTCTATTTAATTATGTTTATGTACCAAGTTAACTTTATATGTTATATGTTAGCTTCTATGGGTTTTATGGTAATCTTTTGATTAAAAAAAGGGTAAGTAATGAATGTATATTCAATGAAGTGTACTTTAATACTTCAAAAAGGTGAAAAGTATTATTTTTTGATAAAGTATTCACATAGTACATGTTTTCACAATACTAATAGTTTTTCTTTTTTATATATCCCTTAATAAGTTTTTTATCCTCATTCCTAGTTTTGAAATGTTTTTCACAGATTTTAAAGAAGAATATAGTTAAGGATGGGATCAAGGAAAAGTTATTATTTAACAAGAAAAGAAACCATGTTTATTTTTAAAAGTTTTTGTTTTATGGTAGAAATTTATACTGATAGAAGTGTCCAATTTGTATTTATATGGTTTTTTTATGTATGAGTTATGGAATAATTCCCTAAAACTCTAAACTTGAAAATATACTCAATGTGAATTCTTGATTAAAACTCAAGATTATGTATTTTTTTAGGTTGGGGCCTTACAGTTGTTATCAAAGTATGGTTTAGACAACATTAAAGATTATGATGTTTTTTAAGAGTTGGGGATATCATCATGGGTTTATAATTTTAAGGTTTATCATAAGTTCAAAAAATCAAAAAACCCCTTTGAGGATTTTTGTTCTTAAATATTAAGGTGAATAAGGGTATTTTTTGGAGACATTCACCTTTGAGGAAATTATGGGTTATTATTATTTTTGGATGCAAAATGCGTTGTATGAAATAACCATTGAGGTTAAAACGTAGTATGGTTATTTTTTAGGTCTTTATAATATTGTTTAAATATTATGTGAATTATATTTGTTTTTGAAAAAAGGATAGCATGTAGGATAAATGATAACCCATCACGTCCGACAAGGCTGTAGGAATCGAATCCACAGTAGAAGAGCGATAAGGGTTCATTGCCAACCACTGGCCTACATAAAGTCTATGGTTAGTATGACTTATTCTTTTTAGTTAAATGATTTTATGGATTAAGAATAAGTTGATTTTGGAGACATATATTTTATCAAATTGATTTTTTGGTACTGGAAAGTGATTTGGGGATTATGTGATAAATTGTATTTTGGAAGACATTCAAAATTTTGGGAACCCTATATGCCTAAGTAAAATAAATAAATATGTAATTTTATTTGAGGTGTAATGTTTGAATTTTGTTTTGGAAGAATCTAAACTTTTATAGAGGAGTTGTGGTGATTAAGGTTATTTATGGAATTTATTAACATATTTTGGATAAAATGTTTTTAGTTTAATTACTTTTTGGTATTAGACTTTAAGAGTGATCAATTTTATTTGGAGATACATGTTAAAATTTATCATGTAAGACTATGTGATCATATTCTTCTGATTTTTGCGTTTCAATCCTAGTTTTGATTATATTAAGGAATTTAAAGGAAAATTATTTATCAAATGTTTTTTTTTGAACTCTGGATATTACTATTGAATTTTAAAGATTTAAAATTAGTTTTTCTTCAAACAATGGTTTATTTTTTTGTGGGAATTATTGGATTTTATCTAAACCTTTTTTATTTTTGTTAATATTTCAAGATAGGATGAATATATAGCTAAACTTTTGTATACTATATGATTCTATAGAAGTTGATTCTAGTGCTTCAGGTGTGACCAATTCATCTTCAATTCTCATCATTTAGATAAAATACAAATTTGTGGTAGAAATTTATTAAAGGATGAAAATCTACTTGACAAGTTACTATTTTTCCTAATGTTTTTAGTCAAGATCGTAAATAAATTCCTCAAATTTATGAAAAGGATATTAAAACAAAAAAAAATATTGTTTATTTTTCTAACTTTGAAATCAAATATCTTTTAACCCTTTACAAGTTTATGTTTTTTGGATTGTTAACTTTCTTCTGATGATGTTTTTATCACCCTCCATCAGAATAATATGGTTAATTTTTCTTCCATATCCATTTTTCTTATATGGAATCCTATTATGTGTTATCTAGGATGACCTTTGAACTTTTATTTCTTTATTTTAAACTTATAGTTTTATTAACACTTTTTCCAATGTGGGTTTGCAATAAAGGTATTTTGAAAAGTCATACCCCAGTTACCGACCCCAAATTCAAATTGCAAGGATGAAATTTATTAAAGGGGGAGGATATAACATCCTGAGTAATTATAATAAGACTCTTTCATATATATTAATATTTATGAATAACATTTTAATTTTATGTTAAACAGGATGATTTTTCTGAGAGAATACTCGACACTCAACAATGGGTTTCTCTGAAATATTACATTGCACAAAAGACTCAGTTATATCAAAAAATAATACATAATTAATATTATTATTTTAAATGGTAGTTAACATATAGAAATTTTATTGGTGGGAATGAATGGTATTAATTTATTTATAAAAATATTTTTTATACATGTATATAATTAATTATTTTGTGAACAATTATTTATAAATGAAAATAAAACCCTTTTTAAGGAAATTTTTTTCTGAAAAACTATTTGAATGAAAATAAGTGAGTTTATAAAATAATAAAACCACTATTTATATATTTAATTAATGAAATATATACGTAATATATTCAATTTAATATTTAAAATTCATCTTATATGTTTTCTAGACATGATATAAGAACAAATTCAATTTTTTAATAAAAGAAGTATTTTTTAAAAATAATGGTTTACCGCCTTTTGATAGAGAACCCATTTTAAATATCATTATTGACAATTTTATATTTTTTATTTTAAAAAATAAACTTCTCATTTATAAGTGGGACATCAAAATTTACTTTGGTTGAATTTTTGTATTTTCTGATAAAATTCATTTTTTAATGAATAGTGAAAAATACTGCATTTTAATTCTAAATTGTCTTTTAGTTTAATTGATTTATATAGCTATATTACTATTTTAATTAGTTTTAAAGTTTAATTGGATTAATATTTTATCATTTAATTCAATTTTTTTCATTTTAGGTAATTTCACATTGAAATTAGATATAAAAACATGTCAATCATTCAATGGTCTTTACTTTTAAAAACTCGTTTTCTCGTTTTGACAACAGGAATTAATTTTAAAATAATTATAGAAAATTATATGTTTTAAATTTGGAAAAATGGATTCCAAATTTTTAATTAAAAGTTAAAAATTATGTAAATAAGTTCCTTTTATTTTTTGACATGATTAATGGTATCTTTAGGAATTATTTTTATTTACCACAGTTAAAGGGTAAATTAGTTAAATAAGGGTAACAAATAATATTATTATAATATAAAACTACCCTAACATGTGTCCTAATACTATTTTATGACATATTTCTGACCAATAAAACCCTTGGGATGAAATTTTATCCTTTTAATCCACTTGGATGTGATTATGATACTTATATCTTTTAATTTAAAGTAAAGGAAAATATGTTATAAACACAAATCTTCTTAATAAAACAATTTTAATATGTTTTTATATAAGTGATATATTTGACTATAAATAGTCATTAAAAATATAAAACTATTTTATAAATAAAGGTATTTTATTTATAATTTTTATACATTAAATAATTAAATTTAATTATGACACAAAGATGATGCAGTGATTGCCTTATTAATGAAGGAGTCAAATAAATGGTATTATAAATATACAAATAAATATTATTTGACATAAATTATGTCATAAAATATTTTTATAATTTAATTCTACATTTTATAAGACTATTAAATTCTTTTTTTTTTTGAATTTATCTATCTGTTTTGATTTTATTTAAATTCAATAAAATGAATAATGTAAAAATTGACATAAATGATGTTTTATAAAAATAGAAATTTATTAAATGATTTAAAAATTGTAAAAATATAAGATTTGAAAAATTATTGAGGATAAGTCCTAATATTTCATAAATTACATTTGTCATTTTGAAATGTTATGCTAATTACATTAACACACAAAGTGAAAATAACAGGTTATCATGGAAATATTAAAAAGGTAAAATAAGGGTTAAACTGAAAATATAAAGATTAAAAAATCTTCAAAACTTGTCTAATTTTAATTTTATAATGGTGATACGAACAAAAATAATATTATATTTTAAATAAATTAGTTTTGGACCATTATAAACAGAAAATCAGTTTACAATAAATTAATATTTCCATACTTTTCAAAAGTGCCCCTCATCTTTACTATAAAAGGGAACTTCTCCTTATCTTTTATTAACACCTAAAAAGCCTTTTGGTTTGGCCAATATCTATCCAAAACTCTTCCTATAATCCCTCCCCAAATTATTAAATACTTATTTTAGTCATAACACCCTTCTTATAGGTGATAAGGTTTTCTTCAATGGCGATCAAACGAAGAAGAGGTATCATTTTCTTTAAGTGTTTCTACTTTATTTTTTCTTCCAATTCCTTAAAATATCCTCCAACAACTATGAGATAATAAATCCCATATCATTAATATAATAAGATGTTATTATTTTGATATTATAACATAAATACTTCTCAACTTCCATTAAATGGTAAAAGAATTAATCATTTGTGTATACGTTTGAACTATCACCTCTACTAGTCGATCTAATTTGTTTTCCATAACCATATTTCATGACTAGTTATAATAATGGAATTAATGTTAATATGTGATATTAATGAAATTTTAATCATTATTATATAATAATATATCAATTAAATTCTTACTTTAATTTGTATAAAAATGATAACGTCGTTCATGCGTACGTGTGAACTATCACCTCTATGAAGCAGTGTGACTCATTTTGATTCATTATATAACTTGTATGATATATATAAGTATATTTAAATGATTATTATGATTTTAATAATATCATGATAACTCTGGAAATATAAAATTATAATTACCTTATTTTCATAATGATCAATGAAAAATGGAAACGTTACTCATGCGTACGTACAACCTACTGTCACCATGATTATAACGTTGTTCATTTTTCATAACCATAAATAATGGTTTGATTTAAAAAGTATGATTAATTTATATTATTTAAGAATATGTCATTAATAATATTCTTATTATGATGGAATTATGACCACATGGACAATTTACACCATACCTTGTTCATTTTCGACTCTAGTACCGAATGTCATCAAAACGTCGGACATGAAATCAAAGAATTAACTAATTTATACAACATGGTGATAAGTAATATAAATGGAATAAAAAACATGAAAAATGATCTTAATCAAGTATAAATTAACCTAATTTTATTATCTAGTAAGATAAGGAATGAATGAGACAATTCGAACTCAAGGTAAGGGAAATATTAACTGAAACTCCATTCATTGAGTTAAATATTCATGTCATTGGTTTTATTTTTCCAAGAATATGTCTGAATGTCCTTTGATTATTTTACAATAAATATCCACTTATATTGGGTGTATTTATATTTTTCACACATAATTATGTCATTTATATATCCTTAATCTTATTATATGATCTTTGTAAGAGATTTTATCTCAATCTCCTTTTATTGATTCACATCTTGATGTTATGAACCTTTATTATCCTATATAGTGTATATAAAACCCTTTTTAAGTTTTATATAATGAATTAGTATATTCTCATGATATTTAAAGTTTTTTTAAATTTTATTCCTTAATTATTTGTATTCAATTGTTTCTCAACTGGTAAGATACACTTTAACTAAATCATTGTTATAAATGTTTTAAATGGGTATTATTCTAAAACCTTCTATTTCATGTCCATGTTTTCAAAATGGTTTTTGTGAATTTATATATATGGACATGATTGTTTTAAAATTTTAATTTCTTACAAAAGTTTCAATGTTTTATGGGTCACTTTGATTCAAAAGACTCTTTATTAAATGTTTTAAATGGTTTTGGAAATGGATTGAATATTTCAATATCTTGAAATATTTCTTCTGATTGCAAATGAAATTTTATGAGTAAAATGTTTAAAATTGAAATATTTTATATGTTTGTATTATATAATGGTACTAGGACATTAGACAGGTGGTTACATGATAAATCAAAGTTGTGTGGTAATGGGTTAAACCAAAGATAGGTGGTTCCGTTATAAACCAAGGATAGTTGGTTACGTTATAACCTCCAATGTATTGGGTATGGAAGTTATCCATATGGTTATTCCATTTAGTGATATGTGTTAAATTTAACAATATAGTTATTATATTTATGTATGTTTATCTCCCATGTTACCTTTATATATTATATGTTACTTTCTATGGTTTTTAATGTAATCTTTTGATTAAAAAAATGGTAAGAAATGAACTTATATTCAGTGAAGTCTATTTTACTACTTCGTAAAGGTGAAAAGTATTACTTTATGATAAATTATTCTTATTTTACATGTTTTCGCAAGAATAATAGTGTTTCTTCTTTATGTATCCCTTACTGAGTTTTTTATGCTAATTCCATGTTTTGATATATTTTTCATGGGTCCTAAATAAGAATAGTGTCAAGGATGGGATCAAGAAAAAGTTACGATTTAATATGAAAATAAACCATGTTTATTTTTAAAAATTTTTGTTTTATGGAATAAACGGTTACTGTTGTACATGTCCACTTTGTATATATATGGTTTTTTATGTATGAGTTACAACCTAATTCTCTAAAACTCTAAACTTGAAAAGATCCTCAATGTGAATTATTGATTAAAACTCAATATTACGTAATGTTTATGGTTGGGGCCTTACACATTCCATTTTTCATCACATTATTTGTTAAAATTAATCCAAATAGGTCCAAACATTGACTAAAACTAAATCATATAGTGTGAGAAACAATAATTTCAGTGAGTAATCGTCATATAATCCTGAATAATAATTAATATGATATCTAAATCATAACATATTTTTTAAAATTTATGATACCTTAGGTTTTACCTGGTCCATAATTGGTTATCATTTATTCAAATTATTCAAAATGATTCATAAGGAAAATATGATTTAACTTAAGCATATCCCTTTAGAGTGTCAATCCAAGTATGCAGTAAGGGAAAACTCATCGTGAACCAGAAGGATGGTCGATATATACTTCGACCGACTATTTTTGTGATTATTATCCCTAGATCCATTTATTCAAAAACTATATCCACTTGTATTTTACAGAGAGGGATGGATTTCTAGGAAAACATCACAATCTATACCTTACTATAAATTTAGGATGGTATCTAATACTTAGGCTTATCCTAAGGGTTTTCACAAACATTTATCTAACCCTAATATCCAAATATTGACTAAACCCTACTTTAATACTAAATATATGAATCAAAACATTCTATACATGGATATTATATCTTTTTAGAAAATTATCCAATATATAACATTTTAATCCATGGCATAATCATATAGGTTTAGTGTTTTTAAGAACATGGATATATAAAAAAACATTTTCATAATAGATCTACATAATCTCCCACTAAGTTCTTAATAGATATCACACATATCAGAAATATCCTACATAAAACCTTTCTTTGTAACCTGGGGAAAGAAAAAATGGTGAGCCCATATGCTCATTAATGGTAAACAAGGGAGATATAAATGATCAATTAATACTAAAATGAAGATAAGGGTATAATAAAATGTTCTTAACATTAGAAAAACATACCCATCATATCATAGATCATAATCATGAGTCATGTAACATATCTTGGTAGTTCATAAGGTATGAATCATAAATTAATAAAATAATTTGAGCTATGAGATCATAACATTGGTATAATACATAAGTTTATGGCATACACATAATAATAGAAAATCGTTTCCTTGGTCTATGGTCAGTTTCAAGACTATCATATTGGATTAGTTTCACTCCCCTTTTTATCTTATCCTTAATCAAGGTTCACACTCAATAATATATTAGCGGGTGGTCCCTTAATGAACATAGTTCACTCGCCATTAGAGTTCTTATTATCTCAGGAGATATCTATCTTTACCCAATAAATTATAGGGATATATAATTTCACACACACCCATCACATAATTAAAATCATAAGTATGTGTGCCATAAGATCATAAACAATTCATCATATATCATAACTAGTGAAATCAAAATGGGTTTCATAAACATTTTAATATTTTATTATAGAGTAACCTATAGAAAATAAATTAGTTTCATAAATATTTCAACATCATAATAATAAGTCATCCTGAGAAATAATAAGGATGATATCAATGGATAATATCCCAAGTAATTCATAATTAACATCATGGAGGTTATCATAGATGAAAATATCTTTAAAATATCACTATAATATTTCTTGAAGAAAATATCGTTTTCATTTTTATATCTCATCTTTAAATTTTAAAAATTTCCAAAATATTATGCAATTTTTTTTTGAAAAGATCCATGAAAACTTATTAATTAAGATTCAAATAATTGATTGGTCATGAATATTGAAAATTTTTTAACACCATGAGATTTTATGAGATATTTTTATAATTTTTTTGATATCTTGTGTAATACACAACATCGATCCAAAATGAGACAAGAAATATTACTATTTAAATTTGATCATTATAAACAAGACATTAAAGTTGGAGGGTATGGATAGGATTAAATAATTTATGTAATATTTATATATATATATACAACTCAATATGGATGTATTGGAAAATTATTAGTAAATAATTACTTTGTTTTTAGTAAAGTCATTTTATTCTTCGAAAATGGTATTTTTGTTTGAAAATTTTGTAATTAATTTTTGAATCTTGTAGAAATTTTATTTTATATAAAATATCACATTTATTAAATCATCATATCTAAATTAACTTATGGTGTAATTTTGATATTTTTATGAATAGTTCGATTTTTGATTGAATAAATAAAAATATTTATTTTTATTAAAAACATTATTTTATTTAGAAGTATTTAAAAAGTAAAATTCTATTTTTTATTAGTTTTAAATATTAATTAGTTAATTTTTATTTAAAATAATCCAAAAATATTCTTTTTTATTTAATTTATACTTTAAATTGGAATAAAAAACTTTTTATACCTAAAAAGACATTTTTCTAAAAAATAATTTTTCATTTCATGTTTTAATGTTAAATTAATTTTCTCAACTTATAGAAAGTTAATCTTGAAAAATTGATTCCATATTTTTATTCAAGATTTAAAAATTTTGTAAACATGTCCCTCTAATTTTTTTTCATTATAAATAGTAACCATGGTAAATAATTATCACCACGGTAAAGGTAAATCAAGTAAATTAGGTTAAATAATAATTTGATAAGGACTAGAAAATGAACCTAAAACTTGTATTAATTTTATTTTATGAGTCTATTTAATCCATAGTCATAAAATATTTATATATATCACTTTTTATTTTTATTTGGATGTGATTTTTACCTTTATAAAAATTTATTTGAAGAAAAGTCAAAAATGACATTCTCTTTGTTTTATTATAGTAAAAATTTTGAAATAGGGATAAAGAAAATTTGTATTTTGTTTTAAATATTAATTTCAATTATAATTTTTTATATTTATCATGCTAATTTATTTATAATTTTTAGTGATGAAATAATTAACTTAAATTCTTACACAACACAGACATAATATTTATTTAATTAAAAGGAATATAAAATAAGTAATCTTAATAATATTAAAAGTAATATAATTTGAGTTATTTTTTGTGTCTAAATAATTTTTTATATACATATTACATATTAGGTATGTTTGAAAGGATTATATTATAATCTCATCCTTGTCTTGATGTCTTTAATGACAAATCAAATGAATAATTCTAAAATTGACATTAATGTTATTTTATAATAAATAATATTTTATTAAATGATATAAAATTCATAAAAATATTATACTAATACAATTGAATTTAATATGGTCTAATATATCATCCATTTTTTATTTATAATACATATTTCTATTTATGGTAACATTATTAACCCTTTTAGTTTGAAATAGAAGTTACCACAGTTAAGGACAGAAATAATTAACGAAGGGGTTAATGAAAAATGTAATGTTTAAAATGAAACAAAAGCCTATATAAATTTCATTTTATGATGTTATTTAGGAACTATAATCTTTTTATATTAATTATTACACATTTAGAAGAATTTTTATCAACAATGACTTTATTATATTTTAATCCTTTAAGAAATTCCAAGTTTTTCATCCACCACCCTTATAAAAGGGAACCCATACTTCACATTATTCACACCACATTAAGAATTCTAAATCAACTAAAACCTATAAAATTATATTATAAAATTACCTTTAAATATTAAATATGTGATGGTATCTCCAAAATACCAACCCTTGGGTTCCTAAGAGGAGATCCAAAGAAGTTCTTTCTAGGAAGAGGCAATCACATAAATTGATCACTTTCTTTTTTATTATTATTTTACCACCTAAAAATTATTGTGTATATCATAAAATAAAATCAAAAGTTTCATAAATATACTTAAATTGTATTATTACTATTAAACCACCATTATAAACCCTCTTTCATATCAAATGGAATGTGAAAATATCACTCGTGCATATGTATGCCTTTTCATCTCCACATAGTGATCCAATTCATTTTTCATCATCATATTTTATAGATGGGTATTATAATGGTTTTAATATTTATATATAATATTTATGAAATAATTATTTTTATTAACTATTAATATAAAATCCACATTCTTATCTTCCGATCTTTTGGAAACGATAACTTCACTCGTGCGTACATGTGGACTACCACCCCAACGAAGCGATGTGATTCGTTTTATATTTATATTTTACATGGGTGGTAATAAGGATTTATTTTATCAATATATATGACATATATGATAAAATAATTATTCTTTAAATTTTAATTATTATTTACCTCTCTTTCATTTCATCCTTCAAAATGTGAAAACAGTATTCATGTGTACGCATGGCCTACCATCTCCATGGACGATAAAATTCATTTTTCTATCTTTACATTTAAGAACAAATATATATATATATAATGAATATATATGATATAATAAGAATATAAAATATATTTCTATATAAGTATAATAAATTTAAATTTATTATATTGGATGTTAAAGAACCTTCGAAGAAAGTCTAACTTGAGGTAATGGATTTTCATATCACTTTTATTTCTATAGGACACATGCCATATTCACCACTTTTTTATTTTATGTGCTGTATATAATACCCATGAATGTATTTTATTATTCTTATCATACAAATTATGAGATTAATATATACATATATGGCTCTTTCTTTCATGGGGTTTATGATTCAAAATTTATCAAAGCAGTAATGGATTTATGTTACAATCTCATTATTCATCAGGATTGTTTATGATTAAATTTATGATGATGAAATATTATGATATAACTCTCAATAATATCATGAATTTTATTATCCTATATATTTTTTTAAGAATGCATGTTTACTTTCATTTTACTCTCTTTAAGTACTCAAGAGACCAAATGAATGTTTTTAAGGAAAATCGATTATGTTTTACTATTCAGTCAGGAGTATTTATCTTCCATGTCCATGTATTAAAAAAATATTTTCAAGAATGTATTTTCTATTATCAAATTATTTCTTAAATTTATTTTTAACCAATTTTGAATTTTTTTTATAAAATGTTTTAAAAGGAATCATTTTTATATTTTCCAAAGAAGGTTATTTTTGAATTTTTACAAAAAATGTGAAAGGAATGTTTTTTGAACATATAAAAAATGAACGGAATTTACCACAATCATTAAAACCCAATTATTTAAAGCTTAATTTAAAATTTTCAATATTTATTTTCAGATAATATTTTTTCCATAATATTTTTTGAAAAATAGATTTTAAATAATTGATTTCAAAATGGAAATGCTCCAGAATTTTTTTAATGATTTTTTTATGGTATTTTTATTCTTCAATGAAAAAAAAACTTTTATGTTTCTTAAAATTTAATATGGATATGATCTTGTGATACTATATTTATTATTTATCAAGATGTTTTATGGTTTTAGTGATTAAAAATCAAGGAAGCTCATCTTTGTTTCCTTAGGTTAAGTTATGATGAATGTTTTTATAATCTTATGGAATACATATAAATGGATTTATGATTATGTGATGGGTGGGTGAATTATATCCCTCAAATGAATTGGGTAAATATGTATAAATAATGAGGTAAATATTTTATGTGTGAAAATGATTTCATATTCACAATTTTATGTACAGACTTGGTTTTAATATCCATAATTTTATGCATGGACCTAGTTTTCATGTCCATATGTTTATGCATAGACCTGATTTTTATATACAAAAATTTATTCATGGGCCTGGTCTTTATGTACATAATTTTATGAATAGAGTTATATTTCATGTCCATAAGATTATGCATGGACCTATTTTCATGTCCATAAGTCTACATGAGGGCTTTATTTCATGACCTTAACTTAAAAAATGAAATTGTTTTTATTTATAAATATTCATATTGTAATGAATTTATCTTTTTTAAAATCTATGTATTATTCCAATGTAATTCTCTCACATCTCATATTCAATTATTCCCATGTGATTCATGTCTTATTAACTACAATGTTTTATGTCATGTTTCAATATTATGATCAATGGTTAGTAGGGTATTTTTTTCAAATGTTATGCTCATGTTCACATGCCCCTATAATCATGTCATATTTAACTGATCATTGATATCACCCATGTTTACCCTTACTAATCATCTGAGTTCACCTTTTATTATGTTTCCTTTCCCCAGGTTATAAATGAAGGTTTAAAGTAGGTTATGTAAAAGAAGAGTACTATGTGGGAATAGCTTTATGGGAGATGTTGAAGATATTTTATGAAATAAGAATATTGTGTATCTAGTATCCAAACACACTAAACCATTATGGCTATCGGGAATTTTTTGTGTATTTTATTTAATATTTATAAAAAAAATATGTGATATATATGTATGAATATCCTATTTCATTGTAAAAAAATCATGCCATGTAAATTAATACAAATATTCCTTTTACATTTTTGGTAAAATGTAAAAAGTACCTAAATTGGGAAAAAATAATGTTCCTTTCAAAACATTTTGTAAAAAGTTAATCATGGGTAAAAATGACTTTAAAATTATTTTATAATTTTAAAAACATTCATGAAATTATTTTCATAAAACACGGATGTTGAAGAAAAAGGATTTTCTACCGAAGAGAGAAATAAATTTTGTTTTCCATAAAAATATTCTATCAATATATTGGGTACTTAAATAGAAGAAAATGAAAGTAATAAATTTAATAGCCATAAAATAACAATAGGAGAATAAAATTTAATAGTTTCATGAGAGTTAAATCATTAACATTCATCACAAAAACTTAATCATAAAAAATCCCGGTAAACAAATAGATTGTAACATAAAACCCTTGCTCCTTTGGTAATCTTCATAAAAACCCTCTTGAAAGAGAGAACCTTTGATGGATTTGAAAATCCCCATAATTTTTATGAAAGCATCATAAAATACATTCATCGGAAGTATATACACTAAAAAAATATAACAAGTTATGAATATGACATAATTCACATGGAAATAAAAGTTAAATGAGAAGTAATTACCTCAAGATTGACTTACTTTAAAAGTGATCTAACCCCATGTATAATAAATTTAAATTTATTATACTTCAATACTTGAATCATGTGCATACTTATAAATTAATTTTCATTGAAAAATGTCTCTAAATTGATTTAATTATAAGTTAATATGGGGATGATTTGAAATACTCTCATACAATAAAATTTAAACAATTTCTGGTTATGTTTTCAATCTTTTCTCTTACTTTTAACCCTATGTTAATCCTTTTGACAATTTTCATGATATGAATTTTATTAATCTTTAGGGGTCAATAAATTGACCATAAAAAGGCAAGTGACCCATAAATGTACCATGGTATATATTTTCAACCATATCCCATTCACTTGGCTAATAATAGGATTTTAATTAATTTTAAATCATTTAATAAAATATTGGTTATTATAATAAACCATTAATGTTATTTTTAAAAATACATGATATATTATAATATAATATGTGTTTAAATCGTGTAAAATGGTCCCAAAATGATATGTATTAGAATATAAGTAATATATGGTATTAATTTAATCATCTAATCAAATTTTAATAGGTTTAAATATCATTTTAAACCTTATATTTTAGTTTAACCCCTTGGTTAACCAATTTTAATTATAACCATGGTAATGAATTGTTTAACATTAAAGGGTTATAATGTTACTTATAAGGTAAAAATTAGCTCATAAATGGAAAACTGATGAAATTTAAGACTATTTATTATCCTAATTTTCTTATTGTATGAGTTTTATCATTTTTAAATAATTTAATAAAATGTATTTAACATAAAATACTGTTAATGTCATTTTAAGAATTACTCATATAATTTGACATTAAAATAATATGATAGTAGTGTAATTAGAATATAAACCTTTTAAACATATCTAATATTTTATATTATTCTTTAAATTTTGTGGGAAACTTTAACTCACCCAAAAAAATATTAATTTTAGAGTTATTAAAATCATTTAATTGGATTTTCTACTGCATGTATAAGAACTCTGTCGGTGTTACATAATAATTTAAGGGAATTATTTCATCACTAAAAATTAAAACAAATACCATCATAAAATTAATTCATTCATATTTCAGATAACTATTTATAACAAAACAGGAGGTTTCTTTATCCCTTTCCAAAAATATTGTAAATATTAAAATCAAGAAAGTGACATTTGTTACTTTATATTTAATTAAATATTATAAAAGTTAAAATAAAAAAAATAAAAAAAATAATATATTTAAATTTTTAATGATTATAGACAAAATAGATACATAAAATGAAAAAAAAATGAAATTATTTTAATGAATTTTAAGCCTGATCACATTAGTTTTAACCCTAATTAACCCATTTTACCTTTACAGTGGTAAAAAATTACTATGTTTACTATTCATAATGAAGAAAAATAAAACAGACCTATTTACCCAATTTTAAACCTCTAATTCCAAATTTTTAATCCTTTTTTAAATATTAAATTTCTAGAATAGGTATAAATTAATTTTTTATAAAAACATAAAAAACAATGAAAAATTTTTTTTCAGAAAAATTCCTTTTATGTGTAAAAATGTTTTTAAACCAAATTAGAACATAAAATAGACTCAAATGAATATAATTGTATTATTAATAATATAATTGAGATAATTTTACTTTTAAACCAATTTAAAACAAAATCTAACTCTGTCAATGCTTGAGACAAAAATATAGTTTTCAATAGAAATTAGTATTTTTCACTATTCACTAGAAAATCAATCTTTTCACAAAAATCCTAGAAATTGAACATAAAATAATTTTTATTTTTTTTATTTGGAAAATAAAATTCTTTTAAAAAAATATAGTTTTTAAACTTTTCAAAAATTAATTATTACATTCTCTAAAAAAATACTATAAACCCCATGTTTAAAGAAAACATATTTTGAAGAATAAAATGAATTTACTAAAAAATTATTTCTTATTTCCTACGCATTTACTGATAAATTTTTAGTGATTTTAAAATTTATATATATTTCATAATTTGGTTACTTCTATTCAAACCTGTCAATTCAATGGCTATGTTATAACAGATATAAAATAATAATATTGCATGATACGTTAAAACTTGGTGTCATGTGTTGAATATACTATCAAACACAGTGCTATGTTAAAATATCCAGGTGTTACATGAATTTTTTTGTGTTTTAGAGTAAATAGTTTAAAGTAATTCTAACTTAGTATGGTAGTTTGGGTGAAATGATTCTTTTATGTTCTGTTACATAGAATTTTGGAGTGTTCCTTCCACTAACCTAGTTTATACATTACTATTCTTTTGGAGAATGAACTCTTGGTGGTTAAAGTTTGTGTGGAATTATTTAAATTTTTTATCATAGTAAATCTAATTTCTCAAAGAATCAATAATATATTAATAAATATCTTGGTTAACATTCTCACTTATATTTTTTAATTAGATTCATTGTATCAAAAGATGATGGAATTTGAAAATAGCATTATTTAGTCAGATAAATTCAATGGGATATATTTTTCCTTCTAAAATATGTAGTTAGAGGACTACCTCATACAAAAGGATATAGAAGTTTTGTTGAAGGGGGTCAAGCTAGAGCTAATATATAAAGAATAATGAAATAGGCTAGATCACACATTATTAGGTTTGGTGAGGATTTCACCATACTGAAATGTGGTTTTGAACATCCATAAGAAGAAAACTATAGTAAAACTGATGAGAGATCTGATTGATATGTATTAGAATCTAACTATTCTAAAAAAAAGTTATTAATGTGATGATTTTTTCAAAGTGGGGATATAAAAATGATGAATATGGAATATTATGGGATTGGTTTCAACTTGATTAGAAGTTATACAAAGTCTATGAAGTTTACTTTAAATAATGATGTCTGGGTTATACATCAATTTTTATCATTATCGAAGTCTTAGGATACTATGGTACCAATATTAAGTAATTCCAGTGGAAAGGGAGACTTTATATTCGAGTATTTTTGGGACTTTATTCTTAATGAAGAGATCTAGTAGAGGGAGATTCAAAAATCCTTCTGTAATGCATTGAATACAAAGGGAAGAGGTTATCACCTCATTAAATAATTCCTGTATGATCAAAATATAACTCAAGAGAGAGTAGTATAGGTAAATCTACCATACCTAGGCTAGTATATTGGTACTATGGAAAAATGGTTCATCTCAAGAATATTTTCATAAACACAAATTAAATTACAAAATATCAACTATTGAAGGTTTAAATTTCATATATTCATATAATGAGAGTTTTTCTAATCTACTCTTGAATGGAAACATTCTAGAGAAATCATGGATGATAGATTTTAGAGCATCATTCCACTCCACAAGTGATAAGGGATACATGAAAATTTATTTTTCAAGAATCTTTGGAAGAGTACATCTAGTGGAAAATAAATCTCTTGATATTGTTGGAAGGTATATGTGAGAGTATAGTTGAATAATGGAAGTTTCCTTATGTTAAAAAAATTATTCATATTTGTCTTCATAAGAACATGATTTTAGCTGGATGGTTGGATAAAGGTGGATATGAAACAACCATTGTAAATATATTGAGGAAAATTACTTCAAGTTCCATGGTCAAATCTAGATGTGTAAATAAGGGCCTAATTTTTCATATTAGAAGGTTATTGGAAGCTAAACTTGATGTAACTTCAACCTTTAAAAGTTCATATATGTGTAATTTTTTTCTTTGAAACCTCATTCACAAAGGTATGAATGTTATAGTGGAAAACATATAGAATATGGATTATTTATAATTTACGAGTTTAAAGAGTTCTATACTTGTAAATTCATGGAAGTTGAACTATAATTTTATTGTAACAACACAAAAATGTTGGATGCTTAAACTTATATAAACATATGTCTAGGTACCTACCCTAGTAAAATCTCATGCAGGATCACAATATTTTGGGGTAGTTATTATGGACTCTTTGAAGAAAGTATGGGTTTAATTATTAAGTGGTATTTGGTATTCACTACTTTTACACAAAATTTCTTTGTCATTCCTAGTTAAATTTTCATGTTCCATGAACTTTCTATCAAGGTTCACTTAATTGTTCCATTGTATCTATTAAATTTGGTGATGCAGGATAGCCATATGTACCAATGGGATATCCATCCTAGATACACCAAGATGTTTTATGATGTGTGTTATTGGTTATGGTGGTTGGTAAGGAGATGAGGTCTAACCGACTTTGTGTCTTGATGTTATGATTGTCAATATATTAAAGTCAATTTTCAAAATCCATCAGCACCTACTACATCCACTTCCCAATCCTACCTAAAAGTGGGATGAGGTCACCATGGATTTTATAATTAGTTTTCCTCATAAACCTTAGGGAAGGAATGCATTTTGGGTGGTTATTGGTTTTCTGACCAAATACTCTCATTTCAATATGATAAAGGATTTCACTAAAGTGGGAGAATTTGGAAGGTTGTACATCCCAGAATTCATAAGGCTGCATGGTGTTCCAACTACTATCATTTCAGAAAAGGAACCTAATTTTACCTCTCAGTTATGGTAAGTCTTTTAAAAGGAAATGGGTACATAAGCCAAGCTTATTACGGTATACCATCCTCAAATGAATGGTTGGACAGAATAGATAACTCATATTCTAGAATATATGCTATGTTTATGCATGTTAGAATTTATAGGCTCATGGGATAACCATATTGGGTTGGATGAATATTATTACATTAAGAGTTACCAATCCTTGGTCAGGATGTATCTATTTAAATAGATTTATGGTTTTCTATATAGGTCCCATTTTTTATGGAAGTAGGTAAGGATTCCTTTCATGGACTGAGCCTCATCTAGGAGATGACAAACAAGGTTTAAATAATATGATAGTATTTTTTGATTGATCATAGTTCTTATAAGTACTATATTGATCATCAGCATCAATATTTGGAATTTACGATATATGACCAGGAAATTCTAATATTTTCTTTACATTTGGGTCATCACCGTATTTGTAAGAACGGGAATATTGCGCCAAGGTACATCGAGACCTTTGAAATAACTTAGAGAATCAGTATGGTCATGAACTATTTGGAATTGGCTTCCCAATTAATTTTTATTAATGACATGTTCTTTATCTCTCAATTAAAGAAGTAACATTCAAACCCATATTATATGATGAATTTGGAACTATTTGAGCTGGAACTCAATTTTTTAGGGAATGCTAAATCGGGGAAATTTGTATATTCCCAGGTAAAATTCATTCGAGGAAAATCAATTCCATTAGTTTGGGTTCTTTGGTGGAATTAAATGATGAGAATGAGATGTGGGAATGTAATTATTTGGTGGAGGATCATTACCCTCATTTATTCTCTGAGAAGTCAACAGTTTGACTTTCTGATGGAAAAACGTTTTCATGGTGGTGAGAATTGTCACACCTGTTGTGTTCTTTTGAGGTATTTTCACTTTTATTTTTGGTATTGAAAGTGTTTTATAGATTTCATGGTCTTTTTTCAATAAAAATATCTATTTTTTGGAATATATAAGGGAGCACGTGGTGGGCGCATGGTTAGGGGAAACAGTGCACCAACCCCAGTGAAAACCATGTGGTCTAAATAATGGCACTATCCTGGCCATGTACCCCTATAGGTAAATTTTACGGCTTCCCCCATACTCTTATACATATGTATCACATGGTAAACACATGGTCTATAAGACTGTGTGGCCCAATTGTTTGGCCTGATAGATCCTTCAAAATTTTGAATTTCTAACTTTTCCTCACATCACTTTAAACCCTCTAACCCTCTCATTTCACCCCATTAGGCCCTCTACAGTCCTAGGAATTACTCTCCCTCTCCTCAAGTCTTATTGGGATCCATTTTTGGGTATATTTGATCTTGTTTCTTTATGATTATTCCAAGTAAGTCTCTCCAATATTATCATCTTCCCTTCTCTTGATCTCTTCTCTCTTCTTTCTTGAGTCCTCTCTTCTTTAGTGGTGAGGTTGACCTAAAATGGGTTCAATATTTTTCCTTTAGGTTGAATATAAATGGTTTTTGTTTTTTATTTCTCTCTAAGGATATTTTATTGATTTAGCTTATGGTTTCTGAATGTCATTGGTTGATTTCAAGTGAAAGGAAGGTGGTTCTATGCTATTCCTTTATTTCATGTTTTAAATATGAATTCCTTTGTTTCTAAAAGAGTATAAAAATTGTGTGTGTGGATGAAAATGGGGATTTCAAATGTTTTTATGAGTTTATAAGGAATATAATTGATTTACCCCCTTTTTCTAAGTTTCTTATTTCATATGAAAGTTGACATAAATAAACTTGTGATGCATAGAGGGATTTTATATGAAGTAAAAAATGGGATAAAGTATTTGGGAACCCTGGGTATATAGGACGGTTGTTAAGGAATAGCACACTATTTGTGTTGGTAGGGCTTTGATCTAGGATCCCCGATAGGATTTCACTATAAAACTAACTAAACAACATGATGATTTTATGTGGAAAACTAGAACATTGAATTTGAACTCTCTAGTGGATCATGCATGAGAAGATATTTTATGGTTTGATCACCAATAATACGAGGATACTAAGTGTAACACCCCAGGTAAATAAAGAATATGACATTTTCATATTTATCCATATTTGTGAATAAAATCTTAATATGACTTTAAAGGGGACGCTATGCTCGATGGCGTACCCAACACGCAACAACGAGTTTCTTGGGAATCTTACGTTGCACTCTAATAATAAAATAATATTATTTTAAATGGTAGTTAACATGTAGCCGTTGTATTGGCGGGAATGGATAGAAATAACTAAAATATGATTATATATGTTTTTAAATGTTTTTACATTTATCCAATAAAAGATAAAGGCTTAAAATACGGAAAGAATTCAATTTTAGGCGTATATGCCCTAGTTTTCACTAAAGGTTCACTTATCGCCTTTTGATGGCGAACCGTCATTAAATATATTTTTGTTCACTCTTATACATTCTATTAGACCAAATAAAACTCTTCTTAAGAATTGGTACATCAAAATTTACTTTGTGTACATTTTTGGTATCTTTCCGATAAAGTTCATTTTTTTTAATGAATAGTGTAAAATGTTGTATTTTAATTCAAAACCTCTTTTTAATCTAATTTATTTATATGATTAGATTATATTTTGAATTGGTTTTAAAGTTAAATTAGAATATATTTTACCATTAAATCCAATAGTGGTCATTGGAATTAATTTCACTTTGAAATCAGACTTAAACTAGTGTCAATCTTTTGATACTTGTTGTTTCATAAAAACACGCTATTTGCTTTGACAGCGGGAATTAATTATTAAATTAATTAATGTGACTTATATGTTTTGAATTTTGTAAAATAGACTTCATTTTTGAATTCGGAATATCAAATATAGCTTAGGGTGAATTTTTGGGATTTTTCTGAAAAACTTCAATTTTTGATGAATAGTGAAACCACTAAGTGGTACTTATAAAAACTGATTTTTCCGTTTAAATGAAATTTTTCTATCTTTGTGTTATGAATTTCAAAAATCCGACATACATGGTTGTCATTAAGAATTAAAATGTGGTTCAATGGGATAAAAATAATTTTTTGGTGAATAGTAACTTATTAAGTTTTTAATCGCGATTAGAGGTAAATAGTGTAGTTTATGGTAAAAATAATGTTTTAATAATATGAAGTGAACTTGACACATGTCCTAACCTCATTGGATGTATCATGGCCGACCAAGAAAACCCATGGGTCAACTTGGGGACCCCATGAAGCCACTTTGTTTGGAAAATGACATTAATATCTTTTTATTTAAAGTTAAAGTAAAAATGAGACAAACATGAAATGTTTTACTAAAACAATTTTTACATGGGGTTATACAAATCATATTTTTGACTATAAATATTCATTGGAAATATAAAAAGATTTTCTACATCATAGTAGTTTTTTTATAATTGTTTAGACATTAAATAAATTAAATTATTTATGACATCATGATGATGCAGCGATGACCTCATTATTTAACGATTTAAATAAAATGGAATGATAATGTAATATCTAAGACCTACACATGTCCAAAACCTATTGGATGAGTGGATTTCAAACCCTTATCACCTTATCCTTGAAACACATCAATGTGGGACCTCTAAAATCCGAATACCATTTTAAAATAAAGTAACTTATCTTTACTTTCCAAGAGTGCCCCTCCTCTCCTCTTATAAAAGGCCCCCACCTCTACCTCCTTACCCACACTCCCAAAGAATTTGGCTCAGCCAAACCCTTCCCATTTTGTCTCTTCACTTCTCAATCTTACTCCTTGAAGCCTCACTTTGGGCATAAGTCTTCCCAAGGAAGCCTTTGAGCTCAAACCAAAGGGAGTTGCCCGATTTTAAGGTAATGTCTTCACTTGAGTCCTTTTGTTTTATTTTGCTTCTCCAACCCCCTAAACTCTTTTTATTATTTTATTTTGTAACAAATACAGTATCATAAATATACTAGGATATTGTTATAAGAAGTATTCGAGCTACACTTTCAAACACCTACATCTAATGGTTAAAGAACATATTGTTTCTCTGGATGGCGAATTTCGGCCTCCCGAAACGATGATTGTTCAACATTCTTTTAACACCTTCAAAGGTGTCCATTAAGATGAAACTATACTTATATATGATATATAATATGTTTATGTTTTACTTAATCTTCTATATTTATCATTTATGCCATACCTTTATGGTTTCCATTATGGGTAAACGCGATATCTTCATTTAAGGAAGTGCGGACTATCGCCCCCTCAAAGTGATGTGATTCGTTAATGCCATATGTGGGACGTATAAAGGATGGATTTAAAGTTATTATATATTATGTTATACTGGAATTATAATATAACTTTATATCATTATTATTTTATTTCCATTAAAGTATGAGATAGAAATGAAAGTAGCGTTCATGCGTACGTACGGCTTACCGTCTCCATGAACGGTGCATTTCATTTCTTATCCCCACGTGTAATGTATTATAATGAGTACATATATATAATGGATATATATGATGTATGTTACATCTAAATTATTAATATAATTCTGGAATTAAAATATACATACCTCTCATATAGTTTTAATTCCATTAATATGACATAGAAATGAAAGTAGCGTACGTACGGATTACCGTCTCCATGAACGGTGAATTTCATTTCTTTCCTCTAAATGATTATGTGATATTATAAATACATGTATATTCTGGATATATATGATATATATGATATCCAAATCAGGAATGTCATTCTGGATATAATGAACCTTTGACCACACGAACAACATGTAATTGTAAGAAGTCCACTTTCGACTTAAGAACCAAATATCAACAAAACAAACATTATTAACTTAATGATTACATAATGTTTATAACATGGAAATAAGTGATATAAAAGGAATAATAATCTTTAAAAAGGGTTTTAATCAAGTATAAATTAACTCAAGTTTATTATTCAGGATGTTAAAGAACGATCGAGTCAAGTCGGACCCGAGGTAAGGGATCCTACTCCACTCTTTCTTTTTAAGTACACTCTTTTATGTCATTCCTTTTAAAGCTCATCTTTCTTGTTATTGGGATGTTACTTTATATTAATCTTACTTTAATTCTTATGTTCATGTGATGAGAGACCCTATTCTCTCTCATCAATCCATTTTGGAAGTTTTATGTGGCGTCGTTAGGCTGCCGAGTTTTCGTAAGGGATTTTTCATCTCACTTTTATTCCCGTGAGATTTATGCTAAATTTGCCACAATTTACTTTGAGTGGTGTATGTACTGCCCATTAATCTACTCTTTGTGTAATATACTTTCCTTTATGAGTATTTACATCAATGATTTATTGTCCTTATTTCATGAGGTGTATGTTTTGAAAGATACCCAAGTCGGTAAGGGAACCTTTCACCCTCCTCTTTTTTAAAAGACTTCTTTTGTTGGGTATTTTAATTTACATATTGTTATATTGGGATATGTTCTCATATATCCTTATTGATGTAAAATTTATTTCCAAGTGATGAGATATACTTTTTATCTCTCATCAACTCATTTTGATGTGACGTCGTTAGGCTGTCAAGGGAACTTATTAACCCAATTTTGATTTCTTTGGGTTCAACATGTAGTAATTGAATATGTCATCCTTTGAATATGTGTGAATGACCTTTGATTATTTTACACTTAATATCCACTTATATTTGGTGTATTCTTTTGTCACACATAATTATGTAATTGATTTATTCTTAAACCAAGGATATCGTCTTTGTATGGGACTTCGTCTCAATCTCCTTTCATTGAGGCATATTCTGTTTTATACACACCTTCTTTTATACGGTGTATAAACCCCTTTGACTTTTACATTTATTCAAAAGGAATCTTTTTTATACGAAGTGTTTATTAAACGAAAAAAGGGAATGTTTTTGTCGTACGTATGCGGCGACAATGACTTCTCCGCCGTCATGACCATTATTTGAGTTTCGGCTTTCTCTACAAGCCATACCTTCTTTTTAAAAGAAAAATAAATACCATGTTTTACTTTTATTTTATTTTGGTATTGAAAATGGTTTTCATATTGAATTTATATCAATGTTTTATATTGATATCTTTTTATTGAAAGGTGTAAATGTTATGTTTCCTTTATGCATGTTTTATGTGATAATATTATATTATGGTTCTTGGTCATTGTTATGAAGACGGGTGTTTCTGTGATAAACTAAGGGCGGGTGAGCCCGATATAGCTCTCCAATGCATTGGGTAATGAGAAGGAGTGAAACGTTAAGGTTTCTCCGAAGATATTTAGGGAATATACTGTGATGGGTATTCCAAACGTAACCAAGAGGGTTACTCCCTACGTAAGAATGTTATGAATGCCTCAAGTTACCTTTTATGTCTTATGATTTTGATGATTTATTCATGATTTGATGAGGTATGTTAAAGTGCCTATGTTTTATGGGTAAAGTATGATTTCATTCTTATGTATATATGAACTCATGTTTCCTTTCCATATTTTTATAACCCTTACTGAGCTTTTTATGCTCATCCCAAGTTTTTGAAATGCTTTTCACAGGTCAAGGAAAAGGTACATGATATGATGATAGTGTCAAGGGAGTGTCAAGAAAGAATCTGTGTTTTATTTTAAATATGTTTTTGTTGATGGGAAGAATGAATACTGTCTTTTATGTAACCACTTTGTTTAAATGTGGAATGTAATGAAAGTTTCATGATATAATTCTCTAAAACTCTAAACCTGGAAAGACCCTCAATGTGTAATCTTGTAATAACTCATGATTAAGTAAGGATTAAGGCTGGGGCCTTATAGTTGGTATCAGAGGTCGGTTTAGATAACTTTAGAGGTTAGGGTATTCTTTAAGCATAATTGACATTACCATAATGGTTGGGATTTCAGAAAGAGTCCTAGTTTTAGATAAAGTGAATGAGTAAGTGTATCTTAGTGTTTACCTTCCTCATTAGTACATGATGGTTTTGTTGATATACTCACACTAACATTTCTGTTTTTAGTGAATGGATGGATCTAGCAGGCACCAAAGAGACAACAGGTTTGAAGGAAACTGTGGAGGTTCTATGATTAAGATACTAGATAAAATTGGGATTCAATGAGGAAACTCGTGGTTGTTCTAAACCAACTATCAAAGAGTCATGATCAACCACTTGAACCTTGGTATGATCTTTAATGCATCATGTACGAGATTACCAATCCATGTGGAAGTTCAGGTAATAATTATAAAGGTAACCATTAGAGTTTATATGATCCTTACTTTTGAGGTAATTATGGGTTATTATATGATATGCTGGAAAATGAAAGGCATGAGGTAAACTTGAGGTTAAAATTTGTTATGATCATTTTTGATGATTTTATCTCTTTTTGGGGAATGATTTAAGAATTATATAGTTTTGGAAAAAGGATAACACGCAGACCGTGTGACAACCCGTCGCGTCGGACAAAGCTGCGGGAATCGAACCCACAACCAAAGTGCGACTGGTATTTATCACCTACCACTGGACTACGTGAAGTCTCTGGTTATTTTGACCCATTCTTTTTAGTTAGATTATTTTATGAATTAAGAGTAAGTTGATTTTGGGTTATTTATGAAATTGATTAACCTATCATGGAGGATATGTGATTAGGTTAATTACTTTTCAATACGAGACTTTAGGAGCAACTGATATTGTTTGGAAATAAATGTTACGATTTAACTTAGAAAACTATGTGACTAAATCCTTCAAATATTTGGGTTTCAATCTTATATTGGTTTAATTTGAATAATTTTATGGACAAATTGTTTATCGGATGGTCCTCGTTGAACATTGGGTTTTGTTGGACAAATTTTGAGATTAAGAATAGATTTTCTTTTTATAAAGGTTTATCCTTTTTGGGATTATCTAACCTTGTAGTAACCTTTCTAGTTTTGTTTTTGGTTAAAGCCTAAATACATGGGATGTATATAGTTCTCTTTTGTGGATTATGTGATTCTCTAGTAGTTGATTATAGTACTCTCAATGCGAACAAGTCTCCCTAAATACTCGTCTTTTGGAAAAAATATGAGTTCGATTAAGGAATCTAGTAAAAGTTGAAATTCAACATGATAAGTGATTATGTTTCCTTATGAATAAATTCCTCAATAAAAATTAACTTAAAACAAAAATGTTGTCTATTAACTTTTCCTACTGGGGAATCGAATACCGTTTAACCCATCACAAGTTTTTGATTTTCTTGTGGTTAAATTTCTCCTAAACATGTTTTCTATCACTCTCCATCAGAACATGACCCTTTGTTTTCTCCTCCATATCCATATTTTTCTACATGGAATCCTAGTATGGGTTAACTCGGGTGACCTTTGTACTTATCTTTCTTTATTTTAAAGTGATTGTTTTACCGACTCTTGTTCCGATGTGGGACGTTCGAGGATGTTTCCAAGCTCAATTTTAAAAATTGCGAGGACGCAATTCCCAAAAGGGGGGAAGGATGTAACACCCCAGGTAAATAAAGAATATGACATTTTCATATTTATCCATATTTGTGAATAAAATATTAATATGACTTTAAATGGGACGCTATGCTTGATGGCGTACCCAACACGCAACAATGAGTTTCTTGGGAATCTTACGTTGCACTCTAATAATAAAATAATATTATTTTAAATGGTAGTTAACATGTAGTCGTTGTATTGGTGGGAATGGATAGAAATAACTAAAATATGATTATATATGGTTTTAAATGTTTTTACATTTATCCAATGAAATATAAAGTCTTAAAATACGGAAAGAATTCAATTTTAGGCGTATATGCCCTAGTTTTCACTAAAGGTTCACTTATCGCATTTTGATGGAGAACCGTCATTAAATATAGTTTTGTTCACTCTTATACATTCTATTGGACCAAATAAAACTCTTCTTAAGAATTGGGACATCAAAATTTACTTTGTGTAAATTTTTGGTATCTTTCCGATAAAGTTCATTTTTTTAATGAATAGTGTAAAATGTTGTATTTTAATTCAAAACCTCTTTTTAATCTAATTTATTTATATGATTAGATTATATTTTGAATTGGTTTTAAAGTGAAATTAGAATATATTTTTACCATTAAATCCAATAGTGGTCGTTGGAATTAATTTCACTTTGAAATCAGACTTAAACTAGTGTCAATCTTTTGATATTTGTTGTTTCATAAAAACACGCTATTTGCTTTGACAGCGGGAATTAATTATTAAATTAATTAATGTGAATTATATGTTTTTAATTTTGTAAAATAGACTTCATTTTTGAATTCTGAATATCAAATATAGCTTAGGGTGAATTTTTGGGATTTTTCTGAAAAACTTCAATTTTTGATGAATAGTGAAACCACTAAGTGGTACTTATAAAAACTGATTTTTCTGTTTAAATGAAATTTTGCTATCTTTGTGTTATGAATTTCAAAAATCCGACATACATGGTTGTCATTAAGAAGTAAAATGTGGTTCAATGGGATAAAAATACTTTTTTGGTGAATAGTAACTTATTAAGTTTTTAATCGCGATTAGAGGTAATTAGTGTAGTTTAAGGTAAAAATAATGTTTTAATAATATGAAGTGAACTCTACACATGTACTAACCACATTGTATGTGTCATGGCCGACCAAGACAACCCATGGGTCAACTTGGGGACCCCATGAAGCCACTTTGTTCGGAAAATGACATTAATATCTTTTTATTTAAAGTTAAAGTAAAAATGAGACAAACATGAAATGTTTTACTAAAACAATTTTTACATGGGGTTATACAAATCATATTTTTGACTATAAATATTAATTGGAAAGATAAAACGATTTCCAACATCATAGTATTTTTTTTATAATTTTTTAGACATTAAATAAATTAAATTATTTATGACATCATGATGATGCAGCGATGACCTCATTATTTAACGATTTAAATAAAATGGAAAGATAATGTAATATCTAAGACCTACACATGTCCAAAACCTATTTTATGAGTGGATTTCGAACCCTTATCACCTTATCCTCGAAACACATCAATGTGGGACCTCTTAAATCCGAATACCATTTTAAAATAAAGTAACTTATCTTTACTTTCCAAGAGTGCCCCTCCTCTCCTCTTATAAAAGGCCCCCACCTCTACCTCCTTACCCACACTCCCAAAGCCTTTGGCTCGGCCAAAACCTGCCCATTTTGTCTCTGCACTTCTCTATCTTACTCCTTTAAGCCTCACTTTGGGCATAAGTCTTCCCAAGGAAGCCTTTAAGCTCAAACCAAAGGGAGTTTCCCGATTTTAAGGTAATGTCTTCACTTGAGTCCTTTTGTTTTATATTGCTTCTCCAACCCCCTAAACTCTTTTTATTCTTTTCTTTTGTAACAAATACAGTATCATAAATATAATAGGATGTTTTTATAAGAATCATTCGAGCTACACTTTCACACACCTACATCTAATGGTTAAAGAACATATTGTTTCCGTGGATGGCAAATTTCGGCCTCCTGAAACGATGATTGTTAAACATTCTTTAAACACATTAAAAGGTGGCCATTAAGATGACACTATACTTATATATGATATATAATATGTTTATGTTTTACTTAATCTTCTGTATTTTTCATTTATGGCATAACTTTATGGTTCCATTATGGGTAAACGCGATATCTTCATTTAAGGAAGTGCGGACTATCGCCCCCTCAAAGTGATGTGATTCGTTAATGCCATATGTGGGACGTATAAAGGATGGATTTAAAGTTATTATATATTATGTTATACTGGAATTATAATATAACTTTATATCATTATTATTTTATTTCCATTAAAGTATGAGATAGAAATGAAAGTAGCGTTCATGCGTACGTACGGCTTACCGTCTCCATGAACGGTGCATTTCATTTCTTATCCCCACGTGTAATGTATTATAATGAGTACATATATATAATGGATATATATGATGTATGTTACATATAAATTATTAATATAATTCTGGAATTAAAATATACATACCTCTCATATAGTTTTAATTCCATTAATATGACATAGAAATGAAAGTAGCGTTCATGCGTACGTACGGATTACCGTCTCCATGAACGGTGCATTTCATTTCTTTCCTCTAAATGATTATGTGATATTATAAATACATGTATATGCTGGATATATATGATATATATGATATCCAAATCAGGAATGTCATTCTGGATATAAAGAACCTTTGACCACACGAACAACATGTAATTGTAAGAAGTCCACTTTCGACTTAAGAACCAAATATCGAAAAAACAAACATTATTAACTTAATGATTACATAATGTTTATAACATGGAAATAAGTGATATAAAAGGAATAATAATATTTAAAAAAGTTTTTAATCAAGTATAAATTAACACAAGTTTATTATTCAGGACGTTAAAGAACGATCGAGTCAAGTCGGACCCGAGGTAAGGGATCCTACTCCACTCTTTCTTTTTAAGTACACTCTTTTATGTCATTCCTTTTAAATCTCATATTTCTTGTTATTGGGATGTTATTTTATATTAATATTACTGTAATTCTTATGTTCATGTGATGAGAGACCCTATTCTCTATCATCAACCCATTTTGGATGTTTTATATGTCGTCGTTAGGCTGCCGAGTTTTCGTAAGGGATTTTTCATCTCACTTTTATTCCCCTGAGATTTATGCTACATTTGCCACAATTTCCTTTGAGAGGTGTATGTACTTCCCATTATTCTACTCTTTGTGTAATATACTTTCGTTTATAAGTATTTACATCAATGATTTATTTTCCTTATTTCATGAGGTGTATGTTTTGAAAGATACCCAAGTCGGTAAGGGAACCTTTCACCCTCCTCTTTTTTAAAAGACTTCTTTTGTTGGGTCTTTTAATTTACATGTTGTTATGTTGGGATATGTTATCATATATCCTTATTGATGTAAAATTTATGTCCAAGTGATGAGATACACTTTTTATCTCTCATCAACTCATTTTGATGTGACGTCGTTAGGCTGTCAAAGAAACTTCTTAACCCAATTTCGATTTCTTTGGGTTCAACATGTAGTAATTGAATATGTCATCCTTTGAATATGTGTGAATGACCATTGATTATTTTACACTTAATATCCACTTATATTTGGTGTATTCGTTTGTCACACATAATTATGTAATTGATTTATTCTTAAACCAAGGATACCGTCTTTGTATGGGACTTCGTCTCAATCTCCTTTCATTGAGGCATATTCTGTTTTATACACAACCTTATTTTATATGGTGTATAAACCCCTTTGAATTTTACATTTATTCAAAAGGAATCTTTTTTATACGAAGTGTTTATTAAACGACAAAAGGGAATGTTTTTGTCGTACGTATGCGACGACAATTACTTCTCCGTCGTCGTGACCATTATTTGAGTTTCGGCTTTCTCTACAAGCCATACCTTCTTTTTAAAAGAAAAATAAATACCATGTTTTACTTTTCTTTTATTTTGGTATTGAAAATGGTTTTCATAATGAATTTATATCAATGTGTTATATTGATATCTTGTTATTGAAAGGTGGAAATGTTATGTTTCCTTTATGCGTGTTTTATGTGATAATATTATGTTATGGTTCTTGGGCATTGTTATGAAGACGGGTGGTTCCGTGATAAACTAAGGCGGGTGAGCCCGATATAGCTCTCCAATGCATTGGGTAACGTGAAGGAGTGAAACGTTAAGGTTTCTCCGAAGAGATTTAGGGAATATACTGTGATGGGTATTCCAAACGTAACCAAGAGGGTTACTCCCTACGTAAGAATGTTATGAATGCCTCAAGTTACCTTTTATGTCTTATGATTTCGATGATTTATTCATGATTTGATGAGGTATGTTAAAGTGCCTATGTTTTATGGGTAAATTATGATTTCATTCTTATGTATATATGAACTCATGTTTCCTTTCCATATTTTTATAACCCTTACTGAGCTTTTTATGCTCATCCCATGTTTTTGAAATGTTTTTCACAGGTCAAGGAAAAGGTACATGATATGATGATAGTGTCAAGGGAGTGTCAAGAAAGAATCCGTGTTTTATTTTAAATATGTTTCCGTTGATGGGAAGAATGAATATTGTCTTTTATGTAACCACTTTGTTTAAATGTGGAATGTAATGCAAGTTTCATGATCTAATTCTCTAAAACTCTAAACCTGAAAAGATCCTCAATGTGTAATCTTGTAATAACTCAAGATTAAGTAAGGATTAAGGCTGGGGCCTTATACTAAGACCCTATTGACCTAGCTGCTTGGGGATTTCCCATAGTTCATAAACTATGTTTATACTTGTGTTTTTAGCTATCCTTTCATTGTTTAATTTTCTTTTTAAAATAAAATTAGTTTTCAATGTGAACATTTTAAATTTATTTCTTTATAGACATGCAAGTTAATTTATATCTTAATGTAATTACATGGAATATCTTGGTGGTATCCTACTAAGAAAGTGAGATCACCCCCTATATACACCCTCAAGTATATATAGACCTTGTTATATATTATTCGGGTAATGGAATGGTATTCCATAGAGGTGGTGGTGGTTTTTATTGTTAGCAGATTATTTGGAAGGTGTTTATGGATGTGGCATGGTGGGTGTTGAACCAAATTTCACAAGGAGGTTTTCATTACCCAATTGATTCTCTCCCTATTTTTGGTTTCTTTTTCCTCCAGTTGTAAATGTAATATGTCTAGATTATGACCCATAATTTTGTTCCTTTTATTTATTTGTTATGAATTATTGTTTGTTGTGTTTAAGTTATTTTTATATTGATTATTTTTGAGGTTCTTATTTTCATCTTCTTGGGTGAAACCATTCCCAAAGGATTTTCCCAATGCCTTGGCACTTATCTTAGGGGTATCGGGAATGCCCTTTAGTCCATCTAACATGTTGGGTCGGTTGTCGGGTTGGATGGAGTCTTGAATCAGTTAATGACACAAGTTGAGTATACTATAATTTCACAAATTATAGAGGAATGTTTAGAGATTAGAACATAAGGTTTGAAAGATAAACTCGTTCAATATATACTTGAAATCTCAATAACTAGTAATTTTTGGTCTATATCTTTTAATGATGAAAGTATAAAGGTTTTAGTTCCAAAGAGATTAGTTTTGTAGACATAGTTGTGAAGGTCAAAAAGAGTCAGATGGATAGTACATAGATATGGATATGACTTCAAATTCATACTTTTAATGGATAGTGGAGATCCAAAAATCATGGAATAATTGGATAGACTCAGAGATTATAATGAGTGGGAGCTTCCAATGGAATATAATTTGGATTCTCTTTATGAAAATAATACTTAGGAGCTAACAGATATACCACTAAGAAATAAGTAACTTCACAATATGTGTATTTTTTGTTAAAAGATGAATCTAATGGAAGTATAAGTTATATTTAAAGGCATATAGTCAAAGTTTTGTAGTAAAATGAGGAAATAAAAATATCTCAAATATTCTTTCCGTCATTAAAACATACTACCATTAAAACTATGCTCAGTTTGGTTCTTTATATATGATTACATCTGAAAAAATGGATAGAAATATGTCCTTTATTCATGGGTATTTATAGGAAGAGATATATATGGATAAACTTGTTGGTTTTATGGATTATCAGAATCAACACTTGGGGTGAAAACTCAAGATAAGTCTATATAGTTTGAAATATGCACCAAGGAAATGGAACAAAAAGTTCAACTATTTCATAGAGGATAATGGTTTCATTAGAATTAAATTAGATCATTTTTTATTATAAGTGGTATAGTAATATGTACTTCATAATTTTAGTATTCCACATAGATTACATGCTTCTAGTGTGTACATTAATTTAATGAATTTTAGAGCTAGAAATGAAATTTTCTAAAAAGTTTTAAATGAAATGTCTTGCTGAAGTAAAAAAGTTCTTAAGCATGAGTATTAAGAATAATTTTAATACTGTAAGTTTTCTTCTCTCACAAAAAGTATATATACGAAATATCAATGAAAAAAATCAATGAATGGATGTAAATCTATTCCAAATCCCCCTATCAGACACTTTAGACTTTCAAAGAAACAAGCACTTTGAATAGAAGATGAGTAAAAGAACATGGAGAGAGTATTATATGAATTAGAAGTATCAAGTCTCATGTATGACATGGTGTGAAGTTATAAATACATTGATCATGTAGCAGGAGTGGTTGGAAAGTATATGGAAAATCTAGGCAAATATCCTTGAGAATCCATGAAGTTGATTATCTAATACCTCAAATTAATGAAAGATGTGAATATTTCTTTTAGAGAAGATGATCTATTTCTAGTGTATGTTTATATATACTTTGGGGGTGACTTTCAATCATGGAAAAGAACAACTATATACTTTTTTATAGTTGTTATAATTATAAACAGTTGGATTTCTAGGTTGCAAAGGTTTATTTCACTCTTCATAATAGAATCATAGTATGTGGTGGTAATTGAAGAAATCAAGTGAATATTATGGTTGAGGCATTTAATTAACTAGTAAGTGGTAAGGATATTTAATTTTTTTATTATGATAGTTTAAATTGTAAAAAAATTAGATAATGATCCAGTGTTCCATTCAAGGACGAATCATATGAACCTTAAGTACTATTTTATCTGTAAGATTCTTGAATATGGAGAGTTAGTGCTGTGAAATATTACTAGAAAACAAAATCCAATATATATGTTGACAAATTTTTTAGTTTATAAGATACTGAGGTAGCATCATGCATTATTTATAATGGGGTTAATATAGGAAGTGGAAAATTATTACATAAAGAATAATTTCATATTTTATGGGGTCAAACAACTAGATGATTCTATGAGAATAATTAAATTAGTCTTCAAGTATGATATTGTTGGGATCTTGAAGACTCTTCCAGTGGTGGTTTCATTTTACCAAAAGGACAAACTCTGATAGATCCTTTTTCCTTTTAATATCATTAGCATTAGGCCTAGTTTTTAGAAATAGTGTTATAAAAAGTTTAGAATTTCTAATGGATTCTCAACATGGTGGCTAGTTCATCATAAATCTAATGGGATAGTTCACCTGAAGTCAAGAAAATTAGATCATTATATGTAGGGTTATGAATAAATTTTCATCACTCTCAACAAGAAGTTTTTAGTAAATAAGTGAGGAATGGGATTCAATATTTTTCTACCAATGATAGAAGATAAAGTTGAGGAAATATATAGGGAATATGCAATCATTTTTGGCAATGGATATACCCCCACAAATATAGAAGGTCGATACAATTGTTTAGCATATTGGGAACCTCTATGAAATGGAGTGGTACCAATTATTAAGTGGAATTTTATTAGTGGGATTTAGTGATCTACATGGATAATAGGTCACTAGTCCTTTTAAACATTGTACTTCTAATGAAATGAAAATTTTTCATGATTATAAAATTGATGTAGGATTAAATTATGAACCACATAAAACATTTGTTTTCTTTAAAATCTTTCATTTCCATTCCTAATTTACATATTAATGTTTGTTTGAGTTGGATTAAACAGGATAATGTAAGTAGAACTTGGTGCGGTTATTTAGGTGAATCTATTCTACCATGTTTTGGTACACTGATATTTAGAGAGTTCCTTTTATTGACTTTATTTAAAGACTGTTGGTATTTCAAAAATCAAACTTCTGTTCGTTGATGTTTTTGTGGGATTATCAAAAATACTCTCTAAGGAGCTAATAAAATACTTTAAGGGACACCTAAACACACTAAATCATAAACCCACCCCACCCCCAATTAATTCTAAGAAATCATTAACCCTAATTTAGTGAAACATTATTAGATAAAGAAAAGAAGATAAAATGAAAAAAATAGGGAGAGGAAGATACTACGATGATATTACCTTGATGAATTGGACTCAGATCTTGAATAAATCCATGTATATTATAAGGATAAGTATAGGAATGATAGGGAATCATGGATGGAATAGAGAGGGTCGAATGAGGGAAGAAAACCCCCCAAAATAATTTATCTTGGGTTGGAATAAATCCATATTTTCATAAAAAGTGAAAGATAAGAAGTCATGTTCCATGGAGAGTCCCTATGAAAGGTTGTGAATATGACCACCTAATAATTACATAACATAAAGAAAATATTTCATTAAAATACATTCCCATGATCTTTTAGGTTTTGAGTTTTATAGAATTAGGACAAAACATTAACTAACAAAACCCTTTTCTTTTCCAAATAATTGTAAGTTTTTTACACTATATATGAAACTACTAAATTGATAAAAAGACTTCAATATCTCCCACAATTTATCTAAACAATATATTCATCTAGACGCATCATATGTATCAACTCTCTATATAACCCGGGGATATTAAAATATAAGAAATGGGTGATCTCAGATGCTCAATAAGGGTAAACATAAGTGATAAAAATCATTATTCATAAATGATTATAAGATGTGTATATGGGTATAATTTTGGTACAAAATATGTTATACCCAATAAATCATAGATCATAAATCATGTCATACGACATATCATATCCTTAAATTGTGGAATACTTTATAAAATATGCATAAACATGGAATGTAAAATGCCCTAAAAAAGAAAAGTAGCCTAAAAATGTGACAAAATCAAAATCATAGAAAACCTTATAATAAAACTCATTATTCTAACTAATTTCGGAATAAACTCATTATTTCCATGCATTAAAATGTGAGAAAACTCATTATCCACATACCTTTATAAACAAAATCAATATATCCAAGCCTTAATATCTCATGAGATATCAAAATTAACTGATGCATTAGAGTTAGATATTGGACCTCACATGTAATCATCCATACATATGACTTCCACATGAAATAAATAATTAATGAAATCATATAGACCCCATAAAAATAAAATGGGTTTTATATCCTTTTTAAATGGAATAATTTAAGGAAAATATTCATAATTCCATAAATAATAATAACATGATATACCCATGGAAAAAAGGTTATCCAAAGATATTTAGTGTCTTTATAAGTAAATAACCTTCAATATAAATAATATAGAATAAGGTATTTAAACCATATATTTAAAGGGTATATAGTTAAGTAAATAATTTCCCTAATCAATCGACATATGGAATCTATGTGAACACTCTTCAATTAATTAAAGTAAATATAGAGTTTTCACTGAGGAAAGGCATTGAACTAAAAATCATAAACATTCAATGACTATGTGAGATAAAGGTAGTAATGGATTTACATGAGTTTAATCCTCCAAAATAGTATAATAGAATCTAGAGGGTAATTCTTGAAGGTATATTTCCAAAGAAATAAATTTTTTTGATATTAATAGTAAAATTAAGGTGAAACCAAAAAAGTATTTTTAGAAAAAAAAATTAACATTTTCATAAAGTAATAAGTTATCGGTAACTTTGAAAAGATTTTTTTTTTTTTTGAAAAGGAGATGTGAAAATAATTAAAAACATTTACCTATAAAAAAATCTTCAATAATGGATCCCTGAAAATACATAAATGTTATTTCAATAAAATTATGAGTGGAAGATAAAATAAATGATCATGGAAGGAAACCCATTTAAAATATATTTATTGAGACCCGCATCATTAAAAAGGGAAAATAAATATTCATTTTAAAAAGATAAAAATATAAATTTTAATTTCATAGGAAATAAAATATAATTGGGTATTAAAATATAAATGAGAACATTGGAAGAATATAAATAAAGACGGGGATGGGAAACCATCATTAAAGAGGATAATAATTATTCTCAATAATGATATGATTTTTGACAAAGACATTTTTCCAAGGTAAAATATTTGATTAAATGATCATTTTCCACCATATAAGAATAGAAAGTATGAATAAATAAAATCCTATGGTGTAATAAACCAATATTTTAAGATATAAGTTAAGGAATAAGTATTATAACTCAACGGACGGAGTTGATTTAACAAAATCCATTAGAACTTTGACAACTTTTAAATTGAAATAAATTTCAATAGAGACCATGATATGTCTCTTAAAACACCCTATATTAAATTAATATGATAAAATAAATTCATTGTTCATTATTCATAAAATATTAAATATTTCATGGTGCACAATAAGAAATATTTCTCACAAAATAAAATTTAAGAAAAATAACCCCTTGCCTTAATTTCTAAATTCCACTAAAGTACTTGAATATATTATATAAAAATAATAAGTATCTTAATAAAATATTTAGGAACCTTATTTATATCTATAACCATTTATAAAATTAATTTATAGTTATTCTATACATGTATATTAGTTAGTTATTAACCATTTTCTATATTGGGTGTCAACAATCTTGATTGTTTTGAACTAGTTTGGTAATAGCGGTGTAGTTATTTGTTCTACACTCAAGGTGAATAATTACAAGATAATATAAGTTAATATAAATTATTATTTATAATTTTATATAATGTTACAATTTCATTCTATGGTATTTTTCATTATGATCCTTAAAGATGAAATTAACAATGATCTTGTTTCAAGGATTTTTAACAAACGGGTGTTGGTGTCTTAATTAATGAGTTAAATGTTGATATTGCCATTAAAAACTAAAATAAAATAATTATTTAATTATTTATATCATATATTATTAGTAATTAATTTATATTATTCATTAATGATATTATTGTATATTGTTGTTTAAGTAGGTGGTTTGATCGACCGAAACATGAACATGTTATAATTAATGGATAAGTATGGTTATGAAAGTTGTTTATTTTATATTAATATAATTATTATAGAATATTAATTATATTATTAATATTTTTTATGTTTTTAATTATATATTAAGATATTTAAAAAATAATAAAGAAACTAGATGAAAAATGTGATACGTTACTTCATGAAGGCGGTAGTCTGTACAAATGCCCAAATGGTGTTTTTATTCTCCTTAATGGATGATATTGAGTGAAATTAGATTATTAGTTATCTCTTAATAATAATATTTTTAGGTTTTATGTCATATTTATTCATTAATTACATCCTTATAACTGGATAAAAAGGGAATTTTTGTAAAATGGATGATGGTGCTTTGTGGAGGCGGTAGTCAGAACAAATGCACGAATTACATTTTACTTTTTCTTAATGGAAAATGGGAAAGTTGATTAATGATTTTTACATAAAAATAATAAAAATAAGTATAAAAAAATAATTATGTAATTATATAGTAATTATAAAATTATATTTTTAAGGGTAAGATATAAAGGAAAAGTAATTAACGAAATATTAGTACTCACATTGAGTTCTTATGATTTCCCTTGGAGGACTCCATAGAAATTTAGACTTATCCCATAATATTCTATAAATAATCTTGTGTAAGTGAAATATGATTATAGGGGAAGGTAAATTGGAAATATTTCAAGAGTAAACTAAAATTTAAAGTGGTCTTGAATGGTTGGTGAGAGTCCCCTTTTATAGTGGTGAGAATGAAAGTTTTGTAAATATTTCAACTTAATATAAAGAGAGCACATGATACACATCTAAAAAAGATTATAAAATGGAAAATACTAGAACTAAGATACTTTTTGTTGTATCAAAATGTATAAAACTCAACTATAAACATGTTTTTAACATGTTAGTCATTTTACTCCTTTGGTTAACCTTGTTTACCCTTTTGGATTTTACTGTAGTAACTAGTTGTTGCCTAAGTAATTCATTTTTTATGATTAAAAATTAAATTGAAATTATTAAATAATTTGAACATACTTATTACAAATATTAAATCCATTTTCTAAGATAAAATTTCTATGTGTAATAGGAAATAATTTTAACATTATTTCATATAACGTGTAAAACCAAATTTTTTAAAAAAATTGTATTTTTAAGCTTACAATTTATGTGTAGGATAAAGTTATCCGGGAATTTGATTTTAATAATATATATTAGTTTATTTTAAAACACATAAAATTTATGTGTATTTAAAATAAATCCAAAACTATATTTTACCAAAATAATGTTTAATTAAAATAAATGACTAAAAAGAATTTCTTTTATTGGAAAATTTTACTTAAGGTCATAAAATGTTTAACATAAGTTTTTTAAAATCATAATTGTTTTAAAAAAATTATATTTTTAATCCATAGATACATATTTTATTATTAAAAATATTTTATAATTTTTGAAGTTATGTCAACTTCTCTATAGATTCATAAATGGTTAGTAAACACTGTATTTTTCATTATTCACAAAAAATCAATTATTTAAAAAAATTCAAAAAATTATTACTAAGATTATTTATTTATTATAGATTTATAAATTTTATTATTTCTATGTAATACAAATTCTAAAATTTATAAATTTATTTTTCAAAGGAAAATACAAAATATAAAAAATTTACTTTTATTAAAAAATGTCTTTTTTGAAAATTAACTGTCCATGATATTATTCCTTACCAATTTATGATTTAAAAAATTTTAATATATTGGTAAATATATTTTAATATCATATATAATCATAATAATCATTTTAAAGTGGTCTACTTAATTTATCAACACTTTAAACAGTTATTTGAGAGAGAACAATCCTTTTTTATATTAAATAATTTTAATTATTTGTCCTCTAAACGTAATAAATTTTAATTGATTACTATAATTTTATTTAATAGTGGTTTTATTAATCTTATAATTTCAAAATAATGTCCATATAATATGTCACAATTCATTTTAGTTTATTTTTTCATATAGAATAGGCCATTAACATAATATTTATTTAAGTAAAATACCTAGTAAATTTTTAAGTAGCTGCATTCTCCCCCTTAAATAAATTGTATCCTCACAATTTTAATTATACCTAAATAATATAATATTTATTGAAGTCCATAATATAACATGACATCATATTTAATTTCTAATGAGGTTTCATCCTCACTATTATTTTTATGACTAGTGAACTCATTTTTCCCTCATAATAGGAAAATAACTAATGTTGATTTTTTTATTTGACCATTTTTTCTAAATACCCCAATATAATGGGAGTAAAGGTATTTTATATTCAGCCTTAATAGGTGGTTTTGGGTTGGTATTTCGATTTTATTTTCCTATCATGTTAACTATATTAGCCTCTATGTCAAGAGAGATAATCCATGGCTAATATCTCATCAAATTTAAATAGTGGAATGACAATAGGATTTTATAGAAATCACATTCCTAAAAACATATTTTAGAGAGGAGACATATACTTGGGATAAAATATTCATACCATTAGTAATTTTTATTAATAATTCAGAATCTAGTCATTGGGATGATGATTTTACGTTTTTAGTATCCATTATAGGTATATAAGATTAGGTTGAATAAGATATGAATACAACACTCACAGTTCTTAAGTGGTTGATTGGTGTTCCTTATTGCATATCATTTTTGTAACCCACTTCCATAATTGTGGTTTCATAGGATTTCCATTTTCTTGGAAGATTTTGGTACCTATCATCCTTATTAGCCGATGGATTAGGATATTTACTTTATGTCCATGTACCTCATATTTAAGGAATTGAACTATTAGTGATACTACTAGAAAAAATCTATCAGTGTCTACTAATCTATTCACTTTTCCTTAATAATTAGTCTCTATATGCCATACTTTTTTCTTACATAAAACATCTCTCAGTTATTTTTTAATATTACCCATATTGAATCTTACCAAATTTATTTCATAAAGAAAATTGAATCTTCTTTGCTTCGTCATATTAATCACATGAACTTCCATGATACTCAATCCTCTTATTCTTTTTTTTTTTTGAAATAAATTAAGTTTGTATTGTTAATCATAATTAGTGATATCTGATTAGGCATAACCAAAATATTTCTCACTCCATCTCTTATCCCATAATGTTTTTCTTTAGTAAAATCTCTTCATAGTCCATAAAATCCATAATTAACATGATTCTTTCAAGATTCATCCATTACTAAAGCTAAATAGTGTTAACATGAGTGATAAACACTATAATATAGTTATTTTATAATATTTACATGAAAAATTCAAATTCAAAATGTCATGCTATTTGAAATTAGTACATTATTTTTCAGTTCAACGTAAATCACTCTCTTATTAATATAGGTTTTTGTAGTTTGGGTCCTCTCATATTCCTTAACCAAATTCCTTAAAAAATTAAAATCATTCATAATGGTTTGTAAATAGAGTGTGATTAACCAAAGAATATCCCCCAGGAGTGTCTCTCAATTTGTACAGTCTTTGGCCCACTCATCATTCACTAAAGTGAAGATTGAATTGATACTCATCCATCCTTTTTATGTGTGATTAAATAGGGTTCATATGTGTCATAGCCACATCCACTTTACATTATCTAAAAGGGATGTGATTTCTAGGATATCCACAAAATCTCTACTTTACAAAAACTTCAGGATATTATCCTATAAAATAATTATCCTTTATACTTACCCTTAGGGTTTCACTCAAGTCCTATTATCCCAACCCTAAATATTTAATATTACCTCAACCAATTGAGATGAACACTTTGGGATATACTCACAACTTAGAGGGGTGAATCAGTGTTGGTAACTTTTCCACCAATTATAACTTTTATGTTTTTACCTCTTAGATTTTTAAGATCTTTATTATTTTATTCTCTTTTCTTTATTGTAAGAAGTTATATAAAATCATTAAAAGATAACATACAATTTTTTTACAAGGTTTACTACCTAATAAGAGTATCTAGTCCTTTTCATGTTTGGTGATAACCAGTTCATGGATTATCAACTATAATTAGTCTTAAAGTTATTTTAGTCTGGTTAAAAAATAATAGTTATCTAGTGTGGGTCTATATAATTTAGAATGGGGAATGAAACAATTATTCATCCCTATAATGGTGATGACCTAGTCCAACTTGCAAAACCTTAATGGTTCTTAATACTTCCTATTAAGACATACTTCACCTTATTTTTTAACATAATTTGTAACATCAATAATGTATTTCACCAAATAAGACTTTTTTTCGATGTCATGGTGCTACTTTGTTCATCCACTATCTTCTTCACTTGTTACTTGTATAGTAACAGGAAGGAAACTATTATGATTCTTTACAGCAGAAAATAGAAATTTGTAATAATTCTTCTTTTGAGTTCAGTCACAATAATATGAATATGTTGTGGATAGATAATCTGAGAATTCTTCTTTGACACAAATGATAATCATAGCTCTACTTGTTGTCTATTATAACCTTTATTCTTCTTTACAATACACTAAATGTCTATACTGTATAAAATCTAAAACCTCCTTTGTGATTATTGAATCAATGAAAGATCAACTCATGATCATCACACTTACTTCTTCTACTTTTTTTCTTTAACAAAAAACATGAGATATTAAATTGTAGTTTCATATTATAAATATCTTCAATACACAATATAAACAATGATAATTGTATCAGTGCTCTATACTACTTGGTGAAGCAAATATTTGAGTAAATGATTCATAATATTCTTTCAATATTACTTTATGACATTTCACTATTTAATTCACCTTCACATTCATTTTTTATATCATGTAAATAAAAAAATTAATATTGTAAGAATATATTAATTTATTATCCTTATTCTTTTATATTCTCACCCAATGTATTTCATTTTTTTAATATTTATTTCAATGTGTTTTACACATTTTCATTTTCATGAGACTGTATCATTTATTCTTCTCATTTGGGAAATCATGCACAATTATCTATGTCTATCTGATTCTCTTCACATGAAATAGGAATATGCACACCAGATACTGTAGGTTATATTATTTTTCTTTAACCCCTTCATGAAGACAGATGACTCTTGAATCCTTATTGATCATATTTTCTTATTCTCACAATAAAAAAACATTTTTTGAATCTCTTATTTATGTGTCTTAGGACCCCAGAATTAATATATTAACAATATTGATATATTTTAATCTATGCACGAGCATATTTTTAGTGTTTCTTGTTTTCCCATTACTCAGGACCTTGGATGGAAAATATGATACCAAAGTTGATTTTGAAACACAGGGTTTACCCTAGGCATGACCTGTTGTTGGTCATTCCCAAATGTCCAGTTGAGTCAGTCATTGGCGATGGGTTCAATTAAAATAAATAATTAAGTTTAATTATTTTATTTTAAATTACCTAACCCTATTCCCTCTATAAATTTTCCATTATGATTCTTATCTAGGGTTATTATCATACCCCTAGGAGGATTTTAGAGGAAGATTAAGTGTTCTTAATTGGTGGATCACCTTAGGGATGATGGGAGATTAGATCAAGGTGGATCAAGAGGTAGTGATCACAGTGGGTCTTCTTGATTTCTAGAGAATGTTTTCTTCACCAATGATTGTTCATTTTCAAGGTAGAACTCATCATTTTTATTTTTCACACCTTTTATTAAAATATTGAGCATGGATTTATAATTATATTCTTTTGATCTGTGAAATTTTTTCTTCGTATGAGCCCTGTAATTCTATTAGTTATATTAAACTAATTATTTTCCTTTGTTTCATTTGTTATCACCATGGATACCTTGACTTTTTTATCATTTTCCAAGATTCTTGTAAAATGATAGATTCACCATGTTTATGTGTTTCCTCCTCCGTTATTCGCATTCTTTATCATTGTCCCATAGGGTTTCGATTCGACATTCCAGGGGAGGTTTCGATCATGATCAAACATATAGATTCATTGTAGTTTAAAAAATACTAAATAGATTGGAAAATTTTGGATGGATCAGAGAGAGTTTTTATTTCTGTAGAGTCCTCTATGGATTCAGGATCTAGAGCGGCAATGGGAATGACATGATATAATTGTGATGAGATTTGTGAGGGTTCAAGTGGATGGAATCTATTCACCAGTGGCAAATCAAGCATGGAAGGTTCTAGATCCACACTCCCCAACAAGTTTTCAAGTGTAATTAGTAGTAGAGGCTATGTGGAAATGATGCATGAATACTTCCCTGGGTATTCATGAAAAACTCAACTACACAACGTGTTGTCTAGGAACACATGTTGTGTAGTCCCCTAGTTGTGGCGGCTAGGGTTTTAGGGATGATAAGGGTCACAATTCATGTGGCTAATACAACATGTCATGTGATCGAACTAAGTTAATAAATCCTTGTTCTAGATACACACGCCTAGGGACCCATGTGTAATGGAATGTTTTATATTCTAGGAGTACACGATCGTGACCAGATACGTGGTAATGGCCCAAAGTACATAAGAACAGCTAGAATCACACATCTAGGTCCCAGGTGGATGAGACGCATCATGTAGTACCCTTACATTATATGAAGTACTATATTCCTTTACAAGCTGTGTGTAGTTAAGGGAACTTCTAGGAGGCTAGTTGTGGTCACATTCCATATGACCCCTATTTCACATTGTGTACTTTTCATGGGAACTTATACCTCTCATATAACCTTGTTTGAGACTTTTATCATGGCATATAAGTATCCTATCCTGAGTTTTTTTCACATTGAATGTGATGGTGGACTTCTTTATACAATACGAGATAAGATTTGATGTGTTTCATGCATGAAGCTTCTTTAGGAGATTCTTGATGATGAAAATGATCGGGGTAGGATCATTTAAGAGATACTAGGATTGGAAATCCCCTGTTGCACCCAGGTACAGGTCCCCCATATTACTCTGTATCTATTGATTGGAACCCCTAATGCATTAGGGCATGGGTACTCTATTTACTAATTCGTTCCTCCCTAATGGGACAGGGTAAAATTCCTATACCTACTTAGTGTAACCCCTTTATCATATTAAGGTGTGGGTCCTCTATTGACTGAGTGATAATCCCTACTAGACCAGAGTCTAGGTCCTATATCTATTTATCTATCTATATATATATATATATCTACTAATTTATTCCACCTATCATGCTAGGGTGTGGGTCCTCTATTCCTGGAGTGGTACCCCTCTATCACACCAGGGTGTGGGTCATTGATCTATTGACTGGAACACCCTTATCATACTAAGGCATGAGTCCACTATTAGAGATTTTTCCCCATCAATATATGGAGTAGTGGTCAGGTGTGGTTTCTCCACATTTCTTTCATGGATAGACACACAAGATGCTGGGAATCGGTTTTGGACCTTTGGATTTTCAGGAAGAATCATTGTCATGGGATAAGATGTGTAGATGGAGATTCATTTTCTCTCTCATATGGGTTTCTTTTTGGTTATATATATATGATTTGTTTTTTTTTCATTATTTTTATTTTTTTATCTAACCATTCATGTTTTATGTATTATTTATAATATGGAAAATTATTCAGTGACATCAGTGGAGTATAGTGATACCTGGTTCATTGAATGCGTATGGTTGTTTGACATGGAGATCAGGAGTCAGAATCCCTCAATTTTCCTTTATTCTAGTTATTGTAAGGTTGGGACTTCATTTTGGGTTGGTTATGTTTTTTCCCTTTATTATTTGGCTAAATTTATCATACTATGATTTATTTCTTAGATTTTATTTCATATATGGTTTTACTCTAGATTTTATATTCTTTATATTATTTATCCTCACTTTCTCATGGAGACTGTTGGGTTGGTGTGTATATGTACATTATAAAAACACCACCCATTATATTTCTATCTTCATGGAGATTTTTGAAATCCCTTATCCTATTTGAGGTATTCTTGGTGTTGTGACATCTCAGCTTCCCACCAACAAAGTGAGTCCAAGTGGGTTGGGTAATTACATAGTGGTGTCATATAGTTCATTCCTTGGGATGGTGTTCGGATTTTTTCTCTTGTGGTGAATTGTTTGGGACTTATGGAAATGGTGTTGAAGTTTCTTGAGTCTGTATTTCAGGCATGGGAACCTAGTGTGGTGCAGTATTCAACATATCCATTCACCAGGACTCTCACTACCTCATTTTTTACTTAGAAAACAGAGACATTGGTTATAGGGAAAAATAGTTCATGCATCATTTTGGATTGTGTCCCTTAATTGTACTTCTTGAGTCATATTTCCATATATATATATATATTATCATGTAATCATTGTATTTTTTGATCACTTTCAAGGTTCCTATGCAAATACATCCATCTAGGTTACAAATTCCATATCGTGACACAGATCTGATGAGTGACAAGGCCTCGATTATAGGGACATCTCACTAGGTTTTTTCTTTATGTGGGTAGGGAGTAGTTCTAAAACCTATAGATTATTTGGTAATACCAGAAGTTTAGGAGAATGATTCTCATAGGCTTAGTGTTCTCCAAGAGTTACAAGGTCATAGACCACTAAGGTTTAGTTGTGAGATAGATCCCTTGGAATTAGAGGATTGGCTTGATTTGGTGATCTGAGTCTTCAGGATCATGCAAACCCAAACTGATCAGATGGCTAAACTGGTAGCTAATATTTTCCATGAAGAAACAAGGTGTTATTGGAGTCTATTCATAAATTATCATGAAGAGATGATTCTCCCAAGGATCTACTTCAAGTAGTTGTTTCATGAGGATTATTACCCCTCATAATTGCACTATGTTCAGATCCAGGAGCTTCTTGAGCTGTAATAAGGTTTTATGACAGCAGATAAGTATGTCAAGAGGTTTATTGACCTTATTTGATACTCCCTCAACATGGTCCAAGATTTTTACTTCTAGGATAGAAGGTTTGAATAGGGTATCCACATAGTAATATATGCCAGTTTAGTCCCCTTATAAATTTCTACCTATGTTAGAGTGCTAGAGAAGGATGTGGTGATGGGTAGATTCCCATTAGAGGGATTCCATGAAGTTGGAGCTAGAAGTGGGATTCATGGGGAGGAGTTTTTTCAGCATCTAGAAGGCACCAATCTATAGGGTCTCAACATAGGAGACCTCTTCATGGACAGACTCAGTCACATGGTCATGTAGCGTATGGTTCTCATATAGGTTCTAGTTATCCCAAATAGGGACGATTATATTCTTATGATGGGTGAGGTCACATAGATAACTAGTACCTAGCTTGTCGAGCTGAGAAGGTCATATTGGTAGCAGATGGACAACCACAACAGAGATAGCATCGTGATCAGGTATCTCCCAGGTGGAGATAGGATGGCCCCTAGGGAGGCAATGCGAGCAGAGAAGTAATTGTAAATCCAAAGGGAGGATTTATTTGTGGGGGATGATGCTAGGAGTTACTCCCCCACCACCACCACCAGGTGGCCCATTCTATGCTCAAGGAACTATTAGTCGAGGCCATAGGCAGTTTCTAGTTATGAAGTTCTATGACCCTAATCTATATAGGATCCATATGATTCAGAAGCATGGTATTTGGGAGGGCCCAACTTTTATTTTTCTGTAATCGATGAACAATCTAGAATCAATACGACGATGAACTCCAGTATCCACTGATTAAAATCAAAGTTTTAGAAAAATATAATAAAGACTCCATATTCAAGAAAGATGACCTTTCCCATCGTGTTTATAATTAATTTATTAATTTATAAAGAAATTAAATACATGGTTCTTTGGTGCTTTCTTCAATGATGATCATTGATCGTATGAAATGACACTTCCAGATTGTCTTCATTTCTATCACAATGATCCAAAGTAGAATCCCTCCAATGGTGATCCACATGTCCTCCAACGGTCTCTCAACAATGCCACTTGTTCTCCGAGTGCAAGCATGGTGAAGTGAATGTCTTACGTCAATCATTCTTGATTGATCATTCTTTGTTCTTGAAGAACTTCTCTCGTTCTTGAGAGGGGGAGATGAGAGGAGTCACGATATAAAATGTTTGGCTCAACAATTCTCAATTCATCGGTGTTTGTCACAATAGACGTACCTGCATATTTATCGACATGGGGTTTCATTTACAATATTTAATTGTGATACAGCAATTAAAGGAAATTATAACTATTAGAGAAAACTCATGCCGTATAATAACAATAATAGAACCATTATTTGTGGTGTGCCAACTTGTGTAAAATGGAACCATAAATGAAATCCAGTTCCAAATAATGATAAAATTATTATTATTATTATTACTTGTGCCAACTAGATAAATATTATTTACTGATTTGTAAATAATTAATTTATCAATAGATGTAGTCTTGGTCTGTTTGAACTCCACTTCGATTTCTTGAACACCCAAATAAAATATTTTATTCTCTTATATAAATATTTTTATTTACAAACTAGTAAATAAATATTTATTAAATGTTCAATAATATAAATAAATATATTTTATTCCCAATTCGGTGAATAAATATTTTTTTAATTTATGCAATCATTTTAACATTAATAAAATTATTCCTTTATCTTGAGAATAATATTTATTCAATCAATTAAATTCAAATAAAATTTAATCAAGACCACAAGAAACACTTAGTGTGTGACCCTCTATGATTCTTTCTCATTGGAATTAGATGAGCTTGCCTAAAGTCCCAGAATACTATCGAGAAATGGGTCAAGACACACAATAGAAATAAATTAAAGTTTCAATGATAAAATCCACATATGAATTCTCACTGTGTACTATAGTTCCTTTGTCACAATATCGCATCATGTAGGTTTCATGATAGTGTAACCAACCTATATGCTTGATTCTTCATTATTTGACTACATAAAATAAACTCATCGTTACACCATGGATATGGAATTTAGGGTAATGGTTCTATTTCATTCAAAGGACCGATATATAAACTTCCATAAATGTAAGGGACAAATCCTTCCTCGAATTATCCATTAATAACATGTCATTCCTGATGCACCCAACATACCCTACTTCCCTCCAACATATGGCATGACAGTTTTCATCAGTAAATCAATGTGAGAAATTCATCACATGTATTAATTATAATCTTAAATTCTAAGGAACATTACACACACTTGTAGATAGGAATATCTGATGACACCAAAACATATGGAATTCCTTCTGGCGGGTCTGTTCTCATAATCTCATGTCTTGAATATTACCAAGTGTGAACTTCATGAGAAGAAGTCTCATCTGATTATGAGTACTCACACCTTACAATATGTATGTTATGTGTCCCATCATAGTGTGGAATCCAACCGCAGAACTATATTTAAAAATATTTTCATATAAATTCAAGGTTCTCATCATAGTGGGGAACTGCTATGACCTTATCAATGCGAAAAATACTCTATGACATAATTACATTATAGTCATACAGAACAATGAACAATATGTAATTAAATATTCATGTAATAAACATACAAACAGTTGGTTCTGGGAATCTAACTATAAAAAACTCCCACTTGGACTAGATCCAACTATCTACGACTTTCAATCCACTAGACCTCACATGATGATCATGTTTCTGCTGAGTGAAGGCTTTATTCAAGGGGTTCTCCAGGTTGTCTTCTGTGGAAATGTTTCTCACTACAACTTCACCTCTCTTAGAAAAATCCCTCACGATAGGGTACTTCTAAATTATGTGCTTCAACCACTGATGTAACCTTGGCTCTTTTGCGAGATCCACCGCTGCGGTATTATCATAATAGAGTTTGATGGGATCTTTACTACTAGGAACCAAATCAAACTCTTATAAGAAGTTGTGAATCCAAAATTATTCTTTAACTACCTAATAATTCGTATTATACTTGAAATATATTATAGAATTTGTTACTACACCTTTCTTTTAGCTATTCCAACTCACAACACCTCTATTCAAAGTGAGAATGTGTCCAATTTCAGACTTCATGTCATATTTATCAGTCTGGAAACTAGCATCTGCATATCCCCTAATGACTAGTTCCTCATCTCCTCTATAAACCAGGAACATATCTCTAGATTGACTTAGATACTTAAGGATATTCTTGGTTGAAATCCAATGGTGGTCACCTTGATCATATTGATATCTTCCTATCACACTCAATTAATAGGTGACATCTAGCCTAGTACATAGCATAGCATACATGACTGCATCAATCGCTGATGTGTATGGAATCGGATTTCTGCTTGTGCTCGACTTTTGCGGTGACCATCAGTGTCATGGTCTATCCAAAGAGCTACTCTGACCTCTAATCCATCCACTCCCTCCTGTTGGACCTGGAGTGGTGGGTTAGAAGGGGATTTGGGATGTGGGTTTTGGCGGATGATGGGGTTCAATTTTCCGATGGTGAAACATTGGTTCTTCTTCTTACTGATGGTAATTTACAGAGATTTAAACAAGTGATGATAGTGTTATTAGGCGGTTTCTTTTCCAGAAATCAGTCTGGTTTTAGCATTTCTATAACAATGACCACGTTGTGTCTTTTGGTGAGGAGATTATGTGGTTCGGCGTGATGGATGGTGTTTTGGTGGTTTGATTTGCTGGTGGGACTCTTCCAGTGTGGTGATGATGATGAGGTGAAAGGATAGGATGTTTGATGTGTTTGGTGTGCGACTCGAGGCAGGCGTGTGACTTTTGATTCATGGGAACCGAAATCAGTGATGATTTCTTTTGAAATTTGTATTTTTAATTTTATTTTTGTGGATTATGGAACTACTGAAATGTAAGGTTTCTTGCTTACCCTTAAAGAAGATTTTTGAAAATGGGAAAAACGATTTGGAGGTATGGAATCCTTGCCATTCTCTTTCTTTCCTCATGCTTCTGAAGAAAAATTATATTGGAAAGATTAATGCCATTTCATTCTGACATTAATCCCCTATTAGATTGTTCCATACTGAATCTCTTCAGTATATTTTCAATGTATGTACTTTGATTTAGGCCCAGTAATCTCTTGGATTTTCCAAAATAGATATTGATCCCATGAATATATGATGTCCTTCCCAAGTCCTTCATGATAAAGAATTTATTCAACTATGCCTAAACAGACTGTAATACTAGTATTTTGTTTTCAATAAGTAATATTTTGTCAACATATACTATTTGGAAAATGACTGCACTCCCACTAAACTGTTTGTAGACACAAGGCTCACATTCATTCTTTATAAAACCAAATTTCATTATTGATTCATCAAAACAAATTTTCCATGATCTGGATTCTTTCTTTAATCCATAAATGGATTTTTGTAGCTTACATGTCTTATTGGAATCATTTTGAGTCACAAACCTTTCAAGTTGTGTCATATATACATCTTCTTCAAGGTTCCCATTAAGGAAGGTTATTTTGACATCTATTTTACAAATCTCTTAGTCATGGTAAGTGGTAATGGTAAGTATAATTCTAATGGATTTCAGCATTGTAATTATTGAAAAGGTTTCATCATGGTCTATTCCATAATGCTGGTTAAACCCTTTTGCAACCAGTCATTCCATATAGGTACTAACTTGTCCTTCCATATCCAGTTTCTTCTTGAATACACATTTTCAACCAAAGTGATTTACATCTACTGTATGATCTACCAAAATATAGACTTGGTTTGGGTATGTGGAATCCATTTCAGAATTCATGGCTTCTTTCCACTTGGCAATGTTTGTTCCACTTACTGCTTCCTTGTAGGTTATCGGCTCATTGTTATAAACAAATAATGAGTCACCATCCTCAATAACTAGAAAATTGTACTGTTCCAGTTCTCTAACCTATCTTGTACTCCTACAGAGTACTTGTATCTCTCGAATAAATCTTTCTTCCATGGGGATTTGTGGAATCTTCTCCTATACCAACTCTTGTGTACCTTGATCCTCGACTTCATCAAAGTATATCTCACTCCCACTATCTCTTTTGGATGTGTTCTCCCTCTCAAGTAATATGGTGTGTCTTTCCACTATAAATGTTTTTCCTGAGGGGGCGTATAGGTAATATCCCCTTGTTTCCTTAGGGTATCCTATAAAGGTACACTTTGTGCCTCAGGGTGCAAGTTTGTTACCTAAAGAGGCCTTAAAACTCTTTTCTTCCCCACACATGTAAATTCAATAACATGGCTTTTCTTCAACTCCAAATCTCATAAAGAATACCATTTATCGATTTAGTTGGTACTTGGTTAAGTATGTGTGTTGTTTTTTGTAACTCATATCCCCAAAAGGATAATGGAAGAATTTCATTACTCATTATTTATCTCACTATGTCCAATAAGGTGTGGTTCCTTCTTTTGCTTACACTATTCCACTGGGGCATGTAAGGAGGAGTGAGTTGGGATAGGATCCCAAACTCCTATAAGTAATCAATGAAGTCTTCATTAATATATTATCCACCTCTTTCTGTGCAGTGTTTTTTAATCTTCTTACCAAGTTAGTTCTTAACTTTATTCTTGTATTCCTTGAACTTATCAAAAGAATACAACTTATAACTCATTAATTAGATATATCCATATATACTAAAATCATTAGTAAAAGTTATGAAGTATGAGTACCCACCCCTTGCTTCAAATGGAAATGTTATACACACATTGGTATGAACCAATTCATGAAGCTCTTTGGCCCTTTTACATTTCCCACTAAATGGGGATTTGCTCATTTTTCCTTGTAAACATGTGTGACATACACCAAGTGGTTTTAGTTCAGAAGAATCTAAATATCCATCTTTATTTAACATTTTCAAGCATTTCTCATTTTTATGACCTAGATGGTGATGTCAAATTTGGGTGGGGTATGAATCATGTGAAGTAGATTTGTTATCAAATTTCATTACTTAGTGTGTGTAATCCAACATGTAAATTCCATTATATAAATGTGCCTTACCAAAAAAAATTATATCTTTATAAAGGAATCAACATTAATTTCTGAACTTGAAAATAAATCCATTTGTATCTAGTCTAGATATATAAATAATGTTTTTGGTTACAGAAGGAACATAATAAAAACCTTTTAATACCAAGATCATCCCAATTGGAAACATGAGGTGGAATTCCCCAACAACTACTGTGGAAAGTCTAACACTATTGGTTACTCATAGATCTACCTCCCCTTGGTCAATTTTCTTGAATCTAATTGGTTCCTGTATTTGCATACATATGTGAGCACCATAGGCTATATCTAAAACCCAATTTTTAGAAAAAGAAAAATTGCACTCAATAAAAAATACACCAGAGTCTTCCTATTGTTTCTTTAGCTGGGTGCAGTTTTTCTTCCAGTGGATCTTCTTGCCACATGAAAAACAAATAGCTTCACCTTCCCTTCCCTCCCCTTTGATCTTCCTTTCTTAGAAGGGTGTGAAGAATATTTGGGCTTAAATCTATTTTCCATCCCTTTCCTCTTATTCACCATAAGGACAGAAGTCTTTTCATGCTTCATGTATTTTTTCACTTGGAAAAGTAAGATAAAAAGATCTGGTAGAGACTTTTCATTTTTGTTCAAATTGAAATTCAAAAAAAAACTGGAGAAGCTATTAGGGTTTGATTTGAGAATGAGATTGGTACCCAATTCTTTGGGGATTTTAAACCCTAGAACATCTAGGCACTCAATGCATATAATGATCTTGACTACATGAGGCCCAGATGGGGAACTATCTATAATCTTACTCTAAAATAGTGCCTTGGAGATCTCAAACCATTCTTGTCTTTCTCTATCCTCGTAAAGGCCACAGAGGTGCTCAAGCATGCTATAGGCATCCATGTTTTCGTGAGACTTCATGAGTTCACTAGACATTGATGATAACATCAAACATTAAACATCGACTGTGCCATTCATATGTTTATCATAGTCCAGGAACTCTTCATCACTCACCTCTTTCTTAGGAAGATCAGGTAATGAGGACTCCAACATGAAAGATTTCCATTCATAGTGTAGAATGACTTGAAGGCATCTAAACCATTTCGGAAAGTTACTTCCAGTGAGGATTTTGTCTTTATCCATTATTGATCATGGGGATAGTGTGGTTGACAAGCTTGTCATTTTTATTCTACAATTAAAAGAGTATATAATTAGTTCTTTCTTGATTAAATTTTATGAAAAATAATTAATTAATTTTATTATGTCTCTCACTATTTTATCAAGTCCCAATATTCATCACCATTGAACTCATAATGTCTATTTGTTAGGACATTCTAGTGGAAAGGATCAAATTACCCTTCGCATAACCCCAATAATGGTTGGTCAAGATATTTGAAGGTATTTCGGTAGGCAGGTCTTTGCAACCATGGGCCTATAGCTCCTTGACCATTGAGTGGACTCCCTAATCCTGAAATCCTGACTTGGATTTCCTAAACACTTGCCTCTAAATTTACACCAAGTCTAGCAAGGGATACTCCTCTTGATGTAAAATAGTTAATTCAACCCAAAACATTCATAAGATCTTCCTATATAAAAGTGAGTATCCCAATAAGGGTTATTCAAACACATATTTTTATTGAGTCTTACCCTTAATCAAGTAATGGAAGGCTTAGTCTGACTTAATATTTTATTGAGGGTTTTTTATCTCTTATGCATAAATTTCTTATTATCATAATCACATTATTGTTAATATTAATTGAAACTTACTTAACTAATTAACCATGATTTTATAATATTTATGCATAAGCCTAGTTTATTTTAGTTCCATATTGAATGCTCATTAATTCATTAACTATGTGATCATGACAACACATCCATAATGAAAAACCATGCAACTAATAGAAATAAAATAAATTAAAGGTTATGATCATGAGATTTTCTAATGGTTAGTTTATCTAGATATTGATAAATTGACCCTGACCTAGGATAGAAACACCTTGAACCATTTATGGTTTGTGTCTATATCTTTCCATATATCCACCTTTGTATTTCCTTGGATTGGTTTCTCCTTGGATCCTAACTTGGACCACCTCCACAAGATTGGGAGCTCCATCCATTATATACGTTTTTTAACTCACATACAGTTGAGGGGTAAAAAACGGGTTTACATAAAAGAAACAATGGGAAAATAGGCCCTACATATTAATTAAGAGACATGGCTCACTGGACAATAATTTATTTTAAAATAAAATAAAAGGAAACCAATCACATACAAAGGTCGGGTCTAGCTCATGATCACCTATATACAAGCAATGAATTATGAAATTAATAAAACTAGAATTAAATTATTTAATCATTCTTATTAAGATAAATCATGCCTGAATCGATTCATTATTATCTTTAATTAATCAATCCTTTTATCTTAATCCTTATCTGAATTTCCTTGATATTCTCATCCATTTAATTTTAAAAAAAATAAATTCATTTAAAATAAATTTACCTTGGTGGTAGCATGGTGAACACCAATTTGAATCTACCCATAATGTAATATATTTGAATATTATTTTACTCTCGTGACATATAACATACACGATTTAATGCCTACTATCCCAATGTGTACTTCACGGATTATTACACAAATCACATGATTTTTTTCAAAAACGTGTTATGATTCAATTCATAGAGTAACAACCTATTATAAGATTTATACATGATATATAGTTCGGAAAATTCCACAAACATTAAAGATTTAATTCTATTTAATTTGGTAAAGTACACGGTGTGTTGTTCTAGCTACACGGTGTGTACTACCTTCACCATCTTATCCAAAGTAAATGCCTAGGGACTCAGCGTGTGAGGCATACTTTGGAAATATCAAAGTACACGGTGTGTCTAGTGGGCCACACACCATGTTGTCTCTAGGTTACAAGGTTATTGTTCATCTTAGCCACGTATGGGATATACGGTTTGGCCTCTAACCCAAAGGGACTACACGCCATGTCCAATGGACCACATGGCGTGTAATCTGGATAACCGTGTGCTAGTATGTCCTGGTCAACACATGGTATAAGAATTAACTACATCACATTTCATTAATGCACATGGATTGAGTAATTTCCAAATTACACTCGATTCACTAAAAATAACTACAGCTGTGTAATCCAAATTACACAGCATGTATGGAAGATTACATGGTGTGTAACTCTAGATACATGGTGTGTACTATCATATTACCTGGACAAAATAATTCATACCTTTTTATGATATTGTAGATTTAATTTTAATCAAAAAATATATTCATTTTTGTTAGATCTATGAGAAACAAAAATAGGAAGAACAAATCTTGAAATTCAGAATACAATAACGATTAAACATGAATTGAGAAAATAAATTATTAAAGCATAAATCATCAATAAATTATTTAAATAATTATAAATGATAATGAGCCCACTCGGATACCTCTTATAGGATCAATACACATCAGAAACATGCTGGTTGGGAGGTCCAAACATTTAGTTTTCCATAATAGATGACCAATATGGGATCAGTATGACAATGAACGCCTATATCCATAGAGTAAAATCAAAGATTTTGAAAAATATAAGAAAGGCATTGGATCTGAGAAAGAGGATCTTACACATCATGTTTATAATTAATTTATTAATTTTTGAAGAAATTAAATACCTTGGTCTTTGGTACTTTCTTCGTTGATGATCATTGATCATATGGAATGACCCTTTCAGATTGTCTTAATTGTGCTCGCAAGGATCTAAATTAGAATCCCTTTAGTAGATATCTACACGTGATCCAACAGTATCTGAATAAATCCACTCATTCTATGGGTTCTATCATGATGAAGAGAATTTATTGTGTTGAACGTTATTGATCGCTCACTTTTCAATATTGAAGAACATATCTTGTTCTTGAGAGGGAGAGATGAGAGGATTTGAGAGAGAAAATGTTTGGGTCAACAATTCTCAACTCACCGAGGTTTGGAACAATAGATGTACCTGCCTATTTATCGATATGGGGTTTTAGTTACAATATTTAATTGTGAAACACCAATTAAATACAATTATAACTATTAGAGAAACCCCATTCCACATAATTACAATAATAGCACCATTTTTTGTGGTGTGCCAACATTCATAAAACGGAACCCTAAATGAAATCTCATGCCACATAATGATAATAGTATTATTAATATTTCTTGTTCCCACTGGATAAACATTATTTACCAACTTGTAAATAATTAATTTGTCAATGGACAGAGTCTTCGTCTATTCAAACTCCTCTTCTATTTATTGAACATCTGAATAAAATATTTTATTCTCTTAAATAAATATTTTTATTTACAAACTAGTAAATAAATATTTATTAAATGTTCAATAATATAAATAAATATATTTTATTCAAAATCTAGTGAATAAATATTTATTTAATTTATGTGATCATTTTAAATTGAATAAAATTATTCCTCAGTCTTGAGAATAATATTTATTTCATTAATTAAATTTAAATAGAGTTTAATTGAGACCACTAGAAACACTTAGTGTGTGACCCTCTATGATTCTTTCTCATTGGAATTAGGAAGGAATGCCTAAATTCCAAGATTACTATATATAAATTGGTCAAGGAAACCAAGAGGAAGAACTTAAAGTCACAATGATGACATCCAAATACAAATGCTCATTGTGTAATATAATCCATTTGTCACAATATCTCATCAAGAAGGTTTCATTATAGAGTCACCAACCTATATTATTAATATTTCATTCTTTGAATACCTAAAATAAACTCATTATTACACCATGGCCATGGAATTTAGGGAGACGGTTCTACTTAAATCAAAGGGATAAGATATCACCTTCCATAAATGAAAGGGACGATTTTTTCCTCGACTTATCCGATAATAATATGTCATTCATGACTCACCCAATGTACCCTACTTCCCACCAACATATGGCATGATGGTTTTAAGAATTAAATCAAATTTCATGAGTCATGACACATATTAATGATAATTTAAAAGTCTAAGGGCCATTACACAAGCTCACATATAGGAATATATGATGACACCAAAATATGAAAAATTCCTACTGGTGGGTCTATTCTCATAATCTCTCATCATGGAGATTACCAACTTCTAACTTCATGAGAAGAATTCTCATCTACATACGAGTACTCACACCTGACGGTTTGTATACTATGTATCCCATCATAGTATGTCATCCAACTATAGAACTATATTTAAGAATACTATCATACCACTTCGAGGTTCTCATCATAGCGGGGAAATGGTATGACCTTATCAATGTGACAAATAATCTAGGACATAATTACATCATATTCATGTAGAACAATGACCAATATGTGATTAAATATTCATGTAATCAAAGTAAAAATACTGGGTTCTAGGAAACCAACTATAACACTATACACAAGTTGATCCAAGGTATGATAAGTGTTTATTCTACTCTTACTCTAGTACTGATAGACACAATTGCGAGTTATTCCTTCATACCCAGACACTAACTATGATAGCTAGATCTTTCTATTTATTTTTTATCCCAATAGATTTAGATTGAGGTTTATATAGGGAATTCTTATTCAATATTTCTTATCTACTGGTAGTGTGAGCTAGTTCTCGATAGAGAGTGTTTCTAATGGGACTTCTCATTTTGGATGAAGAAACCTTATAATTTCATCTTGGGTATTGATTATTTTTTCACAGTTCAGGATCTGATTGACTGTCATTTTAGGTGATTTATATACCTTCGATCATATCAGATGAGATTATCCTTTGAGATTGAGAGATATCTCATGGATGAGTGAGTGGGTCTGGTGACCTGGAATTTTCAACCCATCACCCATCGGTTTTTAATTTTATCCATTGGCATAGTGGGTTATTTAAGCATTTGGATTCCTTCAATAATGGAGGGATTCATAGATATCTTCCCTGAGGTTGTTTTGGGAATACCTCCAAAGAGGGAGATGGACTTATGCATCAATTTGTACCTAGGTATTGAACATATAAATTTTTTGTAATATCGGATGTACCCTACTAAGCTATAGGTGTTAAGGGTGTAGTTGGTGGACATTTGAGAGAAGGTTTTCATTAGACCCTATATTCCCCTGGGTAGCACTGATTTTTTTAATGAAAATTGGACTATGGGATCTTGACGCTTTGTGTTGATTATCAAAATCTAAACCAAGTAAAAATAAAGAACAAGTACCCATTTTCAAGGATTAATGGAATTTTTGACCAATTGTGAGGCACACGTTTGTTTTTAAAGATCGATCTTAGTTCTGGATACCACTAGTTGATATTTTATGAGGATGATATTATTTATATGACATTCTGATGTTACTAAGAACAACATGAGTTCCTAGTGATTCCTTTTAATGTGAATAATCCCCCTACAGTGTTTATGTATCTAATGAATTCATCCATACTTGGATTGATTTTTTGTTGTCTTTATTGATTTCATACCTATTTACCTTGTGTCAGAGGAGGATAACATAGAGCATTTGAGATTGGTCCTAGACATACTAAGGGAGTACCTTACTTATGGTAATCTCTTGAAATACTAGTTCCAGATTAGAAAGGTTCAATTTTTGGGCCATTTCATTTTTTATCATGGTTTAACTATGGACCCAATGAAGATTAATTTAGTGGTTTATTGGGATTTACCCAAGTGAGTATCAGAGGTGTGTAGTTTTCCAATATTAGAGGGGTACTAAAAGCAGTTCATTGTATACATCTTCACAATTTAATCCACTTTTACTTCCCTATCATAGAAAGGGACTCCAATTACTTGGACTAATAAATGTTAGAGATCCTTTGAGGATTTGAGGTTAAGGCTGAACAATGCTCTTATGTTGAGAATACTAGAGGAGGGTGTAGAGTTTTTAGTGTTTTGCATTGCCTATGGAGAAGGGATTGGGTGAATTTTAATGTATAGGTGGGAATTAATCACATATTTGTCAAGGTAGTTGAGAACACATGAGTGGAAATATACTACTCAAGACCAAGATATAGAAGTGGTAGTCTTCACTCTAAATATATGGAGGAACTATCTTTTGGGAGAGTGTTTTTTATATACTCTTACCATTAGAGTCTCAATTATATCTTCACTCAGAGAGATCCTAACTTCATATAGAGGCATTGGTTGGAGTTCCTATAGGACTATGACTATATGATAGTCTATACTTTTTGTAAGGTAAATGTGGTAGTATATTCCCTTAGTAGGAAGTCCTATTCTTTCTCGATGGAGAAGGCATATGAGAAGTTGGATTCTTTGAATCTATCCTTAGTGAAGGATAGGGGAGTATATATTCTTCAGTAAATGATCGTGACTCCTCTACTTCTTTAGAGTGTGAGAGAGGCTTAGTTGGGGGTCATCGACTGTGAGGTTCTATGTGACTAGATATCCTCATGAGATTCACCAGATAGATTTTCTAAAGGAGAGGATCACATCATCCTTTTTAAGGTATGGATGGTGGTTTTAGAAATGTTTTGTGAATAGTTGATGAGGGAGTTTCACACTTCCCCCTTTTTTGTGCATCCCAATGTGAAAAATATGTACAAGGACCTTTAGTGGAAATTTTGGTGAGTTGGAATGAGGTCAAGCATAGCTGAGTTCATTGCTCAGTGTCTCACTTATCAGTAGCTGAAGTTAGAGAACCATGTTCTAGAAGGTTTGGCATAGCCTCTTATAATTATGAAGTGGAAATAGGATAGAATATCCAGGGACTTTGTGATGGGTATTCAATAGAAAATTATATACAATGATTTAATTTGTGTGATAGTTGACCGAATTACCAAGTTGGTACACTTCCTTTACATCAGTGATCAAAGTTCGGTTGAGAGCCTGGAGAAGTTTTATGTGTGGTAGATCACCCAAATTCATAGATTACCCTCAATTATTTTCTCTGGTCATGATGCTCGGTCTACAACATGATTGTGGAGAGGCCTATAGGAGTAATTAAAGACCTAGTTGAGGATGAGTATAATGTTTCACCTCCATACATATGGGTAGACCAAGCGAACTATCCATGTGCTAGAGGATATTCCAAGGGATTGTGTTTTAGACTTTGTTTGGAGTTGGTAGGATCACTTTCCATCTATAGATTTTTCTTCTAATAATAGTTATCACTCTACTATTATCATGACACTTTTCATGGCCTTGTATGGGAGACCCTGTAGGTCAACCTTATGCTAGACTAAGATTGGTGAGACATCTCTTGTTGGGCCGAAGATGGTATAGGCGATGATGGGGAAGGTTAAGATGATCCATGAGTAAATTAAGATATACCAAAGAAGATAGAAATCTTACATAGATTGACATTTAATCCCTTTTGAGTTTGAGTAGGAAAACCATGTTTTCCTGAGAGTCTCCCCAAGATGAGTATTTGAGATATTTGTCTAAGGATGTAAGTTATCCCTGAGATTCATCAGGATATTCAAGATCCTGTGAAGTTTTAGGGTGGTTTATTACCACTTATCCCTTCCCCCGTAGTTACACCAGGTGCATAATTCCTTCCATTTGTCATACCTAAGGAGATACGAGCATGACCCTACACATGTTATTGGATGGGTTTAGATGAACATCAAGGATGGATCCACATTTGTAGAGTACCGAGTGGTGATCAAGGATAAATAGGATAGGATGTTACATGAATAAACTATTCTGTTAGTTATTTTATTGTGGCAGCACGGTAATGTGCAGGAGAGGTCATGGGAGTGAGAGATCCAGATAAAGACTCCGTACAATCACATTTTTGTGTAGCCTGTTCTTTTCAAGGTGAAACGAATTGATGGAGGGGATAATGTAATGAATCTGGTTTTATTGAATTTTCCCTTTAAATGTTTATGTGTATATTTCTATATTAATCCTCAGATTTTGCATGGAATTTGGGTGTCTCAAGACCCCAAGATTAATATCTTTGAAATATTAATACATTTTAATACACTCATGTGTGTCATCTCAATTTTTATTATTTTCCCATTGTTTGGGTCATTGGATGGAAAATACGAGACTGTAGTTGATTTTGGAGCATGGGGTTTACCCTAGGCATGACCTAAGGTTGGTCTGCATGGGAATTCCAGTTGTGGAAGACATTGACGGTGTGTTTAATTAAAATAAATAATTAAATTTAATTATTTTGTTTTAAATTACCTAACCTAATTCCCTTTATAAAAAATTCATTACAAATTTTCTCCAGGGTTATCCATATAACCCTGGGAGTATTTGAGAGAGTTATTAGGCATTATTCATCAGTAGGTTATATCAGAGGATGACAAGAGATTGAGTCATGGTAAATTGAGAGATAGTAATCACAGTGGGTCTTATTCATCACTGGTGAATGATTTATTCACCATATATCGATACATTTCATGATATATCTTATCATTTGTGGTTTCCTCTCCTTTGGTTAAAATAATGAGAATGGATTTATAATTATCTACATTTTACCTTTGATTTTTTTTTGTATGAGCCCTCTGATTTTATTGGTCATATTGAACCAATTATTTTTCTTTTCTAAAACGTTTTATCACCATGGATAGCCCAGCTTTGTGATATTTCGGTGAGAATTATTTCATAATGATATATTCACCTTTTTTATGTGTCCCCCCCAATTATCCATGTTCTCTGATGTTGTCCCATGGGGTTATGGTTTAACATTTTTGGGGTGGGTTAAAGTATGATCAAACCCCCAGATTTGTTTTAGTTTCAAGAAATATGAACAAATTGCTTATTTGTGAATGTATTGGAGTGAGTTGTGGGTCGAGGGTGAGGCCTCTATAGATTTGAGATCCATAAAAGAAATATGAATGAAAAGTTAGCATTGTGAGGAGACGTACAAGGGTTTGGGTGGCTGAAATCTGGCCGCCAGTGGCAGATCCGACATGGAATGACCTAGATATGGTGGATAGGGTTTTAGGAAAGATAAGGATCACACACCATGTGGATGGGCCCACATAATGTGTGAACCACCTATGGTGTACAATACATGTTCTATCTGCACACACCTAGGGCCCCATGTGGCATTAAATACAGTGTACTTCATAAGTACACGGGCATGGACTGGTACATGGACAGGTACACTGGCATGAACTGAAGTACATAGGCACAGTGAGGAGAACACATCCAGGCCCCGGGTGGCTGAGACACATTGTGTAATACCCTTAAATGTCAGGTAGAAATACATGGATATCCAAGAAATGTGTAGTAAAGGACCTGGCCAATAGGCCAAGTGAAGACACACAATGCGAGACCCTTTTAGCATGCCGTGTATATTTCTTAGGAATCTTTCCTCTCATATCTCCTTCTTTGGGGCTTAGATATTGTCTTGTGGGTAGCATGTCCTGGTTTTTTTCATGTAGAACATGATAATGTCCTTCATTGTGTTATATGAGATACGATGTGAGGAATTTTAAGCATGACACTTCTTCATGTGATGCTCGATGATGGTAGTGGTCAAGGTAGGATCAACTGAGAAATGATAGGATTGGAAACCCTATATTTCAAAAGGGCATGGGTCCCCTATATTCATCTTTTTCTACTGAATGGGACCCCCTGATGCACTCAAGTGTGGGTACACTATTTATTGATTGGTACCCATTGACGTAATAGGGTGAAGTTCCTCTACCTATTCAGTAGAACCCCTTTATTTTACTAGGGTGAAGGTTCTCTATTCACTAATTAGAACCCCCCTAATGGACTAGGGTGTGGTTCCTCTATCTATCTATTTACTTATCTACTAAGTGGTGCCCATTATTATTCTAGGGAATGGGTCCTCTATTAATTGATCAGTATCCCCAACCAAAAAAGGTTTTGAGTCCTCGATCAATTGAGTGGAACCACCTTATCATACTAAGGCACGATTCCTATATTCGAGATTGTGAATCCTCATGATGTGGTGTAGTGGAAAGGTGAGGATCCTCTACATGCATTTCTTAGACAAACAAGGGAGATGATGGGAATTGGTGATAGACATTTGGAGATGTAGGAAGACTCATCATCCAGGGCTCGGATTTGGATAATCATATCCCCTTTCGCTCTTATATGGCATTCTTTTTTAGTATATATATATGAAGGGTTTCATTTTATTATTGTTATGGGTGTATATGACCTTTTCTATATCTTTCTATTGATCCCTTTGTGGTTATTGAGGTTTTCTATTGTGTATGAATATACTCACCCATTCATGGTATTTTCCCACATGTGTCATATATTATCCATATGAGGGATAGTTTGGTGGTGAAATTTATAGATCATGGTGATACCTAGTGAATTTACTACATAAAATGGTCAGACTTAGATATCAGGAGTTAGGCTCTCTCAATTTTTATTTATTCCATTTATTGTCAGGTCCTAGCTTCATTTCAAGTTAAGTTTGAATTTTTCCCCTTTTTTGTTTGGATTAATTTTTCATACTATGATGTATTTCCAAGATTTTATTTCATGCATGGTTTTACACTAGATTTTATAGTATTTATATCATTCCTCTTCACATTTTCATGGAGATGATTGGGCGCATGCATAAATGTACATTAGTAAAAGGCCCCCCATTTAATGTTTTCCTTTATAGAACTTACCACCAAACCCTAGCCTATTGAATGTAGGATTGTATTTGTAACATATTGACTTGTTTTTATCTAGGTGGTCCTTAGTGGGTAAGGTCGTTAAAATCTCATCATAAAGATCTTCAATTATGATAAACAAAATTTGAAGTCTTATGGTTCTCGTTCATCGTTTCTTCACATAACTTAGTGAAAGTGTATCACTTATGAACTATCATGTGGAACCACCTTCTATGCACTATATATAAATTTATTTCTCCCATTATTCATGTATCTAAGAGACACACAGAACATGTCCTTCCTCCCCTAATAAAAAAATTTGTATATTCTCTATTTTCATAAAACAGAAGTGTTCAAACAATAACTTTTGTGGTAGAACCTCTCTTAGGTTGGGTTCCTTGATATTTATAGACAAGGTCTTCAATGCCTTACATCATTGAAAATCCTTATTTTTTCATGTAAATTAATTATTTGAAAACCTAAATATATTTGTGTTTATAATATTCAAACACGGGTTATGTGACACTGATATTTTTGGTGTCCCTTACTATGTGAAGAAACTGCATGTGCATTGAATGATCCTCTTTTATAATATCAAACTCATTCTTGTATCTTATATTTATATACAGACACTTGGAAATGCATTTTCATTTGGTCAAATATCATCTAATTTTATCCTTCATTCAATATTCATGCATGAAAGTGTAATTTTATGCATTTATTATTTCAATGATACCAGTGTGTTAATATTATCGTTATCATCAGAGAAATCCTTGGTCCATTTTATCAATCATTGCGGCACGCAAACCTCGGTGAGCAGGTATCCTCTAATGAGTCTGGAGGTAGAATATGGTCTCTGGTATGATTAAACGAATCAAATTATTCCCATTAAATATCCATTTTAATATCAATATATATTAAGATAAAGGAATAATATATGTGTGTTATCTATCCAACATCAAACTTAAAACTATTTCAATTCTCCATTATAAGTTATTTTGTGTCTGCTGCTTTCTCAAGATATGGAACTAGGGTTGCCACCATGACACTCTTATGAACACGCGCCTTGTATAGGACATGTCTAACCTATATTATCCCACTTGAGAAGCTCCATGTATTCTATTTCCTCCCCCATGTTCACCCACATGTGTACTCCATACAATTATCCTATGCACGCTCTATGTGATTCCCACCATGGTTTCCCATCTATGGGATATCTCTCATGTGGGTTGATCCTAGTTCCCCATATATGGTTTAAATAGCCTCCTTAGGTGGTTGTTGTTGGTCCCAATTTTTTCCAACACATTGAATAAATCTAAGTGAAATAAACCAATCCAAAATCTCCACAAAGCATCATGCATCATATGATATCTCATTCATTTACAATGCATAGTCACCATATTCATCACTCATTCAAAATAAAACTTTTCATAGCCTACAAATAAACTCATCATGTAATGATAATTATATTTCATGGGATTCTCATTCAAATTACCTTCATGAAAATAAAAATTTTCATGATCTTATTTAATTCCACTCCTTCTTCTCTACTTGGAATATTAATTCCAGAGATCCCTTCATCATCAAATCATCTTAACTTTCTCATCTTCTTCATTACTCTAAAAAATGTGTCACCATTGATGAAATTATTTGACATTAATATAAGTTCACAAATCCTCAGAGTTATAAACTCAAATTCTTCAATTGAACTTCATTAAGATAATAATACTTGATTATCTCCTCTATCCATTCATCCAAGAAACATTCACTTTGTTTATCAAGATTGTATATCCTAGATAATTCAGTAACTTCTTTCTTTATAACATCTATCAACAAAATAAAATCAATTAAATATTTCTATTTTATTAACCACCTTTGACAACAAATAAAAATTATTGAAAATAAATAAAAATAAAACACAAATTGGGCTCTAAAATCTCACTCTTTTTATTTATTGTCCATACCTTCAAAATTAGTTCTAAATGAATGTTTCAATATGTGAATCTTTACCCTTTACTTTCAAACTTTCATTTCACTTTCTATCCCTCTTATTGTTAAGACATTGAAGGTTCATAAAAAAAGGGCACCAGTCTGTACTTAATAAATTTTTCATCTATCATTTTACTCTATGTCAATGTAATTAATGATTGTTGTATAAAATAATAGGATTTTATTTGGACAGTAAAGTTGTCTGTTAACAAATAATCTTGATACCTCATGAAATGAGAACTTGTGTACTTTTATTCAAGGTATATACACATTTATTCTAGACTAAAAATACTTAAATGAGATACCAAACATTTATAAAAAAATATTAACCTAAAACTCCCGCACTCACTTCAAAAAATAGATCAAAAACATTCAAGTGAAACAAGAAGGATAAGTGGCCTTGGATATCTTCCATACTTCCACATTTCATATATAATTGACTAATTCAATTACTCCACCTTTGTATTATGTATGTTTTTTTTAAACCATGGATGAGAGATTAAGAATAACATAACTTTTCGAATGACATGACCTGTTGGCACATTCCATAATGATTAGATTTGATACCAATTGAAATAATGATTATGGAAGAAACTTTATCTGTATTCATTTGTCTCCCCCTAAAGTAAAACACTCTTAATAATATTAATAATGGTTAATCTCTTCAAAATTGGATTTTAAGATGTTATAATTTAGAGAATACACTAAAATAGATCTTCAACTTATGACTATCCAGATTTGACAACTTCCACAACTTCACCAAGGATGATATTATAAAATACTTGTTATTTAGAATACCAAATATAAGATCAAAACAATATGGTATTTTATTTATCCTTATTTTAAAGGATATGAAAACGCAGTCTTAAACTTTATCAAAGATGATCCTCTATCATATTTTTATTTGAATACCAATTATGGAGTTATATAAGGATGATGGGTTATTCAATATTGCTATAAATAATTGATTTCACTCACTACTTGTTATCCCCCCCCCAATATTTCTTCTCCTTAAATTTCATTCATTATAATCACAAATACAATACACAAAAATTAATCTAATAAGATAGATCTCCCTTACTTCATCAATGTGAACAACAAGGTTGAGATGGTTTTCTCAACCAAGTTTCTCCATTTACTTTACTCTCCATACTTTCATGTCTAATATAAAATTATGATTTAGGTTGTGTGTATCTTATTACTAAAATTTATTTATGTGTGAAACTTCTTGCTTCAAGTGATTTTAAATAACTTGTCTCACATGGAGAAACATTTATCTTCTCAAATAATTCTTCTTATTCTAGAATAATTTCATAACAATTTATCATAGTATGACCAACCATGTTGATCCTCACAAAAAAAATAATCTTTATCTTCATGTGGAATATTTTATTTTCCTTTTTCGGTATCCTTAGCTTGTGCATGTGACATTTTATACATTCTTTACAAATCTTCTAGCCAGATAACTAACATGTCATTAAGAACTACAATGTAGAAAATATAGTATAGGTGAACCTTGGATCCAGTACTAATTGAGAGGACCACTTGAATATATACTCAACATTGATAGGGGTGTTGAATTAGTGTTGATAAATCTTTCAAAAATTATAACTTTTATCTATTTTACCTCTTATAAATATTAGGATCTTGATTATATTATTCTCTTTTCATTATTGTATGTAAGTATATGAAATAAGTTAAAGATATAACATGATGTTTTTACAAAGTTCACTAACCAATAAGATTATTTATTACTTACCATGTATGGTGGAGACCAATGTAAAGATCCTCTAATATAATGAGTTATCAAGTTTTAGTGGTGTGTCTAGAAAAAAAATCCTTAACTAGTGTGGGTCACTATACTTTATAAGTGGAAGGAAATAATTATTTTTACCTATAAAAATTATGACCTAGTAAAACTTGTATCTTCTCACTGGTTCTTTATACTACCTATCAAGAAAGTCTTTACCTTTTTAATTTATGTACTTTAAAACACTAATAAGTTCTTTCCCTAGATGAAACTTCTGTTAGATTTCACATTGATTCTTTATTCACCCACTAACATATTCACTTGTTACTTACAAAAAAAATAGGCAATAAATTCTTCTTATTCATAACAGAAATAAATAGAAATTTTCACTTCTTGTTTTTTTTGACATCAATAATAATAATATAAATATATTGTGAAATGATAATCTCATAATTCTTCTTTGAACCAAATGATAATCACATATATGTTTAGTATATATTTGAAACTCTCTTCTTCTTTACTATACACTCAATGTTTGAACTTTATATAATCACACACCTCCATTGTGATTATTGAATCAATAAAATATTATCTCAACATCATCACAATTACTTCTTCTACATTTGGTATTTTAAAAATAATATGATATATTAAATTGTAGTGTCAGATTCTTAATCTCTTTGATGCATAATATCAATAATGATAATTGTATTAGTTCTCTATAATTCTTAGGGTATAAAATAATTAAGTAAATAAGTTACACTATTCTTTAGATATTATTTTATGACCTTTGACTACTCAATGCACATTGAGATGTAGTTTTTATATCATGTGTATAAAAGCCATGAATATTTCAAGTTTATATTAATTAATTATCCTTATTATTTTATGTTCCCACAAAATGTATTTATCATGTTCCATATTTATTTCAATGTGTTTCACTTGTTTTCATGTGCATGAGATCATGCATGTGTTCTTCTTCTCATTTTTGAAATCACGCACAACCAACTCTGTCCATCCAATTCTCTTTGAATGAAACAGGCATATGCACATGGGATTTTTAGATTATATTACACTACTCGAACCCTTTCATGAATCCAAATTACTCATCAATCCCTAATAATCCTATATTTCTATTCACATACACCAGAAAAAGTACATGAAACTTCTTATTCAAGCAACAAAAATAGTTATAGAAACCTCTTCTTCATGTAAGTGATGAACTTATGTTTATGGTAGTTCTTCTTCTTCATGTATATATGAATTGATCACAGAATACCATACGCATATACAAGGAGATTCATACAAACGGGTATGGCTTTTTGGAACCACTTCATCACAAATATCTTCAAGTTTGATAGAAAAAAGTTGAAGGCTTGCAGTACTCATTCACTATTTATTTTTATAACTTAGTGAGATTTTATCATTTATGAATAGGATCAGGAACCAACATAATCACTCAATACTTGAGAATGGTTATTCCCTTCTTATGGTAGCTGAGAGACTCACAGAACATATTGTTCCTCACATAAGAAAAAATCTTCAAAGATGCTATTTTTTTTTAAAACAGAATCTCTCAAAAGAATATTGCACGCAAAATCACCTCTCTTGGGTTGGGTACTTTAGTATTTATATATAAAGTCTCAACTTACTTGAACAGCTAAAAATCCCACTTTTTATTTCATGTGAATCAATTCTTTGGATTCCTGAATATCAAAGTGTTTATAATCTTCAAACATGGGTTATGTGACATAGATAATCATGGAGTTACTTACTATGAAAATATGTCATGCATTAATTTAATGATCCTATTTTTTAGAAGCTCTAACTCATTCTTATATATTGGATGTTGAAATAGCCTCCTGCAAAAACATTTTCATTCAACCAAATATCATTTAATTTTATCCTTCATTTGATTTTCATTCATGCAACTGTAAATACATGAATTCATCATTTTCATCATAATAGTGTGTTAATATGAGCTTCAACATTGGATAAAGACTTGGCCTAATTTAATCATCATTATAGCATGAAAATACTGGCAAGAAGGTATCCTCAAATGAGTTTATGGGTATAATACAATTGATTCTATGATCATATGGCTCAAATTAATCCAATTAAAAGTCTTGTCTTATATCTATATATTTTAGGATAGAGGAACAGTACATGCATGGTCTCCATACCACATCAAACATTAAACTGGTTGAGTAATCCTTTATAAGTTATTTTGTGTCTTCTACTAGCTCAATCCATGGAATTGAGGTCGGTACCTAGACATACTAATGCACACATGTCCTACACTAGATTCGCCTCACTTGTGTTATCCTTCCCAAGAATCTTTATGTGCATTATGCATTCTCCCATGTGCACCTTAATGTGTGATATATATAGTTATATACATTATCCATGAATCTTAAACTATGGTTTCCCATTCATGGGCTTACTCCCACCTAGTTTAATCTAAGATCCCCATGTGTGGTTGAGCTAGCCTCCTTGGGTAGATATGGTTGGACCCAATTTTTTCCAACACATATAATAAATATAAGTGAGATATTTTAAGAAAAGATCTCATCAATACATTATCTAATTCATTTATAATGCATGGCCACCTTTTTCTTACCTCATGAAAAATAAAAATTTTCAAGGCCTTCAAATAAACTCATCATAAAATAACAATTTTATTTCATGGGATTATTCTTCAAAGTATCTTCCTAAAAATAAACACTTTCATGATCTTTTTTAATTCATATTATTCTTCTCTTATTGTAATATTAATTCCAAATAGTCTTCATCATAAAATAATCTTAACTTTATTATCTTATTAATTTTTTTAAACAATGTGTCACCATTGAAACAAGTATTTGTCATGAATAAAATTTCAACAATCATCAATGTTATAAACTCAAAGTCTTAGAAATAGCTTCTTTAAGAAAATAAGACTTGAGTATATTCTCCATCAATTCATTCAAGAAACATTCAATTTGTTTATCATGCTTTGATATCTTAGATACTTCATAAACTTCTTTCTTTCTAACATCTTCAACATATTGACATAAATGAAGGCTTTCTAGTTCATTAACCACATTTGACAACAAATAACAATCACTAACACAAAATACAACTCATACAAAAATTGGTCTCTACACTTACCTAAATTTTTATCAATACCTTTGAAAATTTGATCAACCATAACTTATCAACCATTAAATTATCCTCAACTAATATCCTAACCTATAAAGTTATCTAAAACCTACTATAATACTAACTATGATATCCCAAAAATGTGACCATATCATAATTACATGACTTAAATCAAATATTTCCTTACAATACATTCCTATGATATTTTAGGTTTAGATTTTTAGATAATTAGGAAAAAGAATTAACTAAAAAACTCATGTCTTTCAATCAAATAGAAATTTTTTCCACTATATAAGAAACTTCTTAACACATAACATTACTTCAACATATTCCTCAATTTCTATACACAATATACTATTCTAGGCACATCATATGTATTATATTTCTTCATAACCAGGGGAAATAGAAACATAAGAAATAGGTCATCTCATATGCTCGATAAGGGTAAATATAAGTGATAAGAATCAATGATCATAAGATATTATAATATGAGAATATGGGTATGATCATTATAAATTATAAATTTATAATAAAAAAGAATAGATAATAAATCCTGGAATAATACATCACATAAAAAGTAGGAGATATCTTAGAAAATAGGCATAAACGTGAAATTTAACATATCCTAAAAATAAAAAATCTTAGAAAGGTGGAATGATCATAATCATATAAAACCTTGATAGAAAATTAATTATTCCCACACCTTTTAGAAAAAATCAAATGTTCACGCATTAAAATTTGAGAAAAATAGTTATGACCACACCTTTACAAACATAATCATTATGTATACACCTTACTATCTCATGATATATCTAAATTAACCAATTAATTAGAGATAAATATAAGACATGTCCCATCATCATTCATATATATAACTACCACTTATAATAAATCATTCATCATATCAAAATGAACCCATGGAAATAAAATGGGTTTCATATCCTTTTCAAAAATAATCATGTAAGAAAAACATCTATAATTCCATAAATAATCATAAAATATTACACCTATGGAAAAGAAATGGGTATCAAAATATGTTTAGTAACATTTTTGGTAAATACCATTTAATCAAGATAATAGAGTATATGAATTTACACCATGTAGATAAAGGGTGTATGGTTAAGTTAGTAATTTCTCTAATTAATTGATGTATAGAATCTAGGTAAAAACCATTCAATAAATAGTATCAAATATAGAGTTTTTACATAGGAAATACATTGGAAGAAATCATAAAAATTCAATTAATTTGTCTGAAAAATGAAGTAATGGAATTTTATGTGTTTAATCCGCTAAATAGTGTAAATAATTTAGTGAGTAATTCATAAGAGGAAATTTCCAAGTAAACAAATCTTCTTGGAATTAAGAGGAAAATAGGATTGAAACCATAAAATATTTTTTAGAAAACATTTTTAACATTACCATAAAAGAAGATGTTACAGGTCACATTCAGAAGATATTATTTTGAAAAAGTGATGTGAAACATTTCAAAACATTTAAATTTAAAAATAATCCTCAATAATTGATCCTTTAAATTTCATTATGTTTATTTCAAGAAAAATTAGAGTTTAAAATAAAAAAAATATCATGGAAGGAAAACCATTTAAAATATATTTATATAAACCCACATCATAAAAAATGTATAATAAAGATTCATTTTAAAAATAGGAAGATAAAAATGTGAATAAAACAAAAAATAACACATAAATATATTTCCAAATATAAATTACTGCATTGTTAAAAATGAAGATATTGATAATGAGGGGAAACTATTATTAAATAGGATGGGAATTATTCCCACAATGATATAATTTTTTAGAAACAAATTTAATCAAGTTAAAAGATTTGAATTAAAATGTTATTTTACACCATATAGTAATATAATGTACCGTGAAATAAAATCTTAGTGTGTAATAAACAAATCTTGGAAGAAATAATTTCAATAAGAAACATTATAACACAATAACCAGAGTTGAGTTAACAAAAATTCTTACAACTTCAGTATATTTTGAATTAAAATCCATTTAAAAAGAGAAATTGATATGGGTCTTCAAAACCCATTAATTAAATGAATATGTTAAAATAAATTCATTAGGTATCATTCAAACTATATTAAATATATAATGGTTCGCCATAATAAATACTTCATAAGAAATTAAATTTGAGACAAAAAACCCCTTACCTTAATTCATGACTTCGACTAACATGCTTGAATATCCCATATAATACAAATAAATATCTTAATCAACCATTTAATAACCTTATTAATATCTATAACCATTTATATACTTCATTTATAATTATTATCTACATATATATTCGTTATTTCTTATATATTTTAAATATCTGTTCTGAGAAATCTTGTTAGTTTTGAACTAGTTTCATAAATGTGGTGTTGTTCTTCATTATTATCCCAAATTTAATCATTAAAAATAATAAATGGTGCTATAATTTATGATTTAAAATTATTTATATTTTTATAATTTAATTTTATGGAATTTTTTGTTACAATCCTTAAAGATTAAATCGATGATGGGCATCTTTCATGGATTTTTAACGAACGATCATTAGTATCATAATTAATGAGTTAAATATTAATGTTATAAATATATAACCAAAATAAAATAAATATTTACTTATTTATATCATATATTTTCATTAATTAATTTATCATCATCATCCATGATATTATTTTATATCATTGTTAAAGTAGGTGGTTAGACTGACCAAAACATGAACATACCATAATTAATGTATGAGTATGGTTGTGAAAGAGGTTTACTTTCAAATAATATCATTATTAGATAATATTATTGATATTATATACATATTTTTATTGTTTTTAATCATAATTTAAAATATTTTAAAAAATTATAAAGAAAATAGATGAAAAGGGGGGTATAGTACTTCATGAAGGCGGTAGTCTATACAAACGCATGAATAACATTTTCATTTTTCATCATAGAAGAGAGGGAATGAAAGTAGATTATAATTTAACTATTAATAATAATAATTATATTATTTATGAAACATTAATTCATTACATAAATCCTTATAACCATCTAATAGAGGTGGCAGTGAGAAATGGAAGACATTGCTTTTTGGAGGCGGTAGTCAGCAAAAATGCACAAATGATATTTTTTTATTAATGTAAAAGGGTAAATTTGATTATTTATTTTTACCAAAATATAATAATATTACGTATAAAAAATAATTATTTTAACATATTATAATTATAAAATTACATTTGGAATCTTAAGATAGAAAGGAAAATAAGTTAGGGAAAGATTAGTACTCATGTTGAGTTCTTAAGATTTCACTTAGAGGAATCCTTTGAAATGGAGGATTCAGGCCTAAATCATGTGTCCAGAATATTAATGAATTAAAATAAGATTATACGGGTAGTAAAAATGGTATAGTTTCGATAGGAAACATAATTTTATAATATTATTAAATGGGTGGCTTGTGTACCCTTTTATAAGTGATGAGAATTTCATTTTTTGTAAATATTTCAACATAATATTAAGAGAACATAGGTTTTACATGTCAAGAAGAATAAAAAATAGAAAATAATGGATTTTATATAATTTTTAGTGTATCTAAACCCCAAAAACTCAATTATAAACATATTTTTAACATTTTAGGTCGTTTCCCCTTTGGTTAACCCTTTTTACCCTTTTGGCTTTTACTGTAGTAACTAGTTTTTACCTAGGTAATTCATTTTTTATGCCGAAAAATAAAGTGTAAATTACTAAATAATTTTTACCTATTAAATATAAATATTAACAAAATATTATTTAAAATTTAAATGTGTGAGAAAAAATATATTTTTAATATTAGGGCATGTAATGCATAAAAACTCATTTTTTTAGAAAAAGTGTATTTTTAAGATTAAAATTTATGTGTGGGATAGAATTACCAATGTCCTTGGTTTTAATGACATAAATTGGTTTATTATAAAAAATAAAATTTATGTTTCATTATCAGAAATCCAAAACCTAATTTTACATAAATAATATTTATTTAAAAAAAGATCAAAACAGCTTCTTTTATTGGAAAATATTGATTAAGTTAATAAAATGATAAACATAGGTGTTCTAAATTCAGAATGGTATTTAAAAACATATTTTTAATCCATAGATACCTATTTCATCATAAATAATATTTTATAAGTTTTTAATTTATACCTAATTCTTTATGGAATCGTAAACACTATGGTTTTAGTAAAAAAAATATTTTTCACTATTCAATAAAAATCAATTATTTCAGAAAATTTTAAAATTTTCATATTAAGATTTTTTTTATATGATAAATTGAAAAATTATATTCACTTTATCTAATTATAATTATAAAATTTTTAATTTTAATTTTCTAATTAAAATAAAAAATATAATGAAAAATGATTTTATTGAAAAATGTCCTTTATGAACATTAAGTGTTCCCAATATTATTTCATACCAATTTATAATTTAAATAATGTTAATATATTATTTAATATATTTTAATACCATATATTATCATATTAATCATTTAAAAAAAATTATTTAATTAATTATTACTTTTAGTAGTTATTTGAGATAAAACAATGCTTTTTTATATTAAACCATGTTAATTATTTATCCATTAAACATAAGAAATTTTAATTGATTACTATCTTTTTATTTACTAGAGGTTATATTCATCTTATAATTTATTAATAATTTTCATCTAATGTGGTTTGTATTATTTTAGTTTTATTTTTCTTATAGAACAACCTATTAACATAATATTTATTTAATTAAAATACATAATGAAATTTTGGGTCATTACAGGACCTATGTTCCATGGCATGGACCTATGTTCCATGGCATGGTACACCCCAAATAAGTAGAACTAGAATACCCAAGCCCTAGGCTTCCATGATATATCCTTGAGCTCTATGGCATAGTGACTCTTTCCAGGTGCCTTTGTATGGTGGTATATAGGCCTTCGATGCGGAGGAGCTCCTCAATGAAGAAATGAGTTCCCATATCATCAGGCCACCATGGTGCACCACCTATCAACATGATGTATCCACTCCAAATGCACCCTCACCATGGAACAACCCACACATTATGATGTGGTCTACCCTTTACAAAAACCACCAAGTCATAGCCATACCCTCCATGACATATCTTACTACAACACAACCTACAGCTTCCTAAAAAGTATAAAAAATACTCAAAATACCAATGAAATGTGGAAAAAACTCAAATCAATAAGAAAATAATATAGGGGAAAAGGTTGTGTTGTGACAATTTTTCCCACTATAATACTTTCTACCCCCAAAAATTCATAAAATAAATTGTTGATCAATGAAGAGAAATATATATATAGATATATATAGTTTTATCATTAAGGAAACAATTAAAGAGGCAGAAAATTCCTAGGATAACTAAAGTTTCCATCAAGTTTTTAGATCATATCATCAGTAAATTTAAAACTAGTAAGACAAATATGTATAATAGATGGATAATTAATTTCTTATAATGTGGTCCTACGGAACACCCTAACTCAATTACTAATAAGACTAAGAAAAATAACTAGAGTTCAATTATCATCCTCAAAGGAACCCAGGGAACAATCTATAGTCCAAATATATACCACATTGAGTGGGGTTGGGTTAGGAAAATCAAAAGAACTAGTCCAACATTCTCACAGTTGAATCCTCTTAAAATGGGTAGAGAAACATACATGAGGTCATGGAAACCTGAGTTCCACACATGATATTCATAGCCATTAATTTTTGTAGTCTCCTCACCATATTAAGAATGATCACCAAATCTAAATCTCTTAATTAAAACAAAATAATCTATATATAATAATTTATGGAAATTCCCAGACATGATCATCAATGTCTGAATATAACCACAATATAGAGTGGTCATCATCCATTTTAATACATAAAGGTCCTTTATTCCCAAAACAACAAAAAACTAGTAATAATCATACCTAAGGACACAGAATACATCAAGGAATACCTAAAACAATTGATACATCAATATTGGGTTCATCATATTAAATCCAGTGTGCCTTTGAAGGGGTAGATCTGGTTCCACCTCTCTTACATGAAACCCCTTTGTAAAACATTTACAACTGACCTAGATGACCACAACAATGATAATTATTGGGAGTTTCTTCGCATGATGGTTTCTTTTGACCTACCTTTCCTCATTGATTATGTACTAGGGGCTTACTTTTATAAGTGGCTGATGTGAAGAAACTTGTTGGACTTTAAATACTACCCATGATAACTAGTCTTGGTTTTCTTCCATATTTATTTATAGGATCTCCCTTAACTACTACTAGGAATTGGGTAAACATTGATTATATTTGTAATTCTAGCTATATCGGCTATCGAATCCTAATACACCATGAGAGGGGGGCGAATCAGGGTTTTAATGAAATTTTAACTTTTATTTTTCCCATTTAACTTTATTTAGGATCTTGTTATCACATTAAAAGGAACTATGTTCAACCAATAACTATTTATGGAAAAAATACCAAAACAGATATGAATATGAAAGAAATTAAAGAATGCATAGAACATAAATATTTTACTTGTTTCTTCTGCACTGGGCTACATCCATGGATAACACACCAATGATGTTTCAATATTCCAAAATCCTTTAAACATCACTAGTTTTTCAATACACTATTTTGACCATGGTCACTCAATGTTAGGTGTACCCTTAATATTTTTATGGGTTTAGTCACTCCTCACCCAAGACTAATTTCTTCTTATTCGCCTCCTAAGACTATTTTTTGGAAGTCATTATCAGTTTACAAACATGAGGGTATCTTCAACATATAAGGCACATAAATTTAGGCCCATGTTTAGAAAGAGACTCTTCTTACATTATAACTTCTAATTTAATTCTTTTTTGTAGTTCCCTTTATTGAACATTAATTTTTCTATGCCAGATGATATCAACTCCTTGATATAAGATTCGAATCTATTTATTTTTTAATATAATAATAGAGATTATCCACTTTAGATAAACACAATCCTAAATAAGAATTATCTCTATTATGATCCACCTCATGTACCAGAATCAGTCATATATAATAATAAAACTCCTCTGGATTTTTCAAAGTAACCATATTTTTTATTATATTCTAATTTCTCTCTGTTATATTAAAACTACCAAATAGATTAATTTTACACAAATTCTATTTAACTTTTCAAAAACTTCAATTCATGTAAGTATGGACTTGTAAGTGCCTACACATGAATCTATTCAAGGTATTTATTTCTATGTAAGATTTTAATTCATGAAAATAAAAGGTTTTTATAAAAATTATATTCATAGAACTTCATTATTAAAAAAATTTCTCTCGTAAAACTCAGTGGTTCATGTAACTACTTCCTGAAACTTGAATTTGTTGAATTCAGAGTATTTTACTTTCTCTGAAGAATATTCCCCATCCAATTATCTCTTCAAATCTTCTATGGGGCTTGGTAATTTTTAAGAAAAATATTGACCCTTTGAAATTTTAATAATTGTCATGCATGAAACTTCCACCACCTTTCTTAATTCACGTGACTTGGTTTATGAAACTACTTCTGACCAATATAATCCATCACCTTTAATCATGATGTTAATGTGAAACTCCACTTGCACTGTGTGTTCACATAAATCCCTCTCTTTACACAACTCAAACTTTCTATGAAACTATCTAAATTATATGAATCTACCTTAGCCAATTTTCCTATTTTCCTGTGAAATCTTCAACCACTATTGAAACTCCACACTTTCATAAGTCTTCACCTTCATTTTTTATAATATATCCCTTTTCTTAAAAATGAACCTTGAATTTATTCTAATATTTTTCACCTCAAAAATTTGGAAAACACTGGAAAGCATTATAACTTTTTAAATTAAACCCTCATTTATGTTGGTTCCCACTTTCTGGTTCCATGATATTTCTTTTGCTTCAAACTCACAAGAACATACAAAATCATTGAATTTTGAATAAATTCGTTTTCAATAGTATATTCACATATTCAAACTCATATATCATGACACATTAGACTTTGCCACTTCTCTCTCTCTCTCTCCCTCCTTTGAATAACAAGCACATATCAACTTCCAAACCATCCATAGGTTCCTCTAATGTACTTCATCTAATAATGAACATAAAATACTACTCATCGTCTAAACATCGTCATCTATAACATCACAACTTCCTAAATAACTTCTAGATATTCAATCAACTCATCCACCTATTCACATATTGAATCTTCTAATTCAAACTATAAGAATTTGAATAATATAAAAAGATTCATATTGCTCATTCCAAAAAAAGGTCATTGATATATATAAATTTGATGGTTTCCTCCTCTACTTCATTAAAAAAATTATCTATAACCTCTACTTTCAGATATTTTATCATCTCATTGATTATCCATCAAAAATGTCATCACCTCTCAAATATGCTACAATCCATACTCTACTCTTAATACATATGAATATCAAGGTGTATCATTTAATTTCACCACAAGTTCTTCCATGTGAACCTCTTTCAAAATCATCCATGCATAATAAGACCAACAAATATTATCAATAACTATTCTCGAAAAATCCAACAGACAACCATCTTGTTGCAACCTTGGACTCAATTATAACTACTTATTTTGTCACATCCTTATAGGAATAAATTCTTAGAAAATAAAATTCTAGTAAAATATATAAATTAAGACCTATTAATAAATACCAAGATTCCATATAATCATCCATGGATAGATCAGGTTGATAGGAAACCATCTCAATGAAATGATGGTCATACTCAAACATTGATTTATCAGTTTGTTGTAGAGAATAAAATTCCAACACCATTAGTATCATCATAGAATTAGGGAAATAATAATATATGAAAAATATATAAACACTTTTTCACAAATATAAATTATATTTATTAGTCTAGATAATGGAATTCCACCACTCCCAACATAGACCCTCTATTATAAAAGTTGCAAACAATAACCTAAAATGCTTGGGGATCACAAGTTGGTTGAAGATCTTATCAATATCCCAAAACTATTCGTATGAAATTGGGAGTATTTATAACAAAGGAAATGAGGTGGGTTCATATTATGGAACTCCTGAACAAAGTCCCTATGATGAGATAAAAGAGTAAAATCACCATGCTCCATATTTAGAGAAAATAGATAAATAGATTCATATGGTCCTCAATCAACCAAAGGACATACCAATGGAGAACAGCCAACAAATCCTTTATAAGAATATATTAAAAAAATTGGTTCATATTATAATAATAAAAATATATAAAACATAATTAAAACAGATTCAAAATCCATGAAATCCTTAAACAAATTAAAAATCAAAAAATTAATCTCAAATCACTAAAATAAATTTATCTGCCAACCCAAAAGGTTTTATAAAAATACAATTTGAAATAATTTGTGTTGTATTAATCACAATTTTAACACACTTTTTTATATACATGGTAAAACCAATTTTATCATTTAAAATTTTCAAAACACCCTTTAGGAATATTCATAACTTAAAACCCTTTTCAAAGATCCTAATAAAAAATTTACATTTTTCCAAAAAACTTTGACAATTTTTAACACAATTTCCTCTATAATCCATGTGAAATATTTTACAAAAATAGGTTTCATTAAAAATAAAAAAAAACATTTTGAAAATTTTTCCCAAATTATAAAATATGTACTATAGCGATCTGAATTTTTTTAGTTGGAAAGTAGATCAATATTTGAGAATTCTAAGTCTCAGGACCTTCATAGGGAGAAAATTGTAATTATAACCTCATAAAATGCACAAAAAATTATGATGGTTCCTTTTGTTCCAAAATATGGGATTTACCCTCAAGAAGAATCAACATGGAAAGGTCATTGCCATAGTGACTCGATAATAATATAGTAAAAATATTATATTATTGTAAGCCCCCATAAGTGTGTTTTTTATAAAATATTTAAATCTCATAAATGAGGTCTTTGATGGGGAAACTAAGACCATGGTTGGATCCATAATGGGGGTTTTATCCTAGGGACTATTTTATTTTCATTTACACTAGACCTATTAGGTATTTGGTGTCATGTATGGGGTAATTAAATAATTTAATTAATTAATTATTTTAATGATAGTGAAACCCTAAAAATACTATATTTAAACCATTATATATGTTTAATTAAGGTTTATCCATTTTCAATGATATAAATCCTAGATAGAGGGAAGGAATAAAGAGTCAGATCTTGGCGGTGACGTCAAATTAGAGGATTCAGTTCGGATCTGCAGTGGAAATGAAGAATAGACTGTATGGCCGCAATAATGGAATCAAAATGATGGTCATTATTACATAATATAGTGATTATTAATTAATTTTATGCCTCATTTATCATGTTTTTTTTATATATAATATCCCTATAAGTTATTTCTTATATCTTTTTTATTATTAAAAATTGATATTTTGGTTTTTTTCATGGTTTTCCTTAAAAATTTATCAGAACAACTATTTTCAATTGATATACCTTTTGGATCCTTTGTGATTGTGATATTTGATTCTCATTTTGACCATCCCTCTTGGGAAATAATTATTTCTCTTGCAACTTATATTTTTATTTGAGTCTTTTATCTCGTGGTTGGTATCCACATCAACTGCCATGCTCTGTGTAACCACTCTCATGTGATGAACAATTATCATTAGCTATCATTGAGGTCAATGGTTTGATCAAGAAATGAATAAATGAATAAAGATATGTTGTTTTTCACTAATGGTGTGTGATAAAATCATGATATTGGTGATTGAAAAATCTATCCAATGTTGCAGGGTATAGATACGACAAGAATGAGCCTTATTTATTGAAAATCGTGGATGGTGATGGATTTGACATCAGGAAGGTCCCCTAAAGGTCCTGGATCAAAAATAGATGGTGTGATGGAATGGTTAGAGTAAATTCCATGAGGTGGTGGTGAAGAAGAATCAATGGAATCTATAGAGTTTGGGGTTAGAAACCCAACTACTTGGCATATAGTTTAGTAGAACACACATTGTGTATTCCATCAGTTTTAGGGCTAGTGTTTTGGGCATATAAAAATGTCACACAATGTGTAGAATGGAAATACATGTTGTTTATATGTATACTCTAATAGAACATATATCATGTGTCTATGGAGTACATCCTTTAGTTAGAATCTACACAACTAGTTTGGTTAGTGCTATATGTCGAGTTTGCTCATGGAAGTCACACGGTGTATAAATAGCTACACATGTAATGTGATTTTAGACTAGTAGTGAACCATGTATTGGGGTACACACTGAGTACTCAGATAGCTTCACACATTGTTCAGTGCATCTTTACACACCATATAGTGAGGTAGTATATGTAAAAAGAAGGATGAGGGGTTAAATTCCATATTGTAACACTCGGTGTTACTAATTATTCATGTATTTAATATAATTTTATGTTAATTTAAATTTTGATAATTTATGTGCTTAAATTTTAATTTTCATAGTTTTTCCCTCCTTCACATGGTTTTGAAATCCATGCATATGAGCCTTCTGTAGAATCTCTTTCTCTTTTGGGTTAAATCACATGGTTTATTCTGAGTCATGTAGGTATCCCAATATAAAGGAGTCTTATTTCTTTTTTGAACATGCATGGTTAGTGTCAATGGGTAATGCATAGTTCAAATGTGTCCCAAGGGGAATTGTGTGTCTTATCATTTTTTTGAGTGTGCATAGGGGTAGGGGTTCATGGATTGTGTATAGTTAGTAGAAATTGTGTGAGGAAATTGTGTATCATGTAGCATCTTGGACAATAGAATCCACATGGCTGGTATATGGTTTAGAAAATCATGTGGAAAAACTATTCGGTCTACCCAAATTTCAATTTAATATGAAATTACCCATTTGTATCCTCTTAATTAAAAAATCTCCTCCTATCTTATCTACTCCATTATGGTCCAACGATCCTCCTTTAAACTATATGAGGATTTTATCCTACCAAACCTCCTTTTATTTTGGTGTCTCCACCTTCAATTTTTTTGTTTTCCTCAACATAAATCCCCTATTTCCTCATATCTTCACTTCTTTCATCCTTTCTCCTATATTTTCTTGGGTTTATCCTTCCTCTATGAACCCTAAATCACAATGCATTCTAGGGTTTGGGTTTGAGTTGGTTCTAACCTAGGTTTTTACTCATATAGGACCTATAGAGGTTTATTCTTGGATCATTTGGGCATTCTCCATGAAAGGTGATGTGTTGAGACACCGTTATGAATTCTTGACTTAAATGTTTAAAATATATTTCTTTGATTTTTATTTCATGAAGATCTTAAATATTTATAAATTTATTTTTATTTAAATTATTTCTATGTATAATTTTTGTGATTTATTTGTAAAACATTTTGTGTGAATTAAAATCTTTGAATAAAGGGTCTTCTATGGATTTTAATGGAATTCTTTTGGATGAAAATTTTAATCATTCCAATTGATTGATTAAATGCCTATGAGGTATTTTAAATTAATTTTTTTGGTAAATTAAGGGATTGGGAAATGTTTTGGATTTTTAAAAGGAAGAAATAAAGTTTAAAAGAATTGTTTCAAATATGAAAAGGGTGTGTTTATAAATGTTTTCATGATATTTAAATTGTTGAAATTAAAATGCAGGGAAAATGACTCAGCACCCTAGGTTATATTTATTTTAAAGGCATGATTGGAACATTAAATTGGGTTCATAGCTCATGATACCCTCATTGATTTTCCCCTTATATTTTTTATTCTTATTGTGGGTTGTGTATCATTTTATAATTGATGTATGAGGTGAAAGGGGTTGTTCTATGGGTGTTTATTTGTGGTTTGGTATGGGATATTTCTTATGTTCATCTATGTATTTATTTTTATTTCTTTCTCGCCTCCTTTATTGGTTGTTTTGTCATGGTAATTCTAGGTAACGGAGTAGAGTCATGAATGAGTGTAAACTCTAGTTTATCTTGTGTCTATATATTTTGTAATAGGTTTTCTTAGTGCACTTGAATGGTGTGACATGTTAGTTTAGTGCTCATGGGACTGTTTAGGGCCCTACTAGTTCAAGGGGACTACTAGGATAGGAAGGTTATTATAGATTGACCTATAGTTCTTATCACCAGTTCAAGATATTTTTACTTGTGTTCATTGGTTAGTAGCCCATGATGCTTATACGTTGATATGTGGTTTCACATACAAGATTCTCTCTTCTTTATTATATTTCTTTATGTTTATTATTAGTGGAACATTTATATTTTCTACTTTCTTTTATATTTCTTCTTGCCTATGAGGTGATGCTTGATTATAATATCTTATCTATAGGTAGGTGTGTTTCTATATGGTTTAAGTTCTTTATTAAGAAATGTGTTTTGGAAATAAAAATGAGATATTTGGTTTTATTTACTAGAATGTTTTTGAAATAGATTTCCAAAAAGGTATTTATAGGATGTGTTCTTTTAAAGAAAATGGGTTGGATTATAAATAAGAAAAATGTTTCTTTATTAAAGAAAGAATTGTGTTTTACTTTCAATATGGGTTAGGAAATAGAAAACCTTGTTTTCATTATTATATTTAAAACTATAATTCATGAAATTTTTATAAAAAATAATTGCATAGACTCAGAAGGTGGAAACCTATTAGGTTGTGTAACTCACACCAATATGTATTATATGTTACATGTTTCAATTGGGTTTCAGTATTCTTATTTAGTTAGATAATGGGTGATTTAGGATGTTGTGAGAACTATAGGTTTCATGGAGTGGGCTTCTATATGGTTTCATTTTTTTTATTTTGGGTATGATGATGTATCATCAAATACAACCATCCTTGTGTTTGTTTTAGTCTCTTTTCTAGATCTTGTTATTCTAGGTTACATTGTATTATTTCTGGATTATATTGAATATTTATGAAAATGGGTTAGATAATTATTATTTTTTATGACTCAATTAGTTATCTATTTATTTTTTGTTATACCCACTTGATTTTGCATGGATGTCCAAGGTACTGACTATTCAGACCATATTTTTAGAAAATGATTTTTTATTATGTTAACTCAAATTTCAGGGTGAAATAATTACCAAATTTTATTTTCTTAATTCCCAACACCAGTTTTCAGACCTTGGGGATCATAAACACCCTTCAGGACTAGTGGTAAGTCAGGTTAGGTGATTCATTGGTTCATTTTAGGATGGTTTAATAAAAATGGTTTTAGAGCCTAGGATCTTAGTAAGTTAGTAGATTCTTAAGGACACTCTCCTATTATTTGGGTCATGTCATGGTATTTTGGATATATGGATGTCGATATTTGATAGGTACATGTAGGAGAGAACCTTGTGTGCCCTATATCATTAAAACCCTTCATTTTCTATGGGAATTTAGTCATGAGTATTTTATTTTGATTTTTCTATTTATTGGTTTGGTGTATTTTGATGTTATAATATGGTATTATGATTAATGAATAGTTTGGAAGGTGATTTTGGGATTCCTATAGCATTTTGGGGTGGAAATAGAAGTTTAAATGGGGTTCTATGGTTATCCCACATGGTCTTTAAAACTATGTGGATCCCATGGATGTGGTTCTATAAACTTCCCAGACTATGACTCATGGTTGGTTCATGGCTTGAAAAACCATGTCTCTAAACTATGCATGACTCTAACTCCTTTGGGAATTTTAATTTTTAATCACTATTTTTTCTTGATTGCATCAAATGTTTTTATCACTTTTTAGATATGAATTAAAGTGTATTTTTTGGTGTTTAGATGTGTTTCAGTTGGATTTGTTTTGAGTTTTGGATTTATAATTTGTTATGTGTTGTGTGTATTTGATGTTTACAATATTTTTTGAGTGAAAAAATGTAATTTTATGAAAAAATTAATTTCGAATTTGGTCCTAAGGGGATTTTTGAAAAATAAATTATATGTTTCTTATGAAATATTTTATGATGTGAGTGATTTTGTTATGGAATTTTGGGAAAATCAGAATAAGAATAATATTTATTCTAAATGTATGAAAATTTATTTAAGATATTATTGAGATTTAAATATTTTAATAAGGTTAAAAAATGGTTTTAAAGTTTTATTGAAGTTATTAAATGGTTTTATTTGGTTTTGGAAATGGAATGTTCATATTGCCAAGTTTATTTTGGTTTAAAAAAATAAAGTTTATTTGTTTATATAATTAATTCCTTGGTAATGGATGTTTCTAAGATCCTTTTCACTATGAATTGTTTATTTTAAAAGGAATTTTTATGATTTGTGATATAAGTGTTTCATTTTGGGTGTTGTGTACTTGGTTTTCTCCTTAGTTGTAATGAGATAATCGGTTTAAATGTTGAGATGTGGTGTAGATAAATTAATTTCTTGTTTTATTTTTGTGAGCCTATTATAATTATTGAGGAATAAATTATAATAATTATCTTTAATTTTATCCATAAGGTGGGACCTCTAATTTTGTGGAGTGGTTTCTTTTGGTTCCAGGCTCCACCTAGACTCTAAATGGAGTGGTGATCTTGGGATTATCTCTCCTTTTGGAACCTATTTTTTAATTCTTGAATTATTCTCAGTTATTATTATTTATTTTCTTGAGATATTCAGTTATGATTCTTTGATGAAGATTATATTATAACATATACTTTGTGTAATTAAGAATTTTTCTTTACCATTCTTCCTAGATTATTCCTAATAATTTTGTATGTTCGGTTATTGAAAATAAGTATTGAGTAAGATATTTATTGATATTTTTCTATGATCATTTTGTGTATTAAAATATGGTTAAGGATTTTTTGTTATATCTGGTTGGGTGTTTTCCTTGTATGCCACCTTGATCATTTCTTGTGGATGTTGGTTGTTTGAAGTTTTTTTTATCAATGGAATATCATTTCTTGAGGTTTCTATGGATTCGGATGTGGTTAATTTTTACGTAATTCTTATGTGGTTTTGATGTTTAACCATTTCTCTAGGAATTTTTTATGGGTTTCATGGGAGCCCTTTGGGTCTATGATCAGTTAATTAGGACCAATGTTCAATTTTTACGAGCACTTGAGGGTAATTATTATGTTTTTGGGGTTATCCATGAGATAGTTCCGCATAGTAGTGGTCCTATTTTACCCATGTATAGTAATATTCAGAGGTTAGTGCTTATGTTTTAAATTATTTTGACCTAGTTGTGGTTATTTTTTCCTTTTCTATTTGGTTTGAGAAGTTTCAAGTAGAATCATTGATGGTTTGGTGATGGGTTTCATTTTTTTATCTTGGTTTCAACTTAGGTCACATCTCTCTATGATAGTAGTTTATTCATAGAATATTTTTTCTGTAGTTCCATAATTTTAGAAGAATTTTAATTGGTGGGAAGGCTTTGATAGGTCTATGTTCCATTGAGTTATTCAAATTTGATTGTTTGTTTATAATTGGACATGTTGGTTTTTCTTGAGGTTGGATTTTCCTATTTGAATATTTTGGTTTGATGGTCTTAGTTGATGGATTCTATTTGATTATTTCTTTCTAGTTTGATTCTTATAATATTTTACTGAGACTTTCCAACTATTATATTAGAGTTTGGAGATCCTTTTCTTTTTTTGCCTTCAATTTTTGACCAAGGGATTTATGGGGGGAAACATTATGTTGGGGAGATTGTGACACCTCATGCTATTTTTACTTTCTGTATTTAATATAATTTTGAATTTAAATTAATTTTTAATAATTTATAGTATTAAATTTTGAATTTTTGAATTTTTCCTTTATATGCATGGTTTTTACATAAACACTGCATGGTTTAGAAAACTGTACAGATGACCTTCCATGGGATCTTCTTCTTCAAATGGGTTGGCTCACATGGTTTAGTCCAAGTCATGTGGGTACCCCTACGTAGAGGGGTTCTTGTTCATTTTTGAAGGTGCATAGTTAGTGTTCACGGATAAAACATGGTTCAAACAAGTCTTAGGGGAACTATATAGCTTAAATTTCCATGTGAGTGTGTGTAGGGGTGGTGGATCATCGCTTTCACATGGTTAGTAAAAAATTTGTGAGGAAAAGATTCATCGTGTTGCATTATAGAAAGTCATATATAGATGGTTGATCAATAGTTTCTAAAACCATGTGACCAACCCATACGGTCTTCCCATATTTCATTTAAAGATGAAATTACCCATTTACACTCCCAATTTTAACTCCCCTCCTCTCCTCTATTCTCCCTCATGATCAACCAGCCATCCTTTGATCCCTAGGAATATTTCCTCCTCCTACTGCAATTTAGGTGTCTTCTCTTTTAATTTTTGGGTGTTTCTGAAGGTAAATACCCTCTTTTTTATCTCTTATCTTCCTCCTTCGCATATCCACTATTTTCTGAGGTTTCTCCTTCCACTATGAACCCTAAATAGTAGACTATTTTAGGGTTTAAGATTAGGTTGGTTCTAACTTAGGGTTTTTATTTTCTAGGACCCATAAAGGGTGATTCCGGGATCGTTGGGAATTATTCATGGAAGATGATATGTTGCAACACTATTCTGAATTCTTGAGATATTTGTTTCTATGATATTACTTTGGTTTTCATTTAATAAACATATTAGAGATTTTTAAATTGATATTCAATTAAATTATGTCAGTGCATAATGTTTCTGATGTATTTGAAAAATATTTTTAGTGAATTTCATTCTTGAAATAATGGGTCTTTATGGATTTTAATTGAATTATTTTGAATTAAATGTTTAAATATGAAAAGTTTTTTATTAAATGAATATGGATATTTTCAAATAGATTTTTATGTAAAATTAAGGGATTAGGCCTTGTTTTTTGTTTTTAATGTAAGAAATTATTTTAAAGAAGTTTTTGAAATATGAAAATGGGTATTTTTTAATTCTTTCAAGTTACTAAAATTATTGAATTCAAATGAATTGAAAATTAATCATCACCCTATGTTAGATTTTTAAGGCCCTTTTGGCCCTTTAAAATGGGTTTATAGCTTGTGATACCCTCATTGATTACCCCCTTATATTGGTTAAGACCATTGTGGGTTATCTATTATTTTTTAAGGGATGGATGAGGGGAAATTGGTTTTTCTATTTAAGGGTGTTGGAGGTGAGGTGTAGGATACTACTTGTGATCATATATGTATTTATTTACATTTTTTCCATCTTATTACTTGGTTTTTTGGTCATGGGAATGCTAGGTAGCTATGTGGAGTCATGAATGAGTAAAATCTATAGTTTATCTAGTGTTTGGATAGAGTGGGAATGGGAATCTGAGTTTACCTTAATAGTGTTTTCATAGTAGCTTTATGCTCTTGGGATAGTTTAGGGATAGGTAAGTTCGATGGGACTATCAGGATGGGCATGTCGATTGACCCAAGGTTCTTGTATCTAGTTTAGGATCATATTACTTGAGTACCGAGATTGATAGCCTATGAATCTTGTAACTTGATAGGTTATTTTACATAGGGGTTTCTATCTTATTTATTATATTCCCTAATGCTTATTATTAATGTTACCTTTATATTTTTTTCTTATTTTCATATTTCTTCTTGAACATGAGGTGTTTCTTGATTATGATCTTTTATCTATGGGTGGGTGTATTTTTCAAATGGTTTAAATTGTTGATTTGGAATGATGTTGTGGAAATCAAAATGGGATATTTTTTTCAGGTTTTCAAGAAATGTTTTTAAATGGATATCAAAAAATGAATTTTTGAGACTTTCTATTTTAAAGGAAATGGATTGGATTTAAAATGAGAAAAATATTTTTTTTCTTGAAATGAGAATTGTCTTTTTCTTTTATTATTGGTTATAAAGTGGAAAACCTTATTTTCACTATTATATTTTAAACTATCATTCATGAAATTATTATGTAAAGAAATTTCATAGACCCTATAGGCAGTGACCTACTAGGCTATATAGATCACACCTATATATATTATAGGTTCCGAGTTTCATATGGGTTTTGATATGTTCTTTGGGCCAACGATTGGTGAGTTTGGATGTGGTAATAAATCAGTGGTTGCATGGATTTGGATTCAATTTAGGTATATTTATTTCATTTTAGTTATAGTGATGGTGATGTATTGGATAATATAGTCATCCTTGCATTTGTTTTAGTCTCTTTTTTTGTATCATGTTAGGCAATGATGTATTGTACTATTTTTAGAGGATGTTGTATATTTATGAAAATGGGTTGGATCATTATTTGTTGTTATGTATTTTTTATATATCTATTTATTTTGGGTTATTCACAATTGATGTTTCATGGATTCCTAAGGTGTAGATAATTCATACTAGATTCTAGAAAAATGATCTATTATTATATTAAAACTTAAATAATGGAAAAATAATTCCCAAATATGGTTTCCTTGATTCCTAGGGACTAGTTTCTAGCCTATGGGGATTAAGAATTCCCTTGGGGACAAGTGGAGATCCAGGTTAGGTGACATGTTGGGTCATCCCAAGTCGGTTTGTTACACATGTCCTCCACTATATACCTTCCCAGTCTTTGTGTCTCTTTATATCTTCATGTTTAGGACTTAGTTTAGCATATGTGAGTAGTACATCTTGAGTTCCATTTAACATAAAATGTGATGGTGTCTTGTCTTTAATATTCTAGGTGTGGTCTGAGGTGGTGTGAGTAATTTGTTCTCAATAGTGGCAATTTCAGAGTAATCAAGGGGATTTAACTTTAAAATATAGGGTTTCGGTATCTTCCTCATTCATTGAGGAATAAGGTCCTATATCTTAGTTTATATATTGGGATTCAGTATCTCCCCCATATACCCAAGGCATGAGATCCTTAATCTTGACCTCTAAGTAAGTTTTGGAATCCCACCTTGTGTTAAGGGTGTGAGATCCTTTATTAGCACATTGTTATATAGATAGGTTTCCAGTATCTACCTCATTATATGAGGCCTAAGATCCTCTATCTCAACTTTATATCGATATAGGTACCACCATCATTTTTTGAGACACAAGATCCTCTATCTACAAGGATCACTTATTAGATAAAGTGTTCTTAATCAAGGTTTGAAATCCTACTATTATGTTCTTGTAATGGTTGGAAATAATTTTTAGTCATTAATTCAATGGATTCATGGGTTTATGATTGATCTTTCTCTGATAACGTTTTGGGAAAGATGGGATTCCCTTTAGAGATTTGATTTCTTCTATGAGTATATCTTGGATTATTTTTTCTTAACTCTTTCTTGGTGAGCATGCTTCAGCAATGATTTGGCTCCCCTAATCAGGTTCTGGCATTGATTTCATAGTTTTAAAGACTGAGTGGTTCAAAATTTTATGAACTTATAACCCCTTCAAAACCCCTATTTTTTCTTTGAGATGTGACATGAATCTAGAAATAAACTTCAGGATTTTTGGACACTTCATTGATATGATATTTCTTATTTTATCATGGGGTATGGTGATTGAGTATTTGAGAGGAGATGATTGGGAACATTCTTGTGTCCTTTAGGGTTCTAGATGTTGAGCATATCTAGATTATTCTTCCATGTTATTATTCTAGTTACTCTTGAGTACTAGAAGCTTTGACTTGGATTGGTGTACTAGTTTCTATCTTTATCTTACTCATGGACACCTCTCATCCCAATAGTTTAGTTGACTTATATTTTTGTACCCCCCCCCCCCCCTTGTGTTTTTTGAAGAATTATATTGGGTATGTTTATAAACGACCTTGAACATGTCTTATGACCACACGTATTGTGTCTGTGCAAATGATTCATAGTTTTAAAGGTGTTATGGGTGACATGGAGATAGCACGACTTATTTAGAGATGATGCCTGAAAATTATTGGTGATATATTATGGAGCATGGTGATTCAATATAGTGGTATTGATCATTTTAGATCGTGTGTTATCTAGTTGTATATATATCATGGAATATATTCCCAATTTTATGTTCTTCTAAGTTTTGTAAAATATATAGTATCCTCGGTACTTACATTGTGAGATGTTATTGTACTTGTTGTCTCATACATGAGTTATGTATAGTTCAGTTAATAATTTATATATATTATAATGTTTTTTGGTTATCTTATGTATTTGAAAATATTTATCAATATCATGCTAATTTGGGATAAGGCCTTTTATATTTTGAGATATGTCTACTCACTACAAGTCACAAGCCCCTATCCTATTATAGTTTATCTTGGGGTCGACCACTCGGATTATCTCCATCGTAGGTGTGGAATTAGTAGGTTGATTCATGTCAGAGTGGTATCAAAGTGAGTTTTCTTGGGGACAGAATTTGGGGTTAGTAGTCATGTGAGTATGGGTTTAGGAGCTTAGGGAAATTATTTTAATGGGGTCTTGAGTTTGGTTATCAAACTAGGGAGACTAGTGTGGGTGTGGTAGTTAATTTATCATTTCTCCATGACTCTGATAACCTATTAATTGACCTATAACTCTAATACATCATTGTTGGGTACAACTAATATTATTACTGGAATCATATAGAAATCATTTGTGATCCTTAATATTCTCTCTAAGTCATCTCATATAGGTATGATCTTATCCTCGTGGGTTTATCCTATCAACCATGGGATGAACCACCCCCACCCAGCAAATATCTAACCTATGTGCAGAGGTAGGGTTGTCAAAAGCCTATTCTAATGCTTGGGCCTTTTCATGTATGGTTGATGAGGCATTGTTTTGGAAATTCAACTGAAAGATATCCCTGCCTTATGATCAAAGGTAGTTTCTCTCCCTTTTGTTCTTCATATAGGATTTTTTTTTGGAATGGATGATAGTCTCTACCAATTGAGATTATTTATCTATAATTATTAATGATGTGTAATCTAGGGATCAATAAAAACATGATCTTCAAGTGATTGAAGATCAATTATAGTCTTAGAATCATATTTTTTCATCTAGATCAGACTTTCATTGATTAGATGTCTACTATTGAATTTATATACTTATGTGAATAGTATGTCTTTAAAGGATTATGTTCCTTTTCCTAAAACTCGTAATAGGACTACTTTACTATGGCTGAATTTTGAGTTCTTGTTTGGGATGGAGTCTTATATAGGGATGTTAGGCCTTTGAATGGGTATTGAAACCATCTAATAGCACTCATTAAGTCCCATGGATTTTATGAGGTGATTCCAGGGAATGGTTTTCAGTGATATTCTTAAATATAATTGATTTATTTGGAGACTCTAAAGGATGAAATTTATATTTTTGGTTGTTCTTTCTTACAGAACCACCCATGTTGGAGTCTCTCAAGCGAGTGTTGACATATTGGGAGTTATTGGTAGAGATGCACCCCAGCTTAGAGAGTGGGATAGATTCTCACATAAGGAAAGTCAGAATGGTTCTATGGATAAACCTCCATGTTGGATATAGTGATAGAATTATGGAACCTCTTTGTGGTTGGACTTGAGGTTAATCGAGGAGATGATTTATAAAGGACTGATTAGTGTGAGATTCATCGGGATGGAAAAAGTATCTATTGTCTTTTTCAATCACCACTTTTGGATAGTCCCTGATCAATATAGATTATTGATCCTTGGAATTTTGGAATTATATGCTTATAGGATGAACCCAATTCAGTATTTTTTATGAAAATATCACTCATAATGTCATATTAAGGTTTTTGAGTTATTTTGTTTGTTGATAAAGTTGGTTGACAAATCCATTTATGAAGTTCCATTTAATTTGTTGAAAAATTATGCTCATAGATCTTAAATATGGTGGATACCTATAAATTTTTATGAATAAGGATTCTAGAGGCTCAGGAAGTTAAGATGCACAAGAAAATAAATCAAAGGAATATTTTTTTCAAGTAAAATGTTGCTTAATAAGTGGAAAGTTTCATAAAAGTGGGGATTCAAGGCTACATCATTCATATTTGGAAATGGAATTTTTTTTTGAAATTTTAGAAAAATCATGAAATATGGAGTTGTGAAAAACATATGGAATTTCATGAAGATGGTGTGTTACACACAAAAAGTGACGATACAGACGACATGTTTTTTGATCATAGAGAGAAATTGCATGACACAAAGTTGAATGAATAAAGAATTTCACTTCATGTTTTTTGAAGGTGAAGTTATGCAAAAATGAGGTAATAAGTTTCAAAATAGGTTAGTGGAAAAGGGGTAAGTTTTTTAAGGGTCAAAAAACACCTATAAATTGGCCACTACCCCTCACATTTGATAAATCTCAGACTTAGATAATATCAGGGATTTTTTCACATAATACTTACATGAATGTACTTCTTGCGTGAAATATTTATGCAAACAATATTTATATGAATAAAGGAACTTGTGTTTATATAAAAAAGTGAGTTTTGTGAAATATTATGAGTTTCAAAAAAATAGGAGTTATGTTAAAGGTTAGAGGTTTCATAAAAGTTGAAAATTAATTGAAATTTTATAAGTTTCTCAAAATGTGTGAAAATATTTCATGAAAATAAATTTTCAAAAACCCAAAGATAATTGACCATAATTTATATGGTAAATTGGTATTAATAATTTTGATGAAATAATATCTTTATGAAATAATGATTGTAGTATAAACAATATTTTTTGAAGAGATAAAAGGTTTTCTGCTAAAGGTATTGTGAGTACACTTCAGTAGAGAGAGTAGTGAGCTTTCAAAGAGTGAATGGTTATAAACAAGGAGGGGCAATGATTCTTATCCAAAAATTATAATATTAGTGCACTAAAGTGGATTTTAGTACATCATAATATCATTTTTTTTATGATCCTTGGACTATCTTGGTTAGGGTGAACCAAGTAAAATTGTTGGGTCTCTTGCATGGTTTTAATTATGCTTAATATATTGTTATCAGAATAAGAGATAATATATTTGTGTTTAATGATGAAATAAGATAAAAGTGGTGGTCATTTTTATTCTTCATAACCAATTCACCCCCCCCCCCACCTTAGGGTATTTAATCTATTAGGGATAATAAATGGTATCATATGTAAAGTTTAAAGTGATTGTTTCTTTATTACTATAAATCATGGAAGTATTCAGTTTAAAACGGATTTCAATATTCATAGGAAATAATTTTCAACTATAGAATAATGAGATGTTGAACTACTTTAGATCATTAGGGATGTATGTGTTTATATCATACACACATGGGATCGTAGTTAGTATAGATAGTGGGGCTTTATTTTACATAAACCAAAGAGAAGTGGAAGTATATTACAAAGGATACAGTGATTTAAGAGGAGATTTATCCAAAAAATATACAAAATGTTATGTCATGTAAATCCTAATGTTCCATGTGAGAAAATATAATTAATATCTATAATGATGATTCAAAATTTTGAGAAGAAAAATTGAAAGTTATATGTAACAAGTATGATAACCTAAGGATGAAACCTAAATAATTCACTGATTCATTCTTTGATCAGGTGAACATGATTACAGAGGAAATGTGTGGTATCTGAGAAACCATCAATTACGTTAAGATCATTAAGCATGTCCTGATATTATTTTCACCCCAGTTCAATCTAAATATCTTTGTACTTGAAGATAAAGATCTGAAGGATCCTATGATGGACATTTTTCATAGTAATCTTGTCACATATGAGAAGATAAATGGTGATAATGAATCTATGGAAAAGGGGATGTATAAGTAGGTGGAATTAAATTCCATGAAGAAACTCACCATAGAGGATGGATATGTAGAAGAAGAGGTTGATGAAGTCATATAATTTCTTTTATCAAATCTACAAAGGGTAAAATTAATGTTTAAGGGAAAACTTCCACTCTTTTTTTGATGTGGAAAGGCTAGGTTCCTTAAAACAAAGATTCCTATGAAACTTAAAAGTAATTATGATGATGATGAAGTAACTGTGAATAAATATTCATCTTATGTGAATGTAAGGAAAATTATAAAACACAACATCTTCAAAAATAAGAAACTAATTTCATAATAAAATTATAGTTTAGAAGAAACTGAAGGATAATAAATGGAATACTATAATGATCATAGAGAAAATTTTATAGTGGTAGTTTTGGGTAGTTCATGGGCAAGAAAAGATAGTGATGATGACAAAGGAGATGTGGAAGGATGATTTGATCTCTTAATAGAATTGGAAGCCGCTCTTAAAGAGAAAGATGTTTGGATATCCATAACAAAGAAACACAGCAAGTAATTTCATGATGTAAAATTATATATTTACCAAGATGAATAATAGAAGTCCAATATGAAGTTATAAATTCAAAGTCTCAGTCTAAAAAGCCATAAAACTCATATAAGATCAAAGTTAATAATATACCAGGGTTATTGATGGTTTGACTAACACAGTGAAAGATTAATTTAAATGTATTAAATATTTTTATGAGGAAGTTTTCAAGAAATGATGAAAAATATAATATTAGGAATGAATTTTGACACCTAATATGATATCAAGAAATAAGATCGCACATAAAAGTGAAATTGGATCCTGAAGTTCCAAAAAAATAGTCAATGGAATATTAGTAGAAGAAAAAATAATATCTAAATAAAAAGGTCGGTATAAGTCTTGATTATAAACAAAAATTAGTGATGGTTAATGTTATAACACAAGCACACACTCCAAATTCAAATATTGATTTGTATATGACTCAGAATCAGAATATTCAAAGAACCCATAGGAAAACCAGTGCTATAGAAATGAAACACAAGAATGCACCTCGTATTATGTGTTGTTTTTGTGAAAATATCATACATTCCCAAAATATGTGTTCTATAGACAATAAGTACCAATGTTTATAAGATAAATATATACATTTGAGAAGATTCAAATATTATAGGGATGATTTTATGGTCACTATTTCTGGTGAAAAGGAATTGGACATATAGTGAGGTATAGTACAATAATGCAAAGGAATGTGTTGATAAAGAAAGAAAGTTGGCCTAAATAGTAACTTGAGGAATAATTAAGAGAGATGAAAACACAAAAATTTATTTGAAAATTTTTAAGATAATGTTTTACCATCATACTCTGAATAGGATCATGCATGTTAATTAACCTCGGGTGTGAATCCAAAGACGTGGATCAAAAAAGGAGTTGAGAAGATAGTGGTAAAATATATTTCCTTGAAATAATCATACCATATTGGTTTATAGATCCTTTATAATGGATTTAATTCCAATGTGAAAACAAATAATTATTTTTCTATAGGAATTAATAATAACAAGGAAGGTATCATCAGAATTGGCAATGATAAAAGCCAAAAGATTATTGGCTCTAAGAAATCCAAATTTGGGGAAAAAGATATCAGACATATAGATGTATTGGATATTAAAAGTCTTAGTCACAAATTGTTAAGTGTCCGTAAACTATATGACTCAGGACATGCAATAATTTTTACCAATAATACATATACTATAAAGGGAAAGGATTTTGTTGTTTTTTTATAGGGTAATCCCACGAAGATGAGTCTTGAACTTATTAGTGGAGAAGAATATATGTTATTCATATACAAGGAAGAATTAAATAGGTTATTTCATAGATGGATTGGTCATTTGAACCAAAAAACCCTAGAAGATATTGTGAAAATTGATAGAGCTCGTGGTCTTTCTAAGCTACCATGTGATCATACACATATGTATGATGTTTAGCTTAAAGGGAATATTACTCGAAATACATACAAGTAAAAGAGAAAAATTCAAAATATTTCTTTGGGATGGTGACTATTGATGTGTGTAGACCAATATCACCAATGGATGTTGATGGGAATAGATATTACATTATTTTATAATTATAGTAATATGGCATGGATTGTGGTTATCACCCACAATTCTAAGGTGTCTAGTTGCATAACACGATATCGAAGGGAGACTAAAAATATGATTGGATGAGAAATTATAAAATTACAAACCGATAATGGCATGGAGTTTAACAAAGTCTAGTTAGAGTATTATCTTGAGAAGCATAGGATAAGGAACCATGTATTATCAGTGAGAAATCATCAGCAAAATGGTGTGGTTAAGTTAAGAAATCATATCATAAACAACATATCTAGAATGAATCTTATTGAAATGGATATGCCAGAGAAGTTTTGTAAGTAAGTATTATTGGCATTGTTAAACATTAATAATATAGTTGTACTATTTTTGAGGGAATATAAGACTCCATATAAACTATGGTATTGAATGAAGTTAATGTTGAAGTACTTTTGATTCTTAAAAATCAAGTGGTTAATTCTCAGTAAGGAGAAACACATGAAGTTTGAATCTCATAGAGATGAAGGGATATTCATTTCATACTCAGTAAAAATAAAATAATATAAATTCTTCAATTAGTGTATGAGAAATTTTTTTGACAGAAATGATGTAAATATGGTGGATAATGAGTATAATCTTCATAAAAACAGTGAGCAGTTACATGAGGATAGTGATGAGGAGTTTAGTAGTTCAGAGGTATCACAAGTTCCTAGATAAAATTCAAAAAATGGTATTGATGATGAGAAGGATGAATTTAGACCTATATCTACACAGAAACTAAAGAGATGAGCTAAAATTGATATATAAAATATCATCAATAATTAGATATTTCCAGTGAAAATGCAGAGACAGAAGTATCTAAAGAAAATATATTTCCTATCATATATGGATCTAAATTATTTTTAAGGAGCTACAATAGATAATAATTAGGTTCAGGTGATGAATGAAGGGATTCAACAAATTGAGATGTATTAGATAGGGTGTTTTTTCAGGCTGACAGGTAAAATAATCATCAAGACCAAATGGATCTTCCATAACAAAATGAATGAAGATACCATGATGATTCAAAAAAAATAAAAACTCATGTACAAGGTGTACTTATAGATAGAGGGTATCAATGTTGATGAAATATTTTCACTTGTATCATCCCTCCTTGGAAGCTACTAAGCGGTGCCCTAAGATAGTTGGCCACATGAACTCAAGTTTGCCTCAACATTTGACTAAGGTTTTTGACTAGAAATGATTTTCTAGGGTGTGTCCATGGGGAGACTATTCCTACATGATCAGATTGAAACATAGTGGTAAATAATAATGATAAGCATCAAAAACAGTAATAAATTGACCAAAGTAACCAACAGGTAGAAGATGAATCAATATCATATACAAAAATGATTATCATGAAATGATGAAATATAAAAAGGGAAGTACACAGGATATAGAGGTATAGGAATATATATCATTCTAAATGAAAACAAAAGACAAAAATATTCCTCTACTAACATCATGTGCATCGGATTGGACCTCTACTCCCATACTCTGTCCTAGCAACAAAGATAAAACATAGGAAGTTAGCTGCTTCCCCTTGTTTAAACCTGCAGACATGAAGTGTGTTTAGGTACCATAGGTGACCCAAATAGAGTATGAGATAAACTCAGTAGGCCACCACTTATGATTTCTAGAATAATTCAGTTCATTCATATAAAATGAGAAATGTGAAGGTAAATAATAAATGAAAGGAAATAAATAAATAAAAACATCATATCAGGTTCCTCATGGGATACCCAAACAACATTACCTACTTTTGCCTAAGCTGGATATCTCTAAAATTGGGTCAACCTATGAAGATATGAGGAGGGTTAAATAAAGGGTTATCATGATTCAAGTATCAATAATGGACCAAATCCATGTATGTTATTTGGCTTAGTGGATGAGTCCCTAGGATAAAAGTTATGCATTCCTTGTTTTAATAGAAAACCCATCCTAAGAATTTAATAATAGGAAACCTGAGCCTGTATAAGGAAATCCTTAAAAGGAATCTCAAGTATCCCTCTAGGATCACTATAAATACCCATCACCATAAGATTCTATCTAAGGAAATCCATAAAAAAATCCCAATTATTACTCTCAACATGTTTTAATGCATAACCTTCTTACCCCATCCCATGTATCTAACAAATGGTACCAAGTATCACTCTTTTCATGGTATAACCATATTTCCACCAATCCCATCCAAGGTGACTCCCTTAGGGAACCGATATCGCTCATGGGTAGGTAATTAATCATCTCGTTGAGCACGTCCATGGCATTCTATAAAGAATCCAAGTATCACTCCCAACATATTTACAATCCATTAAAAGTTCTAACAATAAATCATGATGTGTCCATCCAAATCATCCTTAAATAGGGACCCTTATATTTCCCTCATCCGGTATGAAGGTATGGTTTAGATAATAATAATTCATACCATTTTAATAAATAATTATAATCACAATATCCAACTTATTTAGTTTATAAAAAACAAGTCATGGCATAAGGTATAGTGGACAACACATGGCCTTCCATTATCCTTAGATAATTCCACATTCAAAATTATTTATTAAAATGGAAAACACACACCTCAAATGTTTTTTAATTACATTATAAACATGAGGCTTTTAATCCTTTGAGTAAGTTCAAACCCATATGGATGGATCGCGTCGAGGATATCAAACAATGATGTTGATTAACCATTAGCTGGGATAGTATTAAACTTAGAGATACATTTAAGTTCATTTAAATGACTTTATGGATCCAAAACCAACAGAGTACGGTGCACGGCACAGTGGTGCATGATAAAAATGTAGCAGGACATTAAGTAAAATATCTAGAACACTTACCTTAGGATGGTATTAGGCCTCTCATCCTTTTTTGGCCTTTGAATCAATCCAGAATAGATGAAATTTCCAAAATAGAAAAATTCCTGAAAAATAGGGCATCTGATCTCGGACCAAAAATAGCACATATGAAGTTAAGATAAAAGATAGAAGGAATGGAGAGGATTTGATATCTTACTGAGTGTAATCTAATGAGATGATTGGTGGTTGATTCTGAGATCAGATGGAGGAGCAATGTAAAATCCAAGCTTAGGCATGAGGAGAATATTCACATGGGAGAGGGGTGTTGTGCATGAGAAATGAGAGGGGAGAGGAGAAAATAACTTAATGGAATAAGGGGGGAAGTTAATTCACCCAACATTTAAATAGGCACATAGTTTGGTCTCATGGTTGTCCAAGCCATGTTCCAACCGTGTGCTTGATAATATCCAAGGATAGTGTCCCACATGGTTAGTGGAGCACTGTTTTTCTAACCATACTCTACTCGTGCATCCCACCTCTATCTAGGGAGCACAACCCACATAGATTTAAGTTTACAGTTAGAAAAATCATGCACAGCCCATGCGTTCTCATCTATGGAGCCCTACAGCACACCACATGGTTTATCTAACCATGAAGACTGGGTATCATGATTTCTATTATCTATGGAGCCTAGTTGTTTCCTCTAAATGTTAGGGCTCCGATCTCTGAACAATCCCAAGACACCCTCATAGCCTCTATGAATTACTTAGGCACATTAATAAGGGTAAAATAAGGGGTTTAAACCGAAATACTAATATTTCTATATGTCATATGAAAACCTGGGACATTAAAACCTCCCCTCCTTAAAATAACCCATCCTCAAGTTTCCCTTTTGAGGGTGGTAAAGTGTTTTCTGAGAAAATATCTAGCCACTGAGCATATATTTCATCCTCCCGCTCCTAAGTCTCATTATATATATGGTCATGCTTCTATAGCACCCAGAACAGTGGAACTAACCTTCATTAGAGACCATTTGTGCTCTAATAAACGATATATATTGGATTCTTCTAAAAGGATGTATCTATATCCAGCTCAATATACTCTAGATGAAATGAATGATATGGGTTAGAATGATAATGGTAAAGTTGTGATACAAGGAATAAATCATGCATGGATCGATACCTCTGAGATAAATTCAACCAATAGAGTACCATCCCAACTCTCTTTATTATTCAAAGGCCTGATATAATGAGGCGATCGCTTACCCTGTATTTGAATCTGTCTATGACCCAATCTAGGAAAAAATCACAGAATGACCCAATGTCCCACTTTGAACTCCAGAGGTTGATGGAAATGATCGGTATAATAATTCTACCTGGACTGAGATATATCCATACATTTCTGAATCAGTTTTACCTACTCTAAAGTCTCCTGAACAAGATGGGTACCTAGTAGTGTTGCATCACCTACCTCTAACTAGCATAGTAATGAATGGTGTGGCATACCATAAAAATACTCATAGGGATCTATCTAAATCATTTCCTAGAAACTATTATTGTAGTAAAACTCAGTGATAGTTAAGTTATTCTTCCAGAAACCTCCAAAATTTAATATGCATGCCTAGAGTATGTCCTTTAACACCGATATCATATGCTCAGTCTAACCATTAGTCTAAGGGTGATAAGATGAACTCAAAATCACCTGTAAAACTATTTATTTTTTCATCCCTTTTTAGAACTATGATGTAAATTGGTCATATCAATTAAATACAATAGAATGGGGAACACTATTAATGAATAAAATCTCCCAAATATAAAGCATCCCAATCTTATCAACTAAAAAGTTCTATTGGATAGGGAAGAAGTGTTCGACCTTGGTTAACCTATTGATGATCTCCCATACTGCATCACTACCTCAAGGGGATCTCAGAAAACCCATCACAAAATCCATAGTGATGTCATCCCATTTCCACTTAGGAATGGATAGAGGCTATAAAAGTATAATATGTCTCTAGTTCTCAGCCTTGACCTGCTGACAGGTAGAGCATCATGTGATAAAACCTTCAATCTTCTCCTTCATACTTGGCCACCAATATAGGTGACGTATGTCATGGTACATCTTGGTAATCCTAGGGTGAACATACCAAATAGATGCATGATATTCCTACATAAACTCTTCATGTATGTCTATAGGGACCTAGAAACACCCATGAAATTGAATAATACCATCCTCATTGATAACCTAACAAAGAGGTGGGTCCTCTCCTGAAACACTCTCTATTAAGAATAATCCTTCAGGATATGAAATATATCTCATCCATATCCATTCTAGAAGGGATTATGTCCCTACCAAGTCTACTAAGATATGCTTCCCATGATATTTTTTAACCTCAAGGTGCATCTTAGAAAATAGGTCTATAAACTACCACTCACCACTGTCCTCTCAGATGACCTGTGTACGATTATTTATGCTCAAGGCATCAGCCACATCATTTCCCTTTCTGAATGTATAAGCATGATCAATATCAAATGAATTAAGATACTATAACCACCTATTATTCTTGAGATTTTGATCACACTATGTGGAAATTTATTTGAAACTTTTTTGATTTAGATAAACAACATATCATTCCCCCAAAAGATAATGCCTCCAATAGTGTAAAGCATGAATCAAAACTGGTAGCTCGTGGTCATGCGTAGGGTAATTCCACACATGAGGTGTTAACTAGTGGGACCTGTATATTAAAACTCGGTCACCCAACATTATAAATACTCCAATACCAATTCCTAAAGTGTAATGATAAAATATATATCTTTTTCCTAGTACTAGAAGAATCAGAATCAGTGCTGAAGTTGGTCTCCCTTTATACTCCTGAAAAGCTATCTCATAAGTTTCTGGTCATAAGAAATTCACACCCTTATTAGTAAAACCTATAAGAGGCCCCTATTTTCATGATAATTCCTAAATAAAACTCCTATAATAGCTAGATATCCCCAAGAAACTATGTATATCAAAGAAAATCTTGGGTTTCTCCCAGAAAACTACAGTACTCACCTTCTCTTGGTGAATACACACTTTATCCTCTAAGATGACATAACCAAAGAAGTGAACCTTATCGATCCAAAACTGGAATATTTAAATCTTATTATTTTATACTCTATTAGTGCATTCATCACAATCTCAATATCTGTATCATGGTCATGTAGAGTGCGAGAATACACCAAGATGCCATCCAAAAAGGCTACCAAAAATAAATCCAAATATGCTGGGAAACATGATTCATCCGAACCATAAAAACTATTGGCCCATTCATAAGTATGAACAATATAAATATTTACTTGTACAAGTATTATCTTCTCTAGAAATCCATACATGGTATGTTTAATGGTCTTATATGCACCTGATGGTATCCCAACCTCAAAAAAATATTAGAGAAAACTATCTCTCCTTGGATCTAGTTGAATAGGTCATCTATACGAGGCATTGGATACTATTTCTTAACCATAATATTGTTCAAACAATATTAATCCATGAATAATTTGAGGGTAAACTCCACCTTCTTTGAAAAAAGGATAGGTGAACCCCAAGGATAAGTATTGTGCCATATAAAAACCTTATCTTCCAAATCCTCTAACTATATCTTGAGTTCATGGAGTTATGTAGGTTCCATTCTATAAGGAGGAATAGAAACTGGTGCCACTACCAATACTAGATCAATGATAAACTTTACCTCTCTCATAAGAGGAAATATAGAAAATTCATTAGAGAAAACATCCCTAAAATGATCCACCCCAGGAAGAAATTCCATACACGGCATTCCATAATCACTCAAAAAAGACTATCTATCTGGGATGTCACTCTACCTAACATGTGATTCATGGGTTCAGATCAACTCACATAGACATCCAATTCAACCTTATGAATATAAGTACTACCCTCAAGTGATGTAAAAGACACTCTATAGTGATAGAAATCAGTATGGTCAAGGTGTGGAACTAACCGGTCCATCCAGAGAATTATGTCTAAGCTGATCATCTCAAGGACAAATAAATTTCGTAAGAATTAGTACCCACCTATCTCAAGGATTTACTCCCTTCATTGGAATATACTCTCTAATTGAACCCCAAATAGTGCATCAAGAGTTATCACGACACATAAGTACACCACTTATAGGCCCAAACTCTCCATAATTGTTGCATATATAAAAGAGTGTGATGTACCTATATAAAATAAGGTAGAAACTAAAGTATAGGCTACTAGAATAGTACCTTATATATAAATCCATAGAATATGTTCCTCATGTGTAGGTTGAACTGCATAGATATGGCCTGATCCATAGCCCTGAGATGCAATCTAACCACCTTGAGCAGGCTTTCTCTACTGGAACTATACCTTCAAAGTTTGAATACCTTTTCCACATCCACCTCCTTATTTATATCAACTAGTAATAGAACATCTCCTAGCCTAATGAGGAACTATAGATCCTAAATGCATTTTCAATATAGATTCCTTATCACTGGGAACTGGAGTGAAAACTTGGAAAAGGGTTGAAGGTGACCCATCCTACTACAATATCGACACCTAATTGGGTTTATCATACATTGGGGTTTTTTATGGCATGTACTAACACATTGGTGACACACCATATAATTTTCAGTGCACATCATCTAACTAGAACTAGCCCATTGAGTAACCAGGAAATGATGTTTCCTACCACTAGATAGACCATCTCCCAATTTCGATGATGAACCACCCTAGATCACATTTCTATATTCCCTTAGGTTCCACTCAGTAATGAGGTCCTGGTTCACTATCTCTAAAATTATAGTCATCCCGGAAACATTTACCTATGATTGGATGGCATACGCAACACCGTCCTTAAACTATCTCATAGTCATCAACTCATCATCGGCAAATGTTAGCACAAAACATTGAATCAGGGTGAAATGTGATGAATACTCCATCAAATAAATAGAACCCTATTAAAGGTTTATAAACTCTCTGGAATGGCCTTATTTTATGGTCTTTGAAAATAAGTGGTCATAGAAGGCTATCTGACAGTCCACCCAGACCATACCCTGATGAAGGTCAGCCTGGGATTTGATATCCCACAAACTCCTAGTGGATTCTTGAAGACTATAAGTTTCAATCATGACCCTTTTCTCTAGAGGTGTCTTTATATTCATGAATATCGATAACATGGAATCCCTCTATGACTCAGTAGCTTGAGGATCTTCATCCCTCAAAAAGGTGGGAGGGTGTTGCTTCTAGAATTCCCATATAAATTCTTCCATAGTAGAGGCAGGTCATGGAGATCCATATACATACTACATTAAGTGAAAAAAGCTATCTCAAAACTAAGTATTGGAACTCAGTGGAAGATCAACAGGAGGTGCCTCAGGTGGTACTATAGGACGTAATACTAGTGTCTCAGAGCCCACCACCTCCAGATCATGGTTGTCACCACTCTCCTAGAATATGAATTGAGGAAGTTGTAGTGGTATAGCTTGAAAATACCCAAGAACACTCATTGTATAAAATTTAACAAAATATCAGAAACAATGTTATCAAAAAAGGATAGGTACGCATCCTTTCCATAAATGAGTCACACAACTCTCCCTGCTCCTAAATCTAGGTTCAGGAGATAAGGAAGATCATAGAATTCAAAAGAGACTCTACCAAATTCCCACTACTAACATTAAGTATGGGCTAAGGTCTCACATCACACAACAGAGGTTCCGATATATGGGGTTTCAATTACAAGGTATAGAGGAAAAATCCCTTTAGTTTGCAATTGGAATCCCTATTTAGTGGTAACCAGTTCATTTAAAAACTTGAATTTATTTAAGTTCATAATTATTTATATATAAAAATATATCATAGTCTAGTTATTTTTTTCAATATTACAAATTTATAAAGTCCCATACTATTATAAATTTCAATTTCTACTTAAAGTAACGATGCCCTGGCCTTTATATCTAGTATCAGAATATAAAAAGTCATGCATAATGATTTGATTAAATGAACTACCATTACTATAAGGCTCGATCCTTATACATTACATAATAAAAAAATTTATTCAAGAATTTACTTTTTCACTTTGAGGATCTTTCTAGGTTTATAATTCTAGATAATTATGCCAAAACTCATACATTATAAAACATATAATACAAAGTGTAAATTTCTGATCAATATCCATTGTTTTTATAATATAAAACATTTAAAATAAATCATGATCTCTTTTCATGAAAACTCTTTAAAACTTTCGAAATGACTTTATCCTTTCCCTTACCCAACCTGTGAAAAACATTTAAAAATGTGGGATGAGAACAAAAATATTAATAATTGATATACAAGGAAGGAAAATTGTAAGTCCAATGATAACATGAAAACTCATTTAATTTTTTGATTTATCTTCAAAGCACTTTGTGAATATGAAATAAAAAAATTCACATGAAAAAAATGAGCATTTTTCTCAAAGAAAATAATTAAAACCCATTGTAAGCAATTAAAACCCCTTTTAGTGACTTAAAACATCATATTAATAAAACCCTTTTAATTGTAATAACCATACATATCAATTCCAATATAATCATTACCCAATTAATTGTTTATCAATAATAGGGATCATTCTTTATATAAGTTATATCAGTCTCACACGTGATCAATAATGGGGCTCAACCCTTCATATAAACTATATTGAGCTCACCCGTGAGCTATAACCAGGATCAAACCTTCATATAAACTATATCAAAAACACCCATTTCATATAATTCTAAAATATCATATCATTTATAAAACACTTTCATTATAAATCCCTTTGAAAAACTCTTTTAAGCCCATATAAAAAACACTTATGGAAAAGAAAATACCTTTTTCTTTTAAAACCCCATTTCCATTACTGAAACACCATTTTCTTTGAAAACCCATTATCAATACCAAAATACACAAAAAATAGAAATAGGCATTTTCAGTTAAGAAAACATGTAATATTTCAAAGGAATCTAGAAATAAAATAATAGTCATAGTGGCGGGAAAGTCATTGTCATTATGTACGTTAAGAATAGAACTTCCCTTTTTTCATTTATCAAAATGTTCATTGAAAAGACATGTAAAAATATTCCTTTTGAAAACATTTTAGATACATTAAATGTAATTTATTAATATTTTATTTCCATAAACTCATTTTAAAAACATATACAATAAAAATGAATTGATTTTGAGGAAAAACAATAAAAGCGGTTTTTTAAGGAAAGGTCCCTTATCACTTAGGAAACAATTGAATCATAAAAACCATTAAAGAATAAAATTTAAAAAAACATGAAATATAATGATGATAGATAAATTCATGATAAAAATTTTCAAAGGTTTTATATATACACCTATAAAATAATAAAGGTTCATAACATAGTGATATGCCTCAGTAAAGGGATATTGAGATGAAGTCACTTACCATGAGTCAAATTCATTATGTGTGTCTTTATATTCTAGAATAATAAACTTATGTTAATTATTTACTTTATTGAGAACCTTTTTAAAGTTTATTATTACATTTATTTCACTTTTTAACAAGTTGTATACAATTACTTAATCAATTAATATTAAGTCAGATGTTTTGATCATATTAGGCTAATGTGTTAAAAACGACTTTGGTAGGATGGATATGGTCAAAGGGGTAATTATTTAAACATATAAAAAATAATTATCATAAAATGATTATCATATTTATAGAGATATTATAATTTTAAAACCAGTCATAAACTATGGTTATGAAAAATTAACTAACATTGCGATCATGGAGATGGTAGGATGTACGTATACATGAGAAACGCTTCAATTTTTCCAATGATCATTATTGAAAGAATGTAAGTAACATTTATCATTAAATAATTATAATTATATATTAAATACCATTATATTTAATTATATATAATTTAATATATCATTATTTTTATCTAAAAGGAATCAAATCATTTTGAGGAGGTAGTAGCCCATACGTCCACGAACGATGTTATCACTTTTTTAGTGTGTGAAAACGTAAGAAGAAAATTATATATTATATTTATATAAATATAATTATGTCATTAATATCAGAATTATTTCATTTATATCATATATATTCATTATAGTTACCCTTATTTCCTTCCATGTAGCACGTTAGTGAAAAACACTTCACATCACTTCATGTGGCGGTAGTCTTCCATACACACGAGCGATGTTATCATGTCCCCTACAATATGAAATGTAAAAAGGATTTATATTAAATAAAGAATAAATAGGTATAATTATGATATAATATGATAAATTTCATATATAAATAGTATTTTTATCATTATTCTCAACCATGATAGGTGGTAATGGAAAAACGAACAACATTGTTTCGTGAGGCGGTAGTCCTTCGTACACACGAATGGTGATTTCGTAACCCATTTTAGGGAAGTGTTTGTGGGTGTAGGTTGTACCCTTAACATAAAAAATCTAAGTATATTTATTATACTTAGGTTATTTTATAAACATGTTATCAAAATAATTTAAGGTTTGGATAAATAAATAAAATAAAAACGCAAGTTGATGAATGTTACCTCTTCTTCAGGTAACTCCTTTTGGTTTACACCAAAGTACTTCCATGGTTGGATTTATGCCCAAATTAATGATTCAAGGATGATATTATGGAATAAAATAAGTGATTTGGGTATTTATTTTATAATCAAAATGGATTTATAGGTGTAAAGAGAGGATGATGGTGGCCTTTTATAAGGGAGGTGAGTGGCAAAATTTTAAATTTTTGAAAGAGAGAATTCCACCCATATTTTTTCCATGTAAATTGGATAAAATAATTAAAAAAAATAGATAATATAATTTATAAGTTCTGAATATTTCCATTAAATTTTTTATTGAAAAGTTTCTAGTTTATTTTTCCTCTTAAGCTTAAATTTCAGTCACTTGGAAATCTCATTTTTTACCTTAATCACTATGATTAATTTTAATTATTTTCACTAAAAAATATGGTCAAAAATTAAGTTGAATCTATTAGAAAATATAAATTATTATTATTTATAATATATAATAAATTTTTATAAATTCGAATCATAGAAGTGGAAAATTTTAATTTAGAATTAGTCATGCATATGTGATGAGAAAGTAGTTTTTTAAAGTGAACATGTTCAAAAGTTTGAAATTTTTTTATATCCAATTTCAATAATAAAATGATTTAAATGAACTAAATTGGATTAATATATGTATAAATGATCTAATTCTAATTAAAAACTAATTTAAAATATAATTTTACATTATAAATTGTTTAGATGAAAAGTCATTTTTTAATTAATATTTAGAATTTTTCACTTATTCATTAAGAAAATAAAACCTCTCATAAAAATACAAAAAATAACCCTAAGATAATTTTAAAATTTTAATTTAAAATTTTAATATTATTTTATCAAATAAAATTTATAAAAGTTTAAAATTTTAGTTTTAAAATAAGTGCGCCATCAAAAGGCGGTGAAACTACCTTTAGAAAAATAGTGTTTTATGTATAAAATTGGATTTTATTTTTATATCATTTATAAAAAAATAGGATGAATGTTAAATTATATATTTAATATATTATAAATATATTTAATTAATATCAATCAATAATAGTAATTAATTTAATTTATTAAGATAAAACACCTTTGGGTGCATGAAATTAGTTTTTTATAAAAACATTTTCTTTATATTCAATTGGTTTTTATTTTCATTTCTAATTAACTGGTAACAAATGAATTCATTATATAAACATGTTTAAACCATATTTTCATAATTTATTTAATCTTATTCATTCCCACCATTTCAACATCAAGGTGATAATTATCATGTTAAATAATAATATTAATAGTATATTTTTTCTGGTAAGACTCGGCCCTGTGTCTAACACAAGTTATTGAAGAAACTTGATGTTATGTACAATCCAAGATAAACTTGGTGTTTCGTATAACTCAATCTAAACTACGAACCTTTTTCAACACAATCCATCAAATAATTTAAATTAATTTTACAGAAGATATTTCATAAAATCTTGGGATATTACATCCTACCTCCCCCATTAATAAATTTTGTCCCCACAATTTGAACTTTATCTAGATAATCAAAGGTTGAAATTTTGAAAATAATTTTTTTTAACTACAACACCCCAAGATTTTATGGTATTTCTCTTCTTAAATAATTTCAATTTCTTCGATAGCTTACATTACACAGAACATCAAGATTAAACAAATGATTAAATATTATTATTTAATTGTGATGGTTATCACCTATTTGTTGGAATGGTATGAATTAATGATATTAAATAAATATATTTTACACATGTTTATAAAATTAATTAATTGGTTACCAATTGATTAAAATAAAAATGAAATCCAATTGAACATAAAGGATGTGTTTTTATAAAAAAACTATTTATATGGCCACAATGACATTTTATCATAATAAATCAAATTAATAAAAATTAGGGAAATATATTAATTTAATTTATATTTTATATATTCATTAAAAATATATAAATTCATAAAATATTTTTTAAAGGCTTAAGATAAGAATAAATCCAATTTTAATCATAAAAGGATATATATTTCTAAAGATCATATTGTCGCCTTTTGATGACGTACCTATTTTATATATAAATTTTGACACATTTATAAGTTTAATATGAAAAAATAAACTTAATTTTATAAATCATAATATAAAAAATATCTTAGGGTGAAATTTTGGTATTTTATTGAGAAGTTTCATTTTTTGAGGAATAGTGAAAAATACTATTTTTTTAAACTGGTTTTTAATATAGTTTATTTCTATAGTTAAATTATAATTTAAATTTGTTTTAATGTATAATTATTTAAAATATAAATAAAATCAAACAAATTTAGTACAATCTAATAAATTTCATATTTAAATTAGATATAAAAACATTTCAAACATTTAAACTTTTCACTTTAAAAACCAGCTTTTTCGTTGTGTCTACGGGACTAATTTTAAATAAAATTTTGAAAATTAAGTGAATTTAATAAGGTAAAATATATTCCATATTTTTAATAATAAGGTAAAAATTAGGTTCTAATATCAATTTAATTTTTAGGTATAAAAATTTATCATGGTAAAAAAATTATTTGCCTTAGTATAGGTAAAATAGTGACAAGGCTTAAAGTTAAAAGGTAAAAGCTTAACATACCTATAAATTAAAAATATTAATGGTAATTTGCGGTATGTATAAGCCTTAACCATCCCCCATGAAATTAATTAAAAATATACTCCATTGAAATTAAAGCCACCTCAATGTAGTTGGATTTAAATATAAAATAATCATTATTTTAATCACTTAAATCCAACTCTCCTCATGTATAAATACCGCCCCATTTTGATCCAAAATCCTTTAAGCTCGTAAAATCTCTACCAAAACCTATATTACTAACTATAACCACGTTTAAGTTCTTATTATCTCACCAAAATACTAAATCCAAGGTCCTCAAGGGGTCCTCCAAGGAGGTGATATCTAAGAGATAATTTTCTCAAAACACCTCTCTTATTTTCTTTTCTTCTTCTACTTTATCATCATATATTTCATCCATAAATGGATAATAATGAAATAATCATGTAAATAATGTAATTTTATGTTTATAATGTAATATCTTATATCCATATATTTTATTACCTCCTCTTCAAAGAAACTAAACTATTGTCCAAGTTATGGCAATTAACTGCCTCTGTGAATAATGTTTTTGTTCGTTTTACATTACCACCTTCATGGATAATCATAAAACTATTATTCTGATTAAATAAAATTTTAATAAGTATATAATATCATATTTCATGTTATGTAACTAATATATACTCATAATAGTAAATAAAATGAAACTAGTTTGTGATGTTTAGAAAAACTGCCAAAATAAACTAATCATTTATCATTAACATTTTATCTAATGAATAATCCTCATGCTAGAAATAAAAATGATATATTGGAAAATTTATACTTATATAAGTTAATTAATACTATTTAATTCCATTTTTTTAGTTGTAATTCCATTTTACAGGAATATCCATAATTTTATACAAGTAAAACAGACCATGAAATGATGAAATGAAAACACCTGAAACCATGAAAATAATGAAATATTATTAATGAATGGGTTATAAGATGTTATAAAATCATAAAATATGGTATTATAAATATTAATATAGATGTTAAATTAGTTAATAACATTCTTTAGACCATTAAAAATGATATTAAATAACTCTACACTAAAGGGAGGCGTGAGGTAAGGGTTTTCTCATCTCACTTTTACTTTTGTGTGATATATGCCTTATTCACCACTTATTTCTTTTGTGTGGTGTATGAAATTCCATTTGATATATAATATCATTAATCTAATTATATTCATGTTATTAAATGTTTAATTTTATAATTATTACTTTTATGGGGCATATGATTTGACTAATTACAAAGTGATAAGGTAATTCTTAACTCAATTTATATTCTTTGGGTTAAACTTTGTTTACTTAATTATGTCATAATAAGATTATTTGTGAAATTAATTTTTAATATCTTATGTTTACACTTATTTTATGTTTAGTTATAGTAAAAAACACATATTTTATTCGTTTTATTAATTCTCACTTCAATGGTATAATATTTATAAGGTAATTTCTTTTAAAAAAAATATCTTTCCAGAGATTCCCTTAAAACTCTCTTTTTCTTCCTTGTCCGTGTTTTCTAAAATGGATTCCAAAATTTTTTTATACTCTACTATGATTTTTTAAAATTAATTTTTACTCATTTTTTACTTATTACAAAACTTCTTGAATGCTATATTTTTTTTCTTTTCAAAACAAGGTTCTTTAATATTTTTCCGACAAAAATATGAAAAGAATGTTTTTTTAACAAGTACGACATGATCACACTGTCATGATGCCATAATGTTTTTAATATTCCTCTAAAATTTTACATGGTAATTTTAAAATAAAATATTTTATTTTATAATTTTATATAATTTAAAAAATAAATTTCTTTCAAAGTGAAAAGTGTATTTTTCTTGAGAATTTTTCAATGATCGCATTTAAAGTATTTTCATCTATGTAAACATGCTTTTCTAATTATTGTGCTCCATTGAGGTTGGAATATTATCATATCATCTACCATATTTTATAAATGGTTATTTATTAGTTTGATTGGTTATTTACTATTTTGATTCCATTCACTATATTATAATGGATGGTTTGTGATTATGTCCACTTAATGAAAGTTATTTACATTTTGTATGATAGTTTCAGAAAAAATGTATATGTTTATTATCATTCACTAATTTCATATTAGGAATTTATTTTACTTATTGAATGATGGTTTGGTCCCAGTATTTTCCCTTGATTCATTGATATGTCTCGTGAGACAAACCAAATTGGGTTTTGGCTGAGACCTTACCCATTTATTTTAAAATGTCTTAGTTGAGGCATCGATGGTAAACTTTAGATGTCCATCATTTTGAATTATATAATTATGATATTATTTATTGATTTAAATATGATTATTTGATTAGTATAATATCCATGGTTAATTTTTCTATATCAAGTGATTAATTATATGGTATTATTTTATCACCTTTTATTTCAGACATATTATGCTCAAGGTATTGGTTAAATGGATCATGTTTCAATTATTCACATTTTTATAATTGTTATTTCTTATTTTTTTTATTGCCTCCATTGTATTTAACCCTTACTGATCATTCAATATCACCCCTTTTGTATGTTTTATTTTTCCATATAATGTCAATAGGTTTATTATGATTGATATATAGGGATGAGCTAGGGTATCAACGATGTTCAAAAAGTAATTTCTATGTTGTATTTTATGTTTTCAATTATAATGTAATATCCAAGTATGTATCTATTTTTTCAAAACTACTAAACTATTTAGTCCTTTGGTATGTGATTCCTTATATCTTATTCTAATTTAAAAAAAATAAGGTATTGGCTCCAAGAAACTGGAGTCGGGTTCATTACATAAACTCACATCATAAAATAGGTTAATAAAACATCCTCTTAATAGGATATAAAATGATGTATTAAGTTCATATAATATATAACTATGTTTAAATATAGGGGATCATAGGTGGGAATATAAGAAAAACATAAATTATTATATATAGTGACTGAGTTCATTTATCATAAGAAAGTGAATGATCAATGGAAAGTTAAGGGCCTAAAAACAATAAATCTGTGATGATGAAAAAGTATATCTAATTCATTGGATATGAATTTAATAGGATAACATTTTTATTTCAAGATTTGTTTTCCAAAAGTTAAGTATTTATTTTACCTTCAAAGAATATAATGAATTAAACTTACTTGATAAATTTCAATTTCATAAGAACAATTTCATCAACTTATTGTTATTAGATCAATTTGAAATTCATACCTTACTCCATAAAATGAATAAAAATGAATTATTTTTTCCTGAAACACTAAAATTAACTTTTAACATATTATAAGATCTATAAAATAGTGACAATTCTTTATGTTTGTCTCTAACCATTTTCTAAAATCAATATGGTTATCACAAGTTATGTAAAATGATAAATTAATCACTAAACGTCAAAAGTAACACCCCTGGTTTATAATTAATATTTATTTTTTTCAAAATAATTAACTAAAAACAATTTCATTAATGATATTATTAACCTTAATTGTTAAAAATACCTTTAAAATTATGTCTATAACATGTAAAGTCATTATTCATAAAATAAATTTTCCACTAAAACATATAATTCTTATATTTATAAAAACTTAATAAATGTCTCAGAAAGTACTTCCATTACTAAAAACATAAAAATAGGGGTTCCAAGGTCATTGATCTTATTATAAAACATCAAAAAATAACGAGCTCCCCAGACTTTTCACTACCTCCCTAAATGGACCAACATCAACTGTAGACATAGAAAATAATTTTTTCACCGATTTTTAATCCTGATCATGATGATTTCCACCCTAGGTAAGTAACTCAAACACATGTTATCATAATGTCCCAAATCATTATATCTAAATCATCTTAATGTGGGATGGTTATATTTTATCTCATTATTGGATTGTTCAGGGATCTTTTCCTTATAGTCACGAACCTTATGACCAAACTTACCACACTAGTAACACTTTCCATATCCTAACATAAATTCCCCAAAATATATTTTAACATATTTGGAACAAGTTTTGGGATTACCTAAAAATTCTTAGTTTTTTTCTTATCCATTTCCTACCACCTTGACTATTTCTTACTCTTGACATCTCGTGGAACATAAGAGTTGGAAAACTCCATCTCAAATTTCTCAGCACAATGAATGAATTTATCTTAACATTTAAATTATTGTTTATAAAAAGATCTTAATAATATTGGTTTTAACCCTAAGTAAAATTTATTAATTTTATTATAGTTGTCTTGAATAAAGTATAACACATACCTAGAAAATCTTGTGAAGTTTTGTTCATATACAACCATAGATTCTTTATATTTTTTCCTCGATTCTAGGAATTATTTATCTCTATAAATCCAAAAAACCTTAGGGAAATATTTCTCAAGGAAAATATTCTTAAATTTTTTTCATTCCATAGCATCAATATCATATTTCTCTTTTGTATTATTAACCAAATACAATCATCTATCTGCTTCACCTTCAAAACAATTGATGGAAATAGTTACTATTGATGTTCTAAACATTCCATAACTTAAAATATTCACTCCGAAGAATTTATTCATCCTTCAGATACCACTGGGTTAAATGATCCATTGAAAATGGGGGATGTTTACTCATTAAATGATCCACTATAGAAATTTTCCTTAATGTTATATGGGGTTCATCTCTAGTGTGGATACCACCACCATTTATTTCTTGTGTCAACTAATCCATTATTGCAAAAAACTATTCTATTCCAATTCCAAACATCTCGAGATGCTGATTTGGAAGGATGTTATCCTCTTAATTTCTTCTAACTGCATCTTCCCTATCTACTCTATGGAAAACCATTATGAATAGAAATATTTTAGTGGAAGAAACATGGTAATCTTCAAATTATATATCATTTCAACTTAGCCATAAAGTAAAATATTCTAAGGGATTGTTATTAACACTATCCTAACCTCTAAATCTATCTAAACCATCATTTTATACCAACTATAAGGCCCCATCCTTATAAGTTACATAAAATTATGTTTTACTCAAAAAATTACTTTATTTCACTTTTAGGATCTTTTAAAATTTATATTTTTATAGAATTAACCCATAACTCATACATTACAAACCATATAATACAAAGTGTAAACTATCAATCAGTATCTATTTTTTTCATAATATAAAACATTTAAAATAAATCATGATCTCTTTCTATGAAACCTCTTCATTAATTCATCCTTTCCCTTACCCATCCTATGAAAAACATTTGAAAATGTGGGATGATCACAAAAAATCTCAGTAATAGATACTCAAATAAAGAAAACTATTAGTCATGTTAAAACATAAAAACTCATATAATGTTTACCTTTATCTTCAAATTTCATTGATAAAATTAAATAAAACATTTTCACATGAAGAATACAAAAATGTTTTTCTCAAAGAAAATAATTTAAACTTTTAGTAATAAAGCAATACCTCTTTTGGTGACTTGTATTATCATATTCATAAATCACTTTCAAAACCCTTTTAATTGCAACAACCATATAGCCGACTTCCAATATAATCATTACCCAATGTAGTGAAGATATATAATGGGATCACCCATCATATAAGCTATACTAGGCTCACCCATTAACTATAATGGGGCTTAATAATTTATATAGGTTATATCAGGATCACCTGTTTCTCATGAGATATAATAGGGATCTACCCTTTATATAGGCTATATCGGGCAAACTAGTAATCTACTCTGGGGGTAAAACCTTCATATAAGTTGTATAGAACTCTCAAATTTCATATAATTATCAAGTACCATATCATTAATAAATCACTTTCATTATAAAACCCTTTGAAAAACTCTTTTAAGCCCATATCAAAAACACTTCTAGAAAAGAAAATATCATTTTCATTTAAAAACCCATTTTCAATAATGAAACACCATTTTATTTAAAAACCCATTTTCAATACCAAAATACACAAAAAAGGGAAATATGTTTTTCATTTAATAAAACATGTATGCTTTCAAAGGAATCTATAAATCAAATAATAGTCATGGTAGTGGTAAAGTTATGTATGTTAAGAATAGAACATCCCTTTTGTTGTTTGTCAAAATGTTCCATGAAAGAAACATAAAAATATTCCTTTTAAAAAAATAGATACATAAAATATTATTTATTAATATTTTATTTCCAGAAACTCATTTTAAAATCATAGACATAGAAAAGGAATAGAGTTTGTGGGAAAACATTAAAAGAGTATTTTTTTTAAGGAAAGGTCCCCTATCACTTGAGAAACCCTTGAATCATAAGACACATTAAATAATAACATTAAAAAAACATTAAATATTATTATAATAGATATATTCATGATATAACATGTCAAATGTTCTATATATAAACATTATAAAAGAATAATGTTGCATAACTTCAAGATATGCCTCAACAATAGGAGATTGAGATGAAGTCCCTTACCTTGAGTCTGATTGATCACGTGTGTCTTTATATTCTTGAATAATAAACTTATGTTAATTATTTTCTTTATTTAGAACCATTTTCAATTTTATTATTATGTTCATTTCACTTGTTAACAATTTATAATTAATTATTTAATCAATTAATATTAAATTGAATGTTTTGACCATATTAAGATTATGGGTCAAACACAAATTTGGTAGGTCATCTATGGACAGAAGTGTCCTTATTAAAAAATATTTGGAGTAATAATAATTAAATAATTATCATATTTATATATAAATCATACTTTTAAAACCAATAATGAAATATGGTTATTAAAAATGAACTAAAGTTACACTCATGGAGATGGTAGGTCTTACGTACTCATGAGGAACGTTTCCATTTTTCCAACAATCATTATGGAAAGAAGGTAAGAAAAATTTATCAATAAATAATGATAATTATATCATAAATAAAAAATTATTTAATTATATATACTCACATCGCTTTGATGAGGTGGTAGTCCACACATCCACGAACAACGTTATCACTTTTTCAGTGTGTGGAAATGTAAGAAGAAAGTTATATATTATATTTCCATAAATATAATTATTTCATGAATATAATAATTATTTAATTTATATCATATATATTAATTATATTTACCCTTATTACCTTCCATGTAACATGTTAGTGAAAACTGTTCACATAGATTCATGAAGTGGTAGTCTGTCATTCACACAAGTGATGCTATCGTGTCCCCTATGGTATAAATGTAAAAAGGATGTATATGATATAATTAATATAGAGATATAATTATGTTATAAATATAATAAATATCATATATATACATTATATCCATCTTTATAACCAACCATGAGAGGTGGTAATAGAAAAAATGAATGGCATCATTTTGCGAGGTGGTAGTCCGTTGTACACACGAATGATGGTTTCATAGACCATTTGATGAAAGTGTGTGCGGGTTTAGTTAGTAAACTTAAAATAACAACATATAATTATATTTATTAAATTTATTTTATTATATAAATATGTTATAATAATAATTAAAGATTCGGAAAAAGAAATAAAATAATAACTCATGTTGATAAATGTTACCTCTTCTTCAGGTAAATCCTTTTGGTTTGCACCAAAGGACATACTTGGTTAGATTTATTTCTAAATTAAGGATTATATGATGATATAATTGAATATTATAAGTTATTTGGGAAGTTATTTTCTAATAAAAATGGCTTTATAGGTGTGAATAGAGTAGGAGATGGGGAGTCTTTTTATATGGGAGGCGAGTGGAAAAATTATAAATTTTCGAAAGAGGGATTTCCACCCACGTTTTTTCATGTCAATTTGATCCAATAATTCTCCAAGATCTATAATAGAAGATATAAGGTCTAAATATTTCCATAAAATGGGTGATTAAAAATTTTCAAGGTTATTTATCCCCTTAAGTTTAATTTTTAGTCACTTGTAAATCTCATTTTTTACCTTAATCATTGTGATTAATCTTAATTTTTTTCACTAATCACTTTGGTAAAAAAAATTAAGTTTAACATTTTAGAAATTATAAAATATTATTATTCCAAATATATAATCTATTTTTTAAAATTCAAATCACATAATTGGAAATTTTCAATTTAAAATTAGTCCTGGGGATGTGATGAGAAAGCGGGTTTTTAAAGTGAAAATGTTCAAAAAAAATATAAATTGTTTTTATATCCAAATTCAATATAAAAATGATTTAAATAACCTAATATGGATTAATATATTTATAGTTTATCAAATTTTACTTTAAAAACAATTTAAAATATAATTTAACATTATAAATTATTTAGATAAAAAGTCAGTTCTCAATTAAAATTCAGTATTTTTCACTTATTCATCAAAAAAATAAAACTTCTAAGAAAAATACCAAAAATTCACAATAAAATAATTTTTAAATTAATATTTCAAAAATTAATTTTATTTTTTCAAGTGTAAAAATTTAGTTTTAAAATAAGTGCTGCATCAAAAGGCGGAAAAACTGCCTTTAGAAAAATATATCTTTTTATGTGAAAAATTGGATTTATTTTTATATCTTGTCTAGAAAAAAAATAGGCTGAATTTTAAAGATTATACAGAATATATTATAAATAGGTTTAATTAATATCATTCAATAAAATTAATTAATTTAATTTATTATGATAAAATACATTTGGGAACATAAAAATAGTGTTTTTATAAAAACATTTCCTTTATATTCAATTGGTTTTTATTTTTATTTATAATTAATAGATAACCAAAAAATTCATTCTATAAATGTGTGTAAATGATATTTTCATAATTTAGCTAATCTTATTAATTCCCTCCATTCCAATGGAAAGGTGATAACTATCATTTTAAATAATAATATTGATAGTGTATTGTTGCCTAGTAATACTTTGCCTTGCGTGTAACACAAGTTATCAAAGAAAATTGACATTATATGAAACAAAAGATATAATTGGTGTTGAATATAATGTAAGTTAAACTATGTATTTCATGTAAAAAAATCTTTCAAAGAATTTAAATTAATTTGAAAGAATATATTTTATAAAATCTTTGGATGTTAAAATTCCAAATTTATAGAAGTACGTGTTTCATAAATTATAATTGGTATTCATGTAATCAAAATCATCGAATGTTTCAGCCCATAAAACTAATGGTTCATGGCTCAAACATGGAATAATTGGTTAATTAAAGAATAATCATCATTCTATATGGTAAAACTCTATTTATATTAATGAATTAACTTTAATAATCCAATTATGTTACCCCTATAAGAAAAATTTGAACATTTCCATATGTAATAATAAAGGTACTCACAGTAATCATAACCAATACATGAAATTTGTGAAATAATATAAATATGGCATGGAATAATACATGAAATTTGAGTCCTTAAGTTCCAAATATGATGCTTGAGATGATACCTCCTTGTCATGACTGGACAAGGAAAAAGGAAATCCATAATAATAATATCAGTAATCATAATATCACAAAATATGTGCATAACCCAACAATGAAATCAATACAATTGTAACAGGAACAAACCAAACATAAATAACCCATTCCATGTAATTTGGGTTTCTCCTATACATGGGTTAGCTAATCATAGGAATATTATCATTACCAATATCCTAGTAATTATATAAATAATCCAAGTATAGTGTATTTACAATTCATAACAGGTTCTAACTATAAAGCACAATGATCTTGTCCAAGGCGTCCTTCAGTAGGGACCCTTGTATCGCCCTCATCTTGGTATGAAGGTATTGATTATCTAATAATAACGCATTTAATTTCAAAAAAGAATTATAAACAAAGTAACTAACTTATTTAGTTCAAAAAAAACAAGCCATGGCATAAAGGATAAGGTCTAACACATGGCCTACCATTATCTTTAGATCATATCACATTCCAAAGTATTTATTACAAGGGAAAAACAACTCAAAGTTTGTTTAATTCCATTCTAAACATGAGGATTTTAATCCTTGTAGGAAGGGAACACCCATAAGGGTGGATCATGTTGAGGCGATCAACCAATAATGTTGATTCACCATTATCTAGGACCATATTAAGCTTATAGAGACATTTAATTTAATTTAAAAGACTTAATAGTGGTTACACCATAGGAGTATGGTGTAAGAAACAATGGAGCATGATAAAAATGAAATAATACTTTAGGAAAAAGAGTTATACCACTTACCATAGGTTATTATATGACCCCTCATCCATTTTAAGTCTTTTAATCAATCTAAAACAAAAGAAATCATCAAAAAGGATAAATTCCTTGAAAATAGGGAATCTTATCTCGCATCAGAATATGATAGAGTAAGGAGAGATAAATGATATAACTAATGAAGTGGATTGGATATACTATCAAGAGGAATCCAATGAGATTAATTGTGGTTGATTTTGATATCTAATGGAGGAGAAATAGAAAATCCTAGCTTAGACTTTTGGAGGAGCTTCACGTAGGATAAGGGTGTTATGATTGAGAAATAAGAGGGAGAGGAGAGAAAATAACTTAAAGGAATAATGGGGAAAAAAATAATTTACCCAAAATTTAAAGAGTTTCATGGTTCAGCCTCATTTTCTGGCCAAAACATGCACCAACCATGTTCTCGCTACTATCTAAGGATAGTGGCCCACATGGTTGGTGGAACACGGTTTGTCTAACCATTCTATACGAATGACCCCACCTCATTCTAGGGAGACAACCCCACATGGGTTATAGCACATGGTTAGACAAATCATTTATAGAATGTATGATCCCCTCTTTGGATCCCTACAGCACCTTCCATTTCTTTTCAAACCATGTCGACTGGGCGGTATGGTTTCTACTTACCATGCGGCCCATTTTTTCCCTCCAAAAGTCTGGGATATAGGGTTTTAACAATCCTCATACACCCTTATAACCTTTATGACTTCCTTAGTCACGTTAATATGGGTAAAACAAGGGGTTTAAAATGAAATATTAATATTTAAATACCTCATATGAAATGTTTGAATGTTATAGCACTTTTTTCAAGGATCTGAACAATTCAACCATTCTTATTTATAAAAGTGTAGAATAAATTAAAATTATTATATATGGATGTCGAGTCATCATTTCTTAATTTAGTTTTTTAAGACATTTTTTACATTAAATTTTCTGATGGTTTTATTTTCCATAAAGATTAGAACAAAGTTTCCTAGCTAAAAAGGTCATTTTATGGGCTAAAGTAAGCACCAATAGTGTGGTATTCAAGATTGGATCAATACTAGAAGAAGCTTGGTTTCCAATATAGTGTGATTTATTATAATCTACATGTTCACAATGAGAGTTATCAAAGGATTATGGTGCTGGTGTATGTATAAGAAATAATATTTTGTGGATAGAATAAACCATAGTGTAAGTAGTTTCAAGAGTTTATGAAGTGTGAGTTTGAAATGTTGATGATTGGGGAACTATCATTTTTCCTTATTCTAGAGGTGATACAAGGAATGATATATTTATTTATCAATAAAAATATAATAATGAGGCTCTGATAAGTTTTGTAATGGATGATTCTAAGGAGATGATAACTATAGGTTCTACCTAGATGAAATTGGAAATGGATGAAAAAGGAAAAGTGATCAATGTCACAAAATATAAGTAGATCATTGGAAGGTTTTTCTACTTAAAAGTGACATGGACTAACATTGAATTTTCCATATATTAGGTGACATGGTATCAAAGTATTACCATATAAATACCCTTGATTTTGGTTAAAACAATACTATATTATATCAAAGGCATATTGGATTTAGGTTTTCTTTATAGAAAAACATATCATTAAGAATTGTAATGTAAATTAGTCCTGTTCAGGGGATAATAAAAAGTGAACATTATATGGTTCATTTTTTTCATCATGATTTGTGTATATCTTATCTGATCAAGAAACAAGATTATGTTTCTATGAACATTGAATAATCTAAATATATTTTAGTATCTCAAGCCTATACACATTTACTATGGAGGAAGAAATATCATGAAGACATGGGATTTTATATGAAATCTCTGATTGGAATCATTTCTAATAATTCAAGTGCTATAAATCTTATAAAAAATATGGTCTATTAGTTAAGGATGAATCACATTGAAATTATATATCACTTTATCAAGGAGAAATTAGAGATAGTTTGGTGAATTTAAATTGTGTTCCTATAGAACATTAATTCATAAACATCTTAACAAAGAAATTACTCAAAGAATCATTTGAATTACATATTCTGGTTCTCAAAATCCAGTCAAACCCCCGCACATATTTAGTGTGGATGAGGAACCCCACTCCCTGAGGTAAGTTGTAATTTCCCTATGTGTTTTTAACTATTATTTTTCTATTTTATACCATTAAATATTTTCCTTTAGTCCCATTTAGATAGGTGATAAATAAGTTAAAGGGGGAGAGATGAGATTGTTCAAAACTATTATTGGAGAGAGTAAGGTGGTGATGAGGGAGAGTACATTTCTTTATAGAATCAAGGGAATTAATGATATTAGGAGGGTTATTTTTTAAAATATGATGATACTAAATATTTTATATCTATGAAGATAAATCATGACAGGATGACTATTGGGTTTGTGATGAAATCAGTTATGTTCTTCTTGGGAGCTTCACTATGAGCATCGATTTTCAATAATTTAGTATCGATCACCAAAAAAATTGGGTATCGGGTTACATGATCATTTGGTAGAAACCATAATTTGGTATTGAGAAAAATATTGAAGCATTGGTATCAATAATTAATTTATTAATTTATAAATTCCATAGGATACTCTTATTTCTCAAGCTAATCATGGCTTATGTGGGCTTAGAGTACATGTTGAGTAAATATTTGGTCATTATCTAGAGTCATGGGATATGACTGGTGGTTAAAGAAGAAGGTGGGAAATTATTTCTCAATTGAAGGTTTTAATAGGTTTCAATGGTTGAATAATTTTGGACAAACCCAAAGGAATATATTTTTTAAAAAATTCCCTCTCAATTTCAAATCAATGTTTTTCAGTTCTTGTGCTTATTGAAAAATACAGTTATAAAGATCTAGTGTGGTTTTTTACAAAGTATGTTGACAAATATCCAAGATGGAAGAGACATAGAAATATTTATAATGAAGGGATAAATAATATCTATAAGGTGTTTAGGAATATTCATAAGAAAAATAGTGTAAAATAATGTTTTCAAGCAAGTAAAAAGCTACATGAGCATGTGGAAGGTTTCGTGAAAGTGGTGATTTGAGGTCTCACTATTCATATTATGAAAAGTAAAATAATTCTAAAAAAATTTGTGAATTCATTAAAGATAGAGTTTCATGAAGTATAACTAGTTTCATGAATTTGGTGAGTTATGCATGAAAAGTAATGATGTAGGGGACATGTTTTTCAAACACAGTGAGAAGTTTTTCTACATAGCGTTTTATTATCAAAGAATGGTGCTAGAATTTTCACAAAGGTGGATTTATGATAACTTGAAGTTTCAAGTTGCATGAATGCTAAGTGGTGAAGGTGGAAGTTTCAAAAAGTTTTGGTAATACTAATAAGTAGGTTGATACCCCCCTCATCTGAGTATTCTAAGACTTAGAGAATATCAGGGATTTATTTTCACATAAGACATATGTGAACATAATTCATGTGTGGATAATTTATGTGAACATATATTACATGAATAAAGGTACTTTTTTCTATATGACCAATTGAGTTTCATGAAATATTTTGAGTTTCATGAAAATTTGGGAGTTTCATGAAAAGTTTTAATTTTCTCAAAATTGAAAAGTTTCATGAAATTTTAGAAGTCACATGAAGTGTGTACAAAGGTTTCATGAATGTGAATCTTACGTAAGCCAAAAGTAAATTTACTATAATTTCTCTGGTAAAATGGAATTCATCATTTAAATGAAAGAATAAATCTATGAAACACTAATTATAGTGTAAAAACATTCATTAAATAGATCAATGGTTATCTACTTAAGGAAAAGTGAGTACACTGCAGTAAAGAGAGAAATAAAATTTCAAAAAGTGAATGGTACTAAACCTATAGGGATATTGAGTCTATGGAAAAAAATTTAACAAAAGTTTCATATAGTGGATTTTGTTACATTTAAACATCGAATTTATATTCTCTTTGGACTAGCGTGGTTAGGGTGAACCAAGTAAAATATTTGTCTCACTTGCATGATTTTATTTATGCATATATATATATTATTATTATGATGAAAAGAGAGAAGAGGGATTTGTTTAATTATGAAACAAAATCAAAAGGGTATTTTTTTTATCCTTCATACCCTTAATCACCACCCTCATAGGATAATTAACCTAATGGGGATAATAGTTGTGATAGGAGGAAATCTAAGTATGAATCACGCATATTCTTTATGGGGCCTCATACTGGTCGATTCAGGTGAAAGATTCTTATATTGTTCCACAAGTTTGATATTTGAATATTATAATGGAACAATAGGATATAGCCTAATTATATAGAGAACTTTCATTAATGGTGAATTCTATTTACTCACTCCTTTAGGTGAATTGAGTTTAACCTAGGTGGAATAATAGGTCTTTTAATAGATTCATTTATAGTATAGAATATGTGTGATGGAACCCACATTAGTATGAATTGTTTACCCACTATTTGTATTGTGATATGATAGTGATTGAGTTGATGAGGTAGGTTTTATTCTACAAAGTGAACAAGACCCCTCAGATGTGGTGATTTTATACAACCCTATATATGTTAAAGCTATGTTTCCATCAACTGGTGAGTATGTATTCATACTCTATATGATTTAAAAAGAAATTATCTTTCAGTATATTTTGAGGAATGCATGGATTATTCTAAAGGGTGGCCCTTGGTTGACCCTTATGTGAGGTCAGTGTATAAATTAGCCTACAATCTTGGGATGATGATCACCTTTGTGGAGTTGTGGTGTGTTGAACTAAATCTATCCTTGAGATGATTTATTATGAAACCTATCAAATATACAAGGTATCTATGTGTGATACCCAGGTTTGTAGAGTTCCATCAAGCTTCATAAAGCTAAATTCATGGAAGATGAGTATATTAGAGTAGCACATATGTGGCATGGTGGTTAGAATTTTTCTATAGTGGGAATTTTTTCAGTTAATGGAAGAAGTATGTGAGTAGTAATCATCGAGAAGCTGATTATATTTGAAAGGGGAGACATTTCTCACCTACAATTGATTATGATGGCCTCACACATTTCCATTATGTGAAGGATTTTATAGTATTGATATCGAATTTGTAATCCTATGTAACTAGATGTTCACAGGTAGTAGACTAATGAGGTCTTTATCTAATGTGGGTAGTATATCACCCACTCAACTAGATGGATGGTGATCTTCTCTTGATGCTTGCATTAAATATCATAATGGTGTTTTTTGGGTAGAGAACACTTTAGTAAGTCCCAGACTTCAGTCCTGCATTCCCAGTGTATTTATGTGGGTGTATCCATCACATAGAAAACCTTGTTATAGGATGGGTCAAGTTTTATAGAAGTTTTTGGGTTTTTTTTACTCAGGAAGGTTCTTTCTTGAGGTCTGGAGCTGACAGTGAAAGGTCATCTGAATGGTTAGGACCATCAACTTTAAATTGTGGTTGATTATTCCAACTAAAGAGTTGTGGTTTAATTTTGATAATATGGGTGAGGTTGGTATTGTGACTGAGGTGATCATATATATATTTTTAAAACATGTGATGATAATTTAGTTGGGGTATATTCAATAGTGGTGCAAGTATGTAGTAGACTATGATGAAGATGGGGGATTCTAGTAGATGTTTGTGCGAGGATTTGGAAAAGGGCCATGTTACTCTTATGCTATAATTTAGAAATGATAGAGTTTGTTTCTATTTATATGGTGGGGCATAATTGTTGAATTTAATTCTAAAAATCATGTTCCCTTATAGATTTTCTAATGTTTTCATGGAATCTGGTAGTGAGCTTGTAGTAACTAGAGAATTCAATATAAGTTTTCCTCTAATTAAGTCAAATGTGTTCAATGGATTTCTCCACATGCATCACCAAACTAAAATGAACCAAAAAAATTAAAAAAATACATGAATAATATAATAATTAGTAGATAAAAAGATAATAATCAATTAAAATGATTATATATTAGTATTATTTTAATTAATATTTTAAAAATTATGTCTTCCAAAGAACCATTTAAAAAAAGTGGTATTGTATTTAATAATAATAAATTTAATTAATCATAGGTAAAATTGTATTATAATAGGTAATATTTAGATTTATAAACTAATATATCAATATTCAATTATTCAGAAATCTATATGAAATAAGAATAAAAACACTTGAAGTTTAAAAATGTCATTTTTTTAATAAATGAAAGAAAAATAGATAATGTATTTTCATTTAAAAAATAACATTATAATTTTAATTTCAAAAAAAAATTACTCTATTTTAGGATTAAACATTTCATTATTATCTATGGATTAATTTTTGGGATTTTTCTAAGAAGATTTATTTTTAGGTGAATGGTGAAAAATACCATCTTTACAAATAACATGACTTTTACGACATTATTAGTATATACATATGAATTGAAAATCATGAAACCTTTTTTTAATACCAAATGTGTATTATATAAGATAACTTATAATTTTAAAAAAAATTATTAATTTACAAACCCATATTCTAGATTTTATAACATAAGTTATATTTTTCAAAAAATTATTTTTAATATATTATACATTTAGTATTTTAAAATTTATTTTTATTACTCTTATAAATTTAAAATAATAAAATGGATTTAAATTTTGGAATAAATAGGTTCAAATTATTTAATAAGGACTATTTTATTTTAAATTATAAAAGATAAATTATTTTGGTAAAAACTAGTCACCTGGGTAGAAATCAAAAGGCGTGGAAAGGGTTTAACCAAGAGGGAAAGACAAAAAACATGTGTGGTAATGGGTTTTTTAGGAAATTATTTCATTTATCACTTTTCCTATAAATTATTTATCAATTTTGGAGCCAATTTTAGTGAGAGCGACTTCCAATTATTGAAAAAAAATTGGTATTTACAAAAATTTCATCCCTTTTCACTTAAAAAGGGGGCACTTCTCTCCTCGAATCCCCTCACAAAAAACCCTTTTAGTTCAGAAAAATTATACCCAATATACTTCTAAACATTACTAACCACATTCAATAGGTTTTGGTCTTCTAAAAATAATATCCCTCAAAATATTCCCTTTGCAAAGGAGATAATCCAAGAAGTGGAGTAGAAATTTATAATTGATCCTTTCTTATTTCTATTTCTTTATATGAACAAATTATTCCTAAAAAATAAATTACACTATATTAAAATTATATCATTAGTATCATTATTATACTCATATTTAATTATAAAGATGGTACAATTTTTAATCACCTTTCCCTTTTCTATTAAGAAAAATGAGACCATCATTCGTGTGTTGTGCGGTGTAACCCCTCCATAATGCAACATGTTTTGTTTTCATTCACTTCCTTAAAAGGATGATCCTAATTGGGAATTATATATATATATATATATAATTATTATATTTGTGAAATATTTTATATTTTTAAATTAAAATCTGTTCTACATCTTCTCCTTGGTCTATGTAAAATGAAATCATTATCCATGTGTACGTGTGGACTACCACCTCATTGGAAAGATTGATTTTCGCTTCTCATTTCATCACTTCCTTACTTGTAAAGTCATGAGAATGGTTTTAATGTATAAATATTATTTTAATGAAATTGTTAATGTTATTTAAATAAAAATTGGACAACATATTAACAATATGAGAAATAAACAATTGTGGTAAATCCAACCGTCTAAAAGCGCGTTCTAAGAGAAAAAAATGATTTATTCATACTATGAAATAACTTTATATAAAATATATTATTATTTTAATTCTTCAAAATTATTATATAACACACTAATAAATACTAAATAATATAATTATGCTTCTGGTATGATGATATTACAATTAAATCAATTCATAATCATCCACTAATTATGGTATGTTCTTGTTTCGGTCAGTTTAACCAACAACTTAAACAGTTATATAAATTTATATCATGGGTTACTTTGGGAATTTAATTTTTGGTTTTATATTACATTAATAATTAAATAATTAGTTTTATTATTTCAATAGTGGTAAAGTTAATATTAAACTCATTTATTAATATACCAATGTTCGTTCGTTAAAAAACACAGAAACATGTTCATCACTAATTTCATATTCAAATATAATAATACAAAATACCATAACATGAAATTATAAAATTATAAATTATTATAAAACATAAATTATAATAGCTTTTATAATTTTTTAATGATGATATTTTGGAGAATAATGAATAAGAACACTGTTATTATGAAACTAGTTTAAAACGATCAAGATTACTCACACCTGATATAGAAAATAGATTATAACTAATATACATGTAGAGAATAATTATAAATTAGGATTATAAAGGTTTATAAAAATTAAAAATTCTCTTGAATGGGTGATTAATTGTAATAACCCAAACTTTTATTAATGAAAATTCCTCTATATCTAATTAAATGTCTTGTTATGTGAAATGTTTATATAACATATGCAATTATTTGGTTTTATGTTTTTGGATTTTTAAAATACCGTTAATAATTCAGACCATTTCTAATATAGTTTTTGAACAGTGATCACATGATTAGTATAAATATAGGGCTTTAACAAATCCAATTTACTCAGAAAAAGGAATCTATGGTCTCATCCAGTAGACTTTCCCTGTAGGAAGCCCATTTGTTGGAGGTCATAAAGGAGGTGGAATCATTGGGATTTTCTCTTTACCAATCCCAAGACAATCTTTAACATGTTATGCTTGAGTGGAACCTCCTACGTGAGAAGTGGAAGTTGATAGAGATTACCACCCGAGCGATGTTATATGAGCCACCCCAAGAGTTGGTCACCATCGCACATCTTACCCTTCGGTCTTACGCATATGTTATAAGGTTTTACGTAACAAGACCTTAGCACTATGATTATGTACATCATTATTTTATATAATAAAGAATATACATTCATTTTATTATTGTTACTTTGTAAATAGTTTTTAAAGTGAAAATAGTATTTTTTTTAGTTAATATTCAATTAAGAAATCTATTTTGATGAATTAATGAATTTTTGAATTAAATAATATTTTAATAAAATATTATTACTAAATTAATTTTTAATTAAATATAAACTATTGTATAAATTGTATGAATATAATTGTCATTTTTATTAAGGTTTGAAAACTATTTTTTGTCAAAACCCATGAATTTTTTATAAATATCAGTTTTTATTTTAAAAGTAAAAATTCACATATTTAAAAAATTATTTAGATAAAATGAATATTATTTTTGGAATTCTGACATCAAAATTATCCAACGGTTAATTTTTCATAATTTTCTAAGACATTCGAATTTTTGGGTAAAAATTAAATACCATTTAAATATATAATGTGTTTTATGACATCATAATGACCCAATAGTGATATAAAAAAATAATATAAACATTATGTTTGGACAATATATGGTTTACCATTAAAATAATGTGATTTTAGGTTTATTTTATTTATTTTACAAAGCCTTAGTGAACCCTTCAAGATTTAGAAAACATTTTAACTTTTTAAATTGATTTTCTTGAGAGTGTGACTCACCTCCACATAATCAAGCCTAATATTTTAATAAGTTGGGTCATTTAACTTATAAAATATTTTCTTCCACTCCCCTTTGGAAAATAACATTGTCAAAAACCATGGTCTGGTTTGTTTTTTTAATTAGTTTAATGTGTGGTGTCCAAAACATAAATAATAAAGAATTCTCTCTCTTTTCCTATATAAACCAACCCAATATCCAACTTCCTCTTCACTAAAAACCTTTCAAGTTCATAAAACCTCTGACATCATCTCTCTAGTATCCTTCCAGGTCACCCCAAGTTCCCAAGAAGCCTCTCTCAAGCCTCTCCCAGGCCTTTGGAATCACACTTCCAAGTAAGGGATTCCTTCCTTTATCATTTTATCCAAGTTTCTTAATATTGTTATGCCCTTTTATTTTCAATTATAAATGTTGGGGTATGATTTCTAACCTCCCCCATACTTCCCTGTTTATTTTTTAATGATGATATACCCATTTCTTTCTCATTAATGAATCCCATGTACACCCATTACCATGCCGAAATTCTATAAGTAATTTATCTCTCCTCGTTTACATTCAAGCAATTATTTTGTATTATGAATACAAATTCCATTACTTATGTTGATACACATATATATATGACCCCCTTACTGTAAATTTCACATACATATGATGATAAACCCCTTTCTCTCTCATCAACCATTTTTATGAATTCATATGTCACGTTGTTATGCTGCTGAAATTGAACTGCGTTTTTCCAAGCCAAAGCCATTGTGTAGTGAATAAAATGTTCATTTCTCTATCAAGGGTATTCAACTTTATACACATTTACTTATTGATTATAGAGATTCATGTATTAATTATACATTCCTTTATTATGTAACAAATGATGATGTTTAATGAATGCATGTTTTATGATCCATGTGGTACACTTATGAATGAATTGAAATGTTTAAGAAGGGTGCACCCTAATAGCACTCCAATTCATTGGATAAAGATTAGTATCATGATAAGTCAAGTGCAATTATGGTTTACTCATGATCCATTTTCAATGAGCCTTGGCTAATTCTAATACCATGTTAAGTGTTGTTGCCACATTTCCATTTATGATCATCATGATATATCATGCCTTTATGTTCATGTTTATCTTATGATCCTTTGATATTCATATTTCCTAAAATGTACTTTATTTTTCATGTTATTTCTTGTTTACTCCCTTAATGGTCTTTATAGCTCACCCTTTTCTTATGCATGTCCTCAGGTTATCCCATGCAATGCTATGTACGAAGGAATGTAGTGGTCATGTAAATGAAGTTTTCAATAAAGATGTTGTGTTTTTATGTCCTAAGTTGTTATTTAATGTTCTTAATTTCCTGATACACTAGACCTATCGATCCTCAAATTTGTCTTAGGTGCAATTTTATGTAATAAATCATGTTTATGTGTGTAATAAAGAGAAGGGTTGTTATAGTTGGTATCAAAGGATAGGTTTAGTTATTTTTGGGATTAGGATTATAAAATCATCTTGAAAGCCTTTGGGATAAGACTAAGTATAATAAAAACATCCCTATGTTTTTGTGAGTATTGATTAAGTGTTTTATCAAGAAAATACATCAATTTCTGGATACTAGTAGGTAGAGGCGGCTCTGGCATTGATGTACCTAGGAGTGAAAACTAGGATAAGGAGTTTAGAGCTAGACCTGGGGTATCTTGGTACACGACAACGGGCCTTGCTTAACTCTTGGTTACAACACTCCTGGGGGATATGCTTTGGTAAATTCACAAGCTTAGTATGAACCATTATTAAGGGAATTAAAAAAAATCCCTATGAATATATGTTATAAATTAGATCATGGATAACATAGATTAAAGCCTATAAATCCATAAGTTAAGGAAATAAATGTAATTTATAAGTTATCCCTTTTTTCATTGGATTCCCATTTATGTGTTTAGTAGTATATGATACTTATCCCTTAGTCTATATTGGATAAAGTAGAACCATAATCAAAAAGTTAAAGGTGGGGTTATAGTCCATGGTTCTACACATTGTTTTGTATCTTGAAAGTTTAGTATAACAATCCCAACACCACCAAAAATTATGGAAGTAAAGATGTTGGTGAATACAGAAAATGGGGAAATCATTACAACCCATGAATATTACTCCTCCCATGTCACAATTTTTTGTATGAACTTCTTAGTGAAACTCATCATACTCCCTCTTGTGTAATTTGATGCAATTATCAACATGGATTGGCTTTCCTTATATAAAGCCAACATAAATTTCCGTGAGAGGGAAATAACTCTCCATATGGAGAATCGACCTCTAATTCTATACAAGTACAAGGAGGAAGATGAATCTTTTTTAGCATCATCATCTCAATAATGTATATTACTGCCCTATGAGCATGCATATCTAGCTCAGATGATTGAGTCTAAGGAAGAAACCATCCTTGAACACATGCCTATTGTGAGGGAATTCACTGAAGTGTTTCTCGAGGAATTGTCTGGTCTTACTCCTAGAAGAGATGTTGAGTTATCAATTGATATTATACTTGGGGAATTTCCAATATCCAAGACTCTATATATAATGGTTTTTGTGGAGCTTTCGGAGATGAAGAAAAAACTACATGAGAATCTGGATAAAGGGTTTATATGCCCAAGTGCTTCACCATGGGGTGCACCAGTCCTCTTCATCAAGAAGAAGGATGGGTCAATGCGTCTTTTCATTGATTATCATGAGCTCAAAAAAATCCTGATAAAGAACAAGTATCCTCTTCCATGAATTTATTACTTGTTCGATCAGCTAAGTGGATCACAATACTCTTCTAAGGTGGATTTATGGTCAGGATATTACCAAGTAAGGGTGAAGAAGGAGGATATCCCCAAGACTGCTTTTTGTAGAAGATATGGGCACTATGAATTCATAGTAATTCCTTTTAGACTCACTAATGCTCCATCAATCTTCATGGACTTGATGAATAGAGTATTTAGAGATTACCTCAACAAATTTATGGTAGTCTTTATAGATGACATTCTAATATACTCCAAAACCAAGGAGGATCATGAGGAGAATATAAGAATTGTACTATAGACCATGTGAAAGGAGAATATCTATGAAAAGTACAGCAAGTGTGAGTTCTGGTTGAAGGAGGAATCATTCTTGGGACATATCATCACAAGCAATGGGATATATTTGGATCCCTCCAAGACAAATGCAATTGGGGGATGGATGAGGCCAACATCGGTAAAGGATATCTGTAGCTTCTTGGGATTAGCTAGATATTATCACCAATTTTTGAGAAATTTCTCATGATTTTCCAACTCTCTTACCAAGCTAACTCGGAAGGGAGTAAATTTTTCTTAGAGTGATGAATGTGAAGAGAGATTCAAGGATTTAAAAAGGATACTTATCACTACGCCTGTTCTCACATTACCCACGAGTGGAGAACTTTTTGTGGTATTTAGTGATGATTTAAAGAAGGGAATGGATTGTTTCTTGATGAAGAATGATAAAGTGATAGCCTACACCACAAGGCAGCTAAAAACCCATGATAAAAACTATCCCATGCATGATTTGGAGTTGGAGGCTGTGATCTTTGCATTAAAAATCTAACGGAATTATCTCTTTGGGGAGAAGTGTGAGATATATACTTATCAAAAGAGCCTCCAATATATATTCACATAAAAAACTTAATATAAACCAATGAAGATGGATATAACTCATCAAGGATTATGACTGATCAATCCACTACCATCCCAGTAAGGCTAACAAGGTGTCAGATGCTCTAAGTAGAAAGTATCCTTCATCTTTATCAATGATGAGAATTGAAAAGGATCCAATCTTTTTAGATTTGTAGAGGATAGACATGGGAATAATTAAGGGAGGAATATCATAAATCCTTTCTCAAATTATTGTTCAACCATCTCTCATGGAGAAAATAAATAATGCTCAAAGAAAGGATGTGGAAATTATAAAAAGGGTGGAAGCTATCAAAAATGGGAAATCCTCAGATTTTGTGGTTGAAAAGGATGGAATTGTGATATTTGGGTCAAGATTATATGTACCATCTGATCCAAAGATAAAGAAGGAGCTTCTAAATTATGCACATAGCTCAACCTTCTCTATTCACCCAGGGAGCACAAAGATGTATCGAGATCTCTAAGAAAACTTTTGGTGGGACAATATGAAAAGGGATATTGCTGAATATACATCAAATTTCCTCGTATATTAGCAATTGAAGGTTGAGAGGCCAAAGTATAAGTGGATGATACAACCACTACCCATACCAACATGGAAGTGGGACAACATTACCATGGACTTTGTCACTAGACTTCCAAGGAAATCCAAAGGAATCAATGCTATATGGGTCATTGTGGATCGTCTTATGAAGATAGCTCACTTTATCTCTATTCAAGAGGAATTATCATTAGATCAAATTACATAGATTTACATCAAAGAAGTGGTAAGGATGCATGGAGTACCACTACCTATTGTATCTGATCGTGATCCTAGATTCACCTCGAAGTTCTGGAAAAGTCTCCAACATGATCTAAGGAATGAACTAAACTCTAGTATGGCCTATCATCCTCAAACCGATGGCCAATCTGAGCAAAATATTCAAACACTGGAATATATGTTAAGATCTTGTTCTATGGAATTCAAAGGAGGATGGTACCAACATCTTCCACTGGTTGAATTCTCCTAGAATAATAGTTTCCACTCAAGCATCTGAATGACACCATATGAAGCCCTTTATGGGAAAGGTGTAGAACACCGGCATGTTGGGATGAAGTCGGTGAGAGTAAGATGCTAAGACCTGAAATGGTTGAAGAAATGGTGGAGAATGTGAAAAAGATTCAGCAGCATATCAAGGTAGTCTAAAGTCGACAGAAGAGTTATGCAGATAACTGTTGATGATACCCTGAGTTAAAAGTTGGAGACATGGTATTTATATGAATATCTCTATGGAAGAAGATCATGAGGTTTGGAAATAAAGGGAAGTTAAGTCCTAGGTACATCGGCCACTTCGAGATTCTTGATTGTGTCGGGGTTGTGGCCTATAGACTAGCACTTCAACCCACCATGGCCAAAGTACATGATATATTTCATGTATCCCTATTAAGGAAGTACATACCATACCCTTCACATGTTCTCTCTGTAGGTTCCGGGCGCAGCGGAAGCGCGTTGGTGGGGTTTTTACCCAACTTTAATTTTAACGTTTACAACGTTCAATCCGAGATCCGTCACGATTTAAAAGGCCAGATCTTCATAATAGAATGAAGAACGGAAAAGAAAAGAAGAGTCTCGGAACCATTGAGATGGGATCATCATATGTTAGTTATAATTAATTTAATTAATTCATAAGAATTACCTCGATAGAATTCTTTCTTCGTTGGAGTCTCCGGTCACGATCATATGATCCATCATTTTGTCGTAGAATCCAAGTACAGGATTCCTCTAGCGGTGATCCATACGTGCTCTACATATCTCTAGACGTCGCCGAAGGGATCTCCAGGTGCTAGCGCGGAAGAACCTTCACTTGCGATGTCCGCCTTCTACCGCCTTGATCCGGTGGAGGATCTCGCTCTCATAACTTGGAAGCGTTCTTGGTGGAAAATGAATTCTCTATTGGCTTGAGAGTATTTCCAAATTTGTTGTTCACAACAATGGCTCTCCTTCTATGAGAATAATGTAATTGGGATTATAATACTTAGAATAATAAAATGAATTAATTTCCCGAAAGCATTTAATCATTTCATTTAATTCTTAGTAATACCACATGTCTTAATAATGACAGTTGACCATCATTATTACTTGAAATGTTCCCAACGTATTACATTTAATGTCATTTAATTAAATAAACAATATTTTCTCACGAATCCTGAAAAACAAACTACACGGAATGTATATAAATATACACAGTGTGTACTTTTATTTTTCATTTTATTTATTTCCTCCACCATATTTATTAGACCTTGAGTAATGGATATTTATTTCTTAAATAAATGTAACTGCATTACTTGCTAATAAATATATATTATTTCACCCACAATATATTCTCTCAAATAACTAGTGTTGAAATAAATGCGATCAGGAATCCTTAAATAATTATTAAACCACAGTCGGGAATAATATTTATTTAACTTGTTAAATTAATATTTAGCTGAGATACATGGACACACTTAGTGTGTGGCCCTCTAGGCCTCTTTCTCAGTGGAATTAGGCGGAGCCTGCCAAAAGTACAAGGTTAGCATCTAGAAACACGCCAAGGCACCCATAGAGAAAGAAGTTAACGCCGAAATGACGTGTCACCTCCTACGAACACTTACTGTGTAATATAATCCCTTTGTCTCGATATCTCTAATCAAGCGGGTTGCATGCTAGTTCCATAAAACCATGTGCTCGATTATTCTTTCTTTGACTTCCCAGAATTGAACCCGCCCATACATTACCATGTCCATGGATTTATTTAGGCAATATCAATTCCATAAAAGGGCCTGAGATATCTACTTCTGTTATGGAACAGAAGTGACAAATCCTTTCTCGCATTATCTATTAATGCAGTATTACTCGTGACGCACCCAACGTATCCTACCTCGCTGCGAACAGTGTGCCGTCACAGTTTTTGTCAATAAATCTAAGTGTGTGAGTTGTAATACCTATTAATAATAATCATAAAGTCTAAGGACCAATACACACGTCCGCAGATAGGAACATCCAATGACACTATGAAATGTGGATTTCCTATTGGTGGTTCTCGTTCTCATAATATCCTCCTGGATATTACCAAGGGAGCACACCATGAGAAAATGCCTCAAAGTTTTATGATTCCTCACCCCTAATGACCTGTATTATTTGTGTCCCTCAAATAATAGCATCCGTTCATAGAACATATATTCAAGAACAGTGTTATGGCACTTCTGGGTTCTCATCATAGCAGGGATCCACTGTGACCCATTAATGCAACAGTTGTCCTTAGTACATTATCACATGTATTGTCACGCAGAAGAACAATAAAGATGTGATAAGGATTTTATTAATGAATAAAGTACAAAGTAGTTTATTCTAGACCACCAACTCCAACAGACTCCCACTTGGACTAGAGCCAACTCCTAACAACCTTTAACCCGCTAGCTCTCACATGATATTCATGCTTCTACAGAGATAGGCCTTTAGTCATGGGGTCTGCCACATTCTCTTCTGTGGACACTTTGCTCACTGCAACTTCACCCCTTTGATAGAAATCCCTCAAGAGGTGATACTTTCGAAGTATGTTCTTTGTCCGTTGATGTGACCTTGGTTATTTTGAAAGAGCCACCGCTGTAGTATTATCACAATACAATGTAATGGGATCTTTACTTCTAGGCACCACATCAAGATCCTAGACAAAGTTCTGAATCCATACGGATTCCTTGGCTACATCAGAAGCTTCTATATACTCAGACTCCGCTATAGAATCGGCGACAACTGGCTGTTTTGAACTCTTCCAGCTCACAGCTCCTCCATTGAGATAGAAAACATATCTAGATTGCGACTTTAGATCATTATGATCTTTTTGAAAACCAGCATTAGCATACCCTCTAATGACAAGCTCCTCATCTCCTCCATACACCAGGAATGTATCCTTAGTTCTTTTTAGATACTTAAGGATAGTCTTAACAGAAGTCCAATGTTATTCTCCTGGATCTACTTGATATCTGCCTACCATGCTCAGTGCATAGGCAACATCAAGACTGGTACATAACATGGCATACATGATGGATCCTATAGCCGAAGCGTACGGGATCTTACTCATCCTATCTTTCTCTTGTTGTGTCTGGGGACACATTTTCTTCGAAATATGTAAGCCATGTGACACTGGAACCAATCCCCTATTGGATTTTTCCATACTAAATCTCTTTAGTATCTAGTCAATGTATGTACCCTGACTTAGTCCAAGAATCCTCTTGGATCTATCACGAATGATCTTGATCCCTAGAATGTAGGCTTCTTCTCCCAAGTCCTTCATGGAGAAACACTTATTCAACTAGTCATTAACTGACTGTAAGACTGGTACATCATTTCCAATAAGTAATATGTTGTCAACATATACTACTAGGATAACGATCGCATTCCCATTAAACCTCTTATAAACATGTGGCTCACATTCGTTCTTAATGAAACCAAATTCTTTTATGGCTTCATCAAATCAAAGTTTCATGACCTGGATGCTTTCTTCAATCCATAAATGGATTTCTGAAACTTGCAAACCCGTTTGGCTTCACCTGGTGTCACAAACCCTTCTGGTTGTGTCATATAGACATCTTCTTGAAGGTTCCCATTAAGTAATGTTGTTTTGACATCCATCTACTAAATCTCGTAGTCATGGTAAGCTGTTATGGAAAGTATGATTATTATGGATTTAAACATGGAAACTTGCAAGAAGGTTTCATCATAGTCAATTCCTTGACGCTGTTTGAATCCTTTAGCCACTAGCCTTGCTTTATAGGTTCTAACTTCACCTTCCATGTCCAGCTTTCTCTTGAATACCCATTTTCATCCAACAAGCTTTACATCAATTGGCTCATCGACCAGAACCCAAAATTGGTTCTGATATAAGGAATCCATCTCATAATTCATAGCTTCTATCCATCTTTCAACTTATGATCTTTCTACTGCTTCCTTGTAGGAGAGAGTTTCATCATTATACAACAATAATGATTCACCATCCTCAGTGACTAGGAAACCAAATCTCTCTGATTCCCTTACCTCTCTTGAGCTCCTATGCAGTACTTGTGTTTCTGGAACCTCTTTCATGGGGTCATGTGGAACTTGTTCCTATACCAACTCTTGTGTATATTGATCATCAACTTCATCGAAGTCAATCTTGCTCCCACTATCCTTCTTGAGGATGTGATCCCTCTCAAGAAAGACGGCTTGTCTGGCGACAGTCACTTTCTTGTATTGAGGGTTATATAGGTAATATCCTTTCGTTTCCTTGGGATATCCTATAAAGATAAACTTCAAGCCCTGGGGTGCTATTTTTTTGCCTGAGAAGGACTAAACAAATGCCTCACATCCCCACACACATGTGTGCGACAAAGTGGGTTTCCTTCCATTCCATAACTCGAATGGAATTCCATTTTCCGCCTTAGTTGGTACTCGGTTTAATGTGTATGATGCGGTTTGTAATGCATATCCCCAAAAGAATAATGGAAGACCTGCATGACTCATCATCGACCTCACCATGTCCAACAAGGTGCAGTTCCTCCTTTCACTAACACCATTCCACTATGGTGTATAAGGAGGAGTGAGCTGAGATAGAATCCCAGACTCCTGTAGAAGATCGATGAACTCTTGGTTCAGATATTCTCCACCTCGATCTGATCAAAGCTTCTTTATCTTCTTAACTAGCTTATTCTCTACTTTATTCTTGAATTCCTTAAATTTATCTAAGGCTTCTGACTTATACTTCATTAAGTAGACAAATCTATATCTACTCAAATCATCAGTAAAAGTAATGAAGTAAGAATATCCACCTCTAGCTTCTACTGGAAATGGTCCGCATACATCTGTGTGTACCAATCCTAGAAGCTCTGTGGCCCTTTCACCCTGTCCACCAAAAGGAGGCTTGATCATTTTACCTTGTAAACAAGCGTGACATCTATCAAGTGGTTTTAGCTCAGTTGAGTCTAAATAGCCATCTTGGCAGAGCTTCGTCGAGTGCTTCTCGTTCACATGACCAAGGCAGTGATGCCACAACTGGGTGATATATGAGTCATGTGAGTCTGTTTCGTTATCGATTGCCAACACTTGGTTTTCGTAATTTAATACATATAAACCATTATTCAAATGTGCCAGACCATAACATACGTTGTTCTTATAAAAGAGACAACCCTTATTTCCAAACATGAAAACAAATCCATCCATATCCAAACAAGATACAAAAATTATGTTCTTGGTAACACTAGGCACAAAATAACAGTTTTGTAAAACCAAAATCATGGTAGTTTTCAATGAGAGGTGGTAGTTGCCAATAGCCAACGTAGCCAGCCTTGCACCATTGGCAGCTCGAAGATCCACCTCTCCTCTGGCGATATTTCTAAATCTACTTGGTTCCTGCATTTGAATATAGATGTGAGCCCCACAAGCTGTATCTAATACCCAATGTGTAGAAATAAAAAAGATTGCACTCGATAACGAACGCACCTTTAGCATCCCCATGCTTCTGGGTGCAGTTACTCTTCTAGTGGACCTGCCTTCCACATGAAAAACACACTGCATCCCATTCCTTACCCTGCCTCTGGATCTTCCCCTTCTTGGAGGGATGGTGCTCAGGGACTTCAGACCATTTATAAGTCTTTGGCCCCTATGCCTTGTCCTTCCTTTTCTTGTTCACCATAAGGACTGCAGGTTTGTCACGCACCATCTCCTTATCTACTTGGAGAATGAATGTCAGAAGATCTGATAGACTCTTCTCATTGCCGCTCATATTATAGTTGACAATGAAGCTAGAGAAGGTCTTGGGCAGTGATGATAGGATGATATCTGTACGCAACTCATCCGGGAACTTAATCCCTAAGATGTCCAGGCATTAAATGTAGCCAATAAGCTTGACTACATGAGGCCTAGCTGGCGCAGACTCTCCAAGCTTAGCTGTAAACAAAGCATTGGAGATCTCATACCTCTCCTGTCTCGCCTTCTCTTGGTAGAGATCTTTAAGGTGAGACATCATGCTATACGCGTCCATGTTTTCATGTTGCTTCAAGAGCTCATTGGACATGGCCGATAGCATGAAACACTATAAATTTGTGGCATTATCCATGTGTTTTATGTAGAGAGATAATTCCTCATCACTTGCCTCTTTCCCCGGCACAACTATAATAGTCTCTTCTAGCACATACAATTTCTTTTCGTGGTGAAGGATGACGCGTAAACGACTCTGCCACTCTTGGAATTTGGTTCCGGTGAGAAGGTTTTCCTTCTCAAGTATGGTGCGCAATGATATGTTTGAAGTCATTTTCTTTCCATTTCTAAAAATTAATATGAGCAAAGGTTTAGTACTTTATTACAAAAATTGAGACAAATAAATAAATTAATATTTATTAGTCTCCCACTATTTTATCGAAATCCAATAGCCATCACCATTGACTTCAGAATATTTTGTTTCCTGAATATTCTAGTGGCAAGGATCCATATTTTCCCTTTGAATTACCCCAACTAGGGTTTGTCAAGCAACTTGAAGGGTTTTAGGTAGGCATTTCGAATTCCAACTGCATTAACTCGCAGCTCCTTGATCCGCTGAGTGGACTCCCCAATCTTGAAATCCTTTTATTTTGGATTTCCTCAACCTTTGCCTCTTGGTCACACCAAGTACTGCTGTGGAAGTCAACCCTTGATGTGAACCAAGTCAAGTCAACCCAAAACCTTGAATTATAATTCTCCAATAATTAAAAGCACCCCAACTAGGGTTGGTCAATCACTTTGAACTATGGTTCAATTCTAACCAAGATTATAGAAGGATTTACTGACTTAATATTTCGTTTTGAGAGATTTTATCCTTATATGTAAATTGCATTTTTTTTATATTTGATTACATGCTTGTTAATATTAAGTGGGATATACTTAAGTGATTAACCATGTCTAAGAAAATATTTACGTATAAGCCGGTTTTATTTTAGTTCCATCTTGCATGCTCGTTTAATTCATTAATTGTGTGATCGTGAAAACACACCCACAATAAATAAACCATGCAACTGACATAAATAAAATAAATGGTATGATCATGAGATTTTCTATTGGTTAGTTTATCTAGCGGTTGATAAACTAACCCAAGACCTAGGGGAGAAACACCTTGAACCTTTCGAGTTCATGTTTACAACTTTCCACCTGTCCACCTTTGTATCTCCTTGGATTGGTTTCACCTTAGCTCCTGACTTCAGCCACCTCCACTAGCTTGGGAGCTCCATCCATTACATATGCATTTATCTCACATGCGGGTGAGGGGTAAAAGGGGGTTTTTACAAAAAAAAAATCCTTGGGCGCGCAGACCCAACATATTGATGAGGAGATGGCTCGCAGGCCAACAAATTTAATTTAAATAAATTAATTAAAAGAAACCATTCAAATACAAAGTTCTCGGTCTAGATCATGATCATCCATACATGCAACGATATTTACGCATAAATAAAACTAGCAATCAATTCTTTAATAGTTCTTATTTAAGATAAATCACGCTCGAATTAATTAATTTTCTTTAATTAATCAATAATTTTATCTTAAAACCCTTTTCTGAATTTCCTTGAGATTCTAATCCATCATAATTTTAAACAAATAAATTCATTTAAAATTATCCTTGTATGTAACTTGTACCTTGGAGGAAACCCGGTTAATTCCCGTTCATTACGTAGATGTTAAATTAAACACATATATATAAAACACCTATCACGTGTTGTGACTCAGCTTTATGCCTGCACCATAGTACACGCCTCAAGGGTTTGTATAATATAATAATAAATTTTAATAAATCTGCATAATTTGGGTGAGTACAAGGCATGTAGTTCCGACTACACGGTGTGTACTTTTTCTTCACCGTCCATCCAAAGCACACGCCTGGGGACAGGGTGTGTTAATGTACTTCGGAAATTTTCGGAATACACAGTGTGTTCTGTGGGACACACGCCGTGTAGTTTCCGTGTTACATGGTTTCCAGTCGGGCAAGCCGTGTATGGGGTACACGGCCCAAACCTAACCCGAAGGGACTACACGCTGTGTTCATTGGACCACACGGTATGTAATCCGGAAACTGTGTGCTACCTGTTTCTGGTCAACACACGGTGTCTTAAAATCTAAGAAAGAATCCAATACACGGCCTGATTTGGCGTATCAGTCAATGCATTGAACTTAGACTACATGGCGTGTACTTCCGAATACACACCGTGTATTCTGGTGTTGTACGGCCAGAAACGTTTGGCTCCTCCGTATAAGTTCCTCTATTTTATTTTAATCAAAATTAAAAGAAATATTTTTTTCTGTGAGGTGAACAAGAAACGAGGGAGGAGGAACAGATCTTGAGATTCAGATTTCCAGAACAATTAAACATGAATTGAAATAACTAAATTATTAAATGCGTAAATAACCAATGAAAAACTAAATAATTATAATCAACGATAAGACCGCTCTGATACCACTTGTAGGTTTCGGGCGCAGCGGAAGCGCGTTGGTGGGGTTTTTACCCAACTTTAATTTTAATGTTAACAACGTTCAATCCGAGATCCGTCACGATTTAAAACGCTGGATCTTCGGAATAGAACGATGAACAGAAAAGAAAAGAAGAGTCTCGGAACTGTTGAGATAAGATCATCATATGTTGGTTATAATTAATTTAATTAATTCATAAGAATTACCTCGATAGAATTATCTCTTTGTTGGAGTCTCTGGTCACGATCTTGTGATCCGTCATTGCGTCGTAGAATCCATGTACAGAATTCCTCTAGCGGTGATCCACACGTGCTCCACGTATCTCTGGACGTCGCCGAAGGGATCTCCAGGTGCTAGTGTGGAAGAACCTTCACTTGCAATGTCCGCCTTCTACCTCCTTGATCCAATGGAGGATCTCGCTCTCGTAACTTGAAAGTGGTCTTGGTGGAAAAGGAATTCTCTATTGGATTGAGAGTATTTCCAAATCTATTGTTCACAACAATGGATCTCCTTCTATGAGAATAATGTAATTGGGATTATAATACTTAGAATAATAAAATGAATTAATTGCTCGAAAGAATTTAATCATTTCATTTAATTCTTAGTAATACCCCATGTCTTAATAATGACAGTTGACCATCATTATTACTTGAAATGCGCCCAATGTATTACATTTAATGTCATTTAATTAAATAAACAATATTTTCTCACGAATCCTGAAAAACAAACTACACGGTGTGTATATAAATATACACGGCGTGTACTTTTATTTTTCATTTTATTTATTTCCTCCACCATATTTATTAGACCTTGAGTAATGGCTATTTATTTCTTAAATAAATGTAACTGAATTACTCGCTAATAAATATATATTATTTCGCCCACAATATATTCTCTCAAATAACTAGTGTTGAAATAAATGTGATCAGGCATACTTAAATAATTATTAAACCACATTCGGGAATAATATTTATTTAACTTGTTAAATTAATATTTAACTGAGATACATGGACACACTTAGTGTGTGACCCTCTAGGCCTCTTTCTCAGTGGCATTAAGCGGAGCCTGCCTAAAGTCCAAGGTTAGCGTCTAGCAACATGCCAAGGCACCCATAGAGAAAGAAGTTAACACCATAATGATGTGTCACCTCCTACAAACACTTACCATGTAATATAATCCCTTTGTCTCGATATCTCTAATTAAGCGGGTTTCATGCTAGTGTCATCAACCCATGTGCTCGATTATTCTTTATTTCACTTCCTGAAATTGAACTCGCCCATACCTTACCATGGACATGAATTTATTTAGGCCATATCAATTCCATCAAAGGGCCAGAGATATCAACTTTTGTTATGGAACATAAGGGAAAAATCCTTTCTCGCATTATCTATTAATTCAGTATTACTCCTGACACACCCAATGTATCCTACCTCACTACGAACAGTGTGTCGTCACAGTTTTCATCAATACATCTAAGTGCGTGAGTTGTAATACCCATTAATAATAATCTTAAAGTCTAAGGACCAATACACACGTCCGCAGATAGGAACATCCAATGACACTGTCAAATGTGGATTTCCTACTAGCGGGTCTCATTCTCATAATATCCTCCTGGATATTACCAAGGACGCACACCATGAGAAGGTGCCTCAAAGTTTTATGAGTCATCACCCCTAATGACCTGTATTATTTGTGTCCCTAAAATAATATCATCCATCCATAGAACATATATTCAAGAACAGTGTTATGGCACTTCCGGGTTCTCATCATAGCAGGGATCTACTATGACCCATTAATGCAACATCTGTCCTTAGGACATTATCACATGCATTTTCACGCAGAAGAACAATCAAGATGTGATAAGGCTTTTATTAATGAATAAAGTAAAAAGTAGTTGGTTCTAGACCACTAACTCCAACACTCTCTTCAGAGGTATTATAGTTAGATGATGATCTTTCTTATGAGGAGCAACTAGTGAATATCTTAGATCATAGAGAAAAAGTTCTACGAAATAAGACAATGTCCCTCATCTAGGTGTTGTGGCGAAACCACAAGTTTGAAGAAGTGACGTGGGAATCAGAGGAAGTGATGAATCAGAGTTACCCACATCTATTTTAGTGTGGGAAAAGGAAATTTCGAGGGGGAAATTTCTTAAGGGGGAAATATTGTAACGAACCAAACTTTTATTAATGAAAATTCCTCTTGATCTAATTAAATGTATTATTATGTGAAATGTTTATATAACATATGCACTTCTTTGGTTTTTTGTTTTTGGGTTTTTAAAATACTATTAAGAATTATGACCATTTCTAATATAGTCATTGAATAGTTATCACATGATTAGTATAAATATAGGGCTTTAACAAATACAATTTACTCAGACCAAGGAGGCGATGGCCAAATCCAGTAGACTTTCACCGTATGAAGCCCATTTGTTAGAGCTCAGAAAGGATGTGGCATCATTGGGATTCACTCTTGACCAAGACCAAGCCAATATTCAACACGTTAAGCTTGAGCGAAACTGCCTACATGATAAGTGGAAGTTGATAGAGATTACCACCCGAGTGATGTTATCTGAGCCACCCCAAGAGTCGGTCACCATCGCACACCTTACCCTTTAGTCTTATGTGAGGGTTATAAGGGTTTATGTAACAAGACCATATCACTTTGATTATGTACATTATTATTGTATATAATAAAGAATATATATTCATTTTATTATTGTTACTTTTTAAATAGTTATTAAAGTGAAAGTAGTATTTTTTTTAGTTAATATTCAATTAAGAAATATATTTTGAAGAATTAATGGATTTTTGAATTAAATAATATTTTAATAAAATATTATTACTAGATTAATTTTTAATTAAATATAAATGATCATATAATTTTTATGAATGTAATTGTTATTTTTATTAAGGTTTGAAATCTATTTTTGTCAAAACCCATGAATTTTTTATAAATGTCAGTTTTTATTTTAAAAGTAAAAATTCACATATTTAGAAAATTATTTAGATAAAATGAATATTATTTTTTTAATTATGATGTCAAAATTATCCAATGGTTAATTTTTCATAATTTTCTGAGACAGTCAAATTTTTGGGTAAAAATTAAATACTGTTTAAATATATAATGTGTTTTATGACATCATAATGACCCAATAGTGATGTAATAAAAAAATATAAACATTATGTTCAGACAATATATGTTTTAACATTAAAATAAAGTGATTTTAGGTTTATTTTATTTATTTTACACAACCTTAATGGACCCTTCAAGACTTATAAAACATTATAACTTTTTAAATTGATTTCCTTGAGAGTGTGACTCACCTCCACATAAGAAAGACTAATATTTTAATAAGTTAGGCCATTGTCCTTAAAAAATATTTTTTTCCACTCCCCTTTGGAAAAAAACATTTTCAAAAACCATGGGCTGGTTTTTGGTTTTAATTAGTTTAATGTGTGGTGTCCAAAACTTAAATAATAAAGAATTCTCTCTCTTTTCCTATATAAACCCACCCAATCTCCCACTACCTCTTCCCTAAAAGCCTTTATATTTCATCCAATCTATATCCTCATATCTCCAAGATCCTCCAAAGGTTCCTCAATTTCCCAATAAGCCTCTCCCAATACTTTGGGATCACACTTCCAAGTAATGGATTCCTTCATTTCTCATTTTATCCAAGTTTCTTAATATTGTTATGCCCTTTTATTTTCAATTATAAATGTTGGGGTATGATTTCTCACCTCACCCAAACTACCCAATTTATGTTTGAATGATGATGGATCCATTTTTTATCATTCATTTCCCTCATGTACACTCGTTACCATGCTGAAATTCCATAAGGAATTTCTCTCTCCTCATTTACATTCAAGAAATTATTTTGTATTATGAATCAAAATTCAATTACTTATGTTGGGAAATGTATATATATGACCCCCTTACTGTCTATTTCATGTACATGTGATGATACACCCCTTTATATCTCATCAACCATTTATATTAATTCTTATGTTACGTCATTATGCTGCCGAAGTTGCACCACGTTTTTCCAAGCCAAAGTCATTGTGTAGTGAATACCATGCTCATTTCTCTATCAAGGGTATTCACCTTTATGCACATTTATTTATTGATTATATAGTTTCATGTATGAATTCCACATTGCTTTATCATGTAATAAATAATTATTTTTAATGAATCCATGTTTTATGATCCATGTGGCACACTTATGCATGAAATTAAATGTTTAAGAAGGGTGCACCCTAATAGCACTCTAATGCATTGGGTAAAGATTAGTATCATGATACGTCAAATGAAATGAGGGTTTAATCATTCTAATTCAATTAAAATGAGGGTTTACTCATTATAATTCAATTTCAATGAGGATTTACTCATTCTCCATGTTCAATGAGCCTTGTCTCATGCTAATACCATGTTAAGTGTTGTTGTCACATTTACATTTATGATATTCGTGCTATATCATGCCTTTATGTTCATGTTTCTCTTATGCTCCTTTGATATGTCTATTTCCTAACATGTACTGTATTCTTCATGTTATGTCTTTTTTACTCCCTTACTAAGATTTATAGCTCACCATTTTCTTATGCATGTCCTCGGGTTATCCTATGTAATTCTAAGTATGAAGGAATGTAGTGGTCATGTAAAGGAATTTTTCAATAAAGATGTTGTGTTTTTATGTCCTAAGTTGTTATGTAATGTTCATAATTTCCCAAGATACTAGACCTCTTTATCCTTAGAGTTGTCTTAAATGTTATTTTATGTAATAAATAATGTTTATGTGTGTAATAAAGATAAGGGTTTTTATATTATTATAGTTACTTTTTTATAAAGTATTTCATAGTGCATTTCGACTAAGCAGGAATTGAGGTAAGGGGTTCTTTGTCTCAAATTTGAATTCCATGAGACATATTTATGTTATAAACCATTTTTTATTTTATAAGGTATAAATACTACCCCATTTACAATTTTAATTATGATCTTATTATATTTAATGATATATAATTTTCTATTTAAATTTCTACCTCTCATGGGATTTTGATTCAAAAGATACAAAAGTGGTAACGGTTTTTCTTGGTCTCAATATGGATTCTTTGAGACACAATACATTTTCTGCACCATTCTTTCCTTGTATGGTGTATTTAATTATCATAGATTTAATTTTTTCATAAATTTTTTATTTAATGGTGTAGTCTAATATACATCAAGTCATTTTCCTAAAATATATTTTGACTAGAGTGTTACCCCATTCATAATACTTTTTAGTAACTCAATTTTTATTCATTGAGTTATAATCATTATCTTGAACTTATTTCTTATAATTTGGGTGAATTATACCCTTTATTGTATTATGTGGTATTCTACCATTATTTTATATGGATTTAAATTCCTAACACATAAATCGTTTTTGGATATTTCTTACCTTATAGAGTATGTTTCCCAAAATGGATATTAATAATTCAAATCTCATTTCATTAAGTTATAAAGTTTTATATTGAACATTATTCTTCCATGATTGAATTATCCCACTCTAATATTATATTATATGTTATTTTATAATCCTATTTTGGAAAATGAATTTTTAATACAAAGAAGGTTTTATTACTCTTTTTGCAATGTGGGTTTTCAACAAAGGTAATTTGAATGTATTAAAAAGGTTCCTTTGATAATAAAATGTTTTATAATTGGATATACATTCTCAATAGAAAAAAATATATGATTTTCAACATTCCATTTTTATATATTCTTTTTAAAATTAAAATTTTTCAAAATCATTCACTTCACCTTTTCAAAAAAAAAATTAACGTAATATGTAAGTATGTATTTTATGTCAATGGTAAAAATGTTTTCCAAAATATTTTTTAAGTTTTCACCTCCATTTTCCATTTCATATTAAAAAGGATTTACACTCCTGGGATTTATGTTACATGATTTTGTATCATCCCTGACCTAGATAGTCACCTAAATTGTGCTATTAGGCCGAGTGTCGCTGGCCTTAGGTGCACCTCCTCATATGAAAAATGCTACCGACTAGCAGCAAGGGTGTAAGAAGGTATAGTGGGGAGGTTATACCCTCTTTGAATGATATAAATATTGGTCTGAGTACATACATATAACATGCAGTGGAATTAAATAAATCAAGAGACTTGAACCAGACCCACTAATGGTGGTAGAACAGTTAATATTAATAAATAGTGTAAGAATAATTGATATAACCAGCATAATGAAATAGATTAGAATGCTAGAAAACCACTTTTTCACTACTAAAGAAAACAAGAAAAACATTCATTTCATAACAGGACATACATGTCAATATAAAAAAGAGGGTCGCCCATGGATGACCAGTACAAGTCATACATATATAGCATGATGTTATAGAAAAGAAACTAAAAAAACTCCAACTAGGCATGACCTTAAGGTCTTGTGACATAATCCATGCAGGAGGAAACTAAGATCCATCTCCTGAAGTTGATCCTTTACCTTAACATAAATTTATAAAGTCTACACAAATCCCTATGGACCCGTACAGGGTGTGAGATGAATCTCATTAGGGTACCACCCAATGTTGCATACCTGGAATATGTATTTAATCAGGCATGATATAACAAATAAACAAAGGAGCTCAATGCATTAGAAATAAAAAAAAACTTCTACAGTTCTCAACAACCACCAAGAAGTTTCACCTGCTTTAGGCAATGTCAAAATCTCAGAAGAGAAGAGGTTCCTTGTACCATGGCCCAAGGTACCCCTGATGTCATATCCCATGTGAACCCTCAAGTTTCACCTCAATAATGTATCCTATAACCACATACCTTCTGACACCTTATGTCTCAATAATAGATTTGAGGTCCCAAAGGCATGACCAAGAAACACAATCTGGTCCCTTGGACCCCTTCTTAAAATCACATGTTGGCTTAAAGCCTGAAAACCAGAGGCACAGTGATGTTTTTCCTCAAAATGAATCTAGGAACATGGAAACAATCATGGAAATCCTTATCCATTAACTGATAGCCTCATTTCTATCTCCTTGCCTTCCACTTGGCTTTCTATGGCAAGAACCCCCAACCCAATAATCACCTAATCTGCAACTACAGGGGGCCTCTACCCACACGAGTGTTCAAAACCACCTTATCAACAGAGTCAACCTATGTGAACATGACTAAAATTTGGTTCTTTGGCCATTGTGGTGAGCAGAAATCACAAATAAAGTCCCTAAGCCACATTAATTGGCGCCTAATGCCCCTGAGACCGTTTTTCTCAAATCTAATAGTCTTTTCATCCCAATATCACTGATCATGTCCGACTTGATGTAATCACCGCCTCAAAAAAAATGTCTTCAATTCCTAATCTCGTGTTCAAACCACATAAGTAATCATGTTCAAGCCCATCCAATGATCAACATCAATCAATCCTGATGTCCTAGCCACCTCAACCTTGGTCCAAGCCTATCACAGCCCCTTGGGTCCAAAAAACTCACTACAAAAGAAAATAATATATTTTTAATTCAATTTAAACAGTAAATTCAATTTAATAATATTGAGTTTCATAGCCAAAAAATTCAAACAATTTAATTTAGAGGACTTTAATGCCTCAAATTGGATTAACTGAACCAATTCAATTAAAACAGATCAATTTTAAAGGGTTTTCCCCCCCAGCCAAACCACTCTAAGGAGAGACGGCCTCTAACCCTGACTTTCTCAAGAAAAAAAGGAATTGTTCATGCCTAATGGAATCTTAGGGATCACTCGATTGTTTTAATGTAAATAAAAATATATAATTGGGTCTCGCTCAAAATACCCCAAAATTTCACTAAAATCTGCACCACCCAAACATCTATAAAAACACAAAAAAAAATACATACACCACCTAACATAGACTCATAGACATAGGCACATCTGATATCGAGCTCCAATTCAAAGAGGATTGGTGTAGATATGAGTTTCTATCGAACACCCTAAAAATAGGGTGAACGAATCACATGAATTTAGCACTCCATGAGGCGAAAGTAAAATGAAGAAGAATGGTGGGTGAAGTTATCCTTACTACTATGAATCCAATTAACCCTAGGGATTTTTTATTAGACCACCGATAGAGGATATGGATCAGATCCACCAAAGGAGAGGAGGATGTGGTTTCCTCCAACTGTGCACAAGACCAAGGATAAATAAGTGGAGAGAAATAAGAAAATAAAGAAAAAAACTTAAAAACACAATGTACAGGCTGCATGGTTTACCCACAAGATTTTCTAACCCGTGCGCAAACCGTGTGGGATACAACATTGAGGTACTACCTCAGTGGAAGTACACATGAGACCTTTTGCATGGTTGGATATTACCATGCACAAACCATGTGAAAGACTCTACAACATCTGATGACACCTACACATGGTCATACACCTCTCTCCCATGATTTTCACAAGCCATGCAGTAGTTCAAAAACATGTCCCACAGTTAACTGGAAGGGGCCACACAGTTTACCCTAAATTTTTCACCCTGACCTGCAACTTCAAAGTAGGTCATTCGGCCTCCGATACTCCCAAAACCTATTCTAAACACCCAGGGATTTTTCCAAAGCTTTAAAATCATGTAAAAATGATATGAAACTGATGGAACTCTCAGAATTGAGTTTATATCATCAGATTATAAAATGTTGTAGCCACTATTCATAAAGTTAAAAATGGGAGTGCAAATTGACCAGATTCAAAAACCTAGGATGTTACATATTTATTCTCTAACAAATATATATAATTATAATTTAGGGTATTTAACTCATTGTATATAAAAATTAAATTCTTAATCCCTTCTTATGTGATATCATTTGAAACATTATTTTTTAAATATGTTTGTCATCTATGTCAACATCCTTCTGAGTTTCCTTTATTACATTGGGGATATGTTCTTTTATAACCATCCACCTTCTTTCTCTAGATGGCTTGTATAATTCCATTTTGTTTTATAGGAATAATATATCACTTTCATTTTCTTTCCTAATAATCTTTGATATATAACCATAATGTTTTCTTCCAATGCATTTAATCTATGAATACCCTATTTTTTGTTAGTTGGATTGAAGGTTATTCACCTAGGTTCCATACATCAATTGATTGGGTAAATTATTGCTTTAACTTTATACCCTTTTTCTATATGGTGTAAATACCATATGATTTATTATCCTAATTGAATGGTGTTTACCTATAGAGTTAATCGATGCTATTGGATACACATTTTTTCCATGGGTTCCTTGTGATGTGTTATATGAAACCCATTTTATTTCCATGGGTTCTTTATGATATGATTTTTTATGGAATCCATGTGTATGGTTAATATTTAAGTTACTGGTGGGCCTTATATAGCCTTCCAATGCATTAGGTAAAGCATTACATCTCATGAGATAATGGTGAAATGAGTAGTGATTAGTAATTCACTATGAGAAATAGGTTTTGATGCCTGATCCACTATGGGAAATTGGTGATTGAAGCTTGATCCACCAAGAAGAATAGGTGAGTGAATCCTGATACACCATGAAAAATAGGCGAGTGAACCCTAAACCACTATGTTCTGATTTATATACTTATGAATTTTCCATATATCCATGTTTTTTTATATGATATAATATAATGGTGTGCTTATTATTATGCTTATGTTACTCTCTCATGAATTATGATTATTGTAATATGTTTTCACACTCTTTTTATTTGTATCCTATATTATTCCTAGATTTATTCCATGACTTGTGACTTTTCATTGATGCTTTTATGGGTATGATATTCTTATATATCCTGATTATACCCATATACTCAACTTATGCTCACTTATGATCTTTGAATGTTGTCACTTATATTTTACCCTTACTAAGCATCTAAGCTCACCCTTTATTGTGTTTTCATCTCCCAAATATGTGAAGATAATAAAAGTGTGTAATAATTATAAAACTTTATTAGGTGGAGAATTTGTGGGATATGTTAATGACTCATTATGGATTGACTAGTTTAGAATATAAGGGAAAAATGACCAATTGATACAAAGAAAATGGGTTTTTCTAGTTAATATTTTTTTCTCAATTATCTAAAATTATAAACCTAAAATGTATTGGGAATATGTTTTAATGAAATATTTATTTTAATTAATGTAATTAGATGGTTGCGTCTATGGGATACTATATAGTTCAATGTTGTGGTGTGGTGTAGATGGATTTTGTTCTTATAATATCCATTTGGAATGATCTTTAAAGGTGGGAATGAGGTGCTCCCACTATATTTGTCCTTGTTAACAAACCCATCACAAATTAAGGTTTGATGTTTTTGGATTTAATCCCTTATATTGGGAAGAATCTCATATGGGTGTATATTTTTTTATAGAATTTGAGCAAGACTCTCCTAGGGAAGGTGCATGCTTCTACTAAATTCTCATTTAAATTTGGGTCAGAGTCAATATATTCATAATTGAAAGATGATTTTTCATTTCTAGATAGTTATGGAATAAGTTATCATATATCTTGTACCTATAAAAACAAATGAATTTTGTGCGATGGTGTGTAGTTTACCATGTGATTTTGGTGTATGAGCTCCATTGTGGGGATGCTTCATTTTATTACCTTTTTGGGATGAAAAGGATTTAATATGGGGAGGATGTAGTGATCTGATTTTTTATCAATTGTAAATTAGATCAATTTTCTAATATTCATACTTCTGAGACCTTCCCAGGGGTAGTTTACCTTAGTAAGAAACACACACAAAAATCTGATGGATTTGTTGGTTCTAAAATATGGGGTTTTTTCCTAATCTAAGTTGGCATTGAAATGTGGGTCTCAAGGAGTCTCAATAATAATATAGTAAAAAATTTATTTTTTCCTCCATGCATGTATTTTTTATGAAATATTTATATCTTATGAATGGGGTCTTAGATTGATAATTTGAGACCTTGGTTAGATCCAAAATAGGGGTTTAAACCTAGGGATGATGTTATTTTTATTTTCATAGGGAAACTTAGGTTCATTCCACCATGGATAAGATAATAAAATAATTTATTTATTTATTTATATGTATTAATGACAACAAAATACTATAAAATACTCAATTTCAAACTTATTATAGGTTTTTAATAGGGTTATCCATTTGCAATGACATGTACCCTAGAGAGAGGGACAAGATAGAGATCCAGAGAATTGGTGGAGTCAATGGATTGGTAGATTGAGGTTGGATCTAGGGTGGCAATGAAGAACGCATTGTGCAGATTTAATAATGGAATCAAAGCCACAACTATTGTGACATGAATTAGGGATTATTCCTTGATTTTAAAACTTATTTATCATGTTTAACTGCTATTGAATCTCCCTATAAGAGATTTTATATTCCATTTTGATTATTATAAATTGATATTTTGGTTTTTCTTTCATGGATGACCTTCAAAATATATTATCATGACGATTTTATAGTGAAATTCCTTCTTGATCCATTGTGTTTGTGATTTTTTATTCTCTATGTGACCATCCCTCTTGAGAAATCCTTATGTTACTCACATATTATGTTTTGATTCAAGTATTTTATTAGGTGGTTAGTATCTACATCAACCACTACTCTCCATTTACCTTCTCTCCTATGATGATTGGTTGTATCCTACTATCATTAGGGCCTATGGTTTGACTATGAAATGAATATAGGAGTGAGGAGATGATGGTCAGCACCGACAGTGTGCAATCCTAGAACAACGCTGGTGATTAATGAACTTGAGAAGTGATATAGGGTTTAGATATGATATGAGTGAGCTAGATTTATTAGAAATCGTGGATATTGATATATTTGACATAATGATAAACCATCAAAGGTCTTAAATGATTAATGAGGCTATGGTGGCAATGCTAAAGGAAATTTCATGCATCAATGATGAAGAATCGACAAAAACTATAGAGTTTGGTCAATGGAACTTGACTACAAAACATGTGGTTTATAAGAACACACACTGTGTATTCCATCAGTTACAATGTTATGTTTTCATGTAACACATCAAGATTATGGAATATTTTTTCTCTAAATTAATTCTATGTTCGATAGATTGTTTCACATACAACAACAAAATAAAATGAGTTGTGAAATATTAGATTAATCTTATTAATAAAATTGAATAATAATAAAACCTATTGTAAATAAAATAATTATAATCACTTATAAATTCATATAAAATATAATTAAGAACAGTTAAATTTTTAAAAGGATGTTTTTCAATAAAATCATTTTTTCTTTATATTTTTTATTTTCATTGAAAAGAAAAATTTATAAATTTTAGAATCAAAATTTTGTAAAATTAATTTTATTTTTGGATTAATAATTTCAATATTATATTAGGATTATTTTTTGGGGTTTTTTTAAAATATTTGATTTTAAAGTGAACAGTGAAAATTACATTTTTACTAAAATTGTAAATTTCGTGACATTTTCATTATATAAGAATGTCTTAGAAATTTATTAAAAAATTAATTAAAAAAGTTTATTTAAGTTTTAAAACTATTCATTTTAAATATTATTCTTAACTTAAAACCTATGTTTAAATTCTATAACTTAGGTAGCATTTTTTCGATTTAAAAACAGTTTTCAGTCTTTTCTTTTAATTAAACATTTTTATCGTAAATTTAATTTTTGGATTTATTTAAAAGATTTTTTTTTGTTTTATAACCAATCAATTTATTTCAATGAAATTAATAACATTCATAATTTTAACCAATGCATAAATTTTAAGCTTAAAACCATAATTTTTCTAAAAACTATGTTTAAGCTTCATGTGCATTAATAATGAAGCTAAAAATTATAAACCTTATAGATTTTATTTGATAAATTTTTTTTATATTTGAGATAAAAAATATATGTTATTTAATTATTTTAATTTCATTTTTAGACAAAAAAATATGATTACTATGATTAAAGTGAGTTACTACAATAATGGTGAAACTATTGTTTTTTAATGAATTATTTTATTAATGTGGTTAATTTTTTATCTAACCAAATAAATAATATATTTTAAATAATGAATATTATATTTTTTAAACTTATATATAAATATATTAACACCCATTTAATTTTAAATCAACACTAAAAAATAGTAATAACACTTAATGATGAAAATCAAAAGAGCCTCATCCCATTTGGTGAGGACTCTTCAAGTGAATCCTAGAGACCAAGGTTTGATTCTGGGGGGTCATATTTTTGGGTTATTATAGCAGTAGTGTAGCATGTAATGTATCAGTCACTTTATTATGTACTATAGTAGGTGTTGTTCGGTACTGTAGCAGCCATAACTATTCATCTTCAGGCCACTAGTTCAGTCCTGGAATCCTTAAGGCCTTCCGGCCACCCAGTCCTTTGGACAAATAAGGCTTTCAGGCCAACTTAAGTCCTTTGGGCCACCTCAAGGCCTTTAAAACACCTCAAGACATTTGGGCCACCTGATTTGCAGATGAAAAACAGACAAATTCTATAAGGAACAAACTCCAGAGAAGGATTCAGAGTAGGCACATTCACCAGAGAAGAGTTATCATATTTGTAAGAATGATAGGGTATGGAACTTTCCATCAGTACCAAGACTATGCATCCTTACATAGGAAATCTAGTCAAACATCCATGCAAAGCTGGAGAGTTGATCATGATGCAGACATTGGGGAGGGGTAGTTTCAAGTATTCATAGTTTAGGATGTATTCCTGTAAGACCTTTGGGTCCTATAACGTCACGAAGCCTATGGTAAATGTAATGTTAGGGTTACCCTTATACCCTTAAAATGGGGATTATCAAAAATTAATAAAAAATAAAGGCCTACAGGACATTCACGCTTAATGATGAAAATAACATTTTTCAATAAAATGGTTTTTTATAAATTAAATGATTTAATTTAAAAGTTAATACTAAATTATTTAGAAATGAAATTATATTAAATGGATATTAAATTAATTTTAATCACATTTTAATTTATTAATATTTTTTTCAACATATTTTTAGTAAAAATTTAATTACTTAGGTGAAAACTAGTTACCATGATAAAAAAAACAAAAAGTTAATTTACAAGATGTATTTCTACCCGAATGTTTTTGGGATGCCTCTAATAACCAAAAAATGGCAAGTGCTTTTCCTTGTGTGGATCCTATTTCAATGGGAACTTGGTTCGTCGATCCGCCTACATGTTTTTTTTTATTTCGATATCAGGACTGACTCCACGTATTTCTTGACGTAAAATAGATAGTTGATTTCTTTCTATCTTTTGTTGAATATTTTTCATGGATCGATAGATAATTTGATAATCCAATGATTTTTTTATGTGTTTCAGAATAATATTCACAAAATTTACCTTTTCTTCACTTATAAAATGGTATCACTAAACTATATCAATTATCTAATTTACCTTATAAATTTCTATAAAAATCTAACTAATTTTATTCTACTATATTTCCCTTCAATTTACTAAACCTTTGGCCACTAAAATTTACCCTAAGACCTACATTCCCATGGATACTTTCAAGGGAAAGTTCAAGGTCCCAACATAAGTATTACCTAATCCTTATCCTTTTATTCCTAAATATTACATTTCAAAATTATCCTAAAAATAGTAATATAATGACCTCAATGTCATTAGTATACTGAATTTTTATTATATTAATGTAATAACCATTATTTATTTCTTCACATTCTCTTAGAAAAACAAAATAATTTCAATTGTGTGTGCATGTAGATTATCGCCTCCATGAAGTAATGTTTTTCATTTCTCATATTGATTTTCATTATTTATATGAACCCATTCAAATATGATTCAAAAAGTTAAAATTTTATAAATAATATTAGTATTATTCAATTATAATGATATTATGCACTTCATTAATCATACTCACCCATTGAGTTATAGTGTGTTCTTATTTGGTTTGGTTTAACCACCAGCATGAATGATGCTATAAAACTCCATCATGGATGAATATGGGAGCTTAAATAATGATATTATTATAATTTAATAATAAAATAATTATTTTTTATGGTTTTATAAAGGTTATATAAAATATTTAACTTAATATTAAAATATCATCTTTGATCGCTAAAATTATCGAAATAAGCCAACATCGATTCCATTTTAACACAACATAACCAAAACACATTTGGAATTAGATGAGAGATTTATAAACTAATATAAGTTATATATTATTTTATCTTTAATGATATGAGAATCATGAAATTAGTATCAAATAATAGGTATCAAAATTGACATCATAAAACATGTGTGGAACAATTAAATTTATTAGCACCCGATGGTAAAAATAAGTTATAACTATCTAATATGTTCATCAAAATAGTAAAAAATAAAGTATATAAAATGTATTGTATGTGTATAATTTTTCTAATTAGAATATTGACATATTTATATTTTTTATAAAAGTGGTTAGAGTAGTAATCAAGTATGTAGGAATATAAGGTAAGTATTTCTTGGTCTCAATTATGACTCTTTAAGACATGTTATATGTGTTCCCCATTTTCCCTTTTATAAGTGTTCCTTTAATTTAATTCCTATAAAAGTATTTTAAAATATTTCTCATGTAATTCATGGGATATAAAAAATAAAAATTGAGTTCCTTTCTTCATTTATTTTTGGATTAAATTATTACCCAAGTTGTAAGGGTTTTTTGTCTCTATTTTCAATTATATGAGACGTGTTTGATATTGTACACCATAATTTCTTTTATATGGTGTCTTTTCTACCCTATTACCTTCAAGTATAATTAATATCTTTCATTTCATGATATTTTAATGTCCATTTCAAGGAAACCCCCTATGTTTGTTTGATTATTATGTTACTGTTACCGTAAGGATTTCTTTTTTAATATCAATTTTAAATCAGGGATATTTTTTAAAGATAATACTTCTAAGGAATTTGTATGATATTTATTTCTAAAAACCCGAATAATTTTCTTCTACTATGATTTTTTTTCTTTTATATTTCTTATTTCTATTTTATTTCCCCCCTCGGTTCGTTATTTACTTATTATAAGGAAAATGACCCTACCTCTTCTTTTTGATAGGGAATCCTCTTTTTCTATGACTATTTTCATTAGATTATTTTATGAGTTTCCTTATAAAAACATCAATAATTTATTAATCTCTTTTTCCATTACTTTAACATCATTTAAAATAAAAAAACATTTTATGTATGCTTTTTTTCATTTAAGTGTGAAAATAATCTCTTTTTAACATTTTCCATGTGAAAACATATTTATGAATTCTTTGTCTTTTTCTATGAAAATTAATATCTAAATTTTTCATGTTTTCAAAAATGGAAAGAATTGTTATTATTTCTAAGATTATTTTATTAATTATTCTAAAAAAATATTATAATTCAACATCATTTGACATATTCTATGCTTGATCAAGGATATTAATAAAATTATACCACCCACTTTCTTTTCGTGGGTGGCTTATGTAATGTTCTTCTCTATTTGAGGAATGATCCATCACTAATTACGTCTTTCCTAATCATCCACTATGTATAAATATTATTTTTTATTCCAAATATTTTCCTCTATCAACACTTAATATTTTCTTCATTTGATTAAATAGTGTTCACATAAATACCAATCAATTGATTGGAGAAATTATTGACTTAACTATATACCATTTATCTATATGAAATAAATATAATATGATATATTATCTTTATTGAAGGTTATTTACCTATAAATTTACTGAATATATTTTTATAATCATTTATTTTTCAAATGTATATCATTTTATGATTTTTGATGTAATTTTAAATGATTTACTTATGTGAATCCATTTGAAAAGGGTAGGAAAATTATTTTCCTTCCATGGGTTCTTTATGATGTGATGAATGAAATCCATTTTTCTTCCCATATTTTATTTATGATATGATGAATTATTGATTTCAGCTGGCACATATATGTATAGATAAATGATGGGTGGGTCATATATCACCCTCCAATGCATTGTTTAAAATTTTTTAACTCATAACACATGTATATGTGGGAACAATTTAGTTTATTGAAAGTGTGGATGAAAGTGTGTTACTTGCAAAGGAGATGTTTCCCTATGATAATTTTTATGACGTATTTCTAATATATTTTGATGTTATTCTTTCATGGATCGTGTTTATTAACTAATATTTACACATTTGTTTGATTCATGTCTTTCTCATTATGCCCTGACTCATTATTTGTGATTTATTATTTTTTGGGTATATTTCTATTATTTTATTTACATTTTCTTGATTATATCTATATGTTCATCTTATGATCTGTTATTATATTTTATTATTATCACTTATTTTTACACTTATTGATCATTTGAACTCACCCTTTTATTATGCTTACATTTCATGAGGTAATGAATATGAGTGTAATTTATAAGAAGTATAGAAAGGATACTAGTGTGGATCAATTATATAAAAATGTTCACAACTATCATAAAATAAGTTGCTTACATACCTAATCCTCAAAGACACTAAATATTTCATTCTTAGGATTGTGTGTTTATTTGTGAAAATTAATGTTTAACATAGGTAATTGATGTAAAATAAAAAAATATATTTATCTTGGGTCATCTCACTTTTTATCAAATTCAATGTTTCAAGAATATTTTTTTAGTATAAAATTTGGGAGTGTGGGTCGGGGTATCTTCAGTTAGTATTAGAGCATGGTTTAGTTATTTTTTATGTTTCATTCAGTAATTTTTTGAGATTGAGATGTTATTAGTTGAGGATAATTTAAAAGCTAGAAATTTCATTTTGGGTGATAAGTTAAGGTTTGTCATAATTAAAAAGGTAGATATCTACCTTTAGGTTAGTTGAGGTAATATTGAATATTTTAGGGATTGGGATAAGATAAATTTAGTGAAAATCCTAGGTATAAGTCTAAGGGATAAGTCTATGTGTATAATAACATCCAAAAATTTTGGTAAAGTTTTGAGTATGTGGTTTTCCTTTCAAGTACATCCTTTTCTGGATACAACAAGTGGATGCAAGCTTTGGCATAGATATGTCTATGGTTAATAATCTTGAAAATGGTGAATTGGGTATTAAATCGATCATCACCTCGTGCATGATAAAGAGGCATAACTACTCGCCTAGTTTGACACTCTTGAATAATATTATATGGTTAATTCACACTCTATTTAATGAAACATTAGTAATTATTTGAGTATAATTTTAACTAATTATGATAGAAAAACTAATAGGAAAATTAACAAGGAAAACCAAGGATTGAAAAAAGAGAGGCATAGGTTGAACTATAAGTATCATATGTTAAAAATAAAGTTTTCATCAAGGAATACATATTTATATTAATGTTTTCATATTCATATTTTGGATATTTTCATAAATATTTTTATTTTAGTATTTTATTGAAACAATATCAGGAAAATGAAGCTGAGAAAGGAATATATTTTGAAACAGCTATGTCTTATAACTGAATAAATGAGTATATTTAAATGATTGAGAATATTATTATATTTCTATTATTATCAAAAAGGTTATTTTCCAATTATTACCTAAGGTAGTGAGGTTGATATATTAATATAAATTAAATATTTATACTCTTAGAAATTTTCATTAGTGAGTGATATTTATTGATGATATTCTAGAATATTCTAAAATTTGTGAGGATTATGTGAAAAATATAAGGATTTTTATTTAGTAAACCTTCTTTAAAGGTTTGGAAACATATATTAAATGATATTAATAAACTTTAAAAGTGATTTTCTAAAAAAATTATATTTTCGGGGATAAATATTAAAGAACACATGATTGAGGGATGGATAACTCTTAGGTTTAATATACAATTGATGTTGAGATACTAAACGGTTCACTGATTTTGAAAAATTTGGTTAGATAGTATTGGTATCCTTGGGATTGATAATTAATTCATTATATTTTTTATAAAGTTCATTGCATTTTTTGTATTGAGGTATATATTGGCTAGAGTACGATTTTATGGCCTAGAAATTAATATTGTTTAAGGGTTAAAAATAGTGTTGATTTCAATAAACATATATAGTTTCATTATGTTTCAATGTGTTGGTGATTAAAATGGTTTTGAGAAAGTTATATTTTAGAGGGTGTATGATTAGGTTATATACAAACTTGAGTATATGATTATATTAAACATTAATATTGTTTAAGGAAAGATAAGTAACTTAATATATCCTGAGAGAGTAAGGTAGATTTCATATAATAAGTTATATCCCAAATGATAAATATCTTAAGAATAATCTGACATAATTTCATTAGGGAGTAATATTTTAAAATTGATAGGATTAAATTTAATTAACATTGGGAGAATGTAACACCATGATATTATGGAATATATTTTTCTCTAAATTAATATTATGTTTGATATCTTGTTTCACATACAACACCAAACTAAACTGATTTGAAACATTTTGGATTAATATTATTAAGAAAATTTAAGAATAATAAAACCAATAGTAAATAAAAATATTGTAATTAATCTTAAATTCATATAAAATATTATTAATAATGCTTGATGTTTTAAAAGGGATTTTCTTAATAAAAGTAGTTTACCTTCATATTCTGTATTTTCATCTAAAAGATAAATTTGAAAATTTGAAAATTAGAGTTTTTTAAAATGAATTTAATTTTTGGATTAATCATGTCAATATTATCTTAGGATGATTTTTTGGTATTTTTTTGAAATATTTTATTATTAAGTGAATAGTGAAAAAATATAGCTTCTACCAAAATTATAAATTTTATGAATTTATTATTCAATAAGAATGACATATAAATTTATTAAAAAAATAATTAATAAAATATTTATTCAAGAGGTAAAATTATTCATTTTAAATATTATTCTGAACTTATAAAACCTATATTTTATTTTTAAAACTTAAGTCATTTTATTCCAATTTAAAAATATTTCTTGGTCTTTTCTTTCAATTAAAAATTTTTATAGTAAAATTTAGTTTTGGATTTCTTTGAAAGCCATACAAACTTTTATTTTTTTATAATCATCGAATTTATTTCCTGGAAATTAATAACATTGATAATTTTAACCTACACATAAAATTTAAGCTTAAAAACACACTTAATCTAAAAAATATTTTTAAGAATATTTTATATTAATTATAAAATTAACATTTCTAAAGCTTGGAGATTTTATTTGATAAAATTGATTTAATATTTTAGATCAAAATTTTCATATTATTTAATTATTTCTATTTAATTTTTATACATAAAAATAATATTACTATAATTAAAGTTAATTATAGTGATAATGGTTAAACTGTTATTTTTTTAATAATTGTTTTATTAATATTTTGTAATTTTTATCTGACCAATTAAATAAATATTTTTTAAAATAATGATTCTAATTTAATTTTTAAACCTATATATAAATATATAAACACGTATTTAATGGTAAATCAATAGTAAATAATATTAATAACAATTAATAGTGAAAACAACATTTTTCTACAAAACAATATTTCTATATATTAAAAGATTAAATTTAAAAGTTAAATTTGTCTTATTTAGAAATTAAATTATATTAAATGGTGATTAAATTTATTTTCATCACATAAAAAAAATTAATATATTTTATCTTAAATTTTTAGTAAAATTTTAATTACTCAAGTGAAAACTAGTTACCATGGAAAAAAAATTTAAGGTGAAAGTAAAAAATCTAAGAATAAATGACTTCAAACATGTTTAAAATAAATTTTTACATTATTTTTTGAGTATTTATTACACCAGTATCACCCAAAACTCCATTATTTCTCAATTTTGGATCCATTGACCCTTTAATAGTGTCATAAAATTATTGATAAATAATGTGAATTCAAAAAAGTGGCATTTTATTCACTTATAAAAGGGGATCACTTTCACCCTTTCAATGATCTGCTTTAATATCAAATTTTCCTTGAAATCCTTCCCAGTATTAATCTTATATATGTCCCTTTAATTTCCTAAATCCCCTGATCACTTGAATTTATCCTAGTACATTCATTTCCAAGGAGACTTCCAATATAAAGTTCAAGGTCCCAATGTGAGTATCACCAAATCCTTATACTTTTCTTCTTAATATTTCCCTTAAAAAATATAATAACCATAGTAATATAATGAAATAAATTTAATTATTTTAAAAAAGTTTTATTATATTAATGTAAAAACTAGTACTCATTCCTTCTCATCCACTTAGGAAAACAAAGGAGTGTCTATCATGCGTATGTATGGACTACCATCTCCATGAAGTAACACATTTTGTTTTTCATCTTGATTTTAATTCATTATAAAAACCTCTGAAAATATAATTCAACAACTTAAAAATATCTAAAAAAATATCATTATGCTTCTATTATAATGATATTAAACACTTCCTTAACCATACTCTCTCATCGAGTTATATTGTGGTCTTGCTGGGTCAGTTTAACCACCTACATGAACAATGATATAAAAATATATCATGGATGAATATGGGAACTTAAATAATACTCTTATTATAATTCAATAAAAAAATATTTCTTTATTATTATGTAAAGGATATATTAATTATTTAACTTATTATTAAAAAAACATCTTTGATCGCTAAAATTACTGAAATAAGCTGACACTTATTCCATTTGCATAAAACATAACTAAATCACTTATAGAAATAGATAAGATGTTTATAAATAAATATAATTAATATATTATACTACCTTAAATGATATAGGAATGATTATATTAGTATAAAATAATGGGTATAGAAATCTACATCCTAAAGCATGTGCAAAATAATTAAAGTTACTAACACTCAATGGTAAAAATAAGTTTTAACTAACTAAATATTCATAATCAATGATCAAAAATGAAGTATATAAAAGTAAATGTAAGTTAATAAGTTTATGACGTTGAATATTAAGATAGTTTTTTTTATTAAACGGGGGGTTAGGGTAGTGATTAGGTAAGCGGGAATCCAAGGTAATTTTTTTAGTATCAATTATGTCTCTTTGAGATATGATATATTTTTCCACCATTTTCTATTTTATATGTTGTTATTTTGATTTAAATCCCATGAAAGTCGTATAAAATATTTTTCATGTAATTCATGGGATAAAAAAACCAAATCTAGTTACTTTCTTCATTCATCTTTTGATTCAAGTGTTTCCAAATTCATAAGTGTTATTTGTCTCTATTTTCAATTCTAGGAGACATGTTTGATATTATGCACCATCATTTATTTTATATAGTGTATTCACTACCCTATTACCTTAAAGTATAATGAATATCTCTAATTTAATGATATTTTAATGCCTATTTCATGGAAACCATCTTATTTTCTTTTTATTATTACATTACCAATATTTTAAGGGTTTATTCTTTAATATCAATTTCAAATTGGGATTATTTTTTAAAGATAATACATCTTAAGAATTTGTATGATCTTTATTGCTAACCCCCCCCCCCATAATTTTATTCTTCTCTAATTATTTTTTGGTTTTTATAATATCTCATATTTTTCCTAGGTGTGTTCACTTTTAAGTTTTGGTCAAACCTCTTAATTTTTGTGTTTGATCCTTCTTACTTGTGTTAAAAAAGGCTTCAGAGGTGTCGGGGACTCATGAAGAAGAGTTAATAGGAGGTTGGTGGTGGTGTCCAATAAAGGATAAGCTACAGAAACATTGGATGGATAGTGTAGTCCACCACCTAGCCAGTGGGATTTCCAGTATCCTAGAAAGGCTACAAGATCCCACTTGCTAGCCAATGGGATCTCTAGACAAATTCTCTAGAGGACACCACCATCTAACTGGCAGTGTTAGGATATCCCACATTGGTGAAGGGTTGTGACATATTTTTATGCCCCCAGACCCCCATTTATCCCTATTAATTCCCTATTATGACCCTGATATGATATTAGCAGGTTTTGAAGGTTCTCCAAGGCTCTCAATGATTTTACAATGATGTTTCTTCTACTTTTAATCCATTCTTTGATCTGGTGATCCTAAATCAATGAGTACTTATATTTGATGTTTTTCTATTTTCTTATCTTGGATCTTTCTTATTCCATTCTTGATGGTGTAGATATTTCATTTTTAATAATGGATCTTTGTGTTTCATTTTGATCCATAGCTTGATCTCAATTTCATTTTTCTCTATTCCTTGGGGTGGATAGTTTAAAAAAACACCCTAAAGTCTATTTTTATTTCTTTTATTTGTGAAACCTTTGTGATTTCACATCTTTATACCATGCACATGACCTAAATAAATTAGTAACACACTTAATTTGATGAAACCATATTTATAGACCACCCTCAGACCCCATTGGGTCTGTTGACTTTGAGACCGGACTTACAGCCACCCGAGTGGTGTGACAACCCTTGTCTCTAGGTTTGGAACTTGAAATGATTAAGTATAGGTCCCTATGAGGATTTTGAAATTGTTATTATCATGTCTTAACAAGGTGAATTTTTTAATATGTGATTTATTTTATTTGGATTGATAATTAATTACTTGGATTGTAAGTGGCTAATTGGCATGAAATGGGAATTTTCTAAATGGTATGAAAACATAAAGGCATAATTGTTATGTTATTGGTAATTGGGTTTGATTAATATATGGAATGGAATTGTTATAATTAATGGGATAATTCTTAATATAGAATAATGGAATGAATGGCTTGAAAAATGGTAATTTAGTGAATTTTCCAATATAACTTGTGTTATCATTTTATAATGATTGGTGTTTGGTATGATTTTGGATTTCTTGTACATGATTCATGGTTACATGATATATTTACCTTGGTATAGTTTTGTGCCATGGGAACACATAAATGGATCCAGTATGGGAATTCACATGGACTATCGTATGAAATGATTACTTTTCCCTTGTCATGGTTATGTACCCTAGGAACACATAAACAGAACCAGCATGGTAATTTTCATGGAGTCTAGTATTATTGGTTACTATTCCCTTGGAATGGGTAATGCACAATTGGAACATATATGAAGCTCTAGAATAAAAATTCACATAGATCCTAGTATTAATGTCTAGGGGAAGGATATATGATTACTTGAGATTATGATATGGGTTATTCATCCTTGGAAGGAGAATTCACCAGTGGTATAGATGATTCATCTTAGGAAGGAGAATCTGTCATAGGTTAAAGTCATCTGGAATTATGCTGAAGTGGGTTTGGCTAACCTTCAGTGCCAACATGAAGCTCAAGGGTCGGTGGGGTTATTTGATATTTTGTATTAATTTATGAATTAATTCCTCTATTTATTATAATGTTGTAGGCACCATATACTCTTACTATATTATTTAGATAACTTAGGTGTTGTCCTATTGAGTTTTAATCACACCCTATTCAGGCACTGTTTATTACCCAAGTAGACATCATGGATGTAGGTCGAGACAATGACAAGGGGGGCTATGCATGATTGGTTTCTTTCTAGATGGGATTGTAGAATGGATATGGGATTGGGCATGGTGTTTGGGACCATGATTTTGGTGTCTTTATTTAGATTTCACTTTGGTTGGTTTCTTGTACAACTTAATAATTACTTTTAGGTTGGAATATAGTATATCATGACATGGTTTATTATTATTATTTAATTTATTGGTTATTTATATACAATTGGTTTGAGTTGGTTATGTCTGGTTATATTCTATTGATTTTTTTGACTCGTTTATCTTATTTTTAATGTTATTGAAACTCTATTTCAAAGGGTATAATCTCCCCACTATATTCCTTACACCATCGCTGTTAGTCAATAGCCTCTGGTGTATTTGGAAGTGCACATGAGGTCTTGTAACTACATATCTCAGTCACATGAGGGGGTACTGACTTGGGGATGTTACAAAGTGGTATTAAAGCTTAGGAATTTTTTTATTTTACTATTTTTGAAAGGTATAAAAGAGACTAATATGTGTTGGGGAATGGTAATGAGCTCATGCATGGGAGTAGTTAACCCATGTGTGGAGAAAAATCCAAGTACCCAGGGATGGAATTGTTGTTCTTGATGTACACTTATTATAGTTGTGATGTTATTTCACCTTGGTTGATTAACTTGTTGTGTGATGTTACTATTTTATGATATTTTAATCATGGTATGATATGACATGAAGTGGGTCTGAATGAGTCATAGTAGGCACATAGGGAAATATGTTGACATGCATTGTTCAATTTAGTTACATTTTTATCATATGTGATATATCTACCTATCTAAATTGTGAAATGTAATCCTTTGACAAATCTGATAAAAAGGAATAAATGGAGCTGTTATGATGTTCCAATTCACTTATAAATCTATGTTGTTGAGTAACCTTGTGACAATAGTTCTATGTTGTTTTATTGACCTTCTAAGTTTGATCATGTTGTTTATCATGTCTTTTAAGGAGTGTGTTGGCCCTTGTGGAGAAAAGTTTTATGTGATATCTTCGTGTTAAGTGTCAGGAGTGTTATAATCAACACACACCTAATATTATTGAGCCGAAATTTCTTATATCTCAAGGGAACCATTTGGATGATCAGTTTCAGGATAATTTCCAACAATTCATGTGATCCATGGAAAGGGAGACTTCTCATACTATAGCATCGATGTTTGATATTACAAGAGAGTTATAGCTATAAAATATGCCCATATTCACCAGGGAGGGAGGACCCTAGGTAACTTATTTTATGATCGAGTTAGTTCATAAAATCTTCAATCACCTTGATACACCCACAGACAGAAGGGTGGATCTTACTGTTTAAATGCTATGAGGAATAGCCAAGAACTGGTAGAACATAAATGAGAAATCCAAACATCAAAATAAGATAACCTAGAAGGAATTTAAGGTGAATTTCCTAAGTGTTATTTATCCATAGACACTAAGGGGTGATAAGGATCATCTTTCCATCCACCAGACATATGGGAGAATGTCAATGATGGACTACACTAAATTTTTTACCAACCTATAGTGTTTTCTCTATATTTAGTAGCAGATAAGTTTTCTAGGGTGAAGCAATTCCAGTATGGGATTTACTATTAGATAAAGTCATAGTTGAATGTCTTTCACCTAATAAAATTCACCGACCTGATAAATTAAGATCTCATCGTGAAAGAGAACCTGAGGGAGGCCCCGAGGGGTGAGAAAGTAGTCTTATCATGATGATTAGGGATCTCTTCTTTAGGAATAAAGAAGTTCTACTATGAGAATTACCACCAAGGCAGTAGCGGATAGATAAGCTAGTGGAGTGGATAGTCATCTTAGGACTATAGCCTAGGGAAGATCTTTCAGTGTGGCAGGTCCATATATACGAACTTATAGTGTTATTTTCCTACTATGGAGTGTCATGGTTAGGGTAGTATTTTCATCTATAGATGTTTTTTAGGAGTGGTTAGCAGTCAAGTGGTGGTAGGGGATCAGTACAGACATCGGTGTCCAGGAAGGAATCAGCTACACATTAGCAGATAGGTAGCTAGAGTTCCACCGGATACTCAGACTAGGGTATGGTACATGGTATCCCTATATAAGAGTAGTAGTATCAGTATGAGGGAGTATCTTAGGGGATTCATACTAGAGCCCAGGGTATAGGGGATAGTCATTTTCATACTATACATCCTACTTCAACCAATCTAGACATAGGATCTTCTACTGTCAGAGTTATGATTCTTGTGTCATCTACCCTATCCTTTGTTTTTTTTGATAATGGAGAATATCATTCTTTTATATCTAGTAAATCTTTTAATTGATTTATTTGGTATTTTTAGAGCTCAAATGGGGTTATGACCATCAACACACTGTTAAGGATTCGATCATAGGGTATTAGATGCCTCAAGGGGTCTTCTCTTGAAGTTGGTGGCTATCATTTCTTTTGGGAGATGTTTGTACTAGAAATTGAAGGGTTTAATTTGATTATGGGTATGTATTAGATAGTTATATACCAGAATCATATCGATTATTATCATAGGAGAGTTACTTTTCTATTTCCAGAAGAGTGAATCTATGTTCACCATGGTAAATGGGATCTTCATGCTAGTAATACATGAAAAATTTAGTGTAGATTAGATTATCTCACATACCAATTAGGAATCCTTATTCTGGATGATGGTGAGTTACAATAGCATACTTTTCCTCTAGTAGTAAACCATTTTTAGGATGTTTTTTCTAAATATTTCTTTGGATTACCACCCAAGTGGGTGATTGAGTACACTATCGAGTTGGTGTCGAGAGATAAACCAGTTTCTATCAATCCTTACAAGATAACACCAATGGAACTTTGAGAGATGAATGTGTAGTTGGAATATATTAAATCTAATGGTTTTATATATACTAGAACTTCACTGTGTGGTTCTCTTATACTTTTTTCAAAGAATGATAATGGTAATTTTCACTTATGTGTGTAATATTAGAGACTAAACCAAATTATTGTCAAGAACTCGTTTCCCCTTATATGAATCAACAATATCTTCGATTAGTTAATAGGTTCACAAATATTTTCTAAGATTGACATGAGATCAGGGTACCATAAATTGAGTGTGAGACCATCCAACATGACCCAAACTACTTTTAGAGGAAGATATTTCTTGTATAAGTTTGTTTTGATATTGTTTGGCCTGATAAAAGCACTAGTAGTATTCATGACCATGATGAATTGTATCTTCCATTAATTTCTAGATTATTTTTAGTGGTTTTCATAGAGTATAACTTAGTATACTCCCATTCTATATAAGATCATGCCCAATATATTGAAAACATCCAGAGTACACTAAGAGAGCATTGTTTATATACTAAAATATCTAAATGCAGTTTCTAGATTGAAAAAGTACACTTTTTAGGACATGTTATCTCAAAGTATAGAGTATCATCAGACATAAAGAAGGTTTCAGTCAGAGGTATCTTTAGAGTAGACCAACAATTTCAATGAGATTCGAAGTTTTCTAGGTCTAGTAGGCTATTACCAGTATTTCATCTATGTATTCTCCCATCTAGAATCACTAGTGTTTAGGATAAACAAGAAAGGGCTAAATTTTATTTGGAAATATTCTTGATAAAGGGATTTCTAGGAGTTTAAGAGTATGTTAACCTCATCATCTATCCTTGTCTTACCTAATCTAGTCAAGGAGTATATCATGTATTGTGACACATCTGAATTCAAACTTTGAGTAGTCTAGATGTGGGAGGATCAAGTGGTTTCTTATGGATTCAAATAGTTGATTTTAAATGAGATGAATTATCATACTCATGATATGGATTTAGATATGATAGTACACTCCCTAATATGTTGGTGGAATTATATTTTGGGAAATATTTTGTGGTGTACATGGATCACAAGAGCCTCAAGTATATATTTTTATAGTAGGACCTGAAACTTTGGTAGATGAGGAAGGTCGAGTATCTATATTATTTCAAATTTGAGTTTTCCTACACTCTAGGAAATAGAAATATAGTTACTGATTCCTTGAGTAGGAATATATAAAAATAGGTAGTATGGGAGTCTTGTGATGAGTGGAAGATAATGGTGTACCTTTTAGAGATGAATATTGATGTTCAAGAGTCCCAGAGATGAGCAGCACTGAATTCAAAATTTTTTGTACTCATGATTTTAAATAAGATCAAGAGAGAGTATTTATCTAATCTTTAGGTATTATATCTAAGGGACATCATATATGATGGGTGTCTACCATCAGGTTGGTCTCTTGGTATAAATGTTGTTCTTCTTATCCATGGTCATGTATGAGTTCCTATAGGCTTATATGAGAAGCTGATGAGGGAATCCCATCCTTATAAATGGGTGGTATATCTTGTTTTGAAAAATATATATCATGATCTTCTTAGGCATTATTGGTTTTCATGGATGAGGAAAGAGATAGTGGTCTTTGTGGTGTGATTTTTCACCTATCAGTTGGTAAAGGATTAGCATCAGAGTCCTACTATGTTACTATATCCATTTACCATTCTATAATGGAAGTGGAAGGATTTCACCATGAACATCATGATATGATAACCTAGGAAACCTCAGAAAAATGATATATTATGGGTGATCTTAGTTCAACTAATGTAGTTATCCCACTTCTTACCTATTTGGAAAACCTTCACTATTAATAATCTGTGTAGTCTCTATATGTGAAAGATAATTTGATTGCACAGTGTTATGAGGAGTATCATTTCTGATCGAGATCTATGTTTTACATGATGGTTATAGTGGAGATTTTAGAAGGTGTTAGGATCATAGGTTATTCTAAATATAACATACCATCTTCAAACTAATGACCAATTTCAACAGATGATTCAGACTCTAGAGGATATGGTATGAGCTAGTGTTTTGAATTTTGATGGTTCTTGGGAGTATTATCTAGAAATCATGGGGTTATATTATAATAATAGCTTCCAAGAATTTATCCAAATGTCTTATTTAAAGGATTTAAATATAATTCCATTTCATTTTTCTTTATGATGGTCATTGGTGAGTGAGTCATCTCTCTTTGGACCCAGTATCATGTAGGAGATGTCTGAGAAGGTTTATTTGATTACAAAGTGATTGGTGATCATGAAGAGTAGGCATAAATCATACACTAACTATCAGAGATGACCTTTGGAGTTCAAGGATAGTCATCGAGCATTCCATCGAGTGTCATTGAGGCTGGGGTGGTGTCATATAAAAAAGAAGTGAAAGTTATCCCATAGGTTATTATGTATATTCAATCTAGTATAGAGGGTTGTTGGAATATTTATTGAACCTTCCACAAAATTATAGTTCCTAGCATGATATGTTTCATGTTTTAGAAATTTAAAGATATCACCTTATCCCTTATCAAGTCATAGATATTAATGATATCGAGATTGATACTAAAGCAACCTTTAATTAGAATCTAATGTTTGTCATGGACCATTGTGAGAAGAATCTTCTATGAAAGACTATTACTCTTGTGAAAGTGTAGTGGAATTATAGGTGTGTTAAAGATGATATATGGGAGTGGTAGTTTAATATTCGAACATAGTGCTCTGAATTGTTTATCAGTACCCCATAGTGATTCTTGGGAGCACAGCTCAAGGAAGAGATGTTATATAGTGGAGAGTTTGTAATATCCCTACATTTACCCTGGTGCAATCTCTTTTATGTTTTTTTAACCTATTATGTTCCATGTTTGAGTATTTTTTCTTTTTTAAAATGAGGATTATGATGTGTCAGGGACTCAGGAAGCTGAGTTAGTAGGAGGATGGAGGTAGTGTGTAGCCAAGAATTGGTTTTGGCACCACTTTCTAGCTAATGTAATCAATTATCTATTCTATGATCTTTCTAGTAGCATATAAATTCTATGTGATCATACTGTCTTGTCAGTCGGATCTCCAAGAATACAAGAATTTTGGAGGACACCACTAGCTACTTGGGGGTTTCAGGCTAGGCCGCATAAGTGAGGGTCCATGATGTCTTTTTATTTCTTAACACCCCCTTTTATCCATATTAATTCCCTATTACAAACTTAATATAGGATTATAAAATTTTTAAGGTTCTCCAAGGCTCTCAACAATTCTCCAAGTCCATTTGTTCTCCTTTTAATCCATTATTTGACTTGATGATACTAAATCAGTGATTTATTCTTATATTTTATTTTTTTTATTATATTCTCTTGGATACCCCCATTAAATCATTAAAGGTGTAGATATTTTAATCTAAATAGGGTATCGTTATGTTTTATGTTGATATAGAACTTGATCTTAGTTTCCTTATTCTCTTTTTCTTCAGGTCAATGGTCTAGAAAAACTCCCTAAAGTCTATTTTGTTTTATCTAGTATGTGAAACCTAAGTTATCATGTCAATATATCATGTGTACAACCTAACTAAATTGGTAACCCATTGAATTTTATGAAAACATATGCATAGACCTCCCATAGTCTCCATTAAGTTAATTAGTGTTGAGACTAGACCTACATCCACCTAAGTTGTCTTCCAACCCCTTTCACTAGGTTTGGAACTTGCAATGATTGAATATAGTTCCCTATGAGGATTTTTTAATTGTTATTGGATTATAAGTGTTTTAAAAATTAAATGATGGTATAAAGTCATAATTGTTATGTGATTGGTGATTCGGATTGATTAATATGTTAAATGATATTGTTACAATTAATGGGATAATTCATAATATGGTATAATTGAATGAATGGATTTATAATTGGTAATTTAGTGAATGGACCAATATAACTTATGTTATCATGTTTGGCATGATTGGCATTTGGTATACTTTTGGATTTCTTTTACTTGATGTTTGGTTAGTTGATGTATTTATCTTGCTATGGTTTTTCACCATGGGAACATGTAATCAGCTCTAGAATGGGAATTCTTGTGGATTATAGTATGAAATGGTTAATTTTCCTATAAAATGGTCTTTCACCCTTGGAACATGTGAGTGTATTCGGTAGGGGAATTCACATGGAGTATGATATGATTGGTTACTTAACCATTGGCATGGGTAATGCGTGGCTTGAGAAAAAGAATTTTCATAGATAATAGTATTGATGCATGAGGTTAGGATGTATGGTTACTTGCGATTTTTATGTGGGTGATTCATTCTTGGAAGTAGAATACACTAGTGGTATTGGATATTCATCTGAGGCAGGGGAATTCACCACCAGTCAGATAAATCTGACATCATTTCAAAGTAGGTTTGGATAACCCTGGGTGTTAACCTAGGGGTTGAGGTTTTGTGGGTTTATTTTATATTTTATATTAATATATGAATTAATACCCCTATTTATCATATTTTTTCATGCACTATATATAAATAATTTATTTTTTATACATCATGGCTTTCGGCCTATTGATTTGTACCCACACCTTATTCATTTTTTGTTTGGTACTCGAAAAAAACTTCATAGATATAGGTCTGGATAAGGTAAAGGGGTAATGCGCTTGATTGGTTTCTTACTTGATGGTATTGGATCATGGAAATAGGACTGAGCATGGGGTTTGGGACAAGGGTTTTTCTATATTTATTTGGATTCTATTTTAGTTGGGTTATTGTAAGACTTTAGCATGATTTTTAGTTTATCATATAGTATGACATGACATGTTTTATAATAATTATTTTTTTTTGTAGTTATTTACATATGTTAAGTTTGAGTTGGTTATGTATTACTATCTATTTAGTATTATTTTGACTCATTTATCTTATTTTCCTTATTATTTAAACTTTGTACAATATGGTACGGTCTCCTCACTGTATTTTTTAAACCCATGTTACTAGTCAATAACCTCTGGTGTATGGGGGTGTGGTTGATGTCTCGTAACTACCCATATCGGTCACATGAGGGAGTATTGGCCTCGTGATGTTATAGGTTTTATATGTCTTCTCAATATTTCATTTTCCCCCTTTGTTTATTATTTACCTATTATAAGAAAACTAACCCTACCACTTCTTTTCAGTCAGGAATCCTCTTCTTCCATGACTGTATTCATTATAATATTTTATTAATGTCATTATCTCATCCTCAATAATTGATTAAGGTAATTTTCTACTACATTAAACTTATTTAAAAAAAATAAATAAATTTTTAACATTTTTCATATGGGTCATTTTCATAAAAGTGTGCAAATTATTTCTTTTTAACATTTTCCATGTGAACACATATTTCTTCCATATTTCTCTTTCTCTATGAGACTTTCTATCTAAGTTTTTAGGTTTTATAAAAGAATTATTATTCTCCAGGTTTTATAAAATATTTATTTTTATATAATTTTTTTCTAGAATGTAAAGAATGCTTCCTGTTTACAAAATTAATTTCTTAATGCTCCTAAAAATTATTTTCTATCTAAGAAAACATCCTTTGACATTATTTATGTTTGATCAAGGATATTTTTCAAATGATACCATCTATATTCTTTCTTGGGATGTATTACTTAATTCTCTTCTCTATTGGAGGAATGATATATCACTACCTTTATCTTTCTTAATCATTCATTGTGTATAAATATGAGTTTTACTTCCAATTTTTTCCATATATAAGTAGTCTAAATTTACATATTTTGATTGAAGGATATTATCCTAGATTATATACATCGATTGATTAGGGAAATTATTAACTTAAATGTATACCCTTTATATATATAGTGTAAATACCATATACTCTATTATATTGATTAAATAATTTTTACCTAGAAAGTTGTTGAATATCTTTTGATACCTATTTATTTTCCATGGGTATATAATTTTATGATTATTTATGTAATTATTAATTATTTCATTGTGTGAATCTATTTGAAAAGTGCATGAAACTTATTCTATTTTCATAGGTTCTTTATAATGAGATGAATGAAAAACATTTTTCTTTTCAGGGGTTATTTATGATAAGATAAATGATTTATTTCCAGTGGAACATGTAAGTACAGATAAATGAAGGGTGAGGTTATATATTTCCCTGAAATACATTAATTAAAAGTTTATATCTCATGATACATGTATATGATGGCATAATTTAGTTTATTGAAACTGTGGTGAAATTTTGTGACTCATGAAGATGATGTTTCCCTATGCTAATGCTTTGCCTTATTTCTATGGTATCATAATGTTATGATCTCATTGATAATGTTTATTAACTAATTTTTTCACACTTTTGATTCATGTATTTTTCCTTATGTTATGACTCATGATTTGTGATATCTGCTTTATTGGGTATGATTCTCTTATATTATTTCCATGTAACTTGATTATACCTATATTCTTATCTTATGCTCACTTATGATATTTGATTGTTATCTCTTATGTTTACCATTATTGGGTATTTTAGTTTACCCCTTTCTTTTGTTTCTATTTCCCTAGGTAATGACGATGAGTTTAATTTATAAGAAGTCTGGAAGGGAGTCTAGTGTTACCCCATTATGGAGAAATGTTCACAAGTATTATAAAATAATTTTGTTATGTTGATGATCCTCAAATACACTAAATCTTATATTCTTGTGATTGTGTGTTTATTTGTGATATTTAATGTTTAACATATGGAAATTATTTAAAATAAAGATATGTTTAGCCTGGTTCATCTCACATTTTATCAAATCCAATGTTTAATGAATGTTTTTTCTTCACCAGATCTGAGGGTGTTGGTTTGGGGTGCTTCAATTGGTATCAAATTGAGGTATAGTTATTTCTTAGGTTTATTTTAGTTATTATTAGTTATTAGGATGTTATTGGTTGAGGTTAATTTAAGTGTTAGAAATTTTATGAAGGGTTGATAAGTTAAGTTTGATTATAATTTCAAAGGTAGAGATAAACATTTAGATTAGATAAGGTAATATTTTATATTTTATGGATTGGGATAAGAAAAAATTAGTGAAAACCCTAGGTATAAGTCCAAGGGATAAGTATAAGTGTAGGATAACATCCTAAAACTTTAGTGAAATTTTTATTATGTAGTGTTACTATAAATGACATCCATTTCTGGATACTACAAATGAATGTAGGCTCTAGCACAAATATACCTAAGTCTAATAACCCTGAAAATGGATAATTGGGTATTAACTTGATTATCACATAGTGCCCAAAAAAGAGGCCTAAATGATCACATGTTCTAACACTCTTGTAGGATATTATACGGTTAATTAACATTATATTTAATGAACCATTGTGAAGGATTTGAGTATGATGTAAACTAATTGGGTTAGAGAACCTAATAGGAAAATGAACTTGTTTAACCAAGGATTGAACAAAGAGATTCATAGGTTGATCTAAAACTATCATATATTATAAATGAAAGTGTTATAGGGGAATATATCTTCATATTAATGTTTTAATATTTCTATTTTGAATATATCATAACCATTTTTGGTTTTAGTATTTGGTTTAAACTAGATCACAAAAAATGAAGCTGAGAAAGGTATGTATCTAGAAACAACAATGTTTTATAACTGAATAAGTGATAATACTTAAATGGTTGATAATATTAGTATATGCATGTTATGATAGAAAAGGTGAGTTTCCTAGTCTTTCATAAGGTATAGAGGTTGATATCTTATTAGATATTAAATCTTGATACTCTTATATATTTTCATTAGTGAGTGATATTTCTTGATGATATGCAAGTATATTTTATAGGTTATGAATATTATATGAAATATATCATGATTATTATTCAGTATTTTGGATTTAAATTTTTGGAAACATATATTAAATGGTATCAATAACCTTTAAATTTTATTTTATCATAATGTTATATTTAGGGGATAACTAATTAAGAACACGTGATTGAGGGATGGATAACTCTTATGTTTATTATATGCTTAATGTTGAGATAATAAAGGGTTCATTGATTATGAAAAAGTAAGATAGTATTGGAAATTTTAGGATTGGTAATTGATTCGGGATATTTTTAGTAATGTTTATTGCATTTTTTTGGACTGTGGTATACAATGGTGATTATGTGATTTTATTACCTAGAAATTAATATAGTTTAATAATTAAATATAGTTTTAATTTCTGGAAGAATATATAACTTTTTTTTGCTTTAATGTCTTAGAGATTTAGATGGTTTTGGGAAAGGTAAATTTTATAGAATGTATGATTAGGTTATATACATACTTTAATATATGATTGTATGAAAGATTAATGTTGCTTGAGGAAAGATAAGTAACTTAATATAGCCTAAGAGAGTAACGTATATGTCATAATAGAAGTTATATGAAAAATGAAAAATATATTAAGAATAACCTCACATAATTTATTAATTATTATTAATTAAAAATTTTGAGGACACAATTTATTCAAGGGAGGGAGAATTCAACACCCCAAGATTATGGAATATATTTTTCTCTAAATTAATATTATGTTTGATTTCTTGTTTCACATGCAACACCAAACTAAAATGAGTCACAAAATATTCGATGAATATTATTATGAAAATTTAAGAATAATAAAACCTTTAGTAAATAGTAATATTGTGATAAATTAGAAATAAATACAAAATAACATTAATAACACTTAGAGTTTCAAAAGGACATTTTCCATTAAAAGTTGTTTACCTTTATATTCTATATTTTCAATTAAAATATAAATTTATAAGTTTTAGAATTTTAGTTTTTTAAAATTAATTTAATTTTTTGTATTAATCATAATAATATTATCTTAGGATTAATTTTTTGGATCTTTTTGAAATAGTTGATTTTTAAGTGAATAGTGAAAAATATAGTTTTTACCAAAATTGTAAATTTTATGACTGTATAATTATGTAATAATGAATTAGATATTTATTAAACACTTTAATTTAAAAAATATGTATTTAAGTTGTAAAATTATTCATTTTAAATATTATTCTAAACTTAGAAAACCTATTTTTAATTTTTATAACTTAGGTAACATTTTATTCCAATTTAAAAACAGTTTTAGTTTTTTCATTTAATTAAACATTTACATGGTAAAACTAGGTTTTGGATCCCTTTAAAGGCCAAAAAAAAAAATTATAATCATCCAATTTATTTCATGGAAATTATTAACATTGATAATTTTAACCTATGCATTAATTTTAAGATTAAAATACACTTTTCCTAAAAACTATTTTTAATAATCATGTGCATTAATTATGAAATTAACATATCTAAAACATAGAGGTTTTATTTGATAAAATTATTTTAATAATTTAGATAAAATTTTAAAAATTATTTAATTATCTCAATTTAATTTTTAGGAATAAAAATAATATTATTGGGATTAAACTTAATTATTGTGATGATGGTGAAATTGATATTTTTTAAAGAATTATTTTATCGGTGTTTTGTAATTTTTATATAACCAATTAAATAAATAATTTTCAAAATAATTACTCTAATAAAATTTTTAAACCTATATATAAATATAATAGCACTCATTTAATTTTAAAACATTACTAAATAACATTAATAACACTTAATAGTTAAAACAACATTTTTCATCAAAATAGTTTTTATATATATTGAATGATTTAATTTAAAAGGTAATTTTATATTTTTTATAAATTTAATTACATAAATAGTGATTAAATTTAGTTTTATAAAATCAAAATATTATAATATGGGTTATCTAATATTTTGAGTAAAAATTCAATTACTTAGGTGAAAACTATTACCACGACAAAAACAAAAAAAAGTAATATTCTAAGAATAAATGACATAAAACGTGTTTAAAACATATGAAAGAATTGTTGTTTGAGGATTTATTGATCCAATATCACCCCAAACTCCATTGTTTATAAATTTTGGATCAATTGACCCTTAAATAGTGTCATTCCATTATTGAAAATTAATGTTTAATCCCAAAAGTTTTCTTTTCTTCACTTACAAAAGGGGATCACTTTCACCCTTTTAATGATCACCATTACTATAAAAATTTCATTAAAACCTACCCAATTTTTCTATCCTATATTTCCCAATCACTTCCTAAATCCCCTGGTCACTATAATTTATCCTAAGATCTTCATTTTCAAGGATGATTTCAAGATAAAGTTCAAGGTCTCAACATGGGTATTACCTAATCCTTATTCTTTTCTTCTTAATATTTCCATTATAAACCTATAATAATCATATTAATATTAAATAATTATTATTATTATAATTAATTTTTATTATATTAATGAAACATCCATTATTCATTCCTTCTCAGTCACTTTTAAAAACAAAAGAACGTCTATCGTGTGTATGTGTGGCCTACCACCTCCATGAATTAACGTTTTTTGTTTTTCATCTTGATTTTCATTATTTATACAGACCTATTAAAGTATGATTCACCAAATTAAGAAAATATAAATAATATCATTATTATTCTATTATAATTATATTATACACTTCCTTAACCATACTCACCCATCAAGTTATAGCATGTTCTTGTTTGGGTCGGTTTAACCACCTAAATAGATGATGCTATAAAACTAAATCATGGATTACTATGAGAACTTAAATATTAATATTATTATAATTTAATAATAAAATAATTATTTTTCAATGGTTCTATAATTTTTAAATTAAGTAATTAACTTATTATTAAAATATCATCTTTGATCGCTAAAATTACCAAAATAAGATGACACTAATTCCATTTTCATGAAACATAACTAAAACACTTAAAAAATGAGATAATATATTTATAAATAAATATATTTTATATATTATAGTTCCTTAAATTATATAGTAATGTTGAAATTGGTATCAAATAAAGGGTATATAAATTGACATCATAAATCATGTGATAAAAAATTAAATTTACTAACAACCAATTATAAAAATATGTTCTTACTAACTAATATATTCATAATAAATGATCATAAATGAAGTATATAAAATGTAATTTATGTTAATAATTTTATTAATTCAAATATTAATATAGTTATGTTTTTTATACCATAGGTTAGGGAACCAATCAACTAATCAGGAATACATGGAAAGGGTTTCTTTGTCTCAACTCTAACCCTCTGAGACATGATATATTTACACACCATTATCCATTTTATATAGTTTTATTTTGATTTAAATATCCTGAAATTTTTTGTAAACTATTTTTTAAGTAATTAATTGGATAAAAAATCCAAAATAGAGTCTCTTTTGTATTCATCTTTCGATTCAAGTGTTACCAAATCCATAAGTTTTATTTTTCTCTATTTTCAATTCCAAAAGATATGTTTGATAGTGTGCATCATATTTTCTTTAATATAGTGTATTAAATATGTTATTACCTTAAATTATAATTATTATATTTTATTTCATGATATTTTAATTTCCATTTCATGGTAACCTTATCGTGTCCTTTTGATTCTTACTTTACCATTATTGTAAGGCTTTCTTCTTCAATATCAATTTCAAATCGGGATTTTGTTTTTAAAGATAATCCATATGGTTAATTTTTATCCTCATTATTTCTAAAACCCCCAATTACTTTCTTCTCTTATAATTATTTTTGGAGTTTGATATGCTTTATCGCTATTTTAGTTTCCCCCTTGGTTCATTATTTACACATTGTAAGGAAACCAACCCTACCTCTTCCTTTTGGTTGAGAATCCACTTCTTCCATGACCTTATTCATAGGATTCTATTATAAATGTCATTATATACACCTCAACAATTTATTAGGGTAATTTTATAATACTTTTACCTTATTAAAAAGTTTTAATGAACTTTTTAGGATTTTCTATATGGGTCATTTTCATCAAAGACTAAAAAAAATATCTTTTTAACATTTTATTGTAAACACATATTTCTTTCATATTTTTTATTTTTATATGAAACTTACTATCTAAGTTTGGATATTTTCAAAATTAAATTATTATTCTCCAGATTGTATAAAATATTTAAATTTATAAAAATGTTTTCAAAAAGTTCAAGAATGTTTCATATTTATAAAGTTATTTTCCTAATTCTCCTATTAAAAATCATCTAAGTCAGTGTCCTTTGAAATATTTTATGTTTGACTGATGATATTCTTCAAATTATATCATCCATATTATTTTTATTTATGGATTATGTATTGTTATTCTCTATTGTAGAAATTATCTATCACTTCATTTGTCTTTCCTAATCATCCCCTACATATAAATATGAGTTTTCCTTCCAATTTTTTTCCACTATGAACACACTATATTTTCTTCCTTTGATTAAATAGTGTTCACCTAGATGAAATACATCGATTGACTGAGGAAATTATCAACTTAACCATATTACCTTTATCTATAAAGTGTAATATTTTGATTGAAGGTTATTTACCTAGAAACTTACTAAATATCTTTGGATACCCATTTATTTTCCATGTATATATCATGTTACGAGTATTGGTAGAATTATGAATGATTATCTTATGTGAATCCTTTTGAAATGGACATTAAACCCATTTTATTTCCACGAGTTCTTTATGATGTGATGAGTGAAGTACATTTCTCTCCTCATGGGTTATTTTTTATATAATAAATGATTTATTTCAAGTGGAACATGTATATATGGATGAATGATGGGTGGGGTCCTATATCTCCCTCTAATGCATTAGTTAAAAGTTTATATCTCGTGTTACATATATATGTCGGCATATTTTAGTTGATAAAAAGTGTGGGTGAAAGTGAGTGACTCATGAAAGTGATGTTTCCCTATGCTAATTTTTATTCCAAATTTATAATGTATCCTGATGTTATGCTCTCATATATCATGTATATTGACTAATGTTTCCAAACTCTTTTGATTCATATATTTTTCCTTATTCCATGACTCGTGACTTATGATCTATTCTTTGTTGGGTATGATTTCCTTATGTTATTTACATGTTACTTGATTATACCCAAATTCCCATATTATGCTCATTTATCATCTATTATCTCTTATAATTACCCTTATTGAGAATTTGAACTCACTCTTTTTTTATGTTTCCATTTCCTCAGGTTATGAAGATGATTTAAATTTATAGGAAGTCTAGAAGAGTGTCTAGAATGGCTGAATTATTGATAAATGTTCAAAAGAATCATTAAATAAGTTTCTTATGTATCTAATCCTCAAATACACGAAATTTTACTTTCTTGGGATTGTGTGTTTGTTTGTGAGATGTAATGTTTAACTTGTGGAAATGATGTAAAATAAAGATATGTTTAAGATGGGTTATCTCACTTTATATCAAATCTAGTGTTTAAATAATGTTTTTTACCACCAAATATGGGGGTGTAGGTTTGAGGTTCTTCATTTAATCCATCTATAAAGACCATATGGCATGTAGAATGGAAATACACATCGTGTATATGTGCACATTGTGTGTTGAACATGACACGATCAGGTAAGTGGTACACATAATGAATTTATGGAGCATGTTATAAATTCAAATACTACACAACTAGGTTAGTCATTATTATATGTTAAGTGCCATTATGGAATTTACATTCCATATAGATACCTACTCACATTGCATGATTTGAGACTATAAATGACTCATGTATTGGGGTACACACTGAGTTCCCAAATAGCTTCACACATCATGTAGTGAAGTTGTACACTCCATGTAGTGAGTTGGTATACGAGAAGATGGTGGATGAGGGCCTATACATCATGTAATCCAATAGGACACACCATATGCCTTCCCAGTCTTTGTGTATCTTCATATCTTTGTTCTCGAGACTTGGTTTTAAAAAAATGAGTAGTCTATATTGAGTGATTTTCCATATAAAATTAAATGGAGACCTTGTCTTAAATATTCAAGATGTTTTATGAGGTGGTTCAAGTAATATTTTCTCAATAGAAATGGTTTGAAGGTAATTAGGGGGATTTCACTTTAAAAGATAGGGTTTTTGTATCTACCTCATTTGGCGAGGTTTGATATTATATATCTTAGTTTAATGATTGAATTTAAATATATCCCATATTACTTGGTGTGTGATATCATCTATCTTAACATCCAGATAGGGTTTTTCATCCCACCCTATGCTTGGGTTATGAGATCCTCTATCCATATATTATTCTATGAATAGGGTTTTAGTATCTCCCTTATTTTTTGAGGTGTGAGATAACTATCTTAACTGGAAATAGGGTTAGGTATCCCCAATTTTCTAATGTGTGATATCCTCTATCTACAAGGATCACTAATTAGCTGGGGTGTTTTTTAGAAAGTTATAAAATCCTCCTCGGATATTCTTGTAAAGGATTTGAATAATTACTAGTTATTGACACATCATATTCATAGTTTTGTGAATGATATGTCTCTTATAGATGGTTTTGAAGGATGAGATTCTCTTAAAATACTTGAGTCCTTCTTTGACCATAAATGGGATTATATTTTCTTAACCTTTTCTAGGTGACCATTCTTTATAAATGAGAAGTCTAGCCTTATTAGGCTTTACCAATGATGTTGTAGTTGGAAAGGTTGAGTGGTTCATACTTATTTAGAATTTTAACCCCCTTAACACCACTTGGTTTCCTTTAAGATGTGGAATACAACTAGATATCAACTTCGGGATTCATAAACCCTTCAGTGATCTATTCTTTCATATTTTCTCATAGGTACGGCTATCATGGATTAGAGTGGAGATTATTTTGACCTTTATTTAATCATTGAGGGTTTTAATTATTGATCATATCTATATTATCCTTATTTTTTATTCCTATGGCCATTCCTTAGTACTATAATATTTGAGTTGACTTGGTGTTCTAGTTTCCCTCTTTTTCTTCCTCCTATACACCTCTTTCATCGTGAGTTAAGATGTATTATTGTTTTTTACTCCCTTTTTTGGTTTTTAGGGAATTTTCTTTTGTGTGTTTATACTCACCCCTATATGGGCCTTAATCCCACACGTGTTATGTCTGTGAAGATGATATACAAGGTTAGAGGTGTTATGGGTGGACGTGGAGCTGGTGGGGCATGTTTGGAGTTGATGATTGATGATATTTAATGATTTATTGTGAATCATCGTGATTTTAGATGGTGGCGGTGAATATCGCATCTAGTGTGTGATATAGGGGTACATTCATCATGGAGTATCTTTCTAGTGTATTTTTTTCTGAGTATTTTCTGATATACAGTATCCCATGTATTTACTTTTTCAGATATTCTTTCTCTTGTTTTCTTATTCATGTGTTTTTTATAGTTCAGTTGATCATTTAAATATATCCTAGTGTTTTTTTTTGGTTATCTGGTGTATTTGGAGATATATATCTATTATGGGTTGATTTAGTCTAAGGCCTATAATATTTTGAGATATATCCAGTCAATTCTAATCATTATCCCTTGACCAATTTTAGGTGGGCTTGGCGTGGAACTCTCATCTTACCATCGGCTCGGGAGATATGCTGATAGGTCTGGTCATGTTAGAGTGGTATTAAAGCGGGTTGTCTTAGGGATATATTTTGGATTTAGTAATCATGTGAGTATTTTTTTGTGATGTTAGGTAAATAATTTTAAGTGGGTATTGTGTTTGTTTATTAGACCAGGGAGATTTACATAAGTATGGTGGTTGACATATCCTTTCACCAATGCTCTAATAACCTATTAGTTGTCCTTGAACTCTAATAAATTGTTTTAGGGTATAACTAAGATTGGTAAATGCATAATATAACTATAAAATATAATCCTTCATGGTACCTTTTAGTCATCTTGTCCATATATGTGCTTCTCCTTGTGGGTTTATCCTATCGACTTTGGGATTCCACCTGCCCCCCCCCCCCACACACACACACTGATAGAAACATTGTGTGTTGAGGTAGGGTTATAATGAGACCATGATCATTCTTGGGCCTTTAAATTTCCTATTGACGTGGAATTATTTTGAAATTTTGGTTGAGATATATCCCTACCCTATATACTGAGGCAAATTCTATCCCTTTTCTGTTGAGTACAACATTTTTTTTGGAATTGAAAATAGTCTCTACTAAGTGTGAAAATATATTTATGGTTATAAATGATGTGTGATATAGGAAATAAGGAGAACCGGATTTTATGGTGATATGAGATTTTTTTGAATCTTGGAATCACATTTTTTCACATGGATCAGACTTTAACTGGCTGGATGTCAACTCTTTCTTTGATATTCTTACCTAGCACAGTATGTCATTAAGGGATGATGTTCCTTTCCTTGAACTCACAACATGAATTCTCTTCCATGGTTGTATTATTATTTCTTATCTATGGTTTAGTTTTACTCAGGGGTATTGAGCCTTCTAGTGGGTATCATAACCATGTATGTGTATGCATTGAGGCCCACTAGCTTTATGAGGTTCTTTATAGGTATGTTTTATAGTAAGGTTATTCTAGCTTATAGATTTGGGTAGATACTACAGATGAGTAAATTTTGAGTTAGGATTATGCTTTATTATAGAATCACCTATGTAAAAGTCTCTCAACCAAGCATTAGTATATTGATAATTATTATCAAATATCCACCCTAGATAAGATATAAGGTTGGATTCTCACCTATGGACTACAAGAGAAGTTTCATGGATGGACTTCCACTGTAAAGATATTTATGGAATTGAGGTACCTCTTTGTGGTCGACCATGATTTTTATCAAGGATTTTATTAGTGAAAGAATGGGTAGTGTGAGATCCATTAGGATAGATGATCTATTGATCCTATTCCACAATCATCACTTTTGGTTAGTCCCTGATCAGTGTAGAATTCTAATGGTTAGAGTTATAGAATGCAATGTATAGAGGGTTCCCCTGGTTGGGTGTTGATAGGAGGAAATATAATTATAATACATGTAAATTCTTCATGGGCCCTCATACTAATTGATCTAGTCACAGGATACTTATATTGTGTCATATATTTTATAGTTGGATATTTAAGTGAAACCTTTGGCTAGACTCTAGTTAGTTAGAGAAATTACACTGATGGGGAATTTTATTCACTCACTCATTCGGGTGAAATGGATTTATACATAGTGGACGAAGAGGTATTTGTAGAGATTAATTCATGAAAAATAATAGGTACGATGTCACCCACCTTAGTATGAATTGGTTACCCATTTTGGGTATCATGAGCTGATAATGATTTATTTTATGTGGTAGGTACGGTTTTCCATAATGAACATGACCCCTCAGGTGTGGAAAGTAGAACTGACCCTCTAGATACTGAAGGTATATTTCCATTAGTTGGTAAGTGTTTTTGTTTTGATCATGATTCAAGTCTTTTTGGTTTAATGTTTTTAATGATCCTTCTTTCCAAAAGTAGGTGGTTACTAGGACATACCAGCAACTCCTTGAATACATGTCAAATCAAGAAAATGGGAGATTAGGCTCATACACACCTTGTTGAGGGGGGATTGTTTCCTACTCTAGGACTCTCTTATATATTTAAGATATATTCATGAATCTTAACCAATAGTGCTATTAATACTATGGTTACCCTCATGAAAATGGTTGATCATAATTTAAAGGAAAGGGGAACATATATATATATATATAAGAGGTTCTTCATCTCGTTTACAAGGAGTCATATACTATGGAGACATTTTTATATTAATTATGGGGATAAATCCTTCAATAGGCATCCTATATATCCTGAATGAATAAGAATTAGAGTCCATGTAGTTACAAATGGGACATGAAGAAATATACATACATTAATATATATATATATATATATATGATGGAATTTTAATGTTATAGGTAGGTGACTTGAGCCTTGGAGAGTAATCCTATGTATCTTGTGAAGATAGGAATTAGAGTCCATATAGTTTTAATAATGTATTTTAAGTTCGTGTGACAGGTATATACCATGTAGTTTAAAATCCTATGATAAGTATTTTCATGTCATGAAAGGGGTGACAAAAAAGGATTGAATAGGTCTTACATACAGAAACTTCTCAGTTAAGAGTTTATCCCCAAAGGTAATATGATCCAATGAGGTAGGATATGATTCATTAGAGACAAGGATCCATAGAAAATGAAGTATCCCCATCAGAAGCATAGTCAAACCTGGGTCATTATAAATATTCTAGGAATATTTCCTAGTGGGGTGAATTTATATCATTTTCTAGGTTATGGCCTAATAGGGAAAATATTAATTTATAGCAGGAGTGTTTCCTTACAAGGAAGGGGCATGGAATCAGGGATATATGGGGTATTAGGTTTTCCAAACATGGTGCATAGACCTATGAAAGGATGAGGTATGATTACAAGGATGTTAGGCTTGAACTCCAAAGAGGCATCCAACATATCATATTGATAAAAGGAATCAAAGTCCTCATAGTTATGATGTTGTACAGTTTAACATCATGAAAAAGGATGTTAAACATGTAGTTTAACATCATATGGTGAGGATGTGAATTTCAAAAAGGGATATAACAATGTGAAAATTTTATTCTATGTGGAATGAATTATACTCTCCATGGGGAATGTGGTCACATGGAAAATAAAGGATATGGAAATATAAATGAGTGAATTCTGAAGTTTTATATGATGATCAATCCTTGAAAAGTAATCTTAAATATCCTATTTATAATAGGAAATAGAGTTTTCATAGTTCATATGGATATTATGTAGGGCTTACACATGAGATGCTTGATATAATCTTCTCTCAACCCACTGATGGGAAAGGAAGGGTAATTAAACCCATGGGGAATATTTCTCTATGAGATAGAAAAGTTTAGGACAACTCACGGGGAATATGGATAGGTGATTAGATATGTTGAGATGATATAATTATCTTGGGATCTCAATAATGGAATAAGAGAGGTCCAAAGTGGTTTCATGAACCTTAGAGGGTTAAGCGATCGCATCACCAATGGGGGTGAAGTGATCGTGTGAAATAAATGGGATCATGTGATTAGGAATCCTTAAAAATATAAGGGGTTATTCAATCACATGACTAGTTGTAATATAGAGGACATGTAACAAGTATATGGTGATGCAATTTTATAATAGTGTGAAGGTTAATAAATAACATGATAGATATGGGGCCCATGTGATCTTTTAAATGTTAGAGGGATATGTGATTGCATGGATGGGATATATGGTCATATGAATGGCAGAGGTTAAGGTGATCTCATGGATGGGATATGTAACTAGTCCTTCACATGACTCATTACATGGTCAACTCTTGTATCATTTGTTATGTGGTCGAATCTGGTGATTGTGATGTATAAGTTCTTGAAGGTATTACCTTGTGAACTACCAAATGAGATCCTCCATAAATCAATCTCCCTTATCTAGATTTCATTAATATATCTCTTTCATTATTTTTCTGAATTAAATATAGGGTTTATATAGTCATTAGCATCCTATATCTATGTTGATTCATAAGGTAGGTGATCCATGTATATGTGTTTATGGTAGTAGAAGACACCAACATAAGTTGGTGTGATTTCATTAAATCTGAGTGAATGAGATTCAATGTCTTTGATGGTGTCCCCAGTGCATCACATGATCAAGAATGAGTAAAGGAGGTTACATCATTAACAACCTTCTTCTTGTGATGATAGCATAAATTTTTAGGGGTCAGGTGATCTCATATCCCAATAGTGTCACATGACCATCAATGACTACAAATACTTCTATTATGGACAGCCTTTGTGAGCCCATCGTGTGATCTTATCTAAGTAATAAAATCACATATCTTGGGGTGATGTATGATACTATAACTATTATATGATCGCATTTACAAGTCATATAACCATTAAGGAATCTCATTATCTAAGCATGCGGCCTTTCTTCTAAATAAATTTATATAAAAAATGATCATTTATTTTTCATATTTTCATAAATTCTTATTATCAACATTCATATGGTGGGTGAAAACAATTCTCCACCCCCCTCAAAAATGAATTTCATAAGAAGAATGGAGGAATTTGTTCTCAGTTTTTGGATGCTTGCCTAAGACTGATTTAACAATAGGGGATAATTGTGAGTGTGAGTATATGGGAGTGGTGATCTAGATTTTTCTTAGGCTAAGGGGACTGGGGAGAATATATTTACTTTTATTGGTGTCATATAGTATACCCCACAAGATTTTTTCCTTTTTCTTTTATCACTTTAACTTATTCCTAAGTCTTATATAGAATAGGACTTAGTAGATAAGGACATGTATTTTTCTTAGACTACCCTATTTGGATTTTTAGTCTGACAAGTTTTATGACACTTTTTTTACACTAATATAAACACTATTATTGTTGTTTAAGGTTACAAATCTTAGACAAATATTTATAATGATTGAGGTAATATATCTTATCTTTATGTAAGATTATATTCAATGCAATTTTCAAAGACTGGTACATCATATTCTTCTTGAAAAAGTGAGCACAATGCATAAATTTGTAACACCGACAGTATCAAATCCACCTGAATAGTTGGGATTATAGAATATGTAAATCATAACTCAAGGAGTTTGAATCAAGGATGATGGTATGGAATGGGATGAACACTAACTATGATTAGGTTGACAGGTTTCGTTGTGATGTTTCTAGGGTATATGGTTATATATTTCTTGTCCTTCAGGATAAAGATGCTTTTGTCTAGTAGATCATATGGGGCATATATGTGAAGCCATATTAGGGAATGTATGCATAGATAAGAAAAGGTGTCCCTTAAAGTCAATTATACTCATTTATTATATCCATGGAATGTTGATGGATATCTAATAACTTTTAAAATGAAGTACGTTTATGGAATTAAGATCAATTTAGGAAGGGTTCTAGTATGCTAGATGTTGTGCCAATGTGTATTGAGGACATCATCAGAGTGAAGGAATATAAGATATCATTGCTCTCATTTTTTCCCAAACCAAGAGGTTCAGTGATCATAAATCATATTTATCAAGGGACATATGATAGACCCCATAAGTTTTATTTCTTTTTATTTTTATTATTTAAAATATTTTCTCCTAAACTTTATATAGGGGAATTTTAGCAAGTGAAGACTTGAATTTTTCTCAATTTTTCCCTTACGGGTTTTTTACTTGACAAGTTATGTGTCTCTTTCACTTTAATTTTAAGTTCCTGAGATTAGGAATAAAATAAATGCTAATGTATAAGGTTGTATAGATTGGACCTAATTAAAATTTCCACCTTATTATGGAAGGGAGAATGAGTTGGATATCAACAACATCACTTTGAGGATGAACAAAATATATGGACATATAACATTGAGGATACATGAGTCTACCAGAATAGTTGGATTATAAAAGGTTTAAATCACAACCTTTGAATACTTAGATCATCAGAAGATAGATATGGATGGTATTAGGTTATTTGTTGGTAATAAGAGTCCAATTTCATGTCATTCAAAGATAGTGTATGGGGTTAAGGGGGGCCTTTACTTTAGGACCTATTTATACTCATGGTGTTACTTGGTGTATATTTTTCTCTTTTCACCATGTAATGAGGAGTAATTTTGGATTGATTGAAAAAAATTATTACCACTTTCCATCAAGGAAAACTAAGAGGTTTTATGATCAAGATTATGTATTTTATTGTTATGAACCAAGTGTCAAAGTTATGAAGTAGGTTTATAAGTGAAGATATACTCACAGAGGGTGTGAGCACCCTCAAAGGTTATATGACTATATATTGAACACTTGTTCAAATATTAATTGGATAACAGTAATTCTGCTTATTATATGGTCATATAGGGACATTGGATGAGGTTTAAGGTCAAAAAAATTTGACCAAAGATGTGAATATGGGTGGAAAACTGAATGATACTCAAGTATTAAATGAGGTTGGGATATCACCATGTACCTTAAAAAGATCAGAAATTGATTCGTAGATCTTATGTGTGTTCCTCCTACACATACTCAGTTCATGCATAGGGGAAGGGGCATATTATCACTTTCTTGGAGAACTTGTTTTCTTATTGAATGTATGACACTTTCTGTGTAGATCTACTTCATATATAAGAGATGGAGGTATTTATTTCTCAATTTTTAACTAGGACTATAATATAAGGTCTAAGAATCACTATATATCCTATGAACTAGGAAACAAGTCACATGTAGTTCTTTAAATGAATTTCCAATGTATGAATCTATATCTCACACATAGGAAAGGGTAAATTATCATCATTCATGGTTGAAACTATAGTAATAGGTCTATGCATCACTATGTATCTTATTAGTAAAGGAATCAATCCATACATAGTTCTAAAAAAAGTTTGTATGCCCCTACATAGATCTATCTCATATGAAGTAGTGGGGGGATTTTCAATTATCTTTATTAAAACTTATGGTTGGGCCTATAATATAAATTTATGGAATAAGTATGTATCTTGCATGGACAGGAATCAAGTTACATGAAGTTCTTATAATATGGAATGGGTTTGTGGTCATTGACTATTGATTATGTTTTGAAGGTTAAGGGATCTCATATTGGGAGAGGATATCACTTGTGGGGGATCTTCACAATCTTTTCATTGACAAGGGTGACTGATTTTGATACGAACCAAACACTGAGGAAGGTTATGATGCCTATAACCCAAAATTGGGCCTAGGATAATATACTCTCAAGTGTTGTTTCATATCTTGAAGGTTTAGGGATCATGGAACATGTAGTTCTTGAAAATAAGTTCCCCTGCACAAATTTGGCTCATATAAAGAGGAAATATTCATTTATTCCTCAAAATAGAATTCATCCCCTATAGTGAAGTGAAGTGGGAATAAAATTTGTGACTAGTATCAGAGCAAAGGGTCCAAATATCACTATGTATCCATAAATAATCAGGAATCAATCCATATATATTTCTTAAATTATGTTCCCCATGTACAGATCTAGTTCGCATACAGGGGGAAGAGATAATTTATCATATTTTGTGAATGAATATATATTAAACTCAAAAAATTATATGAATGATAATTCATGGTTGGGTATAGGATAAGAGACCCACATTTACCTATGTATCCCATAAGATAGGAATAGATCCTATATGTAGTTCTTGATAAATATCTTCTGCATGTATTAGGCTCCCATGTAGGAGGGGTAGTTTATCCTAACTAGGTCCAAGATGAAACACTTGGACATATTTACATATCCTACTAAATAATAATATAGCCAGTGTGTATTTCTAACTATCCCCTTATATAGATCTAGCTCTTATACAACGGAGTGGGTAGATAAATGTCTACATACTAATGTAAGACTTCTAAAGGGAAGGCCTACGGAAAATGATGAGGCCTAAGCACTCAATATACAGAAGCGACAATTACTCATTAGGATTTTTTGGTTGGGAATGATATGGGAGATCATAAAATCACTATGTATCTTGACCAATACAAGAATCAAGCCACTCATTATTCTAAATGGTTCATTTCATAGATCAAGATCTCATGCTATGGAATAATCCTCAACAAATAAACTACTCCAAGTGATGTAAAGGTTCATTTTTTGTGGCATTGTGTGGTGTAATTTCACACAACTAAGACTAGGGTATCCTTTAATTTTAATATTACACATCATAATTATTTTCAATTGAATAAATTACTAGGTCCGCAAATCTCACATGAGTCAATGCTCGATGTGAGAAATAAGGGATAACTAGGAAATCACCTACATTGCATGGGTGAATGTGACAAGGGACAAATGGGGGAATTGATATTTTTTAGCCCTGATGAACATATGGATCTAGATCATATATAAAGTTTAAAATAATGTAAATAATGATAATGTTATGTTTGGGTTTGTTATATATGATTTGGGAAACATCACATATCCCATGAAATTAGAATCAAGCCTCGTGTTGTTCTTAATTTAAGGATCCCCCACATGGATCTAACTCATGTGTAGGAAAATGGGGTACCTATAATATTTTTTAATAGGAGGGTGGCATATGGTCTAAGGTAGAGAAGTTGGAAAATATTATGTGTCCCACAGTGATGGAAATAGATCCTACACATAGTTCTTAAAAATAATGTGGTCTATTCGTTGAGGTATCATGTGTTTGTATTAGGTATTTGAACAAAGCCTCTAAGATCGCATGATTCATACTTGGCATGAGAAACAAGGGGGAATTTAAATGAATTCCTATATATATATACATATATATACATTAGTTTCTTGGGGTAACAATTTCATTAAACGCACACACACCACACACACAGGCTGGAAAGGCAGGTCATAGCCCCCTAGGGATATCCCACTCACCAAGCCTTATTTATTTGATACATAGACCAAAGGCCCAGTGGTCATGAAGCCCAATACATAGACCAAAGGCTCGGTGTAGTGTCATGTGTACATCATAATACCTACATCACCAAGCCAACATCATGACTGAATCACCTCCTACCTATGGAAATTTTCTCCCACCCATATTTGAACTCGGGTCTGATATAGGATTACAGGGAGCCTTTAGCACTCGGTTAAGCCCCCAAATTCTAGATTACTACCTATACTTTATAAGGGTACCTAATTAAAAAATAAATTGAATGGATTCCATTGATTTTAATTTCTTATGACCAGGATGAGTATGAATGTTGTCATGTAGTTTTTATATCATGAGACTAGAATGATTATGTGAAATATGCTTGGAAATATTTTTTATAGGACTTATTCTTGAGTGGACCTTTATGGTTATCCTTAGTGGGAATATAGACCAATTAGAATGGATAGGGATGGATGGAAAAAAGTTAACCCACTGAGTAGAATATGGTTTCATCAAGAATATATCCTAATAAAGGAAGTATGGTGATACCCATAGGGAATATGGCCCTCTAAGCAGGGGAATTGTTTCATCATTGGGAACATGTCCCAATAGGGAAGGTTTCCCAGAGGATATGGCCCTAGAGAAAGGGACATCCAAGATCAAGGGAGCATGGATGAGTGAGGATAGAATCAAGTGATATCATGAGGAATATAGCCTCATGAGGATGGGAATAGAGGATTAATGATGTTGGGTTTGAAACTCTAAGAGGCATCCTACATATCCCATCAAAACAGGAATTCAATCCCACATAGTTTGACTGACACAGTTTAAGAACATGTAATAATACTAAACCATACATTTTAATGTCTTGAGGTAAGGAAGTTGTCATAAAATTTAACATCATGGGACTATGATGAAATTCCAAGTTGTTTATCGTCATACGAGGTGGACATTGGTTCTTTTTAGTTTAAGTTATTATAGCTCAAACCTTGGTCATGTGGTTTAACAACATATTGGAGGGACATTTTTGCCCTTAAAGGTATGATAATAGAGAATTCACCAGGGCTTACTTGTATGAGGATTACCTATAAGGGTTATGATTATAGATCTCATGTAGAATATGGATCTATGAGAGAAGGTATGATATTTTTCAAGGAATATGTCCATTTGAAAGCTTGGATGCCGAATGGGGATAATATGGGGGCATGTGATGTTGGGTTCAAACCTTAGGGAGGCATCCTATGTATCCTATTTGAAATAATAATCGGAATCCATGTAGTTTTAATGACATAGTTCAAGTTCATGTGATGAGACTGTACCATGCATTTTAATGTCATGTTTTTAGGATGTTGTCATGCAATTTAACATCATGGGACTAGGATGGGTTTCCAAGTATTTTATCATTATACAATATGGATTTTGGTGCTTTATAGTTTAAGGTATTATATATTAGAACTTTTATACAGTTTGATATCATAAGGAATGGACATTGTTATGTTGTTCTATGTCATATAACTAGGATGGATTTTCTTGTAGTTTAACATCTCTTGAATATGACATATGTTCTTTGTAGTTTAAGGTCATACAACTCAGACTTTTTATCTTTAATTATGAAAAATAGTTTTTGAGGAATCTCACATTGGTATAGAGTGTTATTCACTCTCCATATATAGTGACCAAGGAATATAATCTGTCACAGAATACCTTGTCTACCACATAGGGCCCCTCTTATTTTTTCACCAATTTTAGATTATTCTTTCCCAAAATCATATGTCAGGTACCAGGACAGGCATCGGAAGCCGATAGGCTAGGAAATTAAAAAAATTTGCATCACCGGAGCAACGTTAGTACGTCGACTCTGGTGATCTATCTCGGTACGGTCCGAGGACCACGTGTGGATTTGACAGACCACAAAAATAAAACAAAAAAGTACCTTGTTCGGATCTAACGTACGCAAGTGCGTCATAGGTTATTGGCGACCGTTGCTTGAAGAATCCGACATTGAAGTCCTCCAGATCTTCTACACATGCCTTTTGAATCTGCACACACGTTGTTTGTTGGAATCTGGGTGCTAGCACGGCACACCAACGATATCCTCGATGTAGTAGTGATCATCGCAAGGCAAGGAACTTCGATCCACAAAGGAAGATCTTGAAGTTCTTCCTTTCATGAGATTATCTCTCTCTATAATCTAGGAGGAGAGAGAGTATCTCAAATTTGACACATGAATTTTTAGAAGGGGAGAGCCTCTCTCTTAATTATATAGGGGATATCTAAAATACCCAGTTTGGCTTCCTAACCCCCGTGTAATAGATATCCTCTGTATAAGTATTATAAATATTTATTTATGTTAAAAAATTATTCTATAAATAATATTTATAATTTTATCACTAACTGAAATATATTAAATATATATTTTGTGAAAAACTTGAGTCTATAACTTGACTCACTTCTTCTGAAAATATTAAACAAATACTGGATATTTAAATCCATTGGAATAATATTTTTATCTTTTTATTTACTTAATAACTTGTAAATACATGTTATAATTAAATTCAACATATTATTACAAGATTGAATAATTAAAGAATTTATTTATTCCTTGGTGATCCATAGAACTCGGATAATACTCGGACCCTTTGGTGGGGCCCACCAAGTTTATATTCATATTCCTAGAATAGGGAAGATTCTCAAAGCGTTATTGTGTGTGAACCTCTAGGCCCTTATCTCAATAGCAGCAAATAATATCCACCGACCAAGAGCAAGGTTTAGCAACCCATCGAGGCCCCTATAGAGATAAGTTAAAGTCAAAGCAACGACTAACTTCCTACAAACATGGTTTGTGTAATATAATCTCTTCGTCATTGATATCTCAATAAAGCAGAATTAATACTAGTGTCATCATCCTTTATCTTGCTTTATTTTATTTTTGATTTTTCTAGATGGTCTTACCTTCCACTACCATGGCCATGGATTTAATGAAGGTGAAACCATCCTAATCAACCAGTCCCGAGATATCTCTTCATGAACTTGGAAGTGACAAATCCTTTCTTGATCATTCAATCAATTCCACGTCACTAATGATGTAGCCAACACAAACTACCTTGGAATGAATTTATCACCATGGTTTTTTTCATGCATAAAAGTATGCAATTAAATGAAATCCATTGATAATGATCTCAAGTCTGAAGACCATTACACATGTCTGTAGATAGGAACGACCAATGACACCAGAAACATGTGGTGTTCCTATTATTTGGGTCTATCCTCATGATCTCAACTACTAGAGATCATCATGTGCGAACTTCATGAGATGAAGTCTCAATGATTATGAGCCCCTAGTACCTGATGGTCACACATCATTTGTGTCCTTTCATAATGATGTAACAGGACCATAGGACATTACTTTAAGATTATTGTCATGGTATCTCAAGGTTCTCATTATAGCCTAGGATCTACTATAAACTTTTTATACGACATGTAATCTAAGAAAATTTCTATAAGCAAAGTGGATGAATAAGTATCTACGTTATTATGGAAATATAAACACGTGTATTATAAAAAACTACATACATGTAGTGGTAATAAAAGTACAATACTAGTTGGTTATAGGGCACCCACTTTAAACACTCCCACTTGAACTAGAGACAACTGATAACAGGTTTCAATCTACTAGCTCTCACATGAGAATCATGATTCTACTAAGAAATGGCTTAGTCAGGGGGTCTACCACGTTTTCCTCTATGGCTACTCTACTAACTATGACTTCACCTCTTTGAGTAAAATCACCCAAAAGATGAAACATCTGAAGAATATGATTTTTACTCCAGTGAGTCCTAGCCTCCTTGGAAAGCACCATTGTAGTAGTATTATCACAATATACTGAAACAAGGTATGCACTACTAGGCACAACACCAATGTAAGAGATAAAGCTACATATCTAGACTATGTCCTTTACTGCAACGGAAGCTGTAATATATTTGGAATCTAATATAGAATCAGCAACCACAACTTTCTTCGAGCTTCTCCAGCTCACTACACCACCATTCAAGAAAAATATATAGCATGACTGCGATTTCAGATCATTATGATCTATCTGAAAACTAGAATCAGTGTATCCCCTCACTACTAGTTCCTCGTCTCCTCCATACACTAGGAATATATCCTTAGTATGCCTCAAGTACTTTAGGATAGTCTTAACAGCTGCCCAATACAGCTCTCCTATATTGTCTTGATATCTACCTACAATCCTTAAAGCAAAGGTGATATAAAACCTAGTACATAGCGTGGCATACATGATAGAACCAAATGTCGAGGCATAAAGGATTCTGCTCATTATTTCAATCTCCTCCTGCGTTTGTGGACACATTTTCTTAGAGAGATTTACACCATGTGACATAGGTAACAATCCTCTCTTGGATTGTTCCATATAGTACCTTTTAAGTACCTTATCAATATATGTACTTTGACTTATCCCAAGCAGCCTTTGAGATCTATCTCGATAGATCTTGATCCCTAGAATGTAGGCTTCTTCACCTAATTCCTTCATGGAGAAGCATTCATTTAACCAAGTCTTAACTGACTATAAGACTTGAACCTCATTTCCCATAATTAATATGTCATCAATGTATAATACTAGAAAAACGATGAAATTACCTTCAACATTTTTATAGACACAAGGCTCACTTTCATTTTTGACAAAACTAAAATCTCTTATGGCCTCATCAAAATGAACATTTCATGATATTGATGCCTACTTCAACCCATAAATGGATCTCTACAACTTGCATACTTTATTGGAATTCTTTGACTTGAAAAACCCTTCGGGTTGAGTCATATAGACGTCTTCGACCAACTTCCCATTTAGAAAAGCAGTTTTGAGATTCATTTTCCAAATTTCATAATCATGAAAGGCTGCTATTGAAAGAAATATTATGATAGATTTAAGAGTTTCTAATGGTGAGAAGGTTTCATCATAGTCAATGCCTTGACGTTGCATGAAACCCTTTACAACCAGTCTTGTTTTAAATGTATTAACCTCACCATCTATATCCATCTTCTTCTTGAATATCCATTTGCATCCAATGGTATTTACATCAGTTGTAGGGTCTACCAAAATCCAAACTTGATTCTGGTACATGGACTCCATCTCAGAATTCATGGCTTCTTGCTATTTGGTGGCTTCTTTACCTTTTATTGCTTCCTTGTAGGTTATAGGTTCATTATCCTCAAGGAATAATGTGTCATCTGACTTAGTGACAATAAAACCATAATGCTTTGGTTCTCTACCCTCTCGTGTAGACCTACACAATATTGGTGTCTCAAGAACAACTTCTTTTTCCACTTGTTCTTGTGGAGATTGTTCCTCTACTAACTCTTGTGCATCTGGAGCATTAATGTAACATCCTAGGAAAATAAAGAATATTACATTTTCATATTTATTAATATTTTTGAATAAAATGTTAATATTACTTTAAAGTAAATGATATGTTTGTTGGCGTACCCAATATGCAACAATGAGTTTCTTTGAAATCTTACGTTGCACACTAATAATATAATAATATTATTTTAAATGGTAGTTAACTCCTAGCCGTTGTAATGGAAGGAATGAAAAGAACTAAATACCAAATGATTATATATGTTTGTTAAATATTTTAATGATTACCCAATAAATTATAGAGGCTTAAAATGCGAATGAATCCAATTTTAAGCATAAATATTCTAATATCCTTTAAACGGTAGATTGACCTCCTTTTAATGAAAACCCCTTTTTAAAACTACTTTTTGTAAATTTTATATGTTATATTTGAAAAAATAAAATCCTTCTTTAGAATCGAGACATCAAAATTTACTTTTTGTAAAAAAAAATTATTTTTCCGATAAAGTTCATTTTTTAATGAATAGTGAAAATGCTGATTTTTAATTCAAAAGCTCCTTTTAATATAATTTATTTATATGGTTAGATTATCTTTTTAATTGGCTTTAAAGTGTAGTCAAAATATATTTTTACCATTTAATCCAATGGTGGTCATTGGAATTAATTTCACTTTGAAATTGGACATAAACAAGTGTCAATCTTTTGATAGATGTTGTTTCTTAAAAACACGCTATTTGTTTTGACAGCGGGAATTAATTATAAAATTAATTAATGAAAATTATATGTTTTGAATTTGGTAAAATGGAAATAATTTTTTAATTTGGAATATCAAATTTACTTTGAATAAATTTTTGGTATTTTTTTGACAAATGTTTATTTTTAATGAATAGTGAAAAATACTGCATTTTAATTCAAAACTGCTTTTTCATCTAATTTAATTATATAGTTAGATTTTCCTTTTAATTGGTTTTAAAGTATAATTGAATTATTTTTTTATCACTTAATACAATGTTGTTCTTTAGAAGTAATTTCACTTTTCAATTGGATGTAAAAACAAGTCAATCTTTTGATAAATTTTACTTCTTAAAAACTCATCTTTGGTTGTGACAACGAGAATTATTTTTAAATTAATTACTGAAATTTCTGTGTTTGTAATTTGGTAAAATGGATTCCATATCTGGAATCAGAAGTTCCAAATTATGTAATTAGGACTCTTGTTTTTGGACATTATAAATAGTAACGATAGTAATTATCTTTAATTGTCATGATTAATTAGTAATCGGGTAGTTAAGGGTAATAAAATAATATCATAATAATATAAAATGACCCCAACATGTGTCCAAATCTTCTTTTTTGAGTCATGGACGACCATGGGAAGATTTTTACCAAACATGAGGGCCCATGCAGTCACATGGGTGTGATTGTGACATTTATGACATTATTTTTAAAAAGAAGAGAAATATAACAAAGGTTTGTATATCCGAAGTAAAACAATTTTAATTTTGTTTAAATAAATGATCCCTTAGACTATAAATAGTCATTGAAAATATAAAAATATTTCCTACATAATTATATTTTTTTATAATTTTTAGACATTAAATAAATAAATTTATTTATGACACCATGATGATGTAGTGATTACCTCATTAATGAACGATTTAAATAAAATGAAAAGATAAGATAAAATCTAAGACATAAACTTGTTTAAAACATATTGGATGGGTGTATTTAAAACCATTATCACCTTATCCTCTATATATATCATTGTGGGACCTTTAAAATCCGAAAACCATTTTATAATAAAGTAAAATTTCAAGACTTTCCAAAAATGACCATCCTCCCTCTTATAAAAGTCCCCCACATCTACCCCCTTAACCACACCTCTCAAGCCCTTGGATAGTCCAAAATATACTCATATTATCTCCCCACATCCCTCTCTCACTTCTGGAAGCCTCACTTTGGGCAGAAGTCTTTCCAAGGAAGCCTTTGGATCAAATCAAAAAGAGTTACCCGATTTCGAGGTAATGTCTTTTCTCGAGTTTCTTTCTTTTATTTTCCTTCTTCACTCACCACTATCTTCTTATTATGTGATCCCATAATAACACCAGTATACTCAATATACTAGTATTTTATTATGATAAGGATTCTACCAACACTTACACACACCTCTGTCTAATGGTTAAAGAACATACTGTTTCTGTGGGTAGCGAATTACTGCCTCACAAAACGATGATTGTTCAATCTTCTTTTAACACATTTGATGGTGGCCATTATGATGTCACTATATTTATATATGATATATATGGTATTTATTTTTTCTATATTCTTCTGAATTTTATTTTTAAATCACATCGTTATGCTTTTCATGTTGTGGAATTGCGATAATTTCATCTGAGGAAGTGTGGACAACCGCCCCCTCAAGTGATGTGCTCGTTCATGCAAAACATGGAATTTATAAAGAATGTAATTAATGAACTTATGTAACCTATATAACATATATATTATAATGGAATTATAATATATATATTTCTCATTTAGTTTTAATTCCTTTAATATTGAAAAGAAATGAAAGTAGCATTCATGCGTACGTACGGCCTACCGTCTCCATGAACGGTGCATTTCATTTTTATCTCCAAATGATATGTAATAGTATAAAATGAATATATAATGGATATATATTCTATTTAAATCATTAATACAATTCTTTATATGATGTACTTATACCTACATGGGAAATTCTTTTCAAACAAGTTCATTTTTGACTCATGTACCGAACATCGACAAAACGTATGATATGAACTCACATAATTAACTAATTATTATAACATGATAATAAGTTATATGAATTAAATAATAAAATTTAAAGTAATTACTTAAGAAATTATAAATTTACCAAGGTTTATTATTCAGGAATATAAAGAAACAAACAAGACAAGTCGGACTTGAGGTAAGGGGATTTCTTATCTCACTTTTAATTCCGTGATATTTCCATTGTTCGCCACTTATTTATTGCATGTGGTGTATTGTGTACTTCCATTTGATGTATATTATAATGATTCTATTTATATTCATGGTATTTTGTGATTCATTTAGTTCTTATTATATTTTGGTCATATGACTTGATTGATTACAACGAGGTAAGGGTTTTTATCTCACTTTTTATTCCTGTGAGATTCATGCTACATTTTCCACTATTTCCTTTTGTGTGGTGTATGTACTGCCCATGATTTTATTCTTTGTGTAATATACTTTAATTTATGGGTATTTACATCTTCATTGTATGACCCTTCTTTCATGGGGTGTACATTTCGAAAGTTACTCAAATCGGTAAGGGAACCTTTCACCCTCCCCTTTTTAAAAGACTTATTTTTGTTAGGTCTTTTAATTTACATATTCTTATGTTGGGATATGTTCTTATATATCCTTATTTCAGTAAATTTTATCTCCAAGTGAGGAGATACCCTTTTTATCTCTCATAAACTCGTTTTCTGAATTTTAAAGTGACTCCATTAGGCTGTCAAATTTCTGTAAGGGAACTTATTAACCCAATTTCAATTCTTTGGGTTAAACCTCTACTTCTTGATTATGTCATGATATGAATATGTGTAGATGAACTCTGATTTTTTTACACTTAATATCCACTTATATTGAGTGTATTTATATTTGTCACACATAATTATGTAATTTATTTATCTTTAATCTAAGGATACCCTCTTTGTACGGGACTTCATCTCAATCTGATTTCATTGAGGCATCTTTTGATTTCCACATGACTTTAATTTATACATTGTATAAAACCCTTTTGACTTTTAATTTCATTCAAAAAGAATCTTTTTACACGAAACATTTTACTAAACGACAAAAGGAATGTTTTTGTCTTACATATGCAGCGACAATGACTTCTCTGCCGCCATGACCATTATTTGAGTTTCAGCTTCCTCTAAAAGCCGTAACTTTTTTTAAATGAAAAATAAATACCATGTTTTACTTTTATTTTATTTTGGTATTGAAAATGGTTCTGATAATGTTTTTATTATATCAATGTGTTGTATTGATATCTTGTGATTGAAATGTGGGAATGTTATATTTCCTTTTTGCATGTTTTATGTGATAAGATTATTTTATGGTTCTTGGGCATGGTTTATGAAGTCAGGTGGTTCCTTGATAAAATAAGGGAGGGTGAGCCCGAGATAGCTCTTCAATGCATTGGGTAACGCAAAGGAGATAAACTCTAAGGTTTCTCCAAAGAGATTTAAGGAATATACTGTGATGGGTATTCCAAACGTAACCATGAGGGTTACTCCCTACATAAGAATATTATGAATGCCTCAAGTTACCTTTATCTCTTATGATTTCTATAAGTTATTCATAAATCTTATGATTTCATGAGGTATGTTAAAGTGCTTATGTTTTATGATTAAAGTATGATTTCATTGATTCTTATGTATACATGGACTAATGTTTTCTTTCCGTATTTTTATATCCCTTACTGAGCTTTTTATGCTCATCCCAAGTTTTTGAAATGTTTTTCACAGGTTATAAGGAAGGTTAAGATAAAGGAAGTATTCAAGTAGATTTATATCAAGAAAAGAACTCTTGTTTTCTTTAAGGATTTGAAAAAAAATCAGTTATAGTAGAAAGTGTCTACTTTGTAATATTCAAGTTGATATGTAATACTTATGTCCTAAATCTCTAAAAATCTAAACCTAAAAAGATACTCAATGTGAATTATTCATTTAATTCATGATTATGTAATGTTTTAAGGTCAGATTCTTATATTTTGTATCAAAGGTCGGTTTAGATAACTTTAGAGGTTAGGGTATTCTTTAAGCACAAGTGACATTACTATAATGGTTAGGATTTTAGAAAGAGTCATAGTTATATTTTTTAATGAGTTTAAGATAACATGAATAAGTATATCTTAGTATTTACCCTCATCATAAGATATTATATGATGATTTTACTGATATACTCTCAGTGAACTTTTTGGTTTTAGTAAATGGCTAGATCTAGCTGGCACCAAAGTAACAGTGGATGTGGAGAAAACTGTGACAGTTTTCCGGATGAGAAACTGAATGATATGGGAGCTACAATGAGAACTCTTGTGGTTATTCTCAACCAACTATCTAGAGTCATGATTGACCACCTGAAACTTAGTGATTTTTATAAGGAATCATATATGCGAGAAACAAATCCCTACGGAAGTTTAGGTAATAATCATAAAGGTAAGTATGTTCAAAAACCTATGTGTCAAATATGTGGAAAGAAACACATAGGAAAATGTTTCAAAGGGACAGAAAGATGCTATAGATTTGGAAATGAAGTTCATAAAGCAAGAACCTTCCATGGAAAAAGGAATCATCTAGTTGACTCTAGGAAAGGGAAAGAATTTCTTTCTGAAGGATCAGTTGAATGTTTTAAATGTGGTGTACATGGTCATTATTCGAACACATGTCCTACAAAGAAGTTTCGGGAATGGGATCACCAGGATCGTACAAATATCCGTTTACCAATACCTAATTCCATTCCAATTGAGGATGAAGAAACTGAGTATGACCAATGAAAGGTATGGATTATTTCTTAACAAATGTTTTCCTATTATTGAGATCTTAGGATATGATTCATGATTTTGTTTGTAGGAAAGAAGTATTTTAGAATTAGTTGGAAAGGAATGGTTAATGGATCATGAAGAATGTTGAATGAGTAAGAAGTCAACATATAAGGGATTCAAGAGTTATGGTAGATTTTAGGATGGTGAAATTCTTAAAAGTATTAAGGCTCTTTTGATGATGAGATTGCATTAGAAGACTTTTTACATTATGTGTAACCCTGATGTTTGATATATGAAAATTTTATTCAAGGAATAATTATCTTTTCTTTTGTGGATATAGTTATAAAGAACCATTTTGGTTTATATGATCCTTGAATTTGAGGTAATTACCAGTTAATACATTTTGGTATGCAAAACGAAAGTTATTAGATAACCTTTGTGGTTAAAATATGTTATGGTTATTTTTGATGAATTTATCTCTTTTTGGGAATGTTATAAAATTATATAGTTTTTTAAAAGAGACAACATGTAGACCGTGTGACAACCCGTCGCGTCGGACGAAGCTACGGGAATCGAACCCACAACCAAAGTGTGACTGGTATTTATCACCTACCACTGGGCTACGTGAAGTCCTTGGTTAGTATGACTAATTATTTTTAGTTAGATGATCTTATGAATCAGGAATAAGTTGATTTTGGGAAATGATTAACCTATCATGGAGGATATGTGATTAGGCTAATTACTTTTCGATATGAGACTTTAAGAGTAACTGATTTTATTTGGAGATAAATGTTAAGATTTAACATGGAAGACTATGTGATTAAATCCTTCAGAGATTTGGGTTTCAATCTTAGTTTGGTTTACTTTGAAGAATTTTATGGATAGCTGTTTATTGAATGGTCTTTGTTGAACTTTGGGTATTGTTGGACAAATTTTGGAGATTAAGAGTAGCTTTTTTTTATAAAGGATTATCCTTTTGGGTTTTATCTGATATTGTACTAACAATTTTGGTTTTGGTTAAGGTATAAAGACATGGGAAATATATTGTTCATCATTTGTGGATTAGTTGATTCTCAAGAAGTTGATTATATCTCTCTTAATGTGAACAAGTCATCCTAAATACTCATCTTTTGGAGAAAATATGATTTTGTGTAAGAAATCTAGTAAGAGATGAAAGTCTAAATGACAAGTAAGTATGTTTCCTTATGATTTAGTTAAGCTCATAAATAAATTCCTTAATGAAAATTAACTTAAGACAAAACCATTGTCTGTTAACTTTTCCTACTGGGGAATCAAATACCGTTTAACCCATCACAAGTTTGTGATTTTCTAGTGGTTAACTTTCTCCTAGACATATTTTATATAACTCTCCATTAGAACTTGATGGTTTTTTTTCTCCTCCATATCCATGTTTTCATGGAATCCTAGTATTTGTTGTCTCGGGTGACCTTTGTACTTTTATTTCTTTCCTTTAAAGTGATAGTTTAATTTAATTTTTTTCCGATGTGGGGCTTTCAATGAAGTTTCTAAGCCCAATTTTAAAATTGCGAGGATGTAATTCCAAAACGGGGGGAAGGATGTAACATACTAGGTAAATAAAGAATATAACATTTTCATATTTATTAATATCTGTGAATAAAATGTTAATATTACTTTAAAGGTAATTCTATGTTCGATGGCATACCCAATACACAACAACGAGTTTCTTTGAAATATTATGTTTAACACTAATAATATAATAATATTATTTTAAATAGTAGTTAACGCCTAGCCGTTGTAATGGCAGGAATGAATAGAACTAACTACAAAATGATTATATATGTTTGTTAAATATTTTAACAATTACCCAATAAATGATAGAGGCTTAAAATGAAAATGAATTCAATTTTAAGCATAAATATTCTAATATTCTTTAAAAGGTAGATTAACCGCCTTTTAATGGAGAACCCTTTTTAAAACTACTTGTTGTCAATTTTATATGTTATATTTGACAAAATAAAATCCTTCTTTATAATTGGGACTTCAAAATTTACTTTGTGTAATTTTTTGTTATTTTTCCGATAAAGTTCATTTTTTAATGAATAGTGAAAATGCTGATTTTTAATTCAAAAGCTCCTCTTAATATAATTTATTTATATGACTAGATTATCTTTTTAATTGGGTTTAAAGTGAAGTTAAAATATATTTTTACCATTTAATCTAATGGTGGTCATTGGAATTAATTTCACTTTGAAATTGGACATAAACAAGTGCCAATCTTTTGATAGATATTGTTTCTTAAAAACACGATATTTGTTTTGACAGCAGGAATTAATTATAAAATTAATTAATTTAAATTCCATGTTTTGAATTTGGTAAAATGGACATCATTTTTTAATTTGGAATATCAAAAAAAATTTGGATAAATTTTTGGTATTTTTCTGACAAATGTTCATTTTTAATGAATAGTGAAAAATACTACATTTTACTTCAAAAATGATTTTTCATATAATTTAATTATATAGTTAGACTGTCCTTTTAATTGGTTTTAAAGTGTAATTAAATTATTTTTTATCACTTAATACAATGTTGTTCATTTTAAGTAATCTCACTTTTCAATTGAATGTAAAAACAAGTCAATCTTTTGATAAATTTTACTTCTTAAAAACCTGTCTTTGTTTGTGACAACGGGAATTATTTTTAAATTAATTACTGCAATTTCTGTGTTTGGAATTTGGTAAAATGGATTCCATATTTGGAATCATATGGTCCAAATTATGTAATTAGGACTCTTTTTGACATTATGAATAGTAACGATGGTAATTATCTTTAATTATCATGATTAATTAGTAATCAGGTAGTTAAGGGTAAGAAAATAATATCATAATAATATAAAATGACCCCAAAATGTTTCCAAATCCTCTTTTTTGAGTCATGTCCGACCATGGGAAGCTTTTTACCAAACATGAGGGCCTGTGGAGTCAAATGGGTGTGATGGTGACATTTATGACATTATTTTTAAAAAGAAGAGAAATATAACAAAGGTTTGTATATCCTCAGTAAAAAAAATTAATTTTGTTTAAATAAATGATATCTTAGACTATAAATAGTAATTTTAAAGCTAAAAATATTTCCTACATCATGATATTTGTTTTATAATTTTTAGACATTAAATAAATAAATTTATTTATAACTCCATGATGATGTAGTGATTACCTCATTAATGAATGATTTAAATAAAATGAAACGATAAGGTAAAATCTAAGACTTACACTTGTTTAAAACATATTGGATGGATGGATTTAGATCCCTTATCACCTTATCCTCTAAATATATCATTTTTTTGCCTTTAAAATCCGAAAACCCTTTTATAATAAAGTAAACTTTCAAGACTTTCCAAAAGTGACCATCATCCCTCTTATAAAAGGCCCCCACCTCTACCCCCTTAACCACACATATGAAGCCCTTGGCTCATCCAAACTCTACTCATATTATCTCTCCACATCCCTCTCTCACTCCTAGAAGTCTCACTTTGGGCAGAAGTCTTTTCAAGGAAGACTTTGGCTCAAATCAAAAAGAGTTACTTGATTTAGAGGTAATGTCTTCTCTCGAGTTTCTTTCTTTTATTTTACTTCTTCACTCACCACTATCTTATTATTATTTGATCCCATAATAACACCAGTATCCTAAATATACTAGGATATTGTTATGATAAGGATTCTACCTACACTTACACACACCTCCGTCTAATGGTTAAAGAACATACTGTTTCTGTGGGTGGCGAATTACTACCTCACGAAACAATGATTGTTCAATCTTCTTTTAACACCTTTAATGGTGGCCATTATGATATCACTGTATTTATATATGATATATATGGTATTTATTTTTTATATATGCTTCTGAATTTTATTTTTAAATCACATCATTATGCTTTTCATGTTATGGAACTGCGATAATTTCATCTGAGGAAGTGTGGACTACCGCCCCCTCAAGTGATGTGACTCGTTCATTCCAAACATGGAATTTATAAAGAATTTAATTAATTAACTTATTTTACCTATATAAAATATATATTATACTGGAATTAAAATATATATATGTCTCGTTTAGTTTTAATTTCTTTAACATGGCAAAGAAATGAAAGTAGCGTTCATGCGTACGTACGGCCTACCGTCTCCATGAACGATGAATTTCATTTTTTATCTCCAAATGTTATGGAATAGTATAACATGAATATATAAGGGATATATATTCTATTTAAATCATTAATACCATTCTGTAGATGATTTACTTATAACTACATGGTCAATTCTTTTCAAACAAGTTCATTTTTGACTCATGTACCGAACATCGACAAAACGTATGATATGAACTCACATAATTAACTAATTATTATAACATGATAATATGTGATATGAATTGAATAATAAACTTTAATGTAATCCCTTAATCAATTATAAATTGACTAAGGTTTATTATCCAGGAATATAAAGAAACGAACAAGACAAGTCGGACTTGAGGTAAGGGTATTTCTTATCTCACTTTCAATTCCGTGAGATTTACATTGTTCGCCACTTATTTATAGCATGTGGTGTATTGTGTACTACAATTTGATATATATTATCATGATTCTATTTATATTCATGTTATTATGTGATTCATTTGGTTCTTATTATCTTTTTTTCATACGATTTGATTGATTACAATGAGGTAAGGGGTTTTTATCTCACTTTTTATTCCCGTGAGATTCATGATACATTTGCCACTATTTCCTTTTGTGTGGTGTATGTACTTCCCATGATTGTATTATTTGTGTAATATAATTTAATTTATGGGTATTTACATCTTCATTGTATAACCCTTCTTTCATGGGGTGTACGTTTCGAAAGTTACCCAAATCGGTAAGGGAACCTTTCACCCTCCCCTTTTTAAAAGACTTCTTTTTGTTAGGTCTTTTAATTTACATCTTATTATGTTGGGATATGTTCTTATATATCCTTATTGCTATAAATTTTATGTCCAAGTGATGAGATACCCTTTTTATCTCTCATCAACACATTTTCTGAATTTTAAAGTGACGTTGTTAGGCTGTCGAATTTCTGTAAGGGAACTTCTTAACCCAATTTCAATTCTTTGGGTTAAACCTCTACTTCTTGATTATGTCATGATATTAATATGTGTGGATGACCTGTGATTGTTTTACACTTAATATCCAATTATATTGAGTGTATTTATATTTTTCACACATAATTATGTAATTGATTTATCCTTAATCTAAGGATATTGTCTTTGTACGAGACTTCGTCTCAATCTCCTTTCATTGAGGCATCTTTTGATTTCTACACAACTTTATTTTACACTGTGTATAAAACCCTTTTGAATTTTAATTTCATTTAAAATTAATCTTTTTACACGAATCATTATACTAAACGACAAAAGGAATGTTTTTATCATACGTATACGGTGACAATGACTTCTCCTCCACCGTGACCATTATTTGAGTTTCATCTTCCTCTACAAGCCATAACTTTTTTTAAATGAAAAATAAATACCATGTTTTAATTTTCTTTTATTTTGGTATTGAAAATGGTTCTAATAATTTTTTGATTATATCAATGTGTTGTATTGATATCTTGTGATTGAAATATGGGAATGTTATGTTTCCTTTATGCATGTTTTATGTGATATGATTATGTTATAGTTCTTGGGCATGGTTTATGAAGTCGGGTGGATCCGTGATAAACTAAAGGCGGGTGAGCCCGAGATATCTCTCCAATGCATTGGGTAACGCGAAGGAGTTAAATTCTAAGGTTTCTCTGAAGAGATTTAGGGAATATACTGTGATGGGTATTCCAAACGTAACCATGAGGGTTACTCCCTACGTAAGAATGTTATGAATGCCTCAAGTTACATTTATGTATTATGATTTCTATGAGTTATTCATAAATCTTATGATTTCATGAGGTATGTTAAAGTGCTTGTGTTTTATAAGTAAAGTATTATTTCATTTATTCTTATGTATACATGGACTAATGTTTTATTTCTGTATTTTTATATACTTTACTGAGCTTTTTATGCTCATCCAAAGTTTTTGAAATGTTTTTCACAGGTTATAAGGAAGGGTAAGAGAAAGGAAGTATTCAAGAAGATTTATATCAAGAAAAGAACTCTTGTTTTATTTAAGGATTTGAAAAAAAATTAGTTATAGTAGAAAGTGTCTACTTTGTAATATTAAAGTTGATATGTAATAGTTATGTCCTAAATCTCTAAAACTCTAAACCTGAAAAGATCCTCAATGTGAATTATTCATTTAATTCATGATTATGTAATGTTTTAAGGCTGGGTCCTTATAATTAACTTCATTAAAGTCAATCTTGGTCCCAATATTTCCAATAGAAATGTGTTCCCTTTCTAGAAATATGTTGTATCTTTCCACAATAACATTTCTATATAAAGGGTTATATAGGTAATATCCTCTATTTTCCTTAGAATAACCTATAAAGATGCACTTGGTGCTTATGGATGACAATTTTTCCCTTGGTAAAGTCTTGACAAATGCCACGCACCCCCAAACACGTATGTGTGTCAAACTGGGTTTCTTTTCATACCATAACTCATATGGAATACCATATATATATTTAGTTAGTACTCGGTTAAGGGTATATGCTGCTGTCTGAAAAGCGTATCCCCAAAAGGATAATGGGAGAGTTACATGAATAATTATTGATCTGACCAGCCACAAGGGCGGAAGTCCGCTGCTCTGGCCAGCCACAGGGGGGGTAGCCCGGTCTAGAACAGCTTGGTCTGGCAGTGGCGAGGTCTGGTGCGGCCTAAACTGGTGGTGTCCTGGTCCAGCGCGGCGAGCCGGGGTGTATCACGACTCGTCCTCGGGGCCCGTGTCGTGAATACCCCAAGCCCGCCTTCCATAGGCCAGGGGCTGGCGACTAGCACCAAGGCGTAAAACCCAACAAAAGGGAAGGCATTGCCTTTGAAAAGTAAAAAAGCACCACAGAGTAAACAAGCGGAAAAGTAAACACTAAGTAAAACTGTAACAAGCAGTGCTGAAAGTAAAAGGGGCCGGAAATACAAGCCCAACTGTAAAGTACAACTGAAAGGGGAAAAATAGCAACTGTAAAGAAAAGCTGCAGTGTCGAGCCGTCCTATGAAGGTCCCACCTGAAGGGTGGGTACAGATAGCCTCCACAGCTCCTCGGTCCAGCCGTCCGCTCCGAGTACGTCCCGCCCAGTGGTCCACCTCCAGGTACCGTCCTGCTCCGCACACCTCCACCTCGATCAGCGCTGCCCGTCGTCTGCAACCAACACCACGAAGTGCGGGCATAGCCCGTGTAGGGGTGAGTATAAGCTACTCAGTAGGGACCCCGAGACCCCCGAAGGTCTCCCGAAATCCAAAAAGGATAAACCAAAAAGGAAAGATACAATCACGAAGTAACAACCGACACTGCTTAGGTATATGCCCATACATATACCTAAGTCATCAATTCCCGTTCGGCTCCAACGTCTGAGCCCAAGCACAACCCAGTCCACACAGGAAAGCAAAACGTATACCCACACAGGATAGCACAACACAATCCACAAAGGAGAGTAAACAGTAAATCCACACAGGATAGCTCAACACAATCCACCAAGGAGAGTAAACAGTAAATCCACACAGGATAGCTCAACACAATCCACAAAGGAGAGTAAACGGAAGAATCATCTCACACAGGTATACATCATCGAAAAGGTGAAATAGATGATCAGACATAGATACTGAATCATCTAAGTTGGGACCCATATAGGATACAAGACCAGTCGTCCTCATTGTTTCGTTTATGCTGGGACCCACATAGGATACAAGACCAGCACGGCTGGGACCCACATAGGATACAAGACCAGCACTCTTCATTGATTCATCTATACTGGGACCCACATAGGATACAAGAACAGTATTGAATCATCTAAGCTGGGACCCACATAGGATACAAGACCAGCACAGCTAGGACCCACATAGGATACAAGACCAGCTGTCTTCATTGATTCAACTATACTGGGACCCACATAGGATACAAGACCAGTATTGAATCATCTAAGCTGGGACCCACATAGGATACAAGACCAGCACAGCTAGGACCCACATAGGATACAAGACCAGTTGTCTTCATTGATTCAACTATACTGGGACCCACATAGGATACAAGACCAGTATTGAATCATCTAAGCTGGGACCCACATAGGATACAAGACCAGCACAGCTAGGACCCACATAGGATACAAGACCAGCTGTCTTCATCGTCACAGTCCACCGAGGATCTCTGCACCGTCATCGTCGCAGTCCACTAAGGATCTCTGCACAGTCGTCGCCGCAGTCCACTGAGGATCTCTGCACGGTCATCGCTGTCGAAGTAGCAGTCGCAGCCAGCTCTAGGGTTCCCGCACACAGCGAGCTCGTTCGGGAGGGTCCGCTCCACGAGCCGAGAGGCCGATACATCAACTGTCACAAAGTCCGAAGTTGATGTATCCAAAAGTTCCGTATCGTCAACAGGAACTCAACGTCGCAGACGGCGCGTCAATCGGACGCCCGGTCTGAGAGTTATTGGCTTTTTCGTCCGAGGGGCCCGGTTGGTTTTTAAGGCAAAACCAACCCGACCGTACTCCACCTGCATCCAAACCTCGGGCAGAGTAAGCCAAAATATCCATCTCACTTAGAGGAACTCAACAAAGCTGACGGCTCGTCAATCAGACGTCCGTAGCTCAAGATGTGAGCGTTTCCGCTCCGAGGGCCCGGTTGGTTTCGTGTACAAACCAACCCGACCGTACTCCACCTGTGTCCAAACCTCGGGTGGAGTATGCCAAAATATCCGTCTCACTTAGAGGAAATCAACAAAGCTGACGGCACGTCAATCGGACGTCCGTAGCTCAAGATATGAGTGTTTCCGCTCTGAGGGCCCGGTTGGTTTCGTGTACGAACCAACCCGGCTGAACTCAAAGTATTCTGAAACCTTGAGTGCGATATACCGAAACGACCGTCTCGATCCAAGGATCGCGTTTCCACTGACGGCGAGTCATTTGGAGGCCCTTAGATCAAGTTACGGGCATTTGAACGAAAACCGTCCGAAGACGGGGGGTCCGGGCCCGGGTCGGCCGACCCGGGTCCGACCCGGTCCTCCCGGTCCGACCCGTTCGGACCGGTCTGGCTCGGCCAGCCTGGCTTGGCTCGGCCGAGCAACGCGGGGGGGAGCCGCCACCCCTGCGTGACACCCCCGCGGCACCCACGGGGTGTCTCCCTGGGCAGCCGAGCGACGCGGGGGGAGCCACCGCCCCCGCGTGACAACCCCGCGGCACCCGCGTGGTGTCGCTCGGACAACCGGACGCGGCATCAGCCGCGTCCCGCGCGCGCCGGACCCGTCCGGCCGCGGGTCCGCGAGCGCCGCCACCACGGCTTCTGTCGGCGCCGCCGCTCCCGGCTGTCGGTGCCACCGCGCCGGCGACCCGCGCCGCCGGCGGCTTCCGCGGGCCGCCGGAGTCGCTCCAGTGGTCCGTTTTAGTTCTCGTCTGCGCCACTGCTCCTCCCGGGACTCGCTCTTCACTGCGGAACCATCAAACCTCCGTTGCGGCACGTTCCGTCGTCGCTCGTCAAATCCGCATAACAATGAACGGCGGAGGGTCGTTGAGCCGTGTTCGTTTGGCCCGCACCCTCCGCGTTAGAGATAAACAATGGGAGGAAACAAATTCAACATATGAATTCAACAATTTTAATGGAATAAAATTGTTCTTATTTTTCCGGTTCTTTACCTTTTAAAAAAAGAACGATCACGGGAAAAAGGAATAAACTCACAACAACCCCTACCTCGTTGGTCGTCGTCGTACGCACGTCCTTCGCGGAATTGCTCGTCGCGGAAGGTGGAGATCGTCGCGTCGTCGCGAAAAGGCGTCGCGTCGTCACGGAACACGGCGTTGAGTCGGCGAACTCAACGGACCATGAAACAACAGATTTAATTTAATTAAATCATTAAACCTGTGTTTTGGTAAAAACCACAAAGGAGATTAAAAGAAAGTCTGAGACTCTTACCTCAAGCAGCCGATCGAAGATCTGTCGCGGAGGAAGAGACGTCGCAGAAGAACGTTGCAGGAAGGGAACGTCGGCGTCACGGAACACGGCGTCACGTCGCGTCGATTTCCGGGTTCGGCGTTCTTCTTCGGAGGCCGGTGTTCTTCGTGTTCTTCGTGTTCTTTGCGTTCTTCACGAATAAGGATAAAGGCATGAGGACTCTGTCAAACCTCTCAACCAGAAATCCTCCAAAAAGATTGGTTGGTCTTATTTTATTATTATGCCAACACACGAAAAAGGGTAAGTAACGACCCATCAATTCATTGAATTAATTCAATGAAAGAAACAGCTCATTTAATTTACGAAATAAACCGCCCAATTAAATGGTCTGTTAAGAATTTAAGAAAACGCGTCAGTTGACTTTCATAATGACGGGTTTTCGCGGGTGCGTTACTTAGCGGAAAGAAACGGCGGGGCTCGTGCAGGCCCCACCTCACAAATATCCTACCAAGGGGGTAGGATATTTCTGGATAGCATCCTATCCGGATCAACTCAGTTTAAGCTGCTTTTAAGTGGCTTCCAAGTGGCTTAAGTGAAATAAAATAAAGTTGTCGAAAAATTATTTTATTTCTTAACTTTAAGCCCGAAAATTAAAAACCACACCCGAGCAAACGCAACTCCGGAAGAGGCGTTTCTAAGAGAATACCAGCGCTGCGATTTCATCGGTGCCCTCAGAATTCAATTCTGGGCACCGGTTCAAAAGTTAGAAAAACTCGCTCATCCGTTCACTGAACGTACCCGAGCCAAACTTCGGAAAATGATTCTGGGCACACCGGGCCTCGGAATCAGGTGCCGTCAGAAACTACGCTCTTGTAAAATTCTAAAGAAAATTAAGAAAAAAATTTCCTTGAAATTTACGGGTCTTTACAGGGTGAGGCAAGCGGGGCGGTGCGGTCCAGCAGAAGGGAGCGGCACCAGTGAGCACAGGGTGGCACGGTCCAGCAGCAGTAGGGAGGAGGTCTGGTGGCTCGGGGCTGGGCGGCTAGGGTTTCTCCTCAAAGGGGGAGGCATGCTACGTGAGGAAGAAGACCCACTTGGTTCTTCTCTCCCTTTTATAAAAAAATTAAAAACTTAAAAGGGAGGAAGACTCACTTTGGGGTCTTGGTCCTCAAATTTTTTTTATTGTTAAGGTCTAAAGACTTTAAATAAATAAAAACCAATACTTGACCCCAAGCCATCAAAGAACCCATTTAATTAACTTTTTAATTGAGAAAAATAAAATAATATTATAATATAATATATTTTATTTATCTCCTCAAATTAAGCTTACAGAAAAAATTTCCAGTGACCGAATTCCAGCCAAAGCGTGGCCGGATTTCAGAATTTTTGAAGAATGCATTAATAAAATTAAAACATATTTTTCTCAAAATTTTAATCCGAAGAAAATTTAAACCGACGAGTCGATCCAATTAAATTTTTCAAATAGCCATAACATGGCCATTGGAAAACAGATCGACGTGCAGTCGGTTGTGTTGGAACCAATTTAATCCTCATAATTAAATTTGAATGCAATTTAATTTTTCCTCTAACTCTGAAAAATCACGTGTCCCTCTAATACCACTGTTAGGTACCGGGATGGGCAGCGAAAGACGATGGGCTGGGAAATTTAAATTTTTTGCATCACCAAAGCAACGTTTGGATGTCGAATTCTGTGAGATATCCTGGTATGGTCTGAGTACCATGCATGGATTTGAAAAATCACAAAAATAAAATTAACAAGTATCTTGTTATAATCTAACGTGCGCAAGTGTGTCGCAGGTTGTCGGCGACCGTTTCTCAAAGACTCTGACGTCGAAGTCCTTTAGATCGTCCACACACGCCTTTCAAATCTTCATGTGCATCGTTTGTTGTAATTCGGGTGCTAGTGTGGCACACCAACGATCTCCTCGACGCAGTAGTGATCACCACAAGGCAAGGAACTTCGATCCACAAAGGAAGATATTAAAGTTATTCCTTACTTGAGAGGATCTCTCTAGAGAATCTAGGAGGAGAGAGAGGCTCTCAAATTTGACACAAGAATCGTTACAAGGGGAGAGCCTCTCTCTTATTTATATAGGGGATATCTAAAATACCCAGTATGGGTTCCTGGCCCCCGTGTAATAGATATCCTCTGTATAAGTATTATAAATATTTATTTGTGTCAAATAAAATTATGCCATAAATAATATTTATAATTTTATCACTAGTTTCAATATATTAAATAGATATTGCGTGATAAACTTGAGTCTATAACTCGACTCACTTCTCCTGAAAATATTAAATGAACCCTGGATATTTAAATCTGTTCGAATAATATTTTTATCTTTTTATTTATTTAATAACTTGTAAATACATGTTATAAATAAATTCAACATATTATTCCAAGCTTGAATAATTAAATAATTTATTTATTCCTTGGTGATCCATATAACTCAGATAATACTTGTATTCTTTGGCAGGTCCCACCAAGTTCTATATTCTTATTCCCAGAATAGGGCAGATTCTCAAAGTGCTATTGTGTGTGACCCTCTAGGCCCTTATCTCAATAGCAGTGAATAATATCCATCGACCAAGAGTGGGGTCTAGAAACCCATCAAGGCCCATATAGAGATAAGATAAAGTCAAAGCAACGACTACCTTCCTATGAACATATTGTGTGTAATATAATCTCTTCATCATCAATATCTTAATAAAGCAGAACGCATACTAGTTTCATCATCCTTTATCTTGATTTATTTTATTTGTTGATTTGTCTGGACGGTCTTACCTTCAACTAACATGGATTTAATGAAGGTGAAACCATCCTAATCAACCAAACCCGAGATATATCTTCCTGAACTCATAAGTGACAAATCCTTTCTTGATCATTCAATCAATTCCATGTTACTAATGACATACCCAACACAAACTACCTCATCAAGACTTTATTTCCATGGTTTTCACCTTGCATAAAAGTATGCAATTAAATTACATCCATTGATAATGATCTCAATTCTGAAAACCATTACACATGTTCGTAGACAGGAACGACCAGTGACACATGAAACATGTGGTGTTCCTATTATGCAGGTCTGTCCTCATGATCTCAACTACTAGAGATAATCATGTGTGAACTTCATGGGATGAAATCTCAATGCTTATGATCCCCCAACACCTGATGGTCACACATCACCTGTGTTCTTTCACAATGATGTAACTGGACCATAGGAAATTACTTTAAGATTATTTTCATGGTATCTCGAGGTTCTCATTATAGCCTGGTATCTGCTATAACCCTTTGATACAACATTTAATCTAAGGACATTACTATAAACAAAGTAGATGTAGAAGTATCTACACTATTATGGAAAGATAAAAACATGTATTATAACAAACTACATACATGTAGTGGTAATAAAAGTACAATAAAAGTTGGTTCTAGGGAAACCACTTTCAACATCATAGAAGTTCACAAGGCTAATACCAATCCACCTTCCAATAATTAATAGAGGAAAAACTTTTTATTAAAATCTTGAGTGATCTAGTTTTAGTGAGTTTCAAGGTTTTTTCACATGTTCAACCACTTTTCATTAAGACATTCAAGATTATCGAGTCACTTATGGGACTATTTTTCTTTATATGTTTTATTGTAGATGGTAACTTTATGTGATGGGATCTAAACCTCAATAGGTGGTACTAATTATGTCCCATATAAAAGCATTTTTTTCTGGATAGTAGTGAAGGTTATGGTTTTTTATGCCCACAAAAAAATATATGAGCTTATCAAGAAAAGGATTCATATCCCTATTAACCATTTTTTGAAGTATGTTGGACCAAACCTTGCTGAAATCCAGTATCTATCCATTTTTTCTACATGGTAATGAGATGAATGATTTTATTGGATGTTGTGTTGTTGATACAACACCTATAACTTAGAGTCAAAAAAAAGTGCTATTTTCTATCAATATCATGTGAGGGACAATGAATTTCATGATAATATGTGACTTATTGAAGTTGATGACAACCTTGGTGCAGACTTCCTTGAGGGGAATATCCACTACCTATTTGGAGAAGAAGCTAGTGGTAGTGAGGATATACTTGAGCTTCCTAGTAGTGGCCAAGGAATATGGTCCCATAATATCTATACCCCATACAAAAAATAGATAAGAGTACTTTATAGTATGTAATAACTATAAGGGTTGATGGATGAAATTGTCATGTGTCTGGAATTCATGGAACCTTTTAATAAACTCCATGAAATATTTTATCATCATTTTCCAAAAGTAACCTAGAATCATGATTTGATATGAGATCTTGGATATTGATTAGTGGTAACTGCATGCTCTATCATGAACTTCCTGCATGATGGTGGGAGCTTCCTCTCCCATAATAAATCTAAGGAGGACACTATCAAATCTTTGTTTATAGAGGAATTTTTTAGAATTAGGTCCATCATAAAGGGTGGAGTTTGCTACACGGTGATGGATTTCTTCTCTTTTCACTACGTATAATGGGAACATCCCATTTTGGATAAATTTGATGATTGGGGACATATAAACATTGGTTTTTTTATACCATAAATGTGTTATATATTCTTGGTCAAATAAAGTGTGGACCTCATTAATTTATTCAATATTATGGATAATAAATAGAGTTTCATTTCATTGATAAATGAAAACAATTGACTCATCTTGATCTAAATCTACTAGATATGTAGCTATATTGGACAATATATCAGTATGGGTGTTATGTGACTGTGGGACATGGGTCATAATTGGATCTAGAGGAAATTGTGGCATCAGTTACTAGTCATAATCATTTATAGGAACCAACTACTATTCATTTATGGAATATTCACCAAGGATTTTTTGGACCACCAGCTCTAAGTCACCTTTGATATATAATTAGGGAACTAAAATAGAAAGAGTCATCTTCAAACCAATGATAAGGTCTAGGTATTCAACTTCATTATTAGAGAAGCCTGTAGATATCAAGAATCAATATGGAAGGACATAACTTATTGGGGAGATGAAGATAATTCCCAGGACAACCCAATTATCCTTAAAATATTCCATTTTTTTCCTATTGGACTTATGTAGATACCATAAAAATACATCTCCCACCCTTACAAAGTATTTTACACAAAAATGACCTCTTCATCCAGAAGCCTCATATCCATCTGTGCATTTTTTGGAGTGGTGTGTGCTACAAGAAAATCTTCCAAGGATTGTTCTTTGACTAGTTTTTGTGATATGAACAGAATATAAAACTGATGTAAAATGACTTCCCATCATGATAAATGTCCAATAAACATCGAATGGCTCTAGATATACTTAAATGGTTTAATGCAAGACACCATATGAGCCTCATGGTGCTGTAAGTAATGTCTCAACTTTTTTACTACAAAGATCAGACCATGGTAGTTATTCTCGATGTTATAATATTATGTATTGGCATCTATAATTATCCTATTATGATAATATAGGTTTTTTTCCTTGAAAAAATAATTTTTTTGGGTGAGGATCATTCCATGTGACCATTATAGGGATTTTACATAAATAATGAGTGGCCTCCCTTCAATCGAAGGAATCAAGACTCGTGGGTGTATAAGGTGCTTCTTGAGATAGTCAATATCTATCTGACAGGAATCATCCCACTCATAAATTATTCCTTTATTCATCAATTTGTTGAATGAAAAATACTTCTCATCCATATTGGTGATTAATAATTGAATATAGGTGATCTACCCTTGAAGTCTCCTCAATTCCTATAGATTTCAAGGAAGTATCATGTTGAGAACTAGCATTGTCTTTTTAGGATCAATTTCAATTTCATAGTGGCATATAAAAAATCTAAGGAACCTTCTTGATGTGACCTTAAAATTTCATTTTAGTGGATTATTTTTTAGGTTGTGTTTATAAGGTTTTGTAAAAACTATATTGAGGTTAGATAAGTGATCACAATACTATAGATATGTCACCACCAGATGATCCACATATAATTCCAATATCCTTCCTAGAAGTGGCTTGAAGATATGATGCATGGAATATTGATATGTAGAACTGTAATTCTTTAGACCTAACAATATCACCTGATAATAATAAACCCCTTTAGTGGGTTATTCATCTTCATAATACTTGAAAATTTGTTTATATCCAGAGTATATATCCATAAAGAAGAGGTCTTCAAAACCAATTGGTCCATTGATAAATAATTCTATTATTGGGACTAGAAAACCATCATTTGGGAAATATTGGTTCAGATACCTAAAGTAAATAAAAAATTGAATTTTCCTATTCTTCTTTTTTATCAGGACTATATTTTCTAACCACTTTTGATATAGTGTTGGATTTATTCTTCTTATCACCTTTTTATAACAATGGTGATCTTATAGTATCCTTAGATGGGGGTGTCTTCCCTGATGTCTAGTCCATACATCTTAGTATAATTATAGTAAAATACATCTTTATTTCATTTTAGGAAGTGTATATATTACTCTTATTCTATGGAAAACATCGTGGCATTGATCAATATAGGTCATGGATCCTACTGGTTGTTGTGGTTAACTTCCATGAGTTCATCAACTATCATCCTTATGACTCTTCATATTTATATTTGTATTCTGAAAGTCATTTTCATGGGTGATCTCAAATAATGATCAGTTTTTGGTTACTTAGGTGCAGCAGAGTGGCTAACCAAGGTTGTCTCTCAAAGAGGCAGTAATTAAAAGAACTTCTTAAAGGTATTATGAAAATAAAATAAAATAGAATAAAAAAACTACTTAAAATTATGGGGGTCTTATCATTTAGGAAACTAAAAGAAGTATTCTTGAATAATATTGTATTTTTTTTCTTTTTTCTTTTTTAAAATGGGATTGATAAAATGCAATGATAGTAAATTTTTTTAGAAATCGATTTTAAAAAGAGTAATCAGTCTAACTCTACCTCTTCACTTGCTTATTAATCATTATCATTTAAATTAATATCCACTTCATTATGATCCCATAATTTTTTAACCCTATAACCCTATGAGAATTAACTAAACAGGAAAGATGAAATTAATTAAACCCTAGGCTATCTTTGGAACATGAAATCGTAGCACCCTAATTTAATTGATGTTATAAGGATAGATTATGGTTAGGGGTGAATCAGGTCACATATACATTTTATAAAGGAGGAAAAATTGAGTTTAGGTATTATATTTGAACTCGAAATATTGATCTCAGGTCATTTGTTTTACCAATTAAGATCGTACTCTGACATTTCACACATTACTCGACCTCGTGTGTTTTTGCATGAATTTTTCAATTGATTTCTTAGTTTATTTTAATTTAAAAACTAAATTCATAAATAATAATATTTGAATTAAATTATCTCATTTATTAAAAATAATTTAGTGAGTAATATTAGAGGTATATCAATTACTAAGTAGAATTACTCTTCCATGGGTGGTGTAGTCATTATAGAAATGTTTTTCTTCCAAAAAGGTTTTAGAAATGGTATAACCCAATCACGTTTCTAATCTTGATTTAAAACCCAAATATGAAGATTATAGAAGAATAAAATTGAATAAAATATAAGAAAACATAGTAAATAGAAGACCTAGAAGAGGAACTAATAATTTTTTTACACAAACACTAACATTACAACATGAGAAGGTGAGGAAGGATTCGATGAAGGTATCATTGATTATAGAGATATCCCTATGGGTATAAGGAGTTAAAAAATATCCAAGTTGATGATAGGAATACTATGGAACTCAAAAATGGTAGCACTTCACTCCTTGTTCTAACTCCAAATGAGGTGCCCATGGTGCCCTTTTATAAAAAAAATGGGAAGTTGTTTTGGGATCCCAGATTTCTACATATCACTTGTGTCTCAGTTTTGGGTTTGTAAATGGAATTATATTGAATTATAAAAAATATAAAATTCTTTATCCAGCATCTTTAATATCACCATGTCAAATTTTGTGTCCATTGGATATCTGTAATGGGAGATATAGATAAAATACCAACCCTAAATTTTGAATTCATGCAGATTCATCTCTCTAGATAGATTAGTTTGATTGGTCCAAAAGATAGAAGAATTGGGATTGTGTGTCTTGAGATGAGTTGAATTTCAATTATTTATGGATTATATCACAAAATTTTAACCCATTTTAATGCACTTATTTCTTGATACATGTAAAACAGTGGACATATTTCCTTAAGATTCCATGCAGTTTGACCCATTTTCCTTCTACATCATCTCTGACCCTCCAAATCACCTCCTACTACAATCAAATCACCAAAACAAGTACAATTTACTTTTTTAACAGTGATAAAAATTGAATAATTTAATCAAATGGGAAGCTAAATTTTTTATTATATTTATAATTTTCAATACAAAACTAGTTTAAAACAATAATTTTAAAGTGAAATAAAGCAGTGAATCATAGTTCAATCATCATCCATGTCATTGAGAATAGAATTAGAGATAGGGTAATTTTCATTTAAAGGGATGATGGAAAATTTAGTCATTGGAGATTACTTAGGGTGTTTTCCATCATGAACCTAGTATATGTCACCCCATTGTGATTTTGAAGATTATTTTGCTACCGATGAAAAAGAGGTATCTTCATCATTTGAAAATGAAAGTTTTTCATCCCCTAAAAACTCTATGTATAATGTGGGGAATTATCATTAAGAATGTTGTAATTAATATTGATGTCTCCCAAGGGGTTTTTCAAGGAAAACTCCTCTGATCCAAAGAATAATTCAAGAGTATCATTATTTGGGAAACTTCTATTTTCCTAGAAATCATATCCCTCCTGGGTCGGTTTGTATTTTATCATGGAGACAGCGGTGGAGGCTCTTCAACATTCTAGAATTAACTAGACTTAAAAATCCTCTTGATTGAAGAGGAGTACCTCAACTCAGTTAATGGGCAGCACATATTCATCACAAATTTCCTTCCATAGATTAGCTACATCAGTATTCAAACCATTTGTGGTGGCAATTAGGATAATCTCATCTATCACTAGTTGTTTCCTTTCCCTTTGGTAGAATGTTTCTTCTATATATTAGTCCTCACATAATTCAAATGGAATTTCATCACTATATATCACCCCATACCATCTACTGAAAGTGTATTTAAAAAATTTATGTTATGATGAAGGTATTGTTTCATACATGTGGATATATGGCCTTCTCATTAAGACGTTGAATTTCGTATCCTAGAGGACCGCCATGAACTAGGATTTTCAGATAAGGTCACTAAATTAAGTATTTAATTTGAACTTCCCTAGTGGTTTTTTCTCACCTTTATCATATTCCTAAATGGTCATATTTGAGGGGGATAGGTCAATATCCATGAAACTCAAATGAAAAAGGTCTCAAACCGGTATGAGGTTGGTCCCAAAGTCATTGTTTACTAGTTATCAATGAATGTAAATATCATTGAGCTTTATTATTAGGTATAGAGGTAGGATGTGTCATTTTATGGAATCCTCTTGATCATGTTCTGTAAATTAAATAATCACATGGCATTTAGTTAAGAAAATTTCTTCTTGATAAGCATAAACTGTGGCGATTTCATCTTAAAATTCTAGTGGACTATAAATAGATTCAATCAATGCCTCCTAAATCTCCTTGTATAGATAAAGGGAGTCCAAAAGTGATATCTTATTTGTATTAGCATCAAATTTCTTTAGTATATCAAATTTTTTGTGCCATAGGTCTACATCTCCCCATGGGAGTTTTTTCCCTGCTCTATGGCCTCAAGACAGGCACTGATTGTGATGATGATGTCTAATCTTGAGTCAGATTAGGGGGAATCATCAATGTTCATGAGTAATTATTTACATATTTTTCTACTCCTATAATTGAATTTTAAAGTTGTAGTCTTGAAAAAATATCCTCTGATATAAATGGGCCAGAGCAGTTCCTAGAAGATTCAGAAGTAGATCTATTCTCCCATCGGGCTCATTGAAGTTTTTTCCTATGTGTTTTAGCAGCATATATAGATTTTATGAGAACCATTATTGACTAATAAAGAAAACTATGCCCTCATATTCCTTAGCTAACTCATCCCCATCAACCTCCTTTTCCTAGTTGGCCTCCTTCTTGATTATATATAGGGTGTCTAGGATCATATGTAGTTTCATCATTGAAAAAAAGGCTTAATTAGATGGATGAAATTAATTAACCAAATAATGGTTATTAATTATATGAATATTATATTTTTTAGGGTGGTATCCATTCTCACAATATCAAAGATAATAAATCTTGAATGGTGGGAATGATTTTGTGGAGTGGAAAAGTTTCTTATTCTTCTTCTTTCTATACCTACTTTATTTATTCATTAGTCATGACTCTTATTAGGGGTTTTCAATAATGTAGTGGATGAGTTAGGAATTTTATAAGGGTTCAAGGATACAACTAGATGGTTTAGTTTGTCTCTGTTTATGAGGTATTCTTGATCAAATGTCTTCTAATTCTTCCTATTTTCAAAATTTTTCACATGTTTGTTCGGAACTTTCTATCATTACCCTTATTCTATAGGAATACTAGAAACAAGATTTAATTTTGTTGGGGGTTTTCCCAAATTAACTTCTCTAAATTCAACCATATTTTGAAGTAGTTATTTGATGTAAATAAATCCCTAGATATTGTGTCCCAATATACAATGGTATAGTAAATAATATGGGTGGTCATGGTGATTGGATTATATAGGTTTGTTTATTTCTAGAAACTTAAATAGATCATGTTCTTAATATTCAATGAAGAATCTTGGGACTTGATATTTTCTAAAGGATTAATTCATATTTCTTATATTTGAAAATCTTAGTATAATATTTTCCTTCCTTCATTCCTTCCTATGGGAGGTGTTGTTGTTGTTGGGATCATTTATGAGGGGACCCTACATGATGTGGAGTGGGTTTTGAATCCAAAGTCAAAACTAGTTATATATTGAGTTTGATGAGTATTATCTATTATTCTATATACCACCTTGGTCAACCCACTAACATTGGCCATTATTTTTCCTTTCTGTGATGGATAGTATCTTCCATACATTAGGTTTTTTATACCAACTTTATGAACCAACTAAAGAATTTTATTAGGATAAGTGGTGTCTATAGATCATCCTTGAAACCCTATATGAAAAGTTCCATGAGATGTTCCTATGGTGCCTCAATTTCAAGTGAATATGTTAAGTAATTCTACCTAATGATAAAATTTGAGACTCTTTTTTCATATTGTTTATAATTTTATAGTTTGGTGAGAATCGACTTCCTCTGGGAGGAATTAAATTGATATAGAAACTTATAATCCAAGTATTCCCAATTGGACACTAATATGTATACAATAATACTATACAAAATAAAGGCTAGTCCTACCAAGGTTTCCCCAAATCACCTAATATTAGTGGCTTCTTGTTGCTCTGTTGTCCCCATCATGGGCCCACAGTGGGACAAAAAGTGTGTCAAATGTTACTTAGGGTCTCTAATGCTATTGAAAGCTGGGAATGTGAGGTTTCTAAATTTTGGTGGTATAGGGTTTGCATCTTCCCAATCAAGATAAGGTTTTATTTCTAGATGAATTAGGGAATGCCTTACCCCTATGGATTCCAATCATGTCACAAGGGACTAGATATACTAAAACATCTCTGATAGGATTCTTTCCTGAGTTAGTGAGGCCTGATATGGGAGAATTCCCTATATTGGTTACTGGTACCAAATTTTCCCAAACTGAGGTTGACTTGCTTCTAAAAATGAAATTTTCGATCCAAGTAGATGGAAACCCCTATATTATATGATTGTATGAGTCAAATATATCAGTTTTCTTTATCCAAATGTATCTGATTAACCAAATTATTTTCTTATTAGTTGATTAACCATTTCTGAATAAAGTATATCTATTGGAGGAGATGCACTAACATCTATCAGATTATTATTCATAGTGGGAGTATTTTAACCTGATCAATTTAGTCTTGAATCATTGTAATTCATCTATATTAGCTTTATACCTAGATATTTTTTCTTTAACCTTGAGTGTTCCATCCTCCTTGGGTGGATGACTGGTAGTAGCTATACCTTTTCCTTTATCTTTGGTTGAGGAAACTGATTATTGGGAGGAGGTAGGTTATGATCCTACCTCTAATTATATGTATGTACGCCTTCCTCATTTGGGTTCAATTCCTTATCTTCACATTCCTCTATGTTGGTATTTTCATTTATGGGGTTATCTATATTTTGTACGGTATATTGGTCCATTGGTTCCATGTCGTCATCAACTTCTGATTCATATGGGTGGGGTTACTTCTCTTGTAATACTCATTAGTGATTGACTCTAATCTTTTCTTGACATGAAGATTTTGGTAGGGTTGTGTGGGATTATGATCTTTTTTGGGGTTTGATAATCCCCACTTTCCACTCTCTAGAGGATAATTTATAGAATGTCACTTAAAAATAGTCTCCTTTAATTGAAAATAAGTGTGTCTCTAATGGAGTAAAGGGTGTATCATGTATTAGTAGGAATGACTAGGGTGTGTCTTACAAATTACTTCCCAACCTGGATAAAACTGAATTTTTGGATGGAGAAGGTAATTTTGATATAAATTCACCTAGACCCATGGGTTGGGGTTTTTTGGATTCCACCATTTTTGTATATACATATTGTTTAAGTTGTAAATATCCCAAGGGAAACAATGGTGGTAAATTTGATATAAATTTCCCAAGCCCTATGTTATGGGGTTGTACTTGTATTTTTTTAGCTATGGTGTAGTCAATATTCTTGATCTATTGCACCTTTACCTTAAGTATGAGTGGGGTTCATCTAGTGTTCAGAGTGAAAACTATGGGTTTTCAAGGGTGAATCCTCGGTAAATGGCCTTCTCTTTTTCAGGTGAGAGGCCTATTCAAACTTCTAAGATGCCCATTCTAGTATCTAATTAATGTATCTCTTTAGATTATTACATAACTTTTGATCTTTAAATATAGTAGTATTTCACTGAATGGTACTTCCAATATATACACCTTTTGGTCCCAAGACTTGGCCAGAAGCTATGAAATTGCAAGGTACCTACCTAGAATACTCTACTATCTTGATAATGGATTCAAATGTAATGCACCATATTAAACCTATACTCTTATGTGTATGTAATATGTATAATTGGTGATCATTTTGTGTAGTTTCCTCAATATTTTAAGGCAAGTACATTAGATATTGTTATGTTTCTTATAGGACTTTGATTTTCATTCCATTGAGAAGGATGTAATATCCAATCATATGTAAAGCTTAGATGTTGTCTTGGAATGATCATAATATTGTTCATATGGTAGATTTTTTATCTTGAGATGATGAGATGCCACCCATAGGTTGAGACATGGGTAATTTATACATTCTTCCTTTATCTCCTTAGGTATTTAATATTGAGTGGTGGTTGGGGGCCAAAACATAATTGTAATATTTCACTTATCTATATATTTAAATATATACACAGAGGATTCCTCTTTGGATATGTTCTCCTTAACTTGAACAGAACATAAGGGATTCTTTCTTGAAGAAGACGATGTATGCCCTAAGGTCGGTAAGGATAGTGCATGTTGTTCATAGTTGTCTATCGATTGAGGGGATGCATTATCTTATATCATCGGGGTACTTCATGTGGTTGAATATGAACTTTTGAGAATATCTCTATATGATGGTTCTTAGAGTGACTATCTATAAAAAGGTTCTTTGAAAAGGATATGATATCCTTGTTTGGGTGAGATTCTATTTTGGTGAGGGTGTTTGTGGTGGATGTTAGGGAAATCGTTCATGTGATCTGTCTCTATACTACCATAGTGAGGACTGTTAGCGTAGCTATGGAATTATTCTTCATATAAAGAGTAATTGAAACCTTGAGAAGTTATATATAAGTGATGTTATACTGTCATTCAATAGGTTTGGGATATGATCCTCCTCCTATATTGTTTTCAGTATATGGTAACCTCCCATATAGGTTTGATCAGGGGTGTAGGTCTACTGTGTGGCCATCATCAAAATATACACACAATAATTATTCACTTTTTTGAGGATATAAGTCCATTTTAATTGATATTTCATATTATGAGGGTGATTATTTAAACTCTTAATAGGGTTATGATCCTATTTTTGAGTGGCTATTGGAATATTTAATTCATCCTTGGAGTGGAAATACGCACTTGATTCTGATATGTATTCCCCGTCATGATATATCATAGGACCTCTGGAATGGGGGATGGAATATATTCCTTAACTTGTATGACTTATGAGGGATGTTGATATGTCCCCTCATCGGAAGGCCTAGAAATATGTGCATGAATTCAATTAATTTCTAGAATATTTCAGAAAATCTTAGTTAGAATGGGAATATGTGCCTGATCCTAGTTTTCCTTGGGAATATTCCACTAGATTTATGTATCAAGGATATGTTTGTATCCTAAGGTGACTTTAAATATATGTTAATGGACCCCAGTTATAGTAGTAAATATTTGTATGGTCCTTTTCCTCGCTCTTTATTAGAATATTCTGATAATCCTTCGGAGAAAAGAAAAGATTATAATATTTCTCTAGAGTACTTGTATGATCATGTTGAACATGTTTTTTCACTTCCTGGAGTGTTGAAACATGGATATGTGTCTATTACTATGTGATTTTTGGAATAAACTAGTGAGTCTCATTTATCAATTCTAGGATATGTTGGCGGTTCTAGAGGGTTTGAGTAGGAATATTGGTTTTCTTGATTTTTGTTTCTAGGATATACTGAAAATTATCTTTAATTGAAGTGGTAATATATTCCAAATCTTATCCTCTTTTTACTTTCAGAATATTCCTATGGGATTCATATGTCATGGTTGGGATACGATCCAGTTCCTAGGATTCTGCCAAGATAGTGTAAAGGGTATCATATATTGGGGCTCGGATATGAGCCAACTCCTATGATGCTTCCAAGATAGGGTGATGGGATTCATATGTGGTCGATGGGATATGATCCAAATATATGGATACTTTCATAATATGGTGAAAAGCTTTGTATATGGGTGTTGAAACAAAAGTAGGTTCTTGGTATCCCACCATGATAGGGTGACGGGCATCATATGTTGGAGTTGGGATATAGTAAGGTGATGGTCTTCATGGATGAGATATGTAATATAGGCTAGTTCCTAATATTCCTCTAAGATATAGTGATGGTCTTGATATGAGGGAGTTATAATATGATTTGACTCTTATGGGATCATCACAGTATGGTGTCAAAGTCCTTCAATGTGGACTAGAATATAGCATGGATCCCAATTAACTACTGGAATATGATAGCTAGAACATTATAAGGAAACATGAGTATTATACTATCCCTTTTTTGGTGTATCTTATCATTCTTAATAATTCATTTGGGAAGTCCCATCTTGATTAGGCTATAGGTATGTGTGAAGAACAACCATCTCTACAAGTTGCAGCTAAATATGTGCGATCTGATGATGGTAATAACGGTGAGTGATAGGGTCCTTATTCGATAGCTCCTATAAATTATTATGAATAATTTCATCCTTTTTATCCACCTATCTTAGATATTAGAGGCTCAGGTAGTCATTATCTGGAGATAGAATACCTAATTGGTTGGCAGTGGCAATGAGTGGCACTTTTTTGTTGTAGTTTCCCTCAGGTGGGTTAGACTGTTGCTACTCAAGAAAGAGAGCCTTTCATGTATATCCTCTAGTGTATTCATGGTACCACCTAGGTGGTATTACCATAATAGATGATTGGAAACCTACCATTGAAGATGAAATGTAGGAAATAGTGTTTTTCTGGTTGATGGTGTTGCAGCTTTAGCAGGGGTGGTAGAAAGAGAGTGATTGTTCTTTACTAGTGCCATTTCTCTAGGATTAAAGGGAGTTATTTTGATTTTTTCACCTTACACGAACACAATCAAGGATACCCATCAGTTCATTATCAAAATTATGGGATTAAATATATATATATATATATATATCACTCAAATACCAACACTATTTGATTATTTTATCATGATTAGTCATTTTTTTATTATAAGATTCACATCGGGTTCGCCATTTTTGTTTCGATGTGCATTTTTGTGAAACATGAAGCCAAAGACGGCGATATTACCCAAATATATTTTTTGTTTTTAATTTCACAATTAGAATAAAAAAATTATTGTAAGATTCATGTTGGGTTCTCCATTTTTATTTTTATCTTGATTCAAGTCTGTCTGGTTTTATGTCATTCATGATCCTCCTTTCCAAAAGTAGGTGATCACTAAGACATACCAGTGACTCCTTGAATACACATAATACTTAGAGTATGGTAGATCTATCTCATCCATAGTTTTTTTAGGGGGAATTTTTTTCTACACTGAGACTCTCTTATAGATTTAATATGTATTCATGAATCTTACCCAATAGTGTTGTTAAAACTATAGTTACCCTCACAAAAATGGTAGATCGTGATCGAATGAAAATGGGAACATGTTTGTATGTATAAGAGGTTATCTATCTCCTTTACAAGGATTCATGTATTGTGGGGACATTTTTATATTAGTTATCAAGATTTATCTATGAATTGGTGTCCAGTGTATCCTATATGAATATGAATCAGAGTCCATGTAGTTACAATTAGGACATGGGGATATATATATATATATATATATATATATGATGGAATTTTAATGTTAGATATGGGTGACCCGAGCCTCAAAGAGGAATCCTATGTATCCTATAAAGAAAAGAATCAGAGTCCATGTAGTTTAGATGACACGATTTAAGGTCATGTGACAGGACTGTACCATGAAATTTAACGTCATGTTGTAAGGATGTTCATATCCCAAAAAGGTGATGACAAAGGATTAAATGAGGATTACATAATGAAACTTATTAGTTAAGAGTTCATTCTCAAATGCAATATAATCTAATGAGGAAGGATATGATTCATGGGAAATAGGGTCCCATGGAAAATGATGTAACCCCATTAGGAGTATAGTTGAACATGGGTCACTATAAATATACTAGGAATATATCCCAATCAGGTAAAATTTATATCATTGTTTGGATTATAGCATAATAGGGATAATATTATTTTATATAAGTATTATATCCTTTCAAGTAAGGGGCATGTAATCATAGAGATATGGTTTATTAGGTTTTCTATACATGGATTATAGCCCTATGAAGGGATGAGGTATGATGATATGGATGTTAATATTTAACCCCAGTGTGGCATCCTATATATCTTGTTGATAATAGGAATTAGAGACCTCATAGTTTTTATTTTTTGTAGTTTAAAATCAATCATCAAAGACATTAACCATGTAGTTTTATATCGTATGGTGAGGATGTGAATTTCCATAAGAGATATAGAAATGTGGAAATTGGATGATATATGGAGGGAATTATGGTCTCCATAGGGAATATGGTCATGTGGAAAATATGGGATATGGAAACATATAGAAGAACATACTGATATTGGATATGGGTCTCAATCCTTGAAAAGGAATCCTTTGTATACTATATATAATAGGAATCAAATTCCATGTAATTCATATGAAGATTGTGTGGCACTTACGCATGAGCTTCCTGATATAATTTTCTCCTAGACCATTGGTGGTCAAGGAATGTTAATTGAACTAATGGTAAATATTACCCTATGAGCTAGAAAATTTTTGGATAACTCACAAGCAATATGATCAGGTGAGAAAAGATGTTGAGATGATATAATTATCTAGGGATCTCATAAATTTAATAAGAGAGGTCCAAAGAGGTTGTATGATCCTAAGATGGTTAAGTGATCTAATGGCCAATGGGGGGTAAAGTGAGTGTGTGAAAGAAAGGGGATCACACGATTGGGAATCCTTATAACTATAAGGGGTTACATAAATGTGTGACTAATTATAATCCATAGGTCATGTACTAGGTATATGGTTAAGTGATTTTATAATAATGTGAAGGTCAAGAGATCATGTAATGGATAGGGGTCACATGATCTCATGGATGTTAGAGGGATAATTGATCATGTGGATAGGATACATAGTTTCATGAATAGTAGAGGGTTGGGTGATTACTTGGATGGGATAAACAACCATTCCTTTTCATGACTCATTGCACAGTCAACACCTTCATGGTTTGTTACATTAACGACTCTTATGATTACGTTTTTTATTTTATTTTTTTATTTTTTTAGAAAGGGGAATCCATGGGTGTGGCCTTTTTAAAACATCCACACAAAGAAACCCCCCTCCCCATGAAGGGGTCACTTTAGATAGAGACTCATCTAGTAAAGAGTTGTTGCCAACTAAGATGGCATAGCATCCCAAAGGGTGATGACCCGATAGGTGATGTTTCAACACATCAATCTGTCAGCACAGGTGGGTTGTGCCTCATTTCACCCATCTAGTAAGGAACAGGGTGGCCCTACAAGATGAGTGGATCCTAGGGTAAGGATAAATTAATTCAAGAGAATACTCCCATGATTCGAACCCTATACCTCCCAAATAATGGCACTGTTGTAGCTCTCTCTTTCACCACTACTCCAATGGAAAAGTGGCAATGAATCTTGTGATTACGATACATAATTTCCTAAAGGTATTTCCTATTAAACTTCGAAGTGAGAGTTTTTGTATATTACTCTCCCTTCTCTGACTTCCATTCCTTTATCTCTTATGACATTTTTTTTAATGTAAGGTAGGACTTTTATAGGTGTTGGATTCCTATATATTCAACACTTCATAAGGAAGGTGACCCACATATATGGGTTTGAGGTGGGGGAATACACTCACATAATTTGTTATTATTTCTTGTGATCCATGTAACTAATATAACATGACTTAGATCATGTCCCAAATGCGTTGAATGATCAAGAGTGAGCATAGGATTTTATATCATCAACAACATTCTTCCCATGATGAATTCATGAATTTATAGGTATTATGAGACTGCATATCCTAGGAGCAACACATGACCAACAATAACTATAAATTTATCTATCATGGGCAACCTTTCTAATTTCATCACATAATACTACTAGAGTTAGGTGATCACATATATTTGGGTTCATGCATGATGTTGTCCCCATTATGCAATCACATGACTAGGTTGTATGACCATAAAGGCGTCTCAAGATCTAATCATGAAGTCTTTCTTCTGAATGACTTTATACCAAAATTTTACTTTTTATTTATGTATTTTCATCACTTCTTCATATTGAAATTCATTTAGAGGAAACCAATAGTTTCTTTTCCATCTATGTGTCTAGAAAATAAATTCTCCTCAGGTGGATGTTGAGGAATATGTGAATGCTTCTGAAGGGTGACCCTTGGTTACCCCTTGATGTGATAATGGTGTATGCATATTCCTACATTCCATGGATGATGAGTTTCATTTTGGAGTTATGGTGTATTGAACCAAATATCTCCTTGATACAATTCATCGCAGAGCCTATCATACATATGGGGTATTAATGTGTGAGACCCAGATTTATAGAGTGTCATTGGGGTTCATGAAGTGAAGTCATGGTGATTAAGTATATCAGAGTATCACAAACATAGAATGGTAGTTAGTTATTTCTAGCAGTGGACTCTATGTTTGGGTAATGGTGGAATTATGTGAGTATTTATCATCAAGAAATTGATTCTATTTGAAATAGGATACATTTCACTCCTTCACTTGATAGAAATGGCCTCTCACTTTTCCCATTTGTGAAGGATTATATTTTAGTGATATCAACTTAATAATCTTGTGTATACATATGTTATCAATTATTACACTAATAAGGTATTTCCAATAGGTGTGGATCATGTCACCCACTCTCATAAGTAGATATTGGTCTTCTCTTGAAGATTTAATTAAATATCATGATGGTATTTCTAGGAATAGATGTCTTTAGTAAATCCCAAACATCAGTCTAACATGACTAATAGATTTATGTGGGTGTTACCATATCATGTAAAACCTTATTATGTCATAGGTAGAAAATTTTTTAGAATTTTGTGGGTTTTGGTCACTCCTGGGGTCTAGAACCAATAGAGCAGGGTAATTTGAATGTTCCATCCCATTCACTTTAGATTTTGGTGGATTAGTTCACCTGGAGAGTTGTGGTTTGATGTTGAGAAAATTAGTGGGGTTTTCATTATGCCTAAGGTTCTTGTTGATAGCTTTCTTGAATAAACAATGATAACCCAATTGGTATATCATTGAAAGTGGTGAAAGTAGGTTGGATATTGTGATGTAGATGATAGATTCTTGTAGATGTTTTTTGTTAAGGATTAAGAAAAAGGATATGATGCTCTTATGTTGTAAGTTAACAAAAATGGAGGTTTTGTCTAGTTATAATGTAAGTAAAGAACAGTTGATGATGATTCCAAAAAAATTATTCCCTTGTATCTTTTCAGATGTTGTTATAGAATCTCATAAAGCACTCAATATTGTGGTGTGTTATAGATTGACTTCTCTCCTGAGATATCCATATGGAATTCTATTTAAATGTGGGGATTGAGGTTCCCCACTAGAGTTTTCCTTGTTAACAAATCCTTCAAAAATAAATATTGGAGGTTTTTTTATTTCATCCCTTATTGTGGGATGACTCTCAGATGTGAATATATTTTTAGACTAGAGGTCGAGTAAGACTCTCCTAGGTCAGGTGTAGGTTTCTACTTCATTATCATTTCAAGATGGTATAGAGCCTAGATCTTCATGATTAAAAGAGGATTTTTTTTTCTTCCTAGATAGTGGTTTATTGGTTTTTCTTAGTGCATGAACCTCTACATATAAAAGAAGCCCACATGATGGTGTGTAGTTTACCGTGTGAGTTTGCTATATGAGCTCTATTATTGGGATTCTCTATTTGACTCCTTTTCAATGATGAAAAGGATTTAAATTGTAAATGATTTAGTGATTCAAGTTTTTTCTAATTGGAATATAACTCAATTTTTTAGTCTTCAGAGTCTCGAGGCCTTCCTAGGGGTAAAATAGTAATTTTAACCCATTAAATGAGCCTATTAATTTTTTTGAGTGTTCCTTTAGTTCCAAAATATGGTGTTTACACATTTTATAAGCCTACATGGAAAGGTAAGTGTCACAGATCCTAGATAATAATGTATTTAAAATATTATATTATTTTTAGCTCCTACACATCTATTTTTTATAAAATATTTATATCTCCAAAATGGGATCTCAGGTGTGGAAATTGAGATTGTGATTGAATCTGGAATGAGGTATTTACCCTATGGGCGGTGTTAGTTTTTTTACACCAGGCTTCTCAAGTTTTTTCTGTCGTAGTTAGAATAATCAAATAATTCAATTAATTATTTATTTGGTTTAATGGTAGTGAACCCCTATAAAATACTATATTTAAACCCCATTATAGGTTTACTATAGGTTTATTTATTGTTAATGGCATAAACCATAGAGATTGGAAGAGTAAGTAGAGTGGGATCTTGGTGTAGATAACGGATCATAGGATTGAGGTCGGATCTATAATGACAAAGATGAACAGATTGTGCAGCTGTAACAATGAAATTAGAGAGATAGTCATTATGATATGAGTTATGGTTTCTTTATTGATTTTATACCTCATTTATCATATTCTATTTCTATTTAATCAACTTATAAGTGATCATATATGTCTACATGATTATTATAAATTGATATTTTTGTTTTTTGCATGGTTGTCCCTAATAATTTATTAGAGTAATTATTTTTATGTGATATTCCTTCTTGATACTTTGTGGTAGAGATATTTTATTCTATATGTGACCATACCTCTTGATGATTTCTTATATTCCTCACATATTTTGTTTTTATTTGAGTCGTTTATCGGGTGGTCATTATTCACATCAGCCATTTCTCTTTTTTTACCCCCTCACATGCAATGAATGATCATTGTCAGCTATAATTGGGGTCAGTGTTTTGACTATAGAATGAATATAGGAATGAAGATATTATGTATGACACTGAAGATGTGTGTTCCATGCATGAAAATGGACATTGATGAACCCATTTGGTTCTATGAGTTTTGGATATAATAGGAACAAGTCATATTTGTTGGATGTCAAAGATGGTGATAGATTTTTCATTGGGGAGGACTCCCTAAAGTCTTGGAAAATGGTGGATGGTGCGATGGAAAGGTAATAGGTGATTCTATGTGGTGATATTAAAGAATTAAGAGACTATGTAGAGACTGGTTGGAGAAACCTAACTACATGACATGTAATCCGGAATGACACACACCATGTATTCTGTTAGGTGTGGCACTAGGGTTTTATACATCTATAAGGATCACACATCAAGTAGAATGGAAATAAATGTCATGTAGATGTGTGAACCATGTGTGGATAATGACATGGATAGGGAATTGGTACATGCCCATATATTCTCTAATGTACCACATGACATGTTTCTATGGAGCGCATCATGTACTCATAGACTACATGACTAGGTTGGTTAACACTATACATTAAGTACCCTCATGGAAGTCACATTTCATGTAGAAAGCTATGCATGCCATGTACATTGGGACTAGCAGTGATCCATGTACGGGGGTACATGTCGAGTACCCAGATAGCTATACACACCATATCGTGCATCCTTACATCCCATGTAGTGAGGTGGTACATGGGAAAAAGATAAATGTGGGGCTACATATCATATACCCTCATAGGATGCACCACATACCTTCCTGGTATTTATGGATCATTGTATATTCAGGCTTAAAACTCTATTTTTGACATGTTAGTAGTCTATATTGAGTTTTTTTCTTGTAGAATGCATTGGTGTACTTCTCTTCAATATTTGAGTTACAACGCGGGGTGGTTAGAGTAAGTTATTCTCGATAGAAACAATTGAGATGTAATTGATGGAATTTTTCTTTACAATATATGGTTTTTGTATCTCCCTCATTTTATGATACATAATAATATCTATCTTAGTTTACTAATTGGGTTTTAGTATCTCCCTCATATACAGAGGGCATGAGATCCTCTATCTTAATCTTCAAGTAAGGTTCAACATACTACCCTGTGATCAAGTTATGAGATCTTATATATGTATTTTTTCTTCTAACAGGGATTCAGTGTCTCCCTAATTCAAAGATTCATCAGATCCTTTATCTCGTATTACGGTAGGGTTAGTTATCCACCTCATTTTTTTAGGTGTGAGGTCCATTGTCTGTGATGAGAACTTTTTTACTGAGGTGTTATAATGACCCATACTTTACATACATTGTTAGTACTTAAAAATTGAAGTACACTTGTTACAACATATAAAAAAACCATGAAAGGACCGTATAGGTATAATGTCTTTAGAAACTGGGAAACATAAACAACTGGTTCATAAAGCTTCTACACTGTCTCCCAATTATTTCATCATATCTATAGTCCATTTTGGCATATCTTACTTAATAACCTTCTTCCTTACCTGGGGAAAGAAAACATACAAAAGGGTGAGCTAAAATGCTCAGTGAGGGTAAACAAAAGAAATATAAATCACATCAAATTCATAAGAACATAACATTTTGGAAATATTACCCTGCAAAAGAGATCATAATTTCATAACATGGGATAAATCATGGTAGTGAAATGTAATCACAATAATCATAACTTAAAACATGGAACTTTGTGGCATACACACATAATCATAGAGAACCATTTCTTAGTATTCAAGACTCATTTCCAAGACTATCTTAGTGGACAAAGTCCATTTCTGAACCAAGTTCAGTCCTGTTTCACTGAACCGGTTTAACCTGCCGTTCTAGCCATGTCTATCTCATGAGATATAAAATCTTTACCCAATTAATTGGAGGGAGATATAGGTCCCACCCATCTCATAATGATACCATTCTTATGTGTGCCACAAAATCATAAATCATACATCATTGCATAACCCATGTAATAAAAATGGGATTCTTAAACATCGTGACATCATAAAAAATTCATATAAGATAAATGAATTCATAAAAATAATTCCATCACAACATAATCAAATCAATGTAATAATAGGGATATAAACAGAACCCTATATTATCTTAGATGGAAAATAATTTTGATAAAACACTTGAACTCCATTCTTGAGGAAAATATCCTTTCTACTTCAAAAACATTTTTCCTTTCTTAAAATGTCATACAATTTTAAACTAAAAGAAGTTGATTAAAAATAAACATGAAAACTTGTAAATGAAGCTTCTTGAAAATAATGTTTTAAAAATCCATTCATGCCGTATAAGTTAATAAAAACATTCTTCTCGTACTTTTGTCGGAAAAGTCAAAAAGTACCTCGTACGAAAAATGACAAAAGATTCCTTTCATATCCTTTAATAAAAACTCACCGAAGGATAAAATTGGATTTAAAAAATTGTAGGTGGATGTAAACAATATTACATATTGAGGGAACATGGATGTGAATGATAAAATACACCCCAGTAAATACCAAAGTATAAACAATCTCGGATAAAAATGAGATTGTGATATTTTCCCTTACCTTAGGTCTGATTTGCTTCTTAAGTGTCTGAACCTCCTGTATAATGATTTAAATAATATCATTGACTTATTCCAGAATCATAATCATTGTTATGATATCATATATGGTCATATTCTTAGCTTATTATTAGTAGTATTTTATTGCTACTTGTTATTCGGGTTTTTATTACTTTTTTGTTCTTATGTGTGTTTTGTTGAATAAATTATTATTATTCTCTTTAGGTTATAGATACCTCATTTACAGAATTTTATTAGTGTACTATATATCATATTTATTCATTCAATTCATTTATATAATCATTATGCAATGAAGATCATGTAGAACGAATCGCATCACATCGTGGAGACGGTATTCCGTACGTACGCACGAGCGATGATATCGTTCCCATGATCGTGGAATTGTATTGGAGTGTATGTATACTATTTCAGAATCAATACCACTTTATAATAATCATATATAGTTATTTATTTGCACCATTATACCCATCCAAGTAAGGTGGTTATGGAAAATAGATTATACCACGGCGTGGAGACGGTATTCCGTACGTACGCACGCACGGTGATTTTGTTTTCCGTAGGATGGATAGATGGTGAAATAGGGTTGTTTCATAATTATAATAACATATCAGTATATGAGTGATACTGATGTTATTACTTCAAAATGAAACAACTAAAGAAGAATAAGTAGAAGAAGAAATAGAGTTGAAAGAATCGGTAACGGACATTACCTCTTCTTTGAAGCGCCTCTTTGAGACCTCCTTTTAGGGCACTAAAATTGGTCTTTGAAGAAGACCAGGACCTCTAGGATGTTTCTAGGGAAGTCGGTAAGTGAAATGGTCAGGGGTTGGCCGAGATTGAAGGCTCAAATTGGTGTGATGAGGAGAGGGAGGAGGTTCCCTTTTATAAGGGAGGAGAGGGGCACCTTTGGAAATATAAGAAATATTAGTTTATATTAAATCCCAACCCCACTTAAAAACTTCCAAAATGACTCATATCCTAAGATTAGATGAGATAGGGTTGTAATATAATCAACCAATAAAATTTAGACCTGTTATGAATTTATTTTAAACATTATCAACTTGATTTATCCTTATTTATCAATTTAATTTTATTTGTGGTAATAATATTCTAAATTTTAAATTATTATAAATAATTACATATGTGTTGTTAATTTTCCATAATTTGACAATTTATGACATTTTAGACCATATAAATTTTAATTTATAATTTTTAAATATTTTTGTGATTTTTAAACAATTTTTTAATATGTTGTTTTTATAAAATAACAATAGTGTCAATTTTGACACTATTCATTTATTTGAATTTAAATAAAATATATACAGAAGATATGTTCTAACTAAAAGCTTTAATATATTAATAAAATGTCATATGTATCTATAAAATTAGTGTAGAACATTAAATAGTTCATATAATATTTATTTTAATATTTTTAAAACCATTTATTTGATATTTTAATTAATAAAATAATTTCAACATCACTATTGTGTCATAATTAATTATAATTATTTAATCCCTAAAAATTCTAAATAAATTCCTATGATGTAGATAATTGTATTAGCTTTCTGGATACTATTCATGTTCTAAGTTCCATTAAGTTTATCACTAAATTAAAATTATTATACTTATAAGATTTAAGAAAGTGACATGTTGTCACATTCTTTGTTTTTAATAATAATTAAATTATTTTCATGGAAAAAAGTCCATTAAATGAATCTAATCCGACCATTAGGTGATATGGGTCTAATTTTAGTCATCCAAAAAGATTTTGGCAGGTGTTATGGTAATTTTATAATCTTATATTTACCCTTAATTACCCGATTTACCTTTAACTATGGTAAATAAAATTTACCGTAGTTACTATTCATAATTCCCAAAAATAAAAAGTAGCCTATTAACATAATTTGGACCCACTGATTCCAAATATGGAATCAATTTTTCAAAATTCAAAACATATAAGTTGAAGTAATTAATTAAAATAAATCCCATTGTTAAGAAAACAGGTTTTAGAAGTTAAAACATTGCCAAAGATTGAAATGTTTTTACCTATGAATTCAATGTGAAATTAATGCTAATGACATGAATTATATTAAATGGTAAAAATATATTCTATTTATACTTTAAAACCATTAAATATTATAATTTAACCATATAAATTATCTCAATGAAAAAAGTTGTTTTTAATTAAAAATTAGCGTATTTTTACTATTCATCAAAATATGAAAGTTATCAGAAAAATATCAAAAATTTATCCAAAATAAATTTTTATACCCTGATTCAAAAGAATAATTTTATCTTATCAAATTTAACTTATAATCATGTCAAAAACTAGATTTAATGTGGGTGCTCCATCAAAAGGCGGCAAAACTGCATTTTTAAAAAAATACTTATTTTACCCGAAAAAATTATTTTTTTCTCTTACCATGTTCTAGAAAATGTGTATGATGAATAATAAAATTCAAAATGTAGTTAATACTATTCATAACGGCTAGTTCATAATAATATATCGTTGTTTAGTGAAACCCGGTATTGCGTACTACACACGCTATCGAGGAAGGTCGTGATTGCGTGTAATACAAGCCAAGTCTGTATTGTGTGCTGTGAAAGATTCCTTTGGTGTTGTGTATAACATAAGACATAAAAAAATTCTCATAAAATCTCAGGGTGTTACAGGTGTTGTTTAGTAAGGCTTGAAATCCCCCCTGATGTTATTGGAAAGGTTGTGAAGAATTTTTTATTATCAATGCATAAAATTCATAGGTTTGTGAGTGATATTTATCTAATATCTAGTTGTGAAGGATGAGATTTATTTTAGAGACTTTAGTTCTTCTATGAGTAAATATGGTCTTATATTTTCTTACCTATTTCTTAATGAGCATGTTTCAGCAATGAGAAGGCTCCCATTCTCAAATTATGGTAGTGATACGGTGGTTGGAAAATATGAGTGGTTCATACTTATTTGGTAATATAACCCCATCATCACCCCTAGTTTTCCTTTAATATGTGGCATGTAGTTTTTTATCAACTCCAAGCTTCATGGATCCTTCAGTGATCTGAGCTTTCTTATTTTCATATGGGGTACGGCCATAGAAGATTTATTTAGAGATGATTTTTGTTCTTTCTTACATTCTTGAGGTTTATATTTTTCAATCACATCTATACTAAACTTCCTTTTCATTCATATGGTTACTATTTTGTACTAAGATATTTGAGTTAACTTGGTGTTCTGGTTTCCCTCTTTTTCATCCTCTTAGATACCTCTCATACCATGAGTTGAGATGTCTTATCATTTTTCACTCCCCTTTATGGTTTTTCAGGAATCCTATTGGGTATGTTTATACTCACCTCTATATTGACCTTATACCTAAATATGTTATATATGTACAAATTACGCATAGGTTTGAATGTGTTATGGGTGGGTGTGGATCAAGTGGGGCTTGTTTAGAGCTCATTCCTGATGATTCTTGGTGATACATTATGGAGCATAGTGATTTGAGATGGTGGTGGTGACCATTGTAGCTAGTGTGTGATCCAAGTATATATGTAGTATAAAGGAGCTTTCTAATGATATTTTTTCTAAGGCTTATCACATGTACTATATCCCTTGTATTTACCTTATAGTTTGTTCTTGTACTTGTTGTCTCATGCATTCATTATGTATAGTTTAGTTTATCATTTATAAATATCATGTAGGTATTTTGTTTGTCTTTTGTATTTGGAGATATATAACTATTTCATGTTGGTTTTAGATAATTCCTCTCATATTGTGAGATATTCATATTTGATTCAAGTCATAAGTCATTATCCTATTGGATGTGGTTTTCGGGTGGCACTATCGACTTACCATCAACCCAGGTGAGGTCACAGTAGGTCGGGTTATGTCATGAACCTCTTTTGAGAATAGTTTTCTGGTCTAATTTTACCCCAAATAATATCAATAACACATAAAATAGCTCAACTCATACTAAATTAATTGAAAATAAGAATATGTTAACTTAAAATTTCTTAAGAAATCAAAATTTCAAAATTTAAGAAAACTCACAACTGTGAATAGCCTAGCCACATGGCCTAGAAAATCGTACACTAACCATGTAGATTCCATTGAAAGATACATAGATTGGTCCACACTGTAACACCCCAAGAATTTTTAAATAGATTTATTATATAATTTAATTTTATAATCTATCCCTTAAACATAACTTTTCCTCTTCTATGTTTTGAATTTCGAAAAATGGTCATCTAGAGTTGTGTCCAGTAATTCATTTGGAGTCTGATAGAACAAACTTGATTTTTAGTGAATAGTAACATACCCTTATGAATAGTAATATTAATAGTAATATGACCCTTATGAATAGTAAATAATAAAATTATTTTATTTTCTTAAGGCAATAAGATAATGAGATATTAATTAGTTTTTCAATGGGAAATAAAACTAATTGTACTTTAAGATTATTAATTTTTTAATTTAACTATGACTTTATTTAAAAATTAAATTAATAATATTTAGAAAATTATTTTTGAAAAATATATTTCACTTTTGAATTATAAACATTGAAAAATGGTAGGGGTGAATTTTTGGGACATTTCTGAAATTCTAGAATTTTTGAAGAATAGTGAAATACGATAAATAACCGTATATAAAAATTATCAATAAAATACACTATTCATGACATCACAAGTGATGCAAGGCCACTTGGTTCAAACTCACATGCACTTCTTACTATTAGGGGTCACATGAAACCACACTATTGGTTTTCTTGAGGCAAATAATAAAATAATGAATTAAATATTCAAAATTTACTCCTCTCCTCCACTATAAAAACTCCTCACCACTCACTCTTCTCTTTACTCCTATAAGCCTTGAAGCTCCTCAAAGTTATGCCCAATTAATCTTCCCTAGTCTCTCCGCACGTCCAAGAAGCTTTTGGTCTTTCCAAAAGACTAAGACCCCTTCCCTTAAAGAGTTTCTCAAGGAGGTTATTTCAAGAGGTAAAGCACCCTTCTTTTCCATTTGGTTTCATTTCAATTTATCTTCTTTTATTATCCTCTCCTCACCTCCTCTGTCCAAATGATCATTATAACTCCAGTATCATCTATATAATTGAATTATATCATGTGAATGGAAGAACCATCATAAATATTCTTACTCCCTTCCTTTTATTTTTATAAACGAAATCAGCGTCCATGTGGTTCCAATTTATAGACTTCGTGGACGACGAAGTTTTGTTCTTAAATTTCTTCTTCATTACTAGTCATGAAACCATATTTATGTTTTAACCAGAGTATAATATATGTATTATAACCTAATTATTATTCATTAACCATAATATGTACATATAATTTAGTTATATGGCAAAACTAGTTCATAATAATCCAAATATCGTCGAATAATTGAAGTGGTTGTCATCTAATGTTTCAACCTCATTCCATATAACCAAGTGATAGAAATGGAAATTAACAATTCTGGATGTTCATAAATAATATTTAATTTCAATTCTGTAGATTTACATCCATTCCACTTCATTACTTAAAACCAAGTGAACTGAATATGAAAATAAAGGAAACGAACACTCCAGAACGACGAAATTCAATACAATAACTTATCAATAAAGACATAAATGAACTAACTAGAATTATGGTAAAATAAATACAATTCTAATAGGTTCTTAAATAAGTTTTTAAAAATTATAATTTCATATTCAAGGATCTTAAGTACAAGAGCGGAACACGTTTGGAGTTAAGGTAAGGGTTTTTCACCCGAACTTCCATTTTCATTCGGGTTACTTTTATTGTCTAATTTCCTCAATGAAATTATTATGTATTATTATGTACTCCTCATAAATTATGTGTTATTATTCTATATATGTAAACCAACCAGAATCCTTCCCTATTTTCTGGATAGTTACATGTTTTAAAAGAACCTCTCAAAACTGTTTCCAAAAATACGAGCCCAATACAAGGGAATTTCTCAAATTCATATCTGTTTTCAAGGGAAATCTATAATCTATATTTGGAAACCATTATACTTTTTAAAGAAATAATTTTATCATGAAATACTATCTTACTTTAATTCTGGTTTTATACCAAGATTTTTCCAAAAGAACTCTTCTTTTCAAAACAAAAGAGTATTTATCACAAGAATTGCTTAATGATTTTAGAAGATTATTCTCGTTTGATTCAACACTCTTGTTGATTATTATGTATTGTTGAGGTTAATAATTTATGATGTCATATACCATATTTTATTGAATGGTTTATTACTAAATTTATTGTGGATGATCTATCCTAAAACCATTCACCATATTACTCGGAATGGTTAGTGTTTTATGTTTAATAATTGGGGAAAGTTAGTTACATTTCATATGATAGTTTCAATATGAATGTATATGTTGTTTATGTTGATCCACGCTCATATGAGGAATGCATTGGACTTATTATGTGATAGGTGGGGCCCGCTATAGCCCCTCTATGCATTGGTAGGTCTCATGAGACAAATAGACATGGAATTGGCCGAGGCCTTTCCCAATGTGATATGGATTTTGACTGAGGCCTTAATCATTAGACGTCTTGGACGAGGCCTTGACAAAATGTTTCAGAATGTCCTGCATATGCACTTCCCTCATTATGAAGCTAGTAATTTAAATTTCATGTGGTTATTCGACTAGTATAATTCCCATGATTATGTTCTATTATGGCGTTATTTACTCAGCTCATTTTCCTGCCATAATGTGTTCATGTTTATTATTAAAGGCATGTGTTTTCAATTATTCACCATGTATAATGTTTATATTATCTTCCGCTGTATTTCTTACTATTACTGAGCGTTTGAGCTCACCCCTTTCTTATGTTTCATTTTCTCAGGACATGAAGAAGTAATTTATTAATGACATGCAAGCATAATCTAGGAGACGTGGTGTTTCTAGTGGAATAAAATAGTTCTTTATTTCCCTTCATTTTGTAATGTTAAACTTATGTATGTTACTTGTTTACAATAATACTAAACTACTCGGTCTTTTGGGATTCATATTCCTTATATGTATGCCAACGTAATCAAATAAGGCACTGGCTCTGGGCAACTGGGGTCGGGTTTTTTCAGTTGGTATCAGAGGAAGTTTAGTAGAATACTTGGAAACTAGATTTATAAAACATAGATTTGGGAAGAGTCCCGAAGATAGACTTTGAGGATAAATATACAATAACTTCCTGGTATTTTGGTAAGTAATAGATTATGTGGATCTTTCAAGAAATAAATTCTTGTCTGGATACGAGTAGGTAGAGGTGGATCTGGAACAGATATACCTAGGAGTGAAATCTCCGACAATGAGTTTCGGGCTTGACCTGGGGTATCCTGGTATACAACAACGAACCTTGCTGCAATCTTGGTTACGACACTCCCGGGGGATATGCTTAGGATAATTCATGTTTTCTTTACAAGCCATTATGAAGGATTGAAATGTAAAATATTCCTCAAAGAAACCATATTTGTGAATATGGTATTAGCCATGCATAGGATCTCAATTTTTTCTAAGTATTTTGTTAAGTTAAGATTATACATTATGATTCATAACTTAATCTCGTGTATTCCATTATTTAGGAATCACGCCTTTAGGGATTATGAGTTTTTATTAAAAATATGGTTAGTGCCTATGTCTATTCTTTAAGTTAAACCCTTGTTTTATAACTTTTCAGATCATGGAAATTCAATTACAAATGGAAGGAGGAGGATCTCAAACGATATTTCTATCCCTTCCTAATGACTTGCTTGCAATTATTATTGAAAAGTCATGCCCCGACAATTCTGAAACATTTTCTAACATACAACTCACTTGAAATAAATTGTTTGAGATATCAAACACCTCCACTATACCTCAATACCATCGTGGATCATGGGTTGTATTTAATCAAATCCTATTTTCTCAATATTCTCATATTTTCAAGAAAGGTAAATATTATCAAGGCATTTTCAAATATTTTACCTTATCACAAGATTTTGAAGCATATTATGATTTTGAAAAAGGTGTTGAAGAAGGATACCCTTGTGCAACTTATTTATATTTTCTTTTGAAATATAATCTTTCAGAAAATACTTATGGAATTTTTAAAGGACCATTGATTGAAAGTTTCAACTCAAATTCGGTCTGACTGTTTTATAAAAATCAAGTTTTATCAGATGTTTTTAAATTATATGTCATACATAATTATTTTCTGAAACTATTTTTCTATGAACACCCATATGACCCAAGTTGTACAAGGTGTATCTAGATGAAGGAAGCAAATGATTTTGAAGGATCTCTAAATCATTGTTGCAATGCATGTACCTTCTATTTACGTGAGTAAGATGATGATGAAACCATATGGACACCATAATCAAGGTACCCTCACTTTTTTATAAGTAAATAAAATTTAGAGGACGAAATTTATGAAGGTGGGAATAATGTAACACCCCAAGAATTTTAAAATATATTTATTATAGAATGAAATTTTATAATCTATCCCTTAAACATAACTTTTCCTCTTCTATGTTTTGAATTTCGAAAAATGGTCATCTAGAGGTGTGTCCAGTAAGTCATTTGGAGTCTGATAGAACAAACTAGATTTTTGGTGAATAGTAACATACCCTTATGAATAGTAATATGAATAGTAATATGAACCTTATGAATAGTAAATAATAAAATTATTTTATTTTCTTAAGGTAATAAGATAATGAGATATTAATTAGTTTTTCAATGAGATATAAAACTAATTGCACTTTAAGATTGTTATTTTTTGAATTAACTATGACTTTATTTAAAAATTAAATTAATAATATTTATAAAATTATTTTTGAAAAATGGATTTCACTTTTGAATTATACACATCGAAAAATGGTAGGGGTGAAGTTTTGGGATTTTTATGAAATTCTAGAATTTTTGATGAATAGTGAAATACAATAAAATACCGTATATACAAATTAACAGTAAAATACACTATTCATGACATCACAAGTGATGTAAGGAAACTTTTTTCGAACTCACATGCACTTATTACTATTAGGGGTCACATGAAACCACACTATTGGTTGTCTTGAGGGAAATAATAAAATAATGAATTAAATATTCAAAATTTACTGCTCTCCTCCACTATAAAAACCCCTCACCACTCACTCTTCTCGTCACTCCTCTAAGCCTTTAAGCTCCTCAAAGTTCTGCCCAATTACCCTTCCCTAGTCTCTCACCACGTCCAAGAAGATTCTGGTCATGCAAAAAGACCAAAACCCCTTCCATTAAGGAGTTTCTCAAGGAGGTTATTTCAAGAGGTAAAGCACCCTTCTTTTTCATTTGGTTTCATTTCAATTTATCTTCTTTTGTTATCCTATCCTCACCTCCTCTGTCCAAATGATCATGATAACTCCAGTATCATCTATATACTTGAATTATATCACGTGAATGTAAGAACCATTATAAATATTCTTACTCCCTCCCTTTTAATTTTATAAACGAAATCAACATCCATGAGGTTCCAATTTATAGCCTTCGTGGACGACGAAGTTTCATTCTTCAATTTCTTCTTCATTACTAGTCATGAAACCATATTTATGGTTGAACCAGACTATAATATATGTATTATAACCTAATTAATATTCATGAACCAGAATATGTACATATAATTATGTTATATGACAAAACTAGTTCATAATAATCCAAATACCGCCGAATAATCGAAGTGGTTTTAATCTAAGGATTCAACCTCATTCCATGTAACCAAATGATAGAAATGGACATTAACAATTATGGATGTTCATAAATAATATTTAATTTCAATTCTGGATATTTACATCCATTTGACTTCATTACTTAAAAATCAAGTGAACCGAATATGAAAATAAAGGAAACGAACACTCCAGAACGACGAAATTCAATACAATAACTTATCAATAAAGACATAAATTAACTAACCAGAATTATGGTAAAATAATTACATGCCTAATAGGTTCTTAAATAAGTTGTTAACAATTATAATTTCATATTCCAGGAGCTTAAATACAAGAGCAGAACACGTTTGGAGTTAAGGTAAGGGATTTTCACCCGAACTTCCATTTTCATTCGGTTTACTTTTATTGTCTAATTTACTTGATGAAATTCTTATGTATTGTTATGTACTCCTCATAAATTCTGTGTGAGTATTCTATATATGTAAACCAACCAGAATCCTTCACTATTTTCTAGATAGTTACATGTTTTAAAATAATCTCTCAAAACTGTTTCCAAAAATACGAGCCCAATACAAGGGAATTTCTCAAATTCATATCTATTTTCAAGGGCAATCTATAATATATATTTGGAAAAATTTATCCTTTTAAACACAATCATTTTATCATGAAATACTATCTTACTTTACTTATGGTTTTATACAAATATTTTTCCAAAAGAACTCTTCTTTTCAAAACAAAAGAGTATTTATCACAAGAATTGCTTAATGATTTTAGAAGATTATTCTCGTTTGATTCAACACTCTTATTGATTCTTATGTATTGTTGGGGTTAATAATTTATGATTTCATATACCATATTTTATTGAATGTTTTATGACTAAATTTATTGTGGATGATTTATCCTAAAACCATTCACCATATTACTCGGATGGTTAGTGTTTTATGTTTAATGATTGGGGAAAGTTAGTTACATTTCATATGATAGTTTCAATATAAATGTATATGTTTTTTATGTTGATCCCTGCTCATATTAGGAATGAATTGGACTTATTATGTGATGGGTGGGGCCTGATATATCCCCTCGATGAATTGGTAGGTCTCATGAGACAAATAGATGTGGAATTGGCCGAGGCCTTTCCCAATGTGATATGGATTTTGGCCGAGGCCTTAAACATTAAACGTCTTGGCCAAGGCCTTGAAAAAATGTTTCAGAATGTCCGGAATATGCACTTCCCTCATTATGAAGATAGTAATTGAAAGTTCATGTGGCTATTCGACTAGTATAATTCCCATGATTATGTTTTTATTATGGCATTATTTAGTCAGCTCATTTTCCTGCCATAATGTGTTCATGTTTATTATTAAAGGCATGTGTTTTCAATTATTCACCATGCCTAATGTTTATATTATCTTCAGTTTTATTTCTTACTCTTACTGAGCATTTGAGCTCACCCCTTTCTTATGTTTTATTTTCTCAGAACATGAAGAAGTAATTTATGAATGACTTGCATGCATAATCTAAGAAACGTGGTGTTTCTAGTGGAATAAAATAGTGTTTTATTTCCCTTCATGTAGTAATGTTAAACTTATGTATGTTACTTGTTTTCAATAATACTAAACTACTCTATCTTTTAGGATTCATATTCCATGTATGTATGCCAACGTAATCAAATAAGGCACCAGCTCTGGGAAACTGGGGTCGGGTCCTTACACACTCAGAATGTGAATGGGTTTCCAATCCATGCTTAGTAACCAAGAGATGATATGTCTCTTATAAAATTTCACTTCCAAAAAACAATGTATCAAAATAACTTATAAACCCTCAATAAAAAAACAAAAACACTTAAATAAAGACTATAAATCTCATAATCAGCTAAGAAAGAAGCTTGATTTTCATGACACAGATATCCCAGAAAACCTTCATAACCCAAGTTTCATCACGAGCGATGGTGATTCGGAACCTACTCATGAACTACCTCTTATGTTTTGATGGTCTTATCTCTTGTCTGCTATAACTCCCCAAATAAAAATCAGGCTCTGATACCATTTTTTGTGAACCTTCTTGGAATATCCCTGACCCGAGTACCCACATCATCCGCTAGCATATCCCAAAGGTCATTCCCAATCATTATGAGATAAAAACTAGTTCTAGGAATCAAATTACACTCCATTTTGAATTATTTTACCTAATTAATCAATAATAAACAAAGGAATTCCACCGAGAAATTATGTATGACCATTGTGTACCTCAGAGTTACAAGATATATAAATAACTAGTTTCAAAATATAACAAAAAACAAACACTCCATAAGATAAATAAATCCCATTAATAACAATAAAACCAAAATACAATAAATAGATAAAATACATAATAATCCCTTATAAAGTCAAACCAGAGAATGTGTGAATATAAGGTAAAGAAACTAAGGAAGAAATCTGAAGTGGTTGATACATTGATGATACTCAAAATAAATAAAATAAATAAAGACCACAACAACTTGTCTTCATACATGAGAAAAGTATCTTCACTTGTTTCCTCTAAAGATCCTATATAAAATCTAATAATCAACCTTTGTATCCAAGAAAAAAAATCTAAAACTATAATATGGTGGGTGTGAGAAAATTATTCCTATTAGGTATCCTCCCCACACACCATGCATAACCATTAAAAATAAATCCATTTCATTATAGTTTAAATATACATATAGGACATGGGTTTTACATTTTATTCGAAAATAAGTAGTAATTTAATTTCCTTTAAAAACTAATTTTCATATTAAAATATATATAGTTTCCAAGTTAAACAACTATTTAGCTACCCAAGGTTTCCCAGTACAAGTAAAAGTGGATGTGAGTCAAACAATTATTATATAAAATATATAATCATATCAATTAATAATAAAATAACCCACACTTCCAAAAAACCCCACATAAATAACCCTTTACGTCAATAATAGAGAAAAAATACATATATATTTAATTCACTCTATGGGTACAAACATCACATGTCATATTTCAATTTCTATAAGTTTCAAAAGTCATGCCTCGACCCACCAGGTCTTGCCTATCCGATGATAAGTTGAGTGTGTACTACCCCAATCTCGCATCCTATAGGTCAGGGTATGGTGATTAACACCAAGTAGTAATATCACACACATTGAAGGCCTTAGATTATGTCACCTATACACATGAACACACATCCATCTCCATGAAATAGTGCACAGATAAAAAAAATTGATACCAAATGTATGCATACATGCATCCCACAATCAGAGTACAGAAAAGGTAATAGAAATCATAAAGAAAAAATCCCACCAAAAACTAATAAAAGCATACAACCTTATTAGAATGAGGGGATTACTATCAAATGAAACCATAGGTACATACCTTGGTCTTTATTTCTCACTATGATATGCCTGCTCCTGGTCCTCTTAAGACTCTATGAAAAGGTATGTCATCTTCATAAGACATGACATGTGTGAGAATATCCCATATAAGGGGGAGTATAAAAATACCCAATATAAACACCAAAATACCAAAATAAAAGGTAGAAACTTAAAGGCAATAATCTTCTCAACCCATATCTAGAGGGTACAGAAAACTCTAGAGAGGGAGAATAGGAATCTTCATCTCCATAGTTAGGATATACATGACTAGTCTATTCATCGCCACATGGAATGTCAAAAAATATATGTGAAATAACATAAAGTACTCCTAGAATAACCCATATATGCTCACCATGGACTCCAAGTCTCTTATCGGACTCAACCTTACTACCATCTATAGGATTATACTCAAGGCTCAAAGGTATCTATCATCCGGGAGTACTCACTCCATAAGCCTTTCTATCCCTAGAGTAACTCATCTAAGAGAATATTATTATTATGTATTTCAATGAATAAATTCATATTTTAACCCAATAGATCTTGATACTCAGATAGGTTATTCCAACCATGTATCATGGGTGACTCTATGAACCCTACTAAAACTCAAAGGATCTCAACACACAGATAGGGGATCACTCTCAGGACCATTGGGTGACACTAATAACCTAATATGGAACTCTGGAGATCATAATGATCAACTAGAGGATCACACCCAAAACTATTTTGGGACACCAAAAACACTACTGAGAATTATAATCATGCCACACAGATAGAGGATCACACACAAGACCGCTGGGAGATACCGCAAACCCAATCTGGTACAACCCTATAAGTAGGGGACGAATGCTTGTGCATGCTTATCATGTTGATACCACAAACCACACTTAGGGAAGATGATATGATAAAGGATCCCACCTAAAGCTTCCTAGAGGGATACACAAACTCTATCTCAACTATTACTATATAGGAAATCACAATCCTTTGATTAGGATGTAATGTTACACTACACCCTCAGAGGGATGGACCTAGGAAGTTCACCCACCTAGAACTGATCTATGCATTGCTACAAGAATCATCTCATTAACATCACCTTGTGTCTCATCCCTAATTCCAAAACCATATCCATCATCACATTCTGTGAGGAAAAAACTTAGGATAGGATACTCACAGAACTCTATATGGGTCCTAAAGATGGAGATACATAAGGGATAAGTATCTTAGGGGAGTAAATAGCATGTCCTACTAGGGTACATGGCATGTCACTCAAGGCTAACCCCTAGTAATGTCCCCTCATGATACTCAATTTGTAATAAAGTACACGGTGTGTACATATGTTTACATGGTGTGTAACCCCACCTGATCACCTAGTCATGTAACCTCTCTCACACACAACCTATGTGGTCATGTATCCATATATGGAATTGACCATAGGTACACAGTATGTACATATTGGCCAAACCCAACCTCATGTACTTGGGAATTACCATATATAGGATCCCATTCCCATGTACCATGTCCTGTTCTCGTATACCTGTTTGTATCCTCTAACCCATATACACTCGAGGTCTGGCTGTGAACTTCTACATGGTCATATACCCTTACATGGTGTGCCTGGCCATTTCCTTAACTACTCAGTTAAGGACCAATACACGGCATGTACCCCCAATACATGGTGTATAGTTTTAAAAACTCTATCTTCCCCAAATGATAAGAACATGTGGTTTTTTATCCTACACTACATGTCGTGTGATCATGATTTTCGAATAGAAAATCCCTATAAGCCTCCCAAAACCCTTGATTTTTACCAAATTGTCACCTATCAACCCTCAAAGGATCTCTAGCATTCCTATAAGGGATATAAAACCTTAAAAAACATATATACAGGGATTGGGATATAAATATCATAAATATATTCACCTCATAGTGAAACACCAAAGCTTCAGGTCCAATGTGATGCCCAAAACCTATTGCACCTTGATCTTGTGTTGATCGCCATCAAGAATGGAGTATAGTTTCACCTTCCATATCTCTCTCCCTCATTTAATCTATCAATATCTATGGGAGAAAAACCACACCTATACAAATATACAATTGAATTAAAAATGGGGAGGTATTTAGGTTTGTTAATTAATTAAAATTTAGTTAATAATCCTACAAGATTTAATACCCTACCAACGGTCACCTCCAACCGGGTGCTTGATGCCAACAATCAGTATGTCATGCCTAGGGTAGATCTAGTATTCCAAAATCAACCATGGTTTAAAATTTCTGATTTGAGACTCCGTTTGGGAGTTATTACACACTTATATAAAAAATTCATGCACATAATATAAAATATTTAATATTTTTAATGTCACCACACCGAGAATCTCTGGGTCCTGAGATTCTATACTGACTCAATGCTTGGATTCATAAATATTCCTAGAAATATTCTAAAGTATTACATGTAAAAAATAGAGTCATTACACTATCCCAAACTTTAATTACTTTCATATCTAAAAGTGAAATCCTATGTAAAAGTGATGTTACTAAGCAATCTACTAGTTCTCCCACACCAACGAGCTCTCCATAGGGTTCTTATGCTTTCAACAACCACACACCCTAAGGATCCGCATGCCCAAAAAGGGTATTCTCTAACCAGTTATCAAAAATAATTGGTTAATTAGAAAAGGAAACTTCATACCCAATTACCATCTCATATGGGTTGACATCATGTGACGATTTTTGCACATGTCTCCTCAGCTTTGACACATAGAAAATACCAAGTACCCAGTCTAACTATGGTCACAGGGTCTAGTGGTATTCCACCTTTCTAACCCATGAAGTTATTAGAGGAAGGATCTATGAACCTAAAAGATAGACTTATAACCAAGATAAATTTCTATAATCATCAAAAATTTGAGAACACATAAAATAAAAGATCTACTCATCTAAATCCAAAGGCCACCATTGTTGATCCATAGGGGGCTCCTGAGGAGTCCTGGCAGTCCCCATCCACCCCTAGATGAATTGTATCCCCAACTACCATCATTATAACCAACTCTAGGACCATATATTCTATCTCCCACTGGATCCAAATATTACATTGGTGACCTTTAGGGTCACCCAAACATGGCCTTCAAAGGTGCTACACTGATGGTGAAGTAATAACAGCACCAAGCCAACATGAAAACTTAAACGGTCTTGTTTACCTGGTCATTTTCTTAGGGTAAAACACTGTGGTCAACAATAACTAATCACTAAAATCCTAATTTATCTTTTCATAATCATGGAGTGATGTGGACTCCATGTTATAAAATGGTCATCGAGGTAATTTCATGAAACCAGACTACCTCCTATGCTCACAAGCATCCCAACTCTCCACTAATATCTACTCTTAGATGGTTATAAAGTGAGCCAACTTGATGTGTCATTCCATGATCACTCGGATAATGTCATAACCTCTCATTAATATTGGAAACCTCATCATGAAAACCACAATTTTTACACCCCATTCCCACTACCATCCAAGTACCTTTCCCCCTACTTATTGATATGTGAGACATCAAGAGCTAAATTCAACCACAAGATACCGCATCCTTGGACACCAAACTCATTTACAAAGGATCTCAATACAACAACCCAACTATTATATTTACTATTGTGGTAAATAAACCTCCTAAACACATTATCTCACGGTGTGTCTAGCACCATCATCCATCTACGGAAGGATGATGTGCTTATAACATTTGGAAAATCCATCAAGAACATGTTTGTTGGATATCTGGTCATGTGAGACCATGAAAAAATATCCCTAAGTTGTGTCTCCCTAAATCACGGAAAAAGTGTAGAGGTAAAAACCATTTACTTGAGAAACATTATACCAACCTCACCCACAAGGGATAACTATAAATAGGTTGTCTGCTTCATTACCTCACTCAACAACAGTGGACAAAAAACCTCATTATGATCATGTGTTGCTATAGGAACTCCCTTAGGTGTATATCAAGGTAGTATGGCTTCAAACTCTCCTAGATCCATTATCACCCATGTTTTAGGATACATATCACAAGAATTGGACCTCCGTAATCTTGAACTTACTCTATGACAGCTCTTTAAGAAGATGGTTATAACGACCTAGGTATTTATAGAATGATACATTTTCATATCTATTAATATTTATGAATAAGATATTAATTTTATTTTAAAGGGGACACTTTTTCAGATATCATACTCAACATGCAACAATGGTTTTCCTTGAAATCTTATGTTTCACACAACTTTGAGTTATACAGAAAAAATAAAATAATAAAAAATTTATTTTAAATTGTAGTTAACGCCTAGCCATTGTATTGGCGGGAATAAACAGAACTAACTAAAATATGATTACACATTTTTTTAAATTTTTTTTATATTTATCCAATAAATTTTAGAGGCTTAAAATAAGAATGAATCTGATTTTAAGTATGAAAAACTCTAATATTTTTAAAAGGTCGGTTTACCGCCTTTTGATGGAGAACCCTTTCTAAATCTAGTTTTTTGTCACTTTTATATGTTCCATCTGACAAAATAAAATTATTCTTTAGAATCGGGACATAAAAATTTACTTTGGGTAAATATTTGGTATTTTTATGATAAAGTTCATTTTTTAATGAATAGTGAAAATACTGCATTTTAATTCAAAACTGTCTTTTAATCTAATTTATTTATATAGCTAGATTGTAGTTTTAATTGGTTTTAAAGTTTAATTATATAATATTTTTATTATTTAATCCAATTTTGGTCATTTTAAGTAATTTCACATTGAATTAGGACATAAACACGTGTCAATCTTTTGGTGGTTTTTACTTCTTAAAAACACGCTTTTTGGTTTTCACAATGGGAATTAATTTTAAATTAATTTTTGAAAATTCTGTGTTTTGAATTTGGAAAAATGGATTCCATATTTAGAATCAGGAGGTCCAAATTGTGTAAATTGGTAACTTTTATATTTAGACATTATGAATAGTAACTTCAGTAAATATTTTATTTACCATGGTTAAAGGGTAAATTTGGTAAATAAGGGTAAAAAATGATATTATAATAATATTAAATTACGCTAAAACGTGTCCTAACCCTATTTTATGAGATATATCTGACCATGGGAATACTTGGGTCTATTTTAGGACCCCATTGAGCCACTTGTGTGTGAAAATGACATTTAATTACTTTTAATTTAAAGTTAAGGAAAATATAACATAAACATATATTTTTTAACAAAAAAAGTTTTATATGAGGTTATATAAGTGATCTATTTGACTATAAATAGTAATTATAAATATAAAAATATTTCCTAAATCATGGTATTTTATTTATAATTTTTAGACATCAAATAAATAAATTTATTTATGACACAATGATGATGTAGTGATTACCTTATTAATGAATTTTTTAAATAAATGAGATTATAAAAATTAAAATAAAATTATTTTGAAACTTTTTATGCCATCCAAAAATTTTGGGGATAATTATGACTTTTTATATATGAATTAATGAAGTTTTTTTGAAATAATAAAGTTTTTATAGATTTTTTAAAAGTCATGATATGAATAATATATAAATTGACATAAATGAGTTTTTAAAACAAATACTATTTTATTAAATGTTATAATAGTACTAAAAATCTAAGATTCATAAAAATGACTTAGATAAGGTTTAAAATTTAATTAATGAAACACTTGAGGTTCTATTTTCATTTTATAGTAACTATATTAACCATATAGTATGAATATACAAGAAGACATGGTAAGAGTTAAATAAGTTAACTAAGGGTTAAAGATAAATGATAAGGTTAAATTTGAAACCAAAACTTGTATAAAACCTATTGGTTGAGATTATTTAGAAAAATAATCACCTTATATTTGAAATAAATTAGTTTGGGACCTTTTTAAATCGAAATTCAGTTTATAATAAAATAATCTTTCAAGACGTTCCTAAAGTGCCCCTCATTCCTCTTATAAAAGGGCATCACCTCTAAACCTTACTCAAACCTCTAAAGACCAATTTGATCGTACAAAAAACTCCCAAATAAGCTCCCAACATCCCTATATTCTTCCTAGAAGCCATACCTTGTGCATAAGGCAATTCAAGAAGGCCTTTTAGCTTAAATCAAAAGAAGTTACCCGATTTGAGGTAATGTCTTCTTTCAAGCTTCTTCCATTTATTTAACTTCTCCAACCCCCTAAACTCTCTTTATTACATTATTTTATAACAAAACAAGTATATTTAGTATAATAGGATATTTTTATGATAATTATTTGACCTAAACTCACACACGCCTCCATCTAATATATTTAGAACATACTGTTTATGTGGACGGTGAACTACTGCCTCACAAAACGATGATTGTTCAATTATCTCCTATCACCTATAATAGTGGTCATTATGATGGAACTATATTTATATATGATATATATTATATTTATATTTTCTCTATAATTCTTTAATTTTTATTTACATCATACATTTATGTTTTTCATGATGTTTAAATACGATAATTTCATTTTAGGAAGTGCGGACCGCTGCCCCCTCAAAGTGATATGACTCGTCCATGACATACATGGAACGTATAAATGATGGAGTTAATTAAATTATGTAACATATATATCATATGATATTATAATGAAATTATAATATACCTATGTGTCATTTAGTTTTCATTTCTTTAATATTACAAATAAATGAAAGTAGCGTTCATGTGTACGTACGGCCCACCGTCTCCATGAACGGTGCATTTCATTTCTTATCTCTAAATGTTATGGACTATTATAAATACATATATAATGGATATGTATTATATTTAAATCATTAATACTATTCTGGAGATAATTTACTTTTGACCACATGGACAATTTGTAATTATAACAAGATTATTTTTTACTCAAGAACCCAATATCGACAAAATGACCGATATTAAATTAAATAATTATGTAATTTTTATAACATGGTAATAAGTGATATAAAAGGAATAATAATCATGAAATAGGTTCTTAATAAAGTATAAATTAACTTAAGTTTATTATTCAGGAATAATAAGGAACATACATGATGAATCGGATGCAAGGTAAGGGAACCTTTCACCCTCCTCTTTTAGTCAAAGACTTCTTTTGTGTTATGCCTTTTAATTTAAATTTTTAAATGTTGGGATATATTATTATATACTCTTATTGCTATAAATTTTATGTCCATGTTATTGGAGACCCTTATCTCTCCCATCAACTCATTTTCTTAATTTAAATGTGACATCGTTAGGCTGCCGAATTTTCATAAGGGACTTCGTCTCAATCTCTTTTCATTGAGGCATATTTTAATTTATACACGACTTGCTTTTATATGGTGTATAAACGCCTTTTAATTTTAATTTCATTCAAAGTGAATCTTTTTTATATGTAATGTTTTACTAAATGAAAAAGGTAATGTATATTTTTAACATGCCCGGTGACAAAGACCTTTCCGCCGCCGCGAGCATTATTTGATATTTGGATTACTTAATAAGTCGTAATGTTTTTAAAAGGAAAATAACTACCACATACCCTTTTTATGTATTTTTTTATTGAAATTTTTTTAAGAAAGTATTGATTATTTTAATATCTTGAAATGTTATATTTTGATTAGAATGTGGAAATGTTATCTTTCATTTATGCTTGTTTTCTGTGTTATGATTATGTTATGGTTATTGAGAATTGTTTACGTATACGGGCAGTTCCATAATAAATATAGGGAAAGTGATCCATAGATAGATCTCCAATGCATTAGGAAATGTGACGGAGGTAAACATTAATGTTTCTCCTAAGAGATTTAGGGAATATACTGTGATGGGTATTCCAAATGAAACTCCTTATGTATCTGTGAAAACTACAATGTAAGTATGTTATGGATGCTACAAGTTACCTTTATGATTTATTATTTATATGTGTTATTCATAAATCTTATGATTTCATGAGGTATGTTAAAGAGATTATGTTTTATGATTGAGAAGTATGATTTCATTAATTTGTATGTATTGATGGACTAATGTTTTCTTTCCTTATTTTATAACCCTTATAGAGATTTTTATGCTCATCCCAAGTTTTTGAAATGTTTTTCATAGGGTATAAGGAAGGGTAAGTGAAAGGAATAATTCAATAAGATTTATATCCAGAAAAGAATTCTGTTTTATTTAAGTAGTTTTATTATTGTGAAAAATTGGATATGGTAGAGGTGTCTACTTTGTAATTTTTGAGATGTAATGTAATAGTTATGGCCTAATTCTATAAAACTCTAAACTTGAAAAGATACTCAATTTGAATTATTAACTTAATTCAATATTATGTAATGTTTAAGGCTAGGTCCTTACAATGGTACTCTCAGAGCATGTTTATAATCTATCCTAAAGTGTCTCTCATGAAACCATAACATCGAGCACATGAGGGTACCAATAAAGAAGACTACCACAAAAAAATACAAAAAGGGTTGTAAGAACTAGTTCACAGGTCTATCATCCACCTCCTAGGTGTAAAAAAAGGTTGTCTAAGTGATCACACTAGGTCTTACTAGGATCTCCTTATACAAACCTCAAACTACACCTCAGTTCATGAAGCTCTATGGGAGCCATCCAATATGCTGGTGAAAATATCAGTGCAGTACCTAGGTGTTAGTCTATGCAGAAATATAAACCTCAGTGAGGAAGTAAACTAGGCACACCCTTAGGAAGTACATACTCACACTCTACCACCACTATAGGAAACCAAAATCTCATAGAATCTACTACTCCATGGGTTATATTAACCAACTAATAAGAATTATTTTTTATCCTCCCATGAATGATATCAACCTAATCTACCTAGGATAACACTTCACTAAAGGAGGAAAATTTTATCACACAATTCAGAAACATCTCTACACCCACTAGTGGAAACCAACTGAGTATGAATGGCAGGTAATAAATCTACACTCAGGAAAATATCATAGGGCCTCTCTACCATTATAGAAATATTTTATGTGAGGATATCTCCTCCATAGTTTGGTCACACCACAGATTATAATGCATGACCTATAATCCTATATTCTAGATCCACCAATCATAAGGGTCAATTTAAAATGGTCTCTACTGGTATCACTAGACCTCGAATAGGGGCTACACTCATGGAAATATAGTTGATGACTCTATGATAAAATGTAGTTTGGGTAGTGAAGTCACATGTCATACATCAAACCATACTCAAGCCTCGTGTCCAGAGCCTCTTATCCCTAAAGCTCATCCTTTCCCTTTCCCACCTATTCACCAGAACCAAGGTCTGCTCTGAAACCTCATTACACCCCAACTATCCCGAACACACGAGTCAAAGGAACTCATCCGCCACACCTCAACCCTATATTTTTTAGATAAATTAACTCATGTGTATAGTTTTTAATTATTTCACAAGAACATGTCTTAGTGGGGGAATCATTTCTCTTTCTTTCGAGTTTGAAGCTACATCAAACATCACCAACACAGGGCTCTACTAACACCTTCACGCCACCCTAGAAAATCCTTGAACAATAAGTGGAGAGAAAATGAGTGTCTTGTACCTGTGTTATGTAGTACTAAAGATTAATTATAAAGGATATATATCACACTTATACTCATCGTCTAAGCCTTTGGGTCACAGTCCACCACGGTCTATAGTTGTCCTCACCCATGTCCTCTAACTCCCTGAGCCTAGCACAAACCACTTGGGGGTGGGGTGGTAACAAGTCAAACTGTCTTCTACCTCCTGATACTCTCCCCACTCCTACTCTAAATCTACCATCATGTAGACCTTTATATTTTCATATTCTCTACATGTTCATTCCATCAACTATACCCATATCAACTGAATGGAGGGTTGTATAATCTCACATGAGATGTCCCCAACCATCACAAGAGAAACATCGCTTATCTCTCAGTAGCCTAAAACCATCCTGAGAGCCATGAACTACCAACCCTCTATCCTGGGATTATCTCCTAAATCATATCATATTCCCAAATATCTTATCCTACCATTAGCTACCATCTTCTGAAGTCTCAGCTCTTGGGTTCCCACTACTAGCACCAACTGTCAATGTTTTCTCTATCAGGAATATCTCCACTATCAGCTCCCACTCAAGCACTCTAGTATAGGTGATAATACAAAGAGATATCAATTCATACCTTATATCCTATAATATTCCCCACTCAAAGTTATATGGTCAAAAAAAAGGTCTCGAACCATATCTAGATAGTGTCGTGAGAGATTATTGAATCTTATTGAATACTTATTCATGTTCATGCTGTGTTATTGAATCTGCAGAAGCTCATGGATATACACCACTTGAAAAATTGATAGATAGAAGTATTAACTTAAAATCCACTCAAAATCATTCCAAGTGAGCATCGTCTCATCATGCATCTAATCCACCATACTCTACCATTTCCCAGTGGATCCATGGAAAAGGCTCGCTGCCTAGACCACCATCTAATCAGGAGGTGTCCTAACAAAGATTAAAATTCATGTAACTACCTCAAACAATTACTCTACTTAATAAGGGTCTAAATCACCATATAATATAATATTTAACAACATATGAATCTCATAGAGTGTGTTAAATATGTTCACATCCTCATCCAATACTGATGGCACAACCTTCTTCTCAACGGGAGGTAGCTCAACTGGAAAACCACCTAGAGGTACCACCTTCTGTGTAGACCCCTACACTAAATCCTCATCACTAAGTGGATTATCCTAACAATCAGATCATGGAATCCTAGCTAGAAGCTGTCATGGAGGAATCTTAATATAATCAAGATGCACCACAGTCAAACAGTATATTTGTGGAGTAGACTCAAGAAGGACATGGAACCTACAACCCAGTCCTATATGATGCATGTACCAAAGTTTCCATACAACTAGTTTTTATATGTACCAAGTAAACAAGAAGGTTATCAGAGTCCTAGTGAATGGATACATTGTCCACTTCACCAATAATGGAGTCTCTCAACATAAATTTGAACTCTAAAAACTTTAACAGAATTTTTATAAATCCCAAACCAAATCGCACAGCTAGATAATCCTAACTCTAGTCCTAAGGTAGAACTGGCCAGCTCTGAAACCACTCTATCACAACTGAACCCACTAGGGTCCACCTGGACAGTGATAAGTTGAGTGTGACTACCCAAATACCACCTCCAATAGTATAGGGGATGGCATCCAATACCAAGTAGGCATATCATGCACATGGTAGGATTTATCATGTGGTATTTGTACACACACATACACATCCATCTACATGAAATAGTGAAGTGATAATAAAAAAACTGATACCAAATGCATGCATACATCTATCCCACAATTAGATTATAGTATAAGTACTAGAAAATGAAAAGGGAAAAATACAATCCCACCAAAAACTGATAGAATTGTCCAACCTGCTCAGAAGGAGGGGACTTCTGTCAAATGAAAATATAGGTACACACCTCAGTACGTTTACCTCACTATACTCTACCTACCCCTGATCCTTTTAGGAATCCATAAAAATACATTTCATCTGCATAATACATGACATTGTGGGAAGATTACATGCAGGTTTGAGTATAACAATAACTAGTAGGCACCCCCAAAACCCAAAATAAAAGGGAGAAATTGAAATAAACTAGTCCTATAGACCCATGTCCAGAGGGTATAGAAAACCCTATTGAGAGAGAATATGAATATTCATATCCAGATCTCAGTTATACATGACTAGTCTACTCATCACCACATGGTATGTCAAATAATATATGTGACACAAACCATGAGGACTCCCAGAATAACCATATATACTCATCATAGACTCCAAGTCTCTTATAGTTATCAACCTTACATCCATCCATAGTATTATACACAAGGATAAAATGTATCTCTTGTTTGGGAGTACTCACTCCATGAACCTTTCCATCCCTAGTGACACTCATCTGAGAGAACATGCTCATCTGGTCTTTCCATGAAGAAATTCATACTAAAGACCAATGAATCTTGATACTAAACTATGTGATTCCACCCATGTCTCATGGTGGAATCCAATAACCCTAATGTAACTTGAAATATCATGACACATATATAGGGGGTCACTCCTAGGACCGCTGGGGGACACCACAAACCCAATATAGAACTCTGTAGATCATAACACTCAGATAGGGTATCACACCTAGAACTGTTGGGGGATACCAAGAACACTATTAAAACTCATAATCACACAACATATACTAGTTATCACACCCAGGAGTTCTAGGATATACCTAAAATCCAATTTTTAACAACCAGCTAAGTAGGGGATCAACTCCCATGCATGTTGGTCATGTTGATACCATAAACCCCACCTATAGAAGATGATACGATAGTGGATCCCAACTTGGGATTCCTGTAGGGATACATGAACTCTATCTAAATTAGTCCCATATAGGAAATCACAATACTTTTCTTAGGAAATAATTCTATATTGTACCCTTAGAAGGATGGACTAAGGAAGCACACCCACCTGGCATTGATCTACACATCTCTACAAGAAGCATCCCTCTACCATCACCATGCATCACATATCTAACACAAAAATTATTTCCACCATCATGTTAAACATAGAAAAAAACTTAGGATAGGATACTTGAGGGCCTACATCTGAGTCCTAAAGATAGAGATACAGAAGGGAGAAGTTTTTTAGGGGAGTAAATAATGTGTCCTCATAGGTTACATGGTGTGTCCCTAAAATTTGAACAATGGATGTGTTCCCTTACTGTAATAAGTGTATAAGATAGTACATGGAGTGTACATGGGGTTACATGGCATGTAACTATGCCTAATCACTAGGGCCTATAACCATGCATGCACACAGCATGGTTGACCATGTCTCCATTCACAGCGTGTACCTATTGAACCGACCCAAACCTATGTCCTTTAGCATTCCCATGTATAGGATCTCATGCCTATTTACCTCAACTTGTTCCTATGTATATGGTCATGTCCTCAAACCTATATACACCTAAGGTCTAGTTGTGTACTTCTGCACAGCCATGTCCCCTTACATGGCATTCTAGGACATGTCCTCGGCTACTCAGACAAGAACCACTACACAGCATGTACCCCCAGTACATGATATGTAGTTCTCAAAAAAGTATCTTCCCTAAATAGTAATAACACATGGAATGTTCTCCTACACTACATGTCATTTGATTATGATTTCTGAATGGGAAATCCCTATAAGCCTCTCGAAACCCCCAATTTTCACTAAATTCTCACATATCGACCCTTAGGGAGTCTCTAGCTATTGTATAAGGTCTCTAAAACCTTAAAGGAATAATCATGCAGAAACCTACCCTAATCATGTCACTTATACTATTCTCAGTGTTAATTCACTATGATGAGGTAAGAAAATCCTTAATAGGTGACCCATGATCCCTAAATCACAAAAAAAACCTAATTAATTTCTAGAAAACATGAACCTTGGTCCATTTAAACCTTAGTAAGTAAAGAAAATAATAGAAGAGAAAGAAAATAGGGAGTGGGAGACTCTATTATTAGATTACCATATAGAATAAAATTCAAAGATTAAAGAAATCCAGGGTTATTCCAAAAATAATAAGAGGTATGAGAAGGAGTCATAGTAGGAGTCGAGAGGGCCTAATTAGTGTAGAAAATACACCTAAATGAATTTTACTCATGTAGGGGTAAATTTAGAATTTCATGAAAATTAAAAGTTGGGAAGACACATTCCATGACATGACCCTATGTTCCACAGAGTAGATCATCCCCAATGGGTAGAACTAAAATACCTAAGAGGCTTCCAAGGTGTAGTGACCCTCTCTAGGTGCATTTGTAATGTGTCCTCTCAGCCTATGATGTGAAGGAACTCCTTTGAGAATAATTGATGGGCCTGATCCCTAGCCCACTACGGCGCATCACCTATCACCATGGAATAACCTCTCCCACTAAACCTTCATCATGGTACAACCCAAATATTATGTCATTGTCCTCCCCTTGAAATAACTATTGAAGTATAGCCCTTACCTTCATGAAATGGCCTCCTATAGCTCATCCTGTAACTTCCCAAAAAAAACACCCAAAAGACCAACAAAACTTGGAAAAAGAACTAAAATCAATTAGAAATCCAAATTAATAAGAAAATAAATTTTAGGGATATTTTATACCTTATCTCTTAGTTTGACCCCCTGTTAACCCTTTTAACCTTTACTGAGGTGATAAAGTTTTACCAACGTTACTGTTCATAATGACCAAAAATTAAATTGAAATTATTACCAAGTTTGAACCTAATAATTAAAAATATGAAATAAGTTTTATTATATTAAATATTCAGAGGTGGTAAAAATTAATTTTAACATAAATACGCAAACCTCAGTGAAAATAGTTTTTAGAGAAATTCCTTTTTAAGCATGAAAATGATTTTATAAAAAATAAAATATAATAATAATTAATTTATAAATAATTGGATTATTTTTAGTCAAATTTGAAGAATTTAACTTTAAAACCAATCCAAAATATAATTGAACTTTTTAAATACTTTAAATGAAATGACGGTTTTAATGAAAATATATATTTTCATTGTTCACCCAAAACTCAATATTTTTAGAAAAATACCAAAAATTAACCCTAAGATATATTTTATATGATAATATAAAAAATTAATTCAATTTTATCAAATTAAGTTTCTAAAATAAAAAAAATAACTTTTAAATAAAACCATTTAATACATGGAAAAATAATTTAATTAAATAAAACTATTACTTTTTCAATTGAAAAATCATATAAAATTATTTATAAATCTATGGATAATATGGATCCATAAAATGAATACTTATAATCATAATATTGATTTATTTATAGTATTATCACGGTTTTAACATTCTCTCACCACCCCTTTAAGAAATTGTTTCCTCACAATTTTATTCATTACTAAAGCAAGTGAAAGTATTTTTCTCTAATAGTTTCTTTTAACTCCCATTTTGCTTCATAAATCATGTAAATATTCCATAAAACCATAACCTAGTGAATTAATTTATTTCATAGTACCTAATATTTGTGGTTTATAATTTGAAATATAGTTTACCCATAAGAAAGTTTCTCTTACAACTGAACTACTTCATGGATCAAGACATGAGATTCCCAAGGTTCTTATTTTCTTCAAAACAAAACATGAAATACATTATATACCAAAGATAAACTCATAGGTAAGGATAATTAGTAATAAAATGATCCCAATTTTTCCAATTTTTCATAAGTTCCAATAAATCATAGACTTAACATTCCCATTTTACCAAAGCACAAACACTTTTTCACAAATATACTTTAAGAAAAACATAATCTCCTTAAAAAAGTGTTATACCTTTTGGTAATAAGGTAAAGTTAAGTCCATGGTTTATTAGAAATTAAATTTTTTTTGAAAATTTTTGATAAGTTTATTATCAAGTATCCTTACCTCTGAGTTTATCTCTGGTACATGATGTGTTTCATTTTTTATTCAGGAAATATATACTTGATAAATCTCATCTCTTGAGCCCTAAAGTAGTTTAGTTGAAATAGAATATTTCTTATGAATAAAATACATTTCAGATTCTAGATCATAGTGATAAGGTATTTCAAAATAATTTGATTCACTAGGTTAAGGTTTTATGGAATAATCATGTGATTTAAGAACCAACCTGGGAATCACAAGAAGATATAAGGGGAAAATACCCTCACTTATTTAAGTAATTTATAAAATTGTAAGAACGTGGTTTCTTAAAGGGGAGAATAATGTGAATACCCAAGTAATTCTAAAAATAAAAAAAATCCTATTATTTATAAGTATTCATTTTATTGATCCATATTCATCATTTTTTTATAAATGTTTTTATATGGTTTTTCAATTGAAAAACTAATGGTTTTATTTAACTAAATTTTTTTTCCATGTATTACATGGTTTTATTTAAATTTCAAATTTATTAATGTTAGAAATTTAATTTTCTAAATTGGAATTAATTTTTGATATCATAATATAAAATATATATTAGGGTTATTTTTTTGACTTTTCAAAAATAGGTAATTTTTTAGTGAATAAGGAAAAATACATATTTTTATTAAAACTATCATTTATTTTAATATTTTTAAAAATACTAATTCTATTTTATATTATTTTTAAAGTGAAATTAGTAAAATTTTACTAAAAATAATCTAATTAATACTAAATTAATCAATATTATGATTGATTGTGGTATAAAATCATTTTTATACTTAAAAGGATAATTTTTTAAAATTTATTTTCATTGCGATTTGTGTATTTATATTAAAGTTAATTTTTACCACTTATATAAATTGAATATGGTAAAATTTATTCCATATTTTTAATTATGATGTTCTAATTTGGTAATAATTTCAATTTCATTTTTTTTAATTATGAATAGTAACCTTGGTAAAGCTTTATTACCTCGGTAAAGGTTAAAAGGGTTAATAGGGGTTTAAACTAACATATAAGGTATAAAATATCTCAAAAACTTGAATTAATATAATTTATTGAGTGTATTTATACCTTAAACTGTATTTTATTTGAAATTTTTCCATTTTTTCACTTTCCTTTGATAAATACATATAATATATCTAAAAGTTTTAAGTACTTACATGTGTGTCACTCTCTTCACTTATAAAAGGGAACCTCCTCTCACTTATTCACACACTTTGAGCAATCTATATCATCCAATACCTACAAAAATACCATCCCAAAAACCCTACTCATTTCCTAGAGGTCCTGATATCACCAAAATACCAACCTAAGAAGGGTTAGGGTGTAATCCAAGGGAGGTTTTTCAAAGAAGAGGTATAATTCTTCACAGAGTGTTTCATGTCTATTTATTCTTCTACATCCTTAAAATATCCATTAACCATGTCGAAATAATCACATAATTTAATTAAATATACTTAAAATTTTATTAATATTATGGTACAACCCTTTTTAATCTCCTTTTTTATCCTATGAGAAGCAAAAACATTGATTGTGCATATATGTGGACTACTACATCCACGAAGTGATGTGATTAGTTTTTCATTTCCACATTAAATGGATAGTCATAAGGATTGAAATAATGAATAAATATGAATTTTATAAAATATTTATGATTATATTAAAGTAAAATATTATTTATTTTATTTATTTTAAACCTGGTAAAAAAATGAAAATGCAATTCATGCGTACACACCAACTACCGTATCCATGAAATGATGTGGTTCATTTTTCATGAAGGCCTTACATGGTTGGTTTTAAAACTATATAAAATGTATAAATATCATAATTATAAAATTTTTAATATTTTTTGTGTAATGGAACCATAACCCCTTTCTCCATGGTCAATGTACCGATGTTATTTTGAGATTATAAACCAAATGTCCTCAAAACATCCAATGTGAACTTAACTGCTTTAGTAACTGAATAAAACATGGTAAAAATGAAATAAAGAGAATAATTATAATGGAATAAACATGAAAAAATTTCTTAATCAACTATAAATATAATATAATTTTATTAATAATTAGGTTATACATATGAAAGAAATGATTTTGGACTCAAGGTAAGGGACTTTCTTTTAAAAATCTTGTTTTAATGTTTTCTTTACAACTCGTTTTATTAGTATTCTTAATCAAATACCACCATTGATTATATTCACATTAAAAATTATAAATATAATTAATTAAATTTTTAAGTTCTTTACATCCTAAAACATTGAATATCTTCCCCAATGAATTTATCCATCCTTCATCTTTTATCAGGTCTGAAGATCAATCGAAAGTTAGAATGTGTTGTTTCATGAAATGCTCCACTATAAACATGTTACTTTATATATAATTAAGTTGTTATATTTCATGGGTGACACTATTAATATACTATCTAAACCAATTTAACACTACCATAAACTATTATATTCCAATTATTCCATGTTGCTGATTTGGAAGGTTATTATCCTCTTAATTCCTTTCTACTTTAGCTGTCATGTTTCCTCTGCAGAAAACCATTCTGAACAAACATGGATTTCATAAAGTAACACTGAAATATTAAAATTATATTTCACGATGATTAAAACATAAATATTAATTTCTTAAGAGTTTATTAACATTATCCAAACCTCTAAAGGTATCTAAACCTTACTATGATACCAATTATAATGACATGTTACTTTAACAACCCATAAATATTAGTTTAATAGAAATGATTTCACATTTTTACATTACCATTATATTTTGAGTTTAGATTTTTATAGAATTATTAAAAATATATATAAAAAAGTTGACACTTCCACATGGTAAACATTTTTTCAACAAAATAAGGCTTTAAGTTTACACCCTTTCTTCATTCAAGACACTTTTTCTTCTTTTAAGACGATCCCAAAGTGGAAATTTTGACATTTATATAGTTCCTAATAATTATAATATCCTATTAAAAACATTTAAAAAAAATTTATGGGAATAAAAATATTATTAAGGGACTTAAAAATAAAAGGAATCCTATTAGTCCTATAAAATATGAAAATATAATAAAATATTAACCCTTTTCACAATAAAAATTTGAGCACATAAATAAAACATTTCCAAATATGAAAATAACCTTTTCTAAAATAAAACATTTGACAACCCATTATTAATCATATGAAAACCATGAAAGTATCATTGAAACTTTTCTTTTAGAAATAAACCTTTCACCTTTAAAATTTTACGAACTTTTCTTACCTTATGAAATCAAAATATTTTCATAAAACCCCTTCGAAAAAATAAAATAGATATCCTATATAATCATATTCATAACCCATTTTCACTCATATTTAACCAATTACATAATTACTAAATCCTATTTAATTCTATAGTAGTAACCAACCAAGTTATCTTCATCATGTTTTCCCTTTAAACAATAAATAATTGCCCAATATGTAATGTCCCGAGTCCGGAGCCCCTCCACTGGTGCCCCGTACCCGGTTCGCCACATGACCTCAAGCGCGTTTCCCCGAACGCCAGAGGCTTCCGACCAGCAGTGAGGGCCTTGGTGAGTCGGTGGGGAAACTATGCCCTCATTCGGTAAGGTATACAAGGTAAGAAAACAACAACAAACAGCGGAAGCAGTAAACAACATGCATACCATTAGAAACCAATAGCAGAAGCAGTGTAAAAATATATAACTATGATGACAATGATGTAGCAGGTACAAGTATATAATAAAAACAGCAAACACAACAACGTACTGAAATACAGCTGAAACCAAGTGCAAAAGAAAACAAAGCGAGCTCCTCAGCATCGCAAGCCACGGCTTGGTCCCATGCTCCCCAGCTCCTGGTGCAATCAAGATCTTGAAGTAGAAGGACGCTTGCCCTTATCTATACCTGTAGCAAAATAGTCTTCTTGGGCCCAAAAGCATGGCCCAAACAGGGTGTGAGATAAAATCCCAGTAGTCAATCACCCAAAGATCTGTACCTAACAGTCAATAAATACATGGCAGTAATAAAACAAGAAGCAGTAAACGGAAAAGCACAAGCAGCTACAATCCACAGTTCTAACAAAAGAAGTGCACAAGTAAACAACCAATAACAAAGGAAAAAGGTAACCCTCTGGGTAGCTCTCACAGACTAACCCCTCTGGTTCAACCTATAAATACTAGCAACCCTCTAGGTGGCACACACAGTCTCACCCCTTTGGTTAAGTTATGTAAATAAGCAGACTCTCTGGGGAAGCACTCACCGTCAATTCCCCCTGTAGTCTCGTATCGTGATAAAGGATCTCTGGGGAAGCACTCAACGTCAATTCCCCCTATGTCCCACGTCGTGCTAATGGCTCTCTGGGAAATCACTCAATGTCAATTTCCCTTATAGCCCGTGTATCATAATTAAAAGACACTCTGGAGAAGACCTTCCATCAATTATCCCTTTGGTCTACTACTCTAGGTTCTCACAGTCCTGAGTATGTCTAAACATGCTCAGCACGTGTATAACGTCCAAGTAAACCTCAATAACTACTTGTCTATCAACTAAGCCTCAATAGAAATAATAAAAAAAAACAGTTCCACTATCCTACGACTAGGCATGGGAACTGGAAAAATTCCAAACAGGCAGAATAAGCATGGAAAAGCAATCTGAGCAACAAAAAAATACTCTAATCACAAGCAATAACCTCTACTAAAGCAATCAAGTAAAGCAGGCAAGCAACAAGGGAAAAACAAACAAAATGCAATACCCCGTTCACGGGTATTGGTGGAATTTGCACATAATATTCATTAACATTCAACGAAAAGGAAAAAACCACCTACCTCGATCCTAGGAGATCGATATACGTGAACCTCGGAAATAGATTACCCATAGAACGACGTAGATCTGAGAAAACGCACAAAACATTCATCCCACGATAACTTGGAAACCAGGAGGAATCAAGAAACAAGGCTAAAGAAGAAGGAAGAACTCACCACTGCGCTTCCAATGCAACTGACCGTGCTCGAATCGGAGAATGGACGGTGAGGCGGTCGTCCGTCGAAGATCCGTCCGTACGGGTCGCTTCGGACGACCGAAAACTGGAGAAGAAGGTGAATATGAGGGTTAGACGTGACCCCGGTCCGTTTCATGAAAAAAAAATAAACTACACGGCGTGTACTTTTAGAGTACACGGCGTGTACTTCTAATTTTTCCGTACTCCGCAATAACCAGCCTCCACCTCAGCCTTACACACCGTGTGTGTGGCCGGGACACGGCCAGCACACGGCTTCGAGCCGGAACAGAGTACGCGGCGTGTACTTAGAAAGTACACGGCGTGTACTTCTGAAATTTCCAAAAAATTCATTTTTTTCTCAAAAACTCTAGAAAAAGGAAAACATACCTGAAAAGAGATTCAGGTTCTTACAAACGTCCCCCCTTAAATAAATTCGTCCCTGAATTTCCCTAATGAGGCGGAGAAGGAGAAACCCCAAACAGCTCCGGCCACTGCGATCGAACATCGGCCTCCCTCTCCCAGGTCTTGTCCTGTACTCGTCTGTGCTGCCATAGCACTCGTACCAGAGGAACAGACCACCCGCGGAGAACCTTCATACTACGATCGACAATCCAGATAGGATGCTCCTCGAACGACGCATCCTCTTCAAGCTCGACTTCCTCGGGCTGAAAGTCGTGATATGGGTATGAAAAGTAGCGTCGGAGCTGAGAGACGTGGAAGACGTCGTGCATGGCCCAATATCTCTGAGGTAGCTGCAACCGATAGGCGACCGGCCCCACTCTCTCCAAGACCTCAAACGGTCCGATGTACCGCGGTGAGAGCTTACCCTGTCTCCGAATCCTTTTGTGTCCCAACCTCGGTGCGACATGTAGGAAGACCTGATCACAGACCTCGAACTCCAGAGGTCGTCTTCGCTGATCAGCATAAGACTTCTGTCGAGACTATGTTGTAGCCATCCTCTTCCGAATCAGCTCTATCTGCTCTAAAGTCTCCTAAACAAGATGAGGTCCCAGCAAAGATGCCTCTCCTGCCTCCATCCAGTATAAGGGTGATCGGCATGGCCTACCATACAAAGCCTCGTATGGCGCCATCTGAATGGTCGCCTGGAAACTATTGTTGTAGGCGAACTCCACCAAAGGAATATGCTTCTCCCAAGAACCGCCAAAATCAAGGATGCAAGCTCGGAGCATATCCTCAAGCACCTGGATCGTGCACTCGGACTGGCCATCAGTCTGGGGATGGTATGTTGTACTCAAAAGTACCTGTGTACCCAAGGCCTTCTGTAATCCCTGCCAGAACTGAGAGGTAAAGTGCGCATCTCTGTCTGAAAAAATAGAGCGCGGAACTCCGTGCAGACGCACAATCTCTCTGATGTAAAGTAGTTCCAGATCATCGACACTGAAGGTCTCCTTGATCGGTAAAAAGTGAGCAACCTTCATAAGTCTGTCGACGACAACCCAAACAACATCGTTTCCCCAAGGTGACCTCGGCAACCCGGTCACAAAGTCCATCGCAACATCGTTACACTTCCACTCCGGAATGGGTAATTGCTGTAAAATCCCCGCTGGTCGCCGATGCTCTGCTTTCACTTGCTGACAAGTAGAACATCTCAAGACAAAACCAGCCACATCCTTCTCCATACCTGGCCACCAGTACTGGCGATGAAGATCCCGATACATCTTGGTGATGCCAGGATGAACTGCCCAAACTGAGGAATGGAAATCCCGCATCATCTCCTCGCGTATGTCTGCTGGCACCCATACGCGTCCTTAGAAACTCAAGATCTCATCCTCGCCCACTGTCCATCCAGGAAGAGGGTCCTCTCCTGACACACTCTCCTGCAGGACTAAGCCTTCTGAGTCTGATTATTTCCTCATCCGTACCAGATCAAGTAACGTGGACGTAATAGCTACAGAAGATATAAAAGTCTGTCCCTATCTGTCATGCACCTCCAGATGCATCTCATAGAATAGATCCATCAGCTGCCACTCACTACTGGCCTCCTGAACTGCCTGAATTTGAGTTCTGCTACTCAAATCATCAGCCACGGCGTTTCCCTTTCCCGGCGTATAGGCAATCTCGAAGTCAAAAGACTGAAGGTACTCGACCCACTTGCGCTTCCTCAGATTTAGATCATGCTGAGTGAAGATATACTTGAGACTCTTGTGGTCAGTGAAAACCACAAAGTGCTCTCCCAGAAGATAGTGTCTCCAACAGCGCAAGGCATAAACAATAGTTGCCAACTCCAGATCATGCGTAGGGTAGTTCCTCTCATGTGGCCTCAACTGTCGAGACTCATACGCAACGACTTCATCTCCCTGCATAAGCACAACTCCCCGACCGATACCCGAAGCATCACAGTAAACAGTGCAGCTCTTGCCTGGCTCTGGCAAGACTAGTATCGGTGCTGACGTCAACCTCCCTTTCAGCTCCTGAAAGGATGACTCACAAGAATCTGACCATAAGAACTTTGCCCCCTTCCTGGTCAGACCTGTCAAAGGTGCTGCTAGATGGGAAAAGTCCTGAATGAAGCATCTGCAGTATCCAGCCAGCCCTAGGAAGCTCCGTACCTCAAAAATGTTCTTCAGCTGCTCCTAGTAAACTAAATCTCTCACTTTCTCTGGGTCCACTGATACTCCTGCCTCTGAGATGACGTGACCCAAGAAGTGAATCTGATCCATCCAGAAGTGGCACTTTGAGAGTTTAGAATAAAGTCGATGCTCTCTCAGCGTACTCAGAACGATCTCAAGATGTGTGGCATGGTCGTGTCGAGTGTGAGAGTACACCAAGATATCGTCCATGAAGACCATGATGAATGAATCCAAGTAAGGATGGAACACTCGGTTCATTAGCGCCATGAAAACTACAGGTGCGTTCGTGAGACCGAACGGCATGACTGTATACTCGTATAGACCATACCTGCTCTTGAAGGCTGTCAGAGGTATATCTGATGGTCTAACATGCAACTGATGATAATCGGACCTCAAGTCGATCTTCGAGAACACCCGGGCTCCTCGAAGCTGATCAATAAGGTCATCAATCCTCGGCAAAGGATATCGGTTCTTGACCATCAACTGGTTCAGCTTCCGATAATCCACACAAAGACGAAGGGTACCGTCTACCTTCTTCGCAAACAGAATAGGAGAACCCCAAGGAGAAGTACTGGTTCGGATGAAACCCTTAGCCTGTAGCTCCTCCAACTGCTTCTTGAGCTCCAGCAACTCAGGTGTGGCCATCCTATTGGGAGGAATGGACACCGGTGCCACTCCTGGCACAAGATCAATAGAAAAGTCAACCTCACGCTCTGGAGGCAAACCTGAAAAGTCCTATGGAAAGACATCCCTGAAGCGATCCACCACTGGAGGAAAGTCCAACTGTGAAGTCCCCTGGTCATCCAGATAAAGACTAGTAATCTAGGCTGTCACCCCTCCTAGCCCAAGATGCTCGAGTCCTGCCCGACTCGCCCGAACGTCCCATTCGCCTCTATGAAGGAAGGATTCATCTTCTGGTGAGATGAAACTGACTCTACGGAAATAGCAGTCGACGACTGCCTGAAATGGAATCAACCAATCCATGCCAAGGATGACATCATAGCCTGTCATCTCTAGGACATAGAGATCCCATAAGAAGCAATACCTTGCAACCTCGAGAGGGCACTCTCTACACTGACATGAACTAGATGTCCTCATTCCCAAAGGTGTGTCTAGTGTCAATGAGTCGGCAGAAGAAAAGATGCAGAGTCCAAGGCTCTCCACAACGGCAACAGAGATAAAACTATGCATAGCACCAGTATCAAAAGGGGCTGAAGATAAAACTGAGGCTACTAAAATTGTACCTCGAACAGTAGAAGGGTTGGGATCCTGCTCATGATAAGTCTACTCCACGGCGAAAGACTGGCCTGCACCGCGGCCCTGCACCCCTGACTGACCACTCTGAGCTGAACCTCCCTGCTGGTGCTGAGGGACTGGTGGCTGACCGCCATGGCCTCGACCTCCACCTCGGCCCGAACGGCCGAAATAACTCCAGTTCCCTGACTGGTGAGAGACTGGTGGGGATTCTCCTGAACGAGGAGTCATGGAAGAACCCCGGTCACCTACTGCTTGTGGGAAAACCTGGCAGAAGCGCTGAAGGTGACCCAACTTGCCGCAAGATCGGCACTCCACGGGGTCTCTCTGGCACTGCGGCCTCGTGTGCCCTGCCCGGCCACACTGGTAGCATGTCACCTGACTGCCTGATGATGCGTCTCGCTTCCTCAAATAACCGCATGTAGGCTCCCTACGACGCTTCTTGCTGTCATCTGAAGGAAAGCTAGCTCTGGAAGCCGAACCGCCCTGACTTGCAGCTCCAGAGTCTCTCAGATTGCACTCCGCAATCAGTGCCTGGTTGACGATGGAAGTAATGGAAGTCAGCTGGAAGATCTTCACCAGTGAGCGAATCTCCCTCCTAAGTCCATCCTCAAACTTCCTCGCCAAGAACACCCCACTCCCATCCTGAAGGGGTTTAAAACGTTGTAGCTCAGTGAAATGAGAGGAATACTCCATGACAGATAGAGTACCCTGCTCTAAACTCATGAACTCCCGGGCTTGATCGGCCCTCAGTGTCTCCGGGTAGAAGTAGTCGTAGAACACGCGCTGGAACTCCTCCCAAGTCATAGCCTACTGCTGACCCACCTATGAGATCACGTCCCACCACCTCTTGGCTGAGTCTCGGAGCATGTAGGTGGAGAGCTTGACCCGCCTCTCTGGAGGCGTCTCCAGATGCTCGAATATAGTCAGCATGGCTTCCATCCATGACTCTGTAGCCTGAGGTCCTCCCTCCCCTGAGAACGTGGGAGGATGTTGCTGCTGGAAAACCCGCGTCAAGTCTGCCATAGATGAGGCAGGAGGTGGTGCTCCCTGGAAGGCCTACATCATCCTCATGAAACCTTCCCTGAACTGTGCATCAGCGCCTGCAACTGGTACGACAACTGGTGCCAAAGCTGGCTCGGCTGGGGGATCGACAGGAATTCTTTGATCAGCCATATCTGGCGTCTGATCACTGCCCGACGACAGACGTACGACCGGAGTACATCTCAGAGGCATAGCTCTGAAAGATCAAAAGCACACCTTAGATCAGGAAAACAAGGACAGAGAAAACAGGAGCACAAACGGGAACAGGGGAAAAACACACAAGATTGCAAAACACGACTACACGGTGTGTATAAAACTACACGGCGTGTCTTCCTAAGCTACTGACATGGGAGTGTACTCCTACCCCACAAGTTGTGTACACTACAAACTAAACGGCATGTTGTCCCCCACACACACGGCATGTACTTGAAAACAACTCCCCTTCCCGAGTATCCTTACACGGCTAACCCACATGGTCCGACTCGACCCGAGACTACACGGCGTGTTCAAAACAAACACGACGTGCACTAGACAAGGCTCTGGCGGTCCGTGTTGTTGAGTACACGGCCGTCTACACGGCTAGACCTTACACGGCGTGCTCCGAACAAGCACGGCATGCATAGGTGAAGGCGACACCATCCCGTGTTGTTCTTGACACGGCCGGGTACCTGGGCAAGGCTACATGGCATGTTCCCTACGGACACGGCGTGTTCTACCCGTGCTTCCCCGACCCATGTTGATAGTTACACGGCCGGGTACACGGCTCCAAACTCCAATGGTACATGGCGTGTCCCTGAAGTTACTCTCACGACACCATGTTCTCCTCACACAGTTAGTGACAAGGCCTGAAAACTACACAGTGTGTATCCAAAAAGTACACGCCGTGTATTCTGGGTTTTTCTGGGCAGTAGCTCAGAAACTGCGCAGAATTCTAGAACCACTAAAAATGAGGGAAAAGATGCCAAATTCCGATCCGTGAGGGCCCATAACACCTCAAGAACCAAAATTTGGGGTTCATGTTAAGCAAGAACAGAACAACAGTTTTCTAACATATCAGCATAGAATCTATCAAGCAACTATCACAACAGCATGCATAATCTACACAAGTCTATCACAACAGCATGCAATCGCTAATGCACCCTAGATGGCATGGTAAGAATGCATGACATGTGATTTCTACAAGTTCCTATATGATGCATGAGATGGAATAACCTCATCTCATCGAGGTGCGACAGAAATAGAACCGAAATATCAAAACAATAACCGCACAAGTCATGTGAATCACTCTAGGTGAAAACATATCAACCATAAAACTCAAAACCAGCAAACTGCAATTTAACGAGGTAGTATGGCCTTTCCCTGTACACGGGTTAGCTACTCCCGAGCATAACTTAATACCAAGTACCGAATCCATCCTATCCCTGGCTAAAGTCTCCAAACTGTAAGGCAAGAGAAAAGAACTCCTTTGATACCACTTTGTAACGTCCCGAGTCTGGAGCCCCTCCACTGGTGCCCCGTACCCGGTTCGCCACATGACCTCAAGCGCGTTTCCCCGAACGCCAGAGGCTGCCGACCAGCAGCGAGGGCCTTGGTGAGTCAGTGGGGAAACTATGCCCTCATTTGGTAAGGTATACAAGGTAAGAAAACAACAACAAACAGCGGAAGCAGTAAACAACATGCATACCATTAGAAACCAACAGCGGAAGCAGTGTAAAAATATATAACTATGATGAAAATGATGCAACAGGTACAAGTATATAATAAAAACAGAAAACACAACAACGTGCTGAAATACAACTGAAACCAAGTGCAAAAGAAAACAAAGCGAGTTCCTCAGCATCGCGAGCCACGGCTCGGTCCCATGCTCCCCAGCTCCTGGTGCAATCAAGATCCTGAAGTAGAAGGATGCTTTCCCTTATCTATACCTGCAGCAACATAGTCTGCTTGGGCCCAAAAGCATGGCCCAAACAGGGTGTGAGATACAATCTCAGTAGGCAATCACCCAAAGATCTGTGCCTAACAGTCAATGAATACATGGCAGTAATAAAACAATAAGCAGTAAACGGAAAAGCACAAGCAGCTACAATCCACAGTTCTAACAAAATAAGTGCACAAGTAAACAACCAGTAACAAAGGAAAAAGGTAACCCTCTGAGTAGCTCTCACAGACTAACCCCTGTGGTTCAACCTATAAATACTAACAACCCTCTAGGTGGAACACATAGTCTCACCCCTTTGGTTCAGCTACGTAAATAAGCAGAATCTCTAGGGAAGCACTCACCGTCAATTACCCCTATAGTCTCGTATCGTGCTAAAGGCTCTCTGGGGAATCACTCAACATCAATTCCCCATATGGCCCACATCGTGCTAATGTCTCTCTAGGAAAGCACTCAACGTCAATTTCCCTTATAGCCCGTGTATCGTAATTAAAAGACACTCTGGAGAAGCTCTTCCGTCAATTCTCCCTTTGGTCTACTACTCTAGGTTCTCACAGTCCTGAGTATGACTAAACATGCTTAGCGCATGTATAAAATCCAAGTAAACCTCAATAACTACTTGTCTATCAACTAAGACTCAATAGAAATAATAAAAAAAACAGTTCCACTATCCTACGACTAGGCATGGAAACTGGCAAAACGCCAAACAGGTAGAATAAGCATGGAAAAGAAATCTGAGCAACAAAAAAATACTCTAATCACAAGAAATAACCTCTACTAAATCAATCAAGCAAATCAGGCAGCAACAAGGGCAAAACAGACAACACGCAATACCCCGTTCACGGGTATTGGTGGAATTTTCACATAATATTCATTAACTTTCAACGGAAAGGCACAAACCACCTACCTCGATCCTAGGAGATCGATATACGTGAACCTCAGCAACAGATTCCCCTTAGAACGACGTAGATCTGAGAAAACGCACAAAACGTTCATCCCATGATAACTTGGAAACCAGGAGGAATCAAGAAACAAGGCTAAAGTAGAAGGAATAACTCACCGCTGCACTTCCAACGCAACTGACCGTGCTCGAATCGGAGAACGGACGGTGAGGCGGTCGTCCCTCGAAGATCCGGCCGTACGGGTCGCTTCGGACGGCCGAAAACTGGAGAAGAAGGTGAATATGAGGGTTAGACGTGACCCCAGTCTGTTTCATGAAAAAAAATAAAGTACACGGCATGTACTTTTAGAGTACACGGCGTGTACTTCTAATTTTTCCGTACTCCGCAATAACCAGCCTCCACCTCAGCCTTACACACTATGTGTGTGGCCGGGACATGACCAGCACAAGGCTTCGAGCCGGAACAAAGTACACGGTGTGTACTCAGAAAGTACACAGCGTGTACTTCTGAAATTTCCATAAAATTCATTTTTTTCTCAAAAACTCCAGAAAAGGGAAAACATACCTGAAAAGAGATCTGGGTTCTTACATAATACATGGGAGATATATATCAGGCTCACCCATTATCATGATCTATACCAAGATTAGCTGTCATTATATATAATTATCAAGTATCAAATCATGAAAAAAAAAATTAATCTTTCACTTTTCATCACAAAACACTTTAAAAACTCATTTTAACCTTTAAGAAAAACACTTTTCATTTTTGCATAATCATATAGACAAATATCCTTCTCCTTTAAAAACTTCCAAAAAGGAAAATTTTCCAAAAGATAAGGAATAGGATATAATTTGTAAAACCATGTTAGATTTTAGAGTAATATTTATAAATAATAATATCTATGATTTTGGGAAAATTTGGTCAATCCATATATGTTAAAAACATTTTTTCACTTTTGTAAAAAGGTAAAAAATAACCTATATGAAAAGCATTAAAAATATTACTTTTTAAAAAAATCAATAAATTAAAATATAGTCAAAAATTAACTTTATCAACATTTTATGCATAAATAAGAACATTATTTAAACATTTAAAAGAACCTAGACAAGGAAGAACACAAGTTATAAGGAAAACTTTAAAATAAGAATTTTCAAAGTCCCTTACCTTGAGTCCTAGCTCATTTTATTCATACGTATACCCTAGTGAGTATTAAAATTATATTATTTATATACTTAAGAACCATTTAATGTTCACTCCATTATCATTATTCTCTTAATTTTATTTTTTCCCATGTATTATTCAGTTATTAAAATGGTTAAGTTCGTGTTGGACATTTTGAGGATGTTCAGTTTATAACCTCAAAATAACATAGGTTCATTGACCATGGTCATAAATTTCATCAAAAATATTAAACATATAATAATTATCATATTTTTAAATTATATATATTTTTAAATCCAACCATATAAGGAAGTCGTGAAAAATGAACAATGTCGTTTCATGGAGATGGTAGTTTGTACGTACACATGAACGATGTTTTCATTTTTTTACTGGGTGGAAATTAAATAAAGTAGATAGTATTTTAATTTTATAGAATCATAAATAAGTTATAAATTTATTATTTATTCATTAGTACCAACTGTATGACCATAATTGTAAGGTTGAAATGAAAAATAAATTACAATGTTTCGTGGAGGTGATAGTACACACATATGCACAAACAATGTTTTAATTTCACATAGGATAGAAAGCGGGATAAAAAGGGTTGTACCCTAATTATAATAAAATTTAAGCATATAGAATATAATTATGTTATTATTTCATAATTTTAAATAATATTTTAATGATATAGATTAATAAATAAACTAAAAACAATTGGTTAAGAATTATACCACTTCTTTGGAAAACCTCCCATGTCTTGCACCGTAAGCCTTATTAGGTCGGTCTTTTGGTGACATCAAGGCATCTAGGACATGGGTATAGATGTTGGTAAGGTATTTGGTTTGGTATTGGATGATATTTAAGTTTTAAAAGTGTGTTAATAGGTTAGGAGAGTAGGTTCTTTTTTATAAGTGAGGGGAGTGGAACACTTGTAAATACTTAAAACTTTTAAATATATTATATATCTTTATCAAAGAAAAGTGGAACTAAATGGATGAATTTAAAACTCAATATAGTTTAATATAAAAATACTCTCAAACAAAAATATTTAGATATGTTTTAGAGATATTTTATACCTTATCTATTGGTTTAGCCCCCATGTTAACCCTTTTAACCTTTTCTGGGGTGATAAAGTTTTACCATGGTTACTATTCATAATGACAAAAAATAAAATTGACATTATTAAAAAATTTAAACCTATTGATTAAAAATATGAAATAATTTTACCATATTAAATTTCCAGTAGTGGTAATAATTAATTTTAATATAAATACATAAACCGTAAAGAAAATAGTTTTTAGAAAAATGCCCTTTTTAAGCATAAAAAATGATTTTATACCAAAATCAAGTATAATGATAATTAATTTATAATTAATTGTATTATTTTTAGAAAAAATGAAATAATTTAACTTTAAAAAAATAAAAAATAGGCAATTAATTTGTTAATACTATAAAATAAATGACAGTTTTAATAAAAATTTGTATTTTTCACTATATACCCAAAAATCAATATTTTTAGAAAAATCATAAAATTTCACACTAAGGTATATTTGATATGATGATATAAAAAATTAAAAACATTTTATAAAATTAAATTTCTAAAATCATAAAAATTATTTTTTAAATAAAACCATGTAATACATGGAAAAATAATTTAGTTAAATAAAACTATAACTTCTTCAATTGAAAATCATATAAAATTATTTATAAAACTATGCTTGATATGGTTCCATAAAATTAATAATTATAAATAATAAGATTGATTTATTTCTAGTATTAACTAGGTTTATAAATTCTTACCCCCTTTAATAAATTTCATCCTCACAATTTTATTCATTAATTAAACAAGTGAAGGTATTTGTCCCTCATAACTTCTTCTGATTCCCATGATGCTTCCTCAATCATGTGATTCTTCCATAAAACCTTAACCTTGTGAATCACCATATTTTCTAGTGCCTTATCTCTATGATCTAGAATATAAACTGGATTTTCCTCAAAATAAAGATCATCTTCCTACAAAACTACTTCATGGATCAAGACATGAGATTCATTAGGTACATATTTCCTTAACAACAAAACTTAAAACGCATCATACAGCTAAGATAAAGTCAGAGATAAGGCTAATCTATAGTAAAATGATCTCACTTTTTCCATAATTTCATAAGGTCCAATAAACCATGCACTTGACTTTACCTTTTTACGAAAATGTATAACACTTTTCCAAGGATATACTTTAAGAAAAACATGTTCTCCTTGGAAAAGTATTATATTTTTTGGAAAAAAGGGAAAGTTAAATCCATATTTTATTAAAACTTATGAAATTATGAAAAAAGTGGGATTAGTTTCTTACCAATTAGCCTTAACTTTGATTTTATCTCAGTTACATGATGTGTTTCATGTTTTTTTGTTATGGAAATAAGTACCTGATGAATCACATCTCTTGAGATCTGAAGTAGTTCAATTGGAAGAGAATCATTCTTATGAAGAAAATCTAATTCAGATTCTAGATCATAGAGAGTAGTTACTATTAAATAAGTTTATTTTCCAAGTAAATTTTTTATTAAATAATCACATGATTAAGGGAGCAACATGAGAATTGGAAAAAGCTATGAGGGAAAAAACACACACTCGTTTAAGTAATGAATAAAATTGCAAGGACACAATTTCTTAAAAGGGGAAAGAATGTGAAAACCCAGTTAATTATAGAAATAAATAAATCTTATGATTTATAATTATTCATTTCATGGATATATATTCATTATATTTTTATAAATAATTTTATATTATTTTTCAATTAAAAAACTAATGGTTTTATTTAACTAAATTGTTTTTTCATGTATTTCATGGTTTTATTTAAAAGTTAAATTTCTTGATTTTATAAATTTAATTTGATAAAATGGAATTTATTTTTATATTATCATATAAAATATATCTTAGGATGAATTTTTGGGATTTTTTGGAAAATATTAATTTTTGGGTGAATAGTGAAAAATACATATTTTTATTATAACTTTCATTTATTTTAAAGTATTTAAAAAGTTTCATTTTATTTTGTATTGTTTTTAAAGTTAAATTAGTCCCTTTTCAATAAAAATAATCCAATTAATTCTAAATTATTCAACATTATATTTTATTTTGGTATAAAATCATTTGTATACTTAAAAGGGGCATTTTTTCTAAAAATAATCATTATAGTTTGCATATTTATATTAAAATTAATTTTTATGAATTCTAGAAATTGAATATGATAAATTGGATTTAATATTATAAATATGGAGGTTTTAATTTTTTAATAAATTTAATTTAATTTTTTGTCATTATGAATAGTAACCTTGGTAAAACTTTATCACACTAGTAAAGGTTAAAAGGGTTAACAGGGAGGTTAAACTAAGATATAAGGATAAAATATCGATAAAACCTAGATAAATATTATCTATTGATTTTATTTTGACCTTAACATATCTTTTATTTTAAATTTTTCCATTTTTTTACACTTTCCTTTTATAAAGACATGTAATATATTTAATAGTTTTGAGTATTAACAAGTGTGTCACTCTCCTCACTTATAAAAGGGAACCTACTCTCCTCACTTACTGACACACTTGGAGTACTATAGATTATAAAATACCTATAAAAATACCTTACCAAAATTCATACTTGTATACTATAGGTCTTGTTATCAAAAAAATACCATCCTAAGAAGGCTTAAGGTGTACGCCAAGGGAGGTTTTCCAAAGAAGATGTATAATTTTTAACCAAGTTTTTCATGTTTATTTCTTCTTCTAACTCCTTAAAATATTATTTAATAATGATGAAACAATAAAATAAGTACCTTTAATATACTAACATTTCATTATGATTATGTTGTAACACTTTTTCATATTCTTTTTCATCTAATGGGAAATGAAAACATCACCCATACGTACGTGCGGACTACCACCTCCATGAAGTGATGTGGTTTATTTTCATTTAAATCGTACAAGGATGGTTATAAGGATGGAACTAATGACTAAATATTAATTTTATAAAATATATATTATTTTATAAAAGTAATATATTATCTAATTTATTTATTCTCCATCCAGTAGAAAAATGAAAATGTCGTTCATGCGTACGTATGAACTACCATCTCCATGAAATTACAAGGTTTATTTTTCATGACTGCATTACATGGTTGGTTTTAAAAGTGTATCTAATGTATAAATATCATAATTATAAAAAATTTAAGATTATTTAGGTAATTTAACCATAACCCCTTTTACCACGTTCAACGCACTAATGTTATTTTGAGGTTATAAATCAAATGACCTCAAAACATCCAACATGAACTTAATTTTTTTAGTAACTAAATAGAACATGGTGAAAAATTAAATAAATAGAATAATGATAATGGAATGAAAATGAAAAAAAAATCTTAATAAATTATAAAACTAATATAATTTTATTAATCATGAGGGTATACATATAAACGAAATGATTTGAGGCTCATGGTAAGGGACAGTCATTTAAAAAATATTATTTTAAAGTTTTATTTATAAATATTTTTCTTATTATTCTTGATAAGGCACCACCATCAATCGATTTCACTATAAAAAAGATAAATATAAAGAATTAATTTTTTATTTTTCTAGTACCCAACCATGATAACCTATCAATTAGGCTTTGAACCGAACCGTATCAAGACCCGAAGGGTGTTCCCGATCCCCACAGGCTGGCGACTAGCACCCAAGAATCAAAAAACAATCAGAGGGAATGATTTCACCCAACCTGGAACAAGATACATGGTATATATATACATTCTAAAAAATAAATATAAAAGATATATTCCATTAACAAATAAAGAAAAGGTAGTGATACAACCCAAAAAAACAGATAAAAACCATGGTATATGTCCAACAACCCAAAAGGAAAACTAAAAAAAAGAAATAGCTACTCCATGTGATATGTGGAAAATGTACCACCATATCACCATCATCTACCCATACCCAGATTAAAGAAATATCACCACATCACTATTGAACCTTTCCCTTTCCAACATTAAAAGATAATAAAAGGACTATACACCCCCAATAGAGTGTGCAGGATGTGAGCTAAATAGGATCAATAGGATCCCACCTAGTTGTTCCATATCAAACCTTTGTACAACAATCCAAATTTGATCAATTTAAAGAAAACATGGAATTATAAGCAATTAAACATTTTTATATAAATATCATAGAAAATAGTTCTTCTTTTTCTAAATCTTTCACAAAATCAGGTGATACAATTTCAATTATTAATTCCAATAATACATTTAAATTTTAAAAAAAACATGTATATCAAATCCAAAATATAAAAATACAAAGAACAATAGTAAACACCACTAGTATCACAGTGGTTGGGTTATCTAGGTCACTCGTACACTAATAAACAACAATAAATAGTTCATTCTCAATTCCCTGTGACACAAGACCTAGGGAACAGAGGAACACCCCTTGAGTGAACCCCCAATAATTCCAAGATCAAGTCCCTAAAACACATGTCCTAGGGAATAGAGGAACACCCCTTGAGTGAACCCCCTATATAAATAATAGAAATGGCCAAATACTAATCCCTCTACCTAAATACCTAAGGTTCCCATGTTTGGCATACATCAATCAGCTAAAAAGGTCTTATCAGTTCATAAATAATTTATAATAATATATTTTCATTACAACATCCTTTGAGAATCCATTTCATAAACCCATTTCACAACTCTTTGAAAAACACCTTTTCATTACTAAAATGAAGGGAAATCCATATTTTCTTAAAAACCCCATTTACGCACACAAATCATAAAATACCAATATCATGAAAATTTAATTATAAAACATTTAATAAAACTAATAGTAATTATAGTTCAAATCCAATAGGCTAGAGATGGAACCACCTACCTCAAACTTTGGTCACACACCAAACATGACAGGATCCATACAAACCATAAAAAAGGAATAAAAAACAAAAAAAATGATCCCCTATCATCAATTATCACATATTAAAATAAAATTCTATAAGAAAAAGGGTTAGTTGAGAGGTTAAAACAACGTATAATTTAAGAAACTCACGCACTTCACCGCAACCCGTATGAGGGTCGTCCTCAAGAAGGAAAATTCACAATGAATCTAAAAATGACCAATAAAGATCATAGAATGATCAAGAGACTCCAAAAACATATCCCAACACCATTAATGAACCAATATAGATGAAGAAAACTAAAATAGGGTGAATGCACTCACCAAAATATAAGAAACCAACTAAGCTAGAGATCAAATCACCAAATGGAGAAGTATGGAAAAGATGAAACCACCCAAAATCTCTTAGATAATTTTTAGGGTTTGAGTGAAAAGGATGAACATTGAATGAAAAAAGTTTCATCCATGTGGTGTGACAAAACTCACTCGGTGGAAAGTATTCATGTTTTGAATCATGGATTCATGACGTGAATACTCTAGTTTTCATATACACTAAAAATGGTGTTGCCTCAAATTAAAAAACCCAAGAAATACATTCATTATGTGAACATAATTCATAGCCTATACACTTTTCATGCTTTGAATCAAACTTTTGGTTTCTTTATTTAGTTAACTTAGGTCGTGAATATACAATTCCAAGTATGAAATTGTCCTGTAATGAACACCTATCCCCAGTTCATTTATAAAAACTCCCAGATTATCTTTAATTTCATTTGAACCTAAGAAAAAGTCCCTTAAACCTTAAAAATAGATCATACCTCAAATAGTACGTTACAATTCTTCCCAAAATAAGGATTTTTGTCCCCAAAAAGTCCCACGGAAGAAGGTTTCTCCAGAAATAGGTGAGTTCATTTCTCCCTCGCCAACAATTCACACTCCCAATTCTTGTGGAGATCTAATTTATGACACCAAAAAACTTTGACCAAAAATATAGAATTCTAACATAAGTATTTCATCTTAGAATCAATGATCTCCACTGGTTACTATATAATGGAAACATCTGGCTCTAACTCAATCTCCTCCCAACTCAAAACATGGTAGGGATCAGGATGGTACTTCCTGAGTTAAGATATGTGGAAAAAATAATGAATATATATCAACTGATATGGTAGTTCCAACCAATAAAAAACCGAACCAAGGATCTCAATGGCCTTAAATGGTCGAACATGTCTCAGAGACAGATTTCCCTATTTCCTAGGTTGATAGTGACCCAACTGAGGAGAGACTTTCAAGAAAACCCAGTCACCAATGGAAAACTCCAAAGAGTGGTGCCTACGATCCACATATGATTTCTGTCGACTCTAAGTTGTAACCAAGTGTCAATTTACTTTCTGAATCCTCATCGACGTCTCTTGAATGAGACCCAATCCCAAAATAGATGTCTCTCCTACCAATATCCAACAAAGAGTTGTCATACACAAGTGACCATAAAAATCCTAGAAGGGTGTCATCTGTAAGAACCCGGATCTTCTTTTCAGGTACCTTTTTCCTTTTTCTGGAGTTTTTGAGAAAAATGAACTTTCTGGAAACTTTTGAAGTACACGACGTGTACTTTCTGAGTACACGCCGTGTACTCCCTTTTCTGCTCAAATCCATGTGTTGGCCGTGTCCATGCCACACATATGGTGTGTAAGGGTGAGGTGGAGGCCGATTAATTCGGAGTACGGAAAACTGAAGTACACACCGTGTACTCAAGAAGTACACACCGTGTAATTTATTTTTTTTCCATTAAATGGACCGGGGTCGTGCCTCATCGTGATATTTGTCTTCTTCTAGGTCTGGTTCGACCGAGAGCGACCCGTACAGCCGAATCTTCCCCGAGCTCCTGTCTCTCTGTCCGACCTCTGTTCCAGCCGCCGTCGATTGTGTTAGAATCATAGCGGTGAGTTCTTCCTTCTGCTTGAGCCTTGTTTCTTGATTCCTCCTCGTTTCCAAGTTATCTAAGGTTGAGAGTTTTGTGAATTTTCTCAGATCTTCATCATTCTAAGAGGAATCTGTCATCGAGGTTCACGTATATCGATCTCCTAGGATCAAGGTAGGTGGTTTGTGCCTTTCCGTAGAAAGTCTGTGAATATTTTGTGAAAATTCCACCAATTCCCTTGAACGGGGATTTGGGGGTTTCTTGTTTTTCCCCTACTATTGCCTGCTTTTCTTGATTTCTTTAGAAGAGGTTATTGCTTATGAGTAGAGTAATTTGTTTTGTGCTTAGGTTTCTTTTCCATGCTTGTTTTTCATGTTGGGTGTTTTGCTAGTTGTCATACCTTGTAGTAGTATAGTGGAACTGTCTCCTTATTATGTTGTTGAGCCTTAGTTGATAGCCAAGTAGTTCTTGAGGTTTACTTGGACAATGCACATGTGTTGATCATGTTTTACTTTTCCACACAGGACTGTGAGAGCCTAGTGCAGTAGACCATAGGGATAATCGATGTAAGGGCTTCTCCAGAGTGTCTTTTAATACGATGCGAGACCACAGGGGGAATTGACGATGAGTGCTTCCTCAGAGAGTCTTTAATTTATCGATGCGGTCCACAGGGGGAATGAGACATTGAGTGCTTCCCCAGAGAGCCTTTAGTAAGATATGATACTATAGGGGGAATTGATGGTGAGTGATTCCCCAGAGAGTCTACTTTTTAGCTGAACCAGAGGGGTGAGACTGTGTGTTCCTCCCAGAGGGTTGCTAGTGCTTCGTAGGTTGAACCATAGGGGTTAGGTTGTGAGAGCTACCCAGAGGGTTACCTGTTTACTCTTTGTTTTGGTTGTTACTTGTGTACTTTACATGTTAGAACTGTGGATTGTAGCTGCTTGTGCTATCGTGTTACTACTTCTTGTTTTATTACTGCCATGTATTCACTGACTGTTAGGCACAGATCTTTGGGTGATTGCCTACTAGGATTGTTTCTCACACCCTGTTTGGGCCATGTTTGGGTCCCAAACATACTATGTTGCTATAGGTATAGATAAGGTCAAGCACCCTTCTACTTCAGGTTCTTGATTGCACTGGAGCTGGGGAGCATGGGACCGAGCCGTGGCTCGCGATGCTGAGGAGTCTACTTTATTTCCTTTTGCACTTGGTTTAAATTGTATTTTATCATGTTTTTGTGTTTTCTGCTTTCCTTAGATACTTGTACCTATTGCATCATTATCATCATTACTATATGTATTCATTTCTTTCGTTGTTTGGTTTCAGTTGTTATGTATATTGTTATTGCTTCCCCTCTTGATTGGTGTCTTCCTCACCTTGTATACCTTACCAAATGAGGGCATAGTTTCCCCACCGACTCACCAAGGCCCTCGCTACTAGTCGGCAGCCTCTGGCATTTGGGGAAATGCGCTTGAGGTCATGTGGCGCACCTGGTACGGGGCACCAGTGGAGGGGCTCTGGATTCGGGTCATTACAAAGTGGTATCAGAGGAGGTTTTTTTTCTTTTGATTTAATTTTTGGAGACTTTATCCAGGTATATGACGGACTAGTTACTTGGTATTAAGCTTTTCCCGGGAGTAGCTAACCCGTGTACAGGGAAAAGCCATACTACCTCGTTAATTGCAGTTCTGGTTTTTAGATTTTATGGTTGATTTGATTTCACCTAAAGTGATTCACATGACTTGTGCTATAATTGTTTTGATATTTCGGTTCTATTTCTATCACAACCCGATGGGATAAGGGTGTTTCATCTCATGCATCATGTAGGAACTTGTAGGAATCACATTCCATGCATTCTTTCCATGCCATCTAGGGTGGATTAGCGATTGCATGTTGTTGTGATAGACTTCGTGTAGATTATGCATGCTGTTGTGGTAGATGCTTAACAGAATCCCTATTGTTATGTTAGAGAGCTGTTAGTTTTCCCTTATATGTGACTGTAGGAGATGCCAAGCTTTGATTCACAGGGAGTATGGGCCCTCACGGATCAGAATTTGGCACCTATTTCCCTTGTTTTTAGTATTTCTGGGATTCAGTGCAGTTTCTGAGCTACTTCCCAGAAAAACCTAGAATACACTGCATGTACTTTTTGGATACACACCGTGTAGTTTTCAGGCCGTGTCACTGACCGTGTGAGCAGAACACGGTGTCGTGAAAGTAACTTCGGAAACACGCCGTGTACGGTAGCTACACGCCGTGTAAGTTCGGAGCTGTGTACCCGGTTGTGTCACAAACAACACGGGTTGGGGAAGCTCGGGTAGAACACACCATGTCCATAGGCCACACGCTGTGTAGTCCTGTCCAGGTAACTGGCCGTGTCACGAACAACACGGGTCGGCGTTACCTTCCTTTCCACACGCTGTGTTGGTGAGGAAAATGTCGTGTAGTCTTGCCCAGGTACCCGGCTGTGTCATGAACAACACGGGATGGTGTCGCCTTCACCTATACACGTCGTGGTTATTTAGAACACACCGTGTAAGGTCCATCCGTATAGACGGTCGTGTGCTCAACAACACGGGCCGCCGAAGCCTTGTCTAGTACACGCCATGTTTGTTTAGAACACGTCATGTAGTCTTGGGTTAAGTCAGACTGTGTGGGTTAGCCGTGTAAAGAGACTCGGTTAGGGGATTAGTTTTCTTGTACAGGCCGTGTGTTGGGGTCAACACGCCGTGTAGTTTGAGGTGTTACACAACTTGTAGAGCAGGAGTACACGCCCATGTCTATGGTTTAAGTGAACATGCCATGTAGTTCTTATACACTCTGTGTAGTCGTGTTCTGTAAACTTGTGTGTTTTTCTTCCCCGGTTCCCATTTTGTACTCTTGTGTTCTTTGTACTTGTTTTCCTGATATAAGTTGTACTTTTGATCTTTCAGATCTATTCCTCCGAGACGTCCTCTGGTTGTATGTCTGTCGTCAGGCAGTGATCAGACACCAGATATGGCTGATCAGGGACTTCCTGCCGATCCTCCAGTCGGCCCAGCCTTAGCACCGGCTGTCATACCAGTTTCAGGCGCTGATGCGCAGTTCAGGGAGGGCTTCATGAGGATGATACAGACCTTTTAGGGAGCACCGCCTCCTGCCTCGACTATGGCGGACTTGACGTGGGTCTTTCAGTAGCATCATCCTCCCACGTTCTCGAGGGAGGGAGGACCTCAGGCTACAGAGTCATGGATGGAAGCCATGCTGACTATCTTCGAGCATCTTGAGACGCCTCCAGAGATGTGGGTCAATCTTGCCACCTACATGCTCCGAGACTCCGCCAAAAGGTGGTGGGACATGATCTCACAGGCGGGTCAATAGCAGGATATGACTTGGGAGGAGTTCCAGCGCGTGTTCTACGACTACTTCTACCCAGAGACCCTGAGGGCCGATCGAGCCCGGGAGTTCATGAGATTAGAGAAGGGTACTCTATCTATCATGGAGTATTACTCTCGTTTCACCGAGCTGCAGTGTTTTACACCCCTTCAGAATGGGATTGGGGTGTTCTTGGCGAGGAATTTTGAGGAGGGACTCAGGCGAGAGATTCGCTCGCAGGTGAACATCTTCCAGTTGACTTCCATCACTTCCATCGTCAACCAGGAATTGATTGCAGAGCACAATCTGAGAGACTCCGGAGCTGCGAGCCAGGGCGGTTCTTCTTCCAGAGTTAGCTTTCCTCCAGATGATGGAAAGAAGCATCGTAAGGAGTCTACACGCGGTGATTTGAGGAAGTGAGACGCATCGTCAAGCAGCTAGGTGACATGCTACCAGTGTGGCCAGTCAGGGCACACGAGGCCGCAGTGCCAGAGAGACCCCATGGAGTGCTGATCTTGCGGCAAGATGGGTCACCTTCAGCATTTTTGTTAGGTTTTCTCACCAGAAGCTGGTGACCGGGGTTCTTCCATGACTCCTCGTTCAGGAGCAACCCCAGAAGTTTCTCACCAGTCGGAAAATTGGAGTTCTTCCGGACGTTCAGGCCGAGGTGGAGGTCGAGGCCGTGGCGGTCAGCCACCAGTCCCTCAGCACCAGTAGGGAGGTTTAGCTCAGATTGGTCGGCCAGGAGCGTAGGGCCGCAGTACAGGCCAGTCTTTCACAGTGGAGTAGACTTATCAGGAGCAAGATCCCGGCCCTTCTACTATTCGAGGTACGATTTTAGTAGCCTCAGTTTTATCTTTAGCCCTTTTCGATACTGGTGCTACGCATAGCTTTATCTCTGTTGCTGTTGTGGAGAGCCTTGTACTCTGCATATTTTCTTCTGCCAACTAGTTGACACTAGACACACCTTTGGGAACAAGGAAATCTAGTGTAGGCCAGTGTAGAGAGTTCCCTCTCAAGGTTGAAGGGTATCGTTTCTTATGGGATCTCTTTGTCCTAGAGATGATAGGCTATGATTTCATCCTCAGCATGGACTGGTTGATTCCCTTCTAGGCATTCGTTGACTATTATCACCACAGAGTCAGTTTCATTTCACCAGAGGGTGAATCTTTTCTTCATAGAGGTGAATGGGACGTTTGGGCGAGTCGAGCGGGACTCGAGCATCTTGGTCTAGGAGGGGTGATGGCCCAGATTGCTAGTCTTTATCTGGATAATCAGGGGACTCCAAAGTTATACTTTCCTCCAGTGGTGGATCGCTTCAGGGATGTCTTTCTAGAGGACTTTTTGGGTTTTCCTCTGGAGTGTGAGGTAGAATTCTCTATTGAGCTCATGCCAGGAGCGGTACCGGTGTCCATTCCTCCCTATAGTATGGCCACACCTGAGTTGCAGGAGCTCAAGAAGTAGTTGGAGGAGCTACAGGCTAAGGGTTTCATCCGACCCAGTACTTCTCCTTGGGGTTCGCCTGTTCTATTTGCGAAGAAGGCAGACGGTACCCTTCGGCTTTGTGTGGATTATCGGAAGCTGAACCAGTTGACGGTCAAAAACCGATATCCCTTGTCGTGGATTGATGACCTTTTCGATTAGATTCGAGGAGCCCAGGTGTTCTCGAAGATCAACTTGAGGTCCGGTTATCATCAGTTGCGCGTTAGACCATCATATATACCTCTGACAACCTTCAGGAGTAGATATGGTCTATAAGAGTATATAGACATGCCGTTCGGTCTCACGAACGCACCTGCAGTTTTCATGGCACTGATGAACCGAGTGTTCCATCCTTACTTGGACTCCTTCATTGTGGTCTTCGTGGATGATATCTTGGTGTACTCTCACACTCGACACGACCATGCCACACATCTTGAGATTGTTCTGAGTACACTGAGAGAGCATCAGCTTTATGCTAAACTCTCGAAGTTCCACTTCTGGATGGATCAGCTTCACTTCTTGGGTCACATCATCTCAGAGGCAGGAGTGTCAGTGGACCTAGATAAGATGAGGGTTGTAGTTTCCTGGGAGCAGATGAAGAACGTCTTTGAGGTACGGAACTTCCTAGGGCTGGCTGGATACTACCGACGCTTTATTAGGGACTTTTCTCATCTAGAAGAACCTTTGACAGGTCTGACCAAGAAGGGGGAGAATTTCTTATGGTCAGATTCTTGTGAGTCAGCCTTTCAGGAGCTGAAAGGGAGGTTGACGTCGGCATCGATATTAGTCTTTCCAGAGCCAAGCAAGAACTATATAGTCTATTGTGATGCTTCAGGTATCAGGATAGGAGTTGTGCTTATGCAGGGAGATGGAATCATTGCATACGGGTCTCAGCAGTTGAGGCCACATGAGAGGAACTACCCTATGCACGATCTGGAGTTGGTAGCTGTTGTTCATGTCTTGTGCTGTTGGAGACACTATCTTCTAGGAGAGCACTTTGTGTTCTTCACTGACCACAAGGGTCTCAAGTATATCTTCACTCAGCATGATCTGAATCTGAGGCAGCGCAGGTGGGTTGAGAATCTTTAGTCTTTTTATTTTGATCTTGCCTATACGCCGGGAAATAAAAACACCGTGGTAGATGCGTTGAGAAGGAGAACTCAGATTCAGACAGTTCAAGAGGTCAGTAGTGAGTGGCAGCTGATGGCCCTGTTCTCTAAGATGCATCTGGAGGTGCACGACAGACAGGGACAGACTTTTCTATCTTCATGTAGTTGTTACCTCCACGCTACTTGATTGGGTACGGATGAGGCAGCTATCAGGCTCAGAAGGCTTAGTCCTACGGAAGAGTGTGTCAGGAGAGGACCCACTTCCTGGATGGACAGTGGTCGAGGATGAGATCTTGCATTTCCAGGGATGTGTATGGGTGCCATCAAACATATGCGAGGAGATGATGCAGGATTTCCATTCCTCTGTTTGGTCAGTTCATCCTAGTGTCACCAAGATGTATCAAGACCTTCATCTCCAATACTGGTGGCCAGGTATGAAGAAGAATGTTGTTGGTTTTGTCATGAGATGTTCTACTTGTCACTAGGTGAAAGCAGAGCATCAGCGACCAGTGGGGCTTTTTCATTAGTTACCCATTTCGGAGTGGAAGTGGAACGATGTTGCGATGGACTTCATGACCGGGTTGTCGAGATCACCTCGGGGGAACGATGCTGCTAGGGTTGTCATCGACAGGCTCACGAAGGTTGCTCACTTCTTGCCGATCAAGGAGACCTTCAGCGTCGATGATCTGGGACAACTTTAAATTAGAGAGATCATTCATCTGCATGGAGTTCCACGCTCTATTGTTTCAGACAGAGATGTGTGCTTTACCTCTCGGTACTGGAAGGGAATTCAGAAGGCCTTGGGTACATAGGTACTTTTGATTATGGCATACCATCCCCAGACTGATGGCCAGTCCGAGCGCACGATCCAGGTGCTTGAGGATATGCTCCGAGCTTGCATTCTAGACTTTGGCCGTTCTTGGGAGAAGCATATTCCTCTGGTGGAGTTCGCCTACAATAATAGTTTCTAGGAGACCATTCAGATGTCACCATATGAGGCTTTGTACGGTAGGCCAGGCTGATCACCCATATGCTGGCTGGAGGCAGGAGAGGCAGCTTTGCTGGGACCTCGTCTTGTACAGGAGACTTCAGAGAAGATAGAGCTGATTCGGAAGAGGATGGATACAGCACAGTCTCGGCAGAAGTGTTATGCTGATCAGCGGAGACGACCTCTGGAGTTCAAGGTCGGAGATCAGGTTTTCCTACGTGTCGCACCTAGGTTGGGACACAAAAGGATTTGGAGATAGGGTAAGCTTTCATCGCGGTACGTCGGTCCGTTTGAGGTCTTGGGGAGAGTTGGGTCGGTCGCCTATCGGTTGCAGCTACCTCAGTGGTATCGGGCCATGCATGACGTCTTCCACATCTCTCAACTCCGAAATTACTTTCCAGACCCGTCTCACGTCTTACAGCATGAGGAAGTTGAGATTGAAATGGAAGAGTCATTCGAGGAGCATCCTATCCGGATTGTTGATCGCAGTATGAAGGTTCTCTATAGGCGGTCTGTTCCTCTGGTATGAGTGCTATGGCAGCATGGGAGAGTACAGGATGAGACCTGGGAGAGGGAGACCGATGTACGATCGTAGTGGCCAGAGCTATTCGGGGTTTCTCCTTCTCCGCCTCGTTAGGGAAATCCGGGGATGAATTTCTTTAAGGGGGAAGTTTGTAAGAACTCGGATCTTATTTTCAGGTATGTTTTTCCTTGTTCTATAGTTTTTGAGAAAAATGAACTTTCTAGAAATTTTATAAGTACACACCATGTACTTTCTGAGTACACGCTGTGTACTCCCTTTTCCCCTAGAAGCCGTGTACTGGCCGTGTCCGGGCCACACACACGGTGTGTAAGGGTGAGGTGGAGGCCGGTTAATTCGGAGTACGGAAAACTGAAGTACACGCCGTGTACTCAAGAAGTACACACAATGTACTTTCTTTTTTTCATTAAACGGACTGGGGTAGCGCTTCATCGCGATATTTGTCTTCTTCTAGGTCTGGTTCGACCGAGAGCAACCAGTATGGCCGAATCGTCCCCGAGCTCCTGCCTCTCCATCCGACCTTCGTTCCAGCTGCCGTCGATTGTGTTAGAATCGCAGGGGTGAGTTCTTCCTTCTGCTTGAGCCTTATTTCTTGATTCCTCCTCGTTTCCAAGTTATCGAAGGTTGAGAGTTTTGTGTGTTTTCTCAGATCTTCATCGTTCTAAGAGGAATCTGTCATCGAGGTTCACGTATATCGATCTCCTAGGATCGAGGTAGGTGGTTTGTGCCTTTCTGTAGAAAGTCTGTGAATATTTTGTGCAAATTCCACCAATTCCCTTAAACAGGGAATTGGGGGTTTCCTGCTTTTTCCCTGTTGTTTCCTGCTTTGCTAGATTTCTTTAGTAGAGGTTATTGCTTATGAGTAGAGTAATTTGTTTTGTGCTCAGGTTTCTTTTCCATGTTTTTTTTTCCTATTGGGAGTTTTTCCAGTTGTCATACCTTGTAGTAGGATAGTGGAATTGTCTCCTTGTTATGCTGTTGAGCCTTAGTTGATAGCCAAGTAGTTCTTGAGGTTTACTTGGACGATGCACGCACACTGAGCATGTTTTACTTTTCCACACAGAACTGTGAGAGCCTAGTGCAGTAGAACATAGAGAGAATCGATGTAAGGGCTTCTCCAGAGTGTCTTTTAATACAATTCGAGACCACAGGCGGAATTGACGATGAGTGCTTCCTTAGAGAGTCTGTAGTTCCTCGACGCGGGCCATAGGGGGAATGAGACGTTGAGTGCTTCGCCAGAGAGCCTTTAGTATGATACGAGGCTATAGGGGGAATTGATGATGAGTGCTTCCCTAGAGAGTCTACTTTTTAGCTGAACCAGAGGGGTGAGACTGTGTGTGCCTCCAATAGGGTTGCTAGTGCTTTGTAGGTTGAACCATAGGGGTTAGGCTGTGAGAGCTACCCAGAGGGTTACCTGTTTACTCCTTGTTTTGGCTGTTACTTGTGTACTTTACATGTTAGAACTGTGGATTGTAGCTGCTTGTGCTATCCTGTTACTGCTTCTTGTTTTATTACTTCCATGTATTCATTGACTGTTAGGCACAGATCTTTGGGTGATTTCCAACTGGGATTGTATCTCACACCCTGTTTGGGCCATGTTTTTTGGCCCAAACAGACTATGTTGCTGTAGGTATAGATAAGGGCAAGTTCCCTTCTACTTCAGGTTCTTGATTGCACTGTAGGTGGGGAGCATGGGACTGAGTCGTGGCTCGCGATGCTGAGGAGTCTACTTTGTTTCCTTTTGCACTTGGTTTCAGTTGTATTTCAGCACGTTGTTGTGTTTACTGCTTTCCTTAGATACTTGTAACTGCTGCATCATTATCATTATTACTATATGTATTCATTGCTTCCGCTATTTGGTTTCAGTTGTTATGTATGTTTTTATTGCTTCCGCTCTTGATTGTTGTCTTCCTCACCTTGTATACCTTACTGAATGAGGGCATAGTTTCCCCACCGACTCACCAAGGCCCTTGCTGCTAGTCGGCAGCCTCTGGCGTTTGGGGAAACGCGCTTGAGGTCATGTGGTGCAGCGGGTAGGGGGAACCAGTGGAGGGGCTCCAGATTTGGTTCGTTACATCATCCATATCGATGACTGGTAATTATTATTATAAGAAAACTCAACTAGTCCTACATAGTTGTCCCATGATCCAATAAAATCCAAGATGCAAGCATAAATAATATCCTCTAAGATTTAAATTACATGCTCTATCTATCCATCCTTTTGTGGATAGTAAGTTATAATCAACCTAAATTGAGTCCCCTTTTCCTATTGGATACTCTTCAAGAATCTAGAAGTAAACCTGGTATCCTTTTCTAAGACAATGAAAGGGGGAACCCCATTTAACCTCATGATCTTTTATATGTAAATATTACCCTTATATTCAACCTTGATGGTGTCTCTAGTATGAATAAAATGATCTGATTTCATCAACCGATCAATCACCACCCAGATAGAATTATTTCTCCAAGGATTTCATGTTAATCTAACATTGAAGTCCATGGACACATTTTTTTCATTTTCAAACCATCACTGAAAGAGTTTGGATAAACTAGAAGGATTTAGGTGTTATACCATTATCTTTAGGAAGGTGTAACATAAGGACACATGATCAAAAATGTTGTGATTTATACTTAGCCACCATAAATTCCATCTCATGTCATAATACATCTCCATAGTTCCAGGGTGAATGGACAATGAATAAATATGGCATTCGTACAATACTAAATTCCTCACAAATAATGGAATGAAAAAATGATTCTAAAAGTGGAGAATACCATCAGAATGGATATACCAACCAGAAATATTATATCTAGCATATAAGGTTTCTCAGATTCCTCTAAACTGACCATCCTTATATTTTCCTTATAAGATAGACTCAATTAGAGATGATGGTAACTGAATGTTTGTTAAAACCATACTCAATTCATCTTCCTACACATCTAGGTGAAACTAAGAAAAATGACTCATCAGGTTCCACTCTTCCTTCAATTCCAAAATAGGTTATGGTGGAACCTTCCTGTATAGAGTTTTAGTGATGTCATTCCCCTCCCCATGGTGCAGTCAATGTTGAATTCAAATGTCTAGAGGTATTTCACCCATCATCTCTACCTAAGATTCAATTCCTCTTAAGAAAAGATATAGATTAAATTCTTATTATCTGAAAAGAACGTGAACCTCTCCCCAAAAATATAGTTTCTCCAACACTTAATTTCATGCATAAAAAATAATATATATGATTTTGGGAAAATTAATTAAAACCATATATGTTAAAAAAACATTCTTTTTTTACTTTTGTAAAAAGTCAAAAATAACCCATATGGAAAACATTGGAAAAATTCCTTTTTAAAATTATTTTAAAGAAAGTAAAATATAGTCAAAATGACCTTTAGAAACCATTTCTTTATAAATAAGAACATTCATGAAATATTTAAAAGAACTGCAACATGAAATAAAAAAGTTGGAAGGAGAACATTAAAACATGATTTTTAAAAGTCCCTTACCTCGAGTCCCAACTCATTTTGTTAATATAATTACCCTCCTAAGTAATAAAATTATATTAGTTTTATACTTTCTCTTTATTTTATTTGTCACCGTGTTTTATCCAGTTACTAAAATGGTTAAGTTCATATTGGATGTTTTGAGTTCATTTAGTTTATAACCTCAAAATAACATTTGTGCATTGACTGTGGTCAAATGGGTTATAGTTACATTTTCTATAGAATATTAAAAATGTTATAATTATCATATTTATACATTATATATACTTTTAAAACCAACCTTTCAAGGTAGACATGAAAATACAACGATCGGTTAAATGATAATGGTTCCATTACAACATCCTATTCTTTGAACCGGTCTATTAAAAATTATAAAATAAATTAGGAATAAAGTGAAAGACCAAGTTAAAAAGGATGAGTTAATATAACTATAACCCATTTTAACTTAGTCTTTGAAATGATTTAGTGATTTATAGTCAAAATATTCCATAGTTTTTTCTCTATATTATATATCATGTAATTATTGGTGAATACAGAAAATCATAGTGGTAAGGATAATAACATGAGATCAATGGATAATTTTTACCCAAATAAAAGCCTAAATTTTTTAACTGATCAATATCCTTTGTCATTTTGAAGGCATGATCACTATCTATATACTCATCTTCTAGTTTACATTGGTATAGTGCAGTTACAATCTTGTTTATGTTAAGCCTCTACTTATCTTTTAAATATCAAGGATATAATATTTCATGGTTCAATCATCTATTTCATTATGTTTCGTCATTAGTTATCCATACATAGCTGAAATCATGATGAAATGGATATAAGAAACATTATCCATGAATCTTTTATAAAAATCATGTTCGCCTTTACTCACTTGGTGTAGTGGCTAATTATGAGTAAGGTATTCCAGTGAATATATCAAATTTAGTGGTAGTACAATGTATAAATGATTATACCACTCTGATAAATTTTTGATGGTGATGACATGTTCTGATTATAGAAATAATCACAGTGTTCATGTGGTTCCACTTACCATTTTTCTATAATAAGTAAAATTATATTTAGAAATTTATCTTAATATCCAAATGTGATTAAATAAATTTTTATTTATTAGTCTCCCACTATTTTATAAAATTCCAGTATCCTTCACCATTGGATTTGGAACATCATTTTTCATGGATATTCTAGTAGAAAGGATCTATATTTCCCTTTTCATAACCCAAATGAGGGCCTGGTTAAATTACTCAATTTGTCCAACAGTATAAAATAGAATTTCCTTTATCCATTGAGCGTAATCCTCAACACTAAAATCCTAGACTTAGATTTCCTCAACACTGACCTCCAAATTTCACCAATTCTTATAAGGAAATATACTCTTTATGTTAACTTGGTTAAGTTAACCCAAAACTTTTATTATAACTCCTCAATAAATAAAAGTGTCTTGATGGGGTATAGAGAAACACTTTGATCTATGTTTGCATTCAAAGTCAAGTAATGGAAGGTGTATTCTGAATTATATTTATTTTGATGGATTTTTTTATCTTTATGTATAAATACTATTTATTTTATCCTTTTACATTATTTTTAATATTATATGGATTTTATATAATTAATTAATCATGTATTTATAAAATAATTTATACATAATAAATTTATTTTTTTCCATCTCACATTCTTGTTAATTCATTTAATTTCACTACTAAAAAGCATGGTTATAGCTACGGACAAGATATTTATGGTTATAACCTACCTATGGCCATGTGAAACCATGTCTATTCTTATATTGAGGATATAACCATGGGAAAATATGCTTGTAGCTATATACCACGTTTTTTTCAAATGAATATCATAGGAAAAAAATCTACCATGGTAAGGATGTATGAGAGATCTTATATCCACATTCCTGTATGATTGTAGCTATAGTCCTTCACACTCAGACCTTGTAACCACAGTCCTATAGGATCATGGATATAATCCTTTCTCCCAAAACCTATAGTTGTGATCCTATAGGACCATGTATATAAACCTTCATAGATTGACCTTGTAGCCATGGTACTATAGGACTATGGATATAAGACTTCACACCATCACCTTGTATCCATGGTCCTTTAGGATCATGGCTATAAGCCTTCCACCTAGACCCTATAGCCATAATCATGTATGACCATGGATATAGGTATCTAGTAGCCATAGGAAACTTAGCCTATCACTATAACCTTTTATATCCACATATAAAATATAATTAATTTAATAATATATATATATATATTCCCTATATTTATAAAAAATGGTAGTTTCATGGTATAGTACTTCAGATTATTCGTGTGAGACCTAAGTTCAAAACCTAATGGATGTTTTTTTTAAAATAACCATATATCCATAGTCATAAAGGATTGTGTATATAAGTTTCCCATGTGTAAGACACTATATAAATAGACATGAAACCCATAACTATATCTACTTATAGCCATAGGTAGTGCCCATGGCTATAAGTGTCCTTCATGGACCAGGTTCCATGTTGGATAATTTATATCCCCAAGGCTATAGTCATAGATTTCATATCCATAGATTCCATGCTCAAATTTATAGGTTATACCCAATGGCATGTCCCATGACTATAGCCCCTTTTTCTACTTGTGCTTATGTGATCATGTTTAAGCATCCAAAAAAATCAACCAAATAAATAAAGAACTAACTATGAACTTGATAGAATAAAATAAATATGTGTTATGATCATGAGATTTACTATTGGTTGGATTATCGAGTGAATGATAAACTAACCCTTAACCCTAGGAGAATAACTCTTTGGGATGAGATTTGATTGAGTAGTAGCATCTCACTTTTGAATTGTGTATATCCTTGGTTGGTTTCACCTCAACTCAGTGTTGAACCATATGCTCTTATGTCACGACCCATCCCATAGGGGATTGTTTCGTGACTTCCCCAAGCTCACCTCCAAAGTTCCAGGGACTGGTGACTAGAACTGAGTAGGCATGTCACACAAATGGGAGGCATTATCCTAAAGTAATTTTATGCACACACACATCTCCAAGCCACAAATGTTGAAATGTAAAAATAGTAAGTAAACAATGTATGCAAACCACTATAACCCACAACCAAAGTACAACAGTGAAAGTGATAGAAAGTAAACAGTGATAGAATACAAGCCCACCAAAAAGAATGTCTATAACCAAGTTCCTGAATCTCATCCATAGAAAACCCTACTTGAAGGCAAGGTATTGGGGCTACTGTCTGAAGTTGTAAGAACACCATAGTCTATCTGATCTCACAAGGCTCCATACGGTCCAGGACTGCCCTGGACTCTGTCAAAAGGTCTCTCATTTTCACAAGACATGACATGTGCGGGCAAAGACCATATAGGGGTGAGTATAACAATACTCAGTAGAACACCCCAAAACCACAAAGTAATATACAAGGGAAATATATATTCCTATCTACACAAGTATATGTCTACAACATATAACAATAATATCTAGATATACACAAACTATACAAAACATCCTAGAGTAAGTCATAACCACTGCATACCAACACTAGGGATTCAATTAAAAGATTCCATAAAGCACACATCTAGAAGAACACACTCCTGATTTTGGTAGCACTGATGACGTATGTTTGAGAAGTATCATTCGTCAAAAACTGTCATGAGAGAGAGATATGTTGAATGATATGAAGAGAGATATAATACATCATAGGAGGATCGTAGCCAGGTCTATGGTGTGATACTAACAAATCCATCTGTATTATCACACTAAGTAGAGTATGGATGCATGGTGAAGTTGGACATGTCAATACTGAAGATCTACCTAGGGAATGAAGAAGGAATAGAGGATCTACTTTGAGCCTCGCGGGGGATTCCAAAAAATCTATCCTAGAAGTCTTTTTGAAGGGATCATACTCCTATGAGTAGGAAATGATACCAACAAACCTTCCGGGAAATGAAAAAGGGAATGAACCCTAATAAAACTCATCTAAGATATAGTGGATGAGAGAATCAACCCATGTATAAAAGGAGGGTTCATGGTGAGTAATAGTAATCACACCCTCCATGTCCCTTGACCCTGGGTACTGCTTGTGTAAATTTCCCATTTCACTGGAATTATTTTCAAGATAAAACCCACCATAGGTATAAAAAGGACCATCTCATTGTCACAGTCCCAACTTCATAGATGTCTTGTCAATCGGATGTATGGTTTGAAAGATATGGGGGTTTGAATATTCAAAAGGGGGGTTTACTAAGTCATGGACTGACTTGGGTCCGACCTATTTGGCCCGGCCCAGTCTGCCTAGCCTAGACCACTCCAACCTGTCTAGCCCGCTCTGGCCTACCTAGCCTGTTATAGGCTGCCTGGCCCACTGTCCCACCTGGTGGCACCTTCCTAGCCTGCTCCGGCCCACCTCATCTGGCCCACTCTGCTGGCATGTATCCCATGTTGTCTCCCCATCACGTCTTGTGGCCTCATTGTACCCCATGGCCACCTCACCACACAGATCCTCCCACCACATTCGCTCTGGCCTCTACATCCCCTTACGGCTCCCACTCAGTTTCTCCACTCCATTCCCACAGCTCCAGTCGTCTCCGACCACCACCTTCGACCACTGCCTCTAGCCACTGATCCACACCGCCGCCTCTCCTGGCCAGACTACTGTGTCGGTTGTCCCTTCCGCAGACCACCGGGCCACCTCTGGTGCCTAGAAACCAAAACGATTGTAGATCTGGCTTCCTTGGGACCTAATCTACATATGATCCTACCTTAGTTCTCATTTTTACTTCAATATGGGGGTCCAATTGCATCTTGAACCACCCATAAAGTCGAATTGTGGCCACAAGGTTCCAATGATTAAAGTGATGAGAATGGGGGGGATAAAATCATAAGGAATTACCAAGGAACAAACCTCGTCCTTTATTCATGTTGGCCTCAATTATTTATCATTATAATGATGAATGAAGAGAAAATAATTTCATCTAATTTAATCCTACCAATGATGCGTGTATCAATTATTTTTTGTTGAATTGATCCATGTTTTTCCTAGATTAAGAATGGGATGGAAAATCATAAAGAAATTTCCTACCTGGAGTTCGAATCAATTTTTGATGAAGAATGGTTGTGTTTCCTTCGTTGAAAATATCCTTCAACATCATTGGCATGATGATCCATGATGTGCTTGATCCGTTGTCATCATTCTTCAAGAGGGTTCATCGCCATGTATCAGAGGAATTTCAGGGTTATGGTGATAACCCTGAATTTCTTGACAATGATTAATTAAAAGGAAATTTTGCTGTGTCGACATAATGACAAAAGAAAATAAATTAACAATTTATTTTATTCATTAAAGGTCTGAAAAATAACCTTCACAGATGCACCAAACCGGCTGTTTTTAGGCCCCTCTTAGGGTAAATCCACTACTCTGAACACAATGGTGCCCTTAGATTTCTGATCTAAAAAACCTTTTTGAAGTTATTACACTTTTTCTGGAAAACTTCTTGTGTGTTATATTTAAAGTTTAATATTTTTCAAACATTTACTTTAGGAACATTGGGCCTCATAATCACAAGCCATCTCAGCACCTAGTCTCAAAATAATTTCATATAATATTTAAAATAAAACACGGAAAAATATGGAACATTATATCATCCCCACCTTATGGCTTTACATCCTTGAAAATCCAAAAACAAGGATACGAAAAAAGATGTGGGTACTGCACATAAATCTGAGCATCCCACTCCCACATGCTCTCTTGAAGATTCTCATGTTGCCACTGGATATGTGCCAAGGGAATCACTTGCCCACGAAGGATTCTCTCATGATGATCCCCAATCTCAACCAGATAATCATCAAAATTTGATCCATCCTCAATGTACAACTCGCCCCAATCGATGACGTGTGATAGTTCATGCATGTACCTCCTTATTTGTGACATGTGAAAGACATCATTTACTCGGTACAACTACAGGGGTAGAGATACGCATTACACCACCTTGTTAACTCTACACAGCATCTGAAAATGGCTAATGAACCTTAGAGATAACTTGTCGCCCTGGCCAAATCTCCACAACCCACATCGAGGTGAGACATGAAGGAACATATGGTCTCCCTTCTCGAACTTCAAGGGTCTCCATCTCCTGTTGACATATGAAATACATCAGATTTGTACAGCCTTTATCTGCTCTTGGATGATCTACACCTTCACAGTAGTAGATCACACCAAATTTGGGCCCATGAGTGCTGAATCTCCTTAGGCAGTCCATCAAAGCGGTGACCTATAGGTTTTCCCATATAGAGCCTCGAATGGTGTCATATCAATGGTAGAGTGGTATATATTGTTGAACACAAACTCCACCAGTGGTAGGTGATCCTCCCAACTACGACCGAACACTACTAGAAAATATCCATATACCCACAGTTTTTCCCAAAACCATGGGTATAGGGGTAGTATGGGAACCTATACCCACGGTTTTGAAAAATTGTGGGTATAGGTTTTTTTAAAGACTTATTCCAACTGTTTTCCATAACCATGGGAAAAAACACCTATCCTCACATTTTAGACTAGAACTGTGGGTATAGGTGTTATTTTCAAGGACTATACCCACAGTTTTGGAAAAACTGTGGGTATAGGGTTCTTTTTTTGAAGACCTATACCAATAGTTTTACAAAACCATGGGTATAGATTTCCCACGTTATGGTGGGAAAAAAATCCACAGGACACAAAAAATATTTGGAAGGAAAACCTATACCCATGGTTTTCCCTCCTATACCCACAGTTTTTATTAATATATTTATACAAATACAAAAATATAAACATAAAAACTTCATAGGTTTTTCGGTGAGGCGCTCTTTGTCTACCTTGCGGTCTTGGGTTCGAATCACTATGTCCATTTTTTTTCTAATATATTAAGTAAGATTAATATATTTAGATAAATGTAGATATATTAACATATAAGTGGGTTTGCTGGGTTGTTTAGGCATCTGAAGAATTAAGGGAACAACACGGGTTCTAAACCCGTGGGATGTATTTTTTCTAAGAGGAACATTAATTAATATATTTAGAAATATATATATATATATATGTGTGTGTGTGTGTGTGTGTGTGTGTGTGTGTGGTAAATTTACCTAGCTTGATTGGTGAGGCACCGGGAATCCGAAATCCAGGTCGTGGGTTCTATTCTTACCACTGTATTTTTTAACTATTTATACCAACGGTTTCAAAACCATGGGTATAAAGCTTTGACAGCCTGACAATTCAGGTATGAGACTTTGAAATTGTGGAAAAAAATATATAACCATGGTTTTCCAAAATTTGGGTATAGTTTAGGGACCTATCCCAATGCCTCGGTTGCCCAAGGTTCCCAAAACCATGGGTATAGTCTATACCCACGGTTTTGGGGGCTATACCCATAGTTTTGAACCTTGGGTATAGGTCATTTTTTCAGTAGTGGAAGTCCAAGATACAGGCTCGCAGCATGTCCTCCAAAACCTGAATTGTCCTCTATGTCTAACCATCCATCTGGGGATTAAATGTTGTGCTCAGCTGTAATTGAGTCCCAAAAACCTCATATAATCCCTTCCACACCGAGATGTGAAATGAGCATCACAATCAGAAATAATTTTCTATGGAACTCTTTGAAGCTAGACTATCTCATTCACATAGAGGTTCCCCAAGATCTCCACTGAATTCTACTCCCATATAGGTAAGAAGTAGGCTGACTTGTTGAGTTATTCAACAATCACCCAGATGGTATCGTGTCCCCTATATGTTTGTGGTAAACCCATCATTAATTCCATCAATATCCCATCCAAATTCCACTCTAGAACCTCAAGGGGTTGATCCAAACCCTCTTGAACCCGGTGCTCATCCTTCACTTGCTGACAATTGAGGCATTGATAAATGAACTCCGCAACTCCCTTCTTCATTCTTGGACACCAAAACTAACATCAGAGGTCCTCGTACATCTTCACCACACCTGGATGTACCACCAAAGGGGATGTGTGGAACTCCCTTATAACCTCATCCTGTAATTCCACTGGTAAAAATGTGCCTCCTCTAAAAATGACAACATTCTCCTCACCTTTTGAATATCCATCAGGAGAATGTTCTATGAATAATTGAGCATGTAGAGTCTCATAGTCAGTATCCTCAAGTTTCACCTCCCTAAATTTCTATAAAAGTGTAGGGGTAATAACCAAAGACTGGAGGTAATCTCCCCTATCTCCATCCACAAATGATAACTACAACGGGGAAAACTACTCTGATGCCTCGTCTAGTAACTGTGAACTCAATCTCCTGCTGAGATAATTTACCACCACATTACCCTTCCTAAGAGTATAAACAATCTCAAAGTCATAATCCTAAAGGAACTCTAGCCACCGCCACTATCTCAAGTTCATATCCTTCTAAGAGAAGATTTACTTGAGACTCTTGTGATTATAGTAGACGATAAATTTCTCACCCATCAGGTAGTGCCGCCACATATTTAACGCAAAGACTATCACTGCTAACTCAATATCATGGGTCATGTAGTTATGCTCATGTGGTCTCAACTAGCGTGAACTATAGGCAATCACTGCTTGCCTCTGCATCAAAACACAACCAATATTAGTTCCTAATGCATCACAGAATACTATGTACTCAAAACCATCCTCCAACAATATCAAGATTAGGGTTCTCGTTAAACTCTGCCTCAACTAATGTAAATCCTATTGACACTTCTTCGTCCACACTAAAGGCTTCCCCTTTCGGGTCAAAGCTATCATAGGTGCTGATATCCTAGATAAATCAGGTATTAATCTCCAGTAATATCCTACTAGCCCAAGAATCTCTATACCTCCATCACACTCCTAGGTGGATCACATGCTAACACTACCTCCACCTTGGTCATTTACACTACCACTCCATCCACTAAGATAACATGTCCTAGAAAGTGGGTCGCCTAAATCCAGAACTGGAATTTCAATAGTTTCCCATAAAGTTGGTGCTCTTGGAGTACATCCAGAACTATCCTTAAGTGTATTGTGTTCTCCTCCTTAGACGCTTAGTACACAAGGATATCATCGATGAAGACCACCACAAACCAGTCTAAGTAGGGTTAGAATATCCAATTCATAAGTCCCATGAATACTACTGGGGAGTTTGTCACACCAAAGGGAATCACCAAATACTCATAATGACTATAGCGGCTTCTAAAAGTTTTATTTGGTATATCCTCATCCTATAATCACAGTTGGTGATATCCTGATCAAATTTCAACCTTTGAGAACCATTTTTTACCTCTCAACTGATCGAACGGGTCATATATCCTCAGTAGTGGATACTTGTTCTTCACGGTTACTTGGTTCTGGTATCATTAATTCACACACAACCTCAAGCTCCTATATGTATTTTTGGAAAACATCATCGAGGTTGCCCAAGGTGAAACACTAGCTCTCACAAATCTCTTCCTCTACAAATCCTCCAACTGCACCCACAGCTCATGAAGCTTTGCAAGAGCCATCCAATATGCTAATGAGGATATTGGTGTCATACTGAGGAGTAAGTCAATGCAGAAGTCGATCTCCCCATAGGGAGGTAATCTTGGAAAATCTTTTGGGAAGACACCCTTGTACTCTACTGCTACTCTTGGGAACTATAAACTCTTAACATATGCTACACCGAGGGTCAAGCTAGCCAATGACAAGTGATCGGTTGTACCCTCCTATGCATGATTCCATCCTGTGCTGTCTGGGTTTCCTTTTCACCAAAAAATGAAAACCGCATTCCATCACTACGAAAAACACCACACCCTTCACCTAAAACAATCAATCTGGGCATGGAATGTATATAACCAATCCATACCATGAATGACACCATAAGCCCTCGACGCTGCCACTAGGAAGTTCCAACCAAAAATCTCACCTCCAAGGGTAATTTCACACTATCAGCATAGATTTTTAATCATCGAGTCTCCTCCCATAGGTGTCTCCATGAATAAGGGTCGGATAAACAGTTATATCAAAATCTCAAGGTATCATACAAGATATTTAGTGATAAAGGAATGACTAGAACCTATGTCTATTAGTACTACAGCTAAAGTAGAAAATATTCAGATCATACCTTGAATTATTCCTGAATTCCTTGGGTCATAAGCCTCGACCGAATGCATTTTTTCCTGCCCCTATCCTCTATTTCCCTAATCCTAGTTCAGACCACATGGGGGTGGTGGTGGTGTAAATTCGAAACATCGACCACCACCCACTGCTCTCCCATATCCTCTGCCATGTCTGCCACCCTACAGATCTGCCTACTCCTACCTCTACCTCTTCCTCGATTTTCCAACTACTTTCTCCATATTAACAGCATGAAATATTGGAAAATCTTGAGCGAGATGTCCCCTACCATCACATGAGTAGAACCACCTCTCTCGAGACTGACTGGATCAACCCTGTGAACCCTGAACTCTAGATACTCTATGTTGGGACCTCCTCCTGAAACATCTCCCACGTTTGAATCCCTAAGGCCAGTGTCGGCTCCCTACTTCTGAGTTCTATACACCCTCCTTTCCTCTACTAACTATCACCAACTATCTCTACTCATCTAGGAATCTCTCCACCACCAAGGCTCTCTCAAGCACCCTAGCATAAGTAAGAATTCTCATAGGGATAATACTAGCTCAGATGTCTCTACGCAGACCCTGATTGAAGGTACAGTCCCAAAAGTATTGACCCCTAACCAAATACATCGAGTACCTGTAAAGGTTGGTAAACCTCAATGAATAATAAGATACTATCATGCTTCCCTACTAGTGCTAAAGAATCTTCTATATATGCATATCTCTCAGTGTAACTGGTGATAACTCATCTCTGAAGAGGCGATCGAACTCTATCCACGAGAGAATCACCTCATTATGAGTTTGGGTATCCAAAATACACCATCTCCCTACTAATCCCTACAGAAGGCTCACTTCTAGGACCACCATCTGATTTTATAGTGTCCTAAATAGATGAAAAACTTGGGTCACCACCTCAAGCCAGTCTTCAACTGCCTGAGGGTCAAGCTCACCTAGGAACCTAAGGGGTCTCTGTCTCTGAAACTCATGGAGAATGCTCAGTCTGTGCTCCTCATCTACTGGTACTACAGGTACCACTAGTATCCCTACATGTGGCAGTATAGCTGGTGCACCACATAGAGGTAACATCTAGGAAACTGGTCCCTATATTGAAGTCTCATCACTGAGGGGGTCATCCTCATGATTGAGTTGTTGAATCCAAGCTGGTATGGTTCTTGGAGGTATCCTATAAGGAAACAAGATGTACTATGGTAAATGAGTATATCTGGATAGCTGACTCAAGAAGTACATGAAAATCAAAACCCAATCCTATATGATGCATGTACCATTATTCTCCCTGCAACTAGTGTTCTCATGTACCGAGTCGAAAAGAAGGTTATCAGAGTCCTAGTGTATGGACACATCATGTAACACCCTAGAATATTCTGAATTTTATTTCATTAAAAATGTGTTTTATTTAGTTTATTTCATTTATAAAAAAATATAATTTAAAATAATGATTTTATTGATTATAAGTTAATTATACAATAATTTTTATTGATAATTGTAGTGTTTAAACTAATTTTATAGCATTATATTTTAATATGGATATATTTATTAATTAATTTTAATAATAAAATTTATTGAAATGAGTGTTTGATAAAATATTTTAAATAAATAAATTTCTTTAAAAAAAGTATATTGACTATTGCAATTACACTGATAAAATTTATTTAATATGAAATAATAAATAATACACATTGAATATATTTAGAATTACAATTTTTTATTTTCAAAATAATTTATAAATATATATAGTTACAATTATTTATTTTAAAATTATGAATTAAGATTATATTTACAAAATTATTACTATTTTAAATCTATGATGAAAATATACATATATATTTTAAACCTGATTTATATCTATATGTATATGAAATGTTTTGAATTATAAATTTTGAACAAATCATTTCTAAAAACTATTTTAATGTTTAAATTTAAAATTATAATACATGTGTTATGATAAAATTTATATAAATTACATTAATGGAATAAATTAAATAGTGATAATGGTGTATTAATAATAACTAAACAAGAAGAAAACAAATTCTAATATAAAGTAGTAGTAATGTCATAAAAGTGGAAAATGTGATTGACAAAAAGAAAGCGTGATTGACAAAAAAAAGTAAAAATGTGATTGAAAAAAAGAAGATAAGATAATAGATTATTAGATAATTTAGTGGATTATTATTTTAATATATATATAACTTTTGACTTCTTTAAAAGTTGATATAATAATTAATATATGATAATAATGGGTTATTAAAATAAAAAAAAATAGGAGGAATCCTGTAAGGGATTTGTGGTCTGCATAGGAGGGTCCCAATTTTTTTTGGAAACCTGATTTAGGGTTTCAGTAGGTGGTGATCTGGAGGAGGGAGATTCGGGCAGACGTCGGCCATGGATAGGGTGCGTCGCACATGAGGGTGGCTTCAAGAAGGTCTGGCGGTATTCGGAGTTGAAGACCCCACGTTGTACAGCCGGGGTGCTCTGTTTCAGACTGGAGGAGCCAGGGTTGATGTTGTGCACCAGTCAGTGTCAAGATCGGGAGTCCGTTGTAGTCATAGTTGTGGCCGAGATCTATATTTGGATATGTAGTCTCTGAGAAAATCTTGTTTTTTTGCGGTCTTCGGTCTATGAAGTGTAGGTTTTGATTTGTGGTATACCCCTTTCTCTATCGAATATTCCACCCACTTGCAAGCTATGGATCAATTATTTATTTCTAATCCAATTTGGATGGATTTAGTCTGCTTATGTCCTCTTCCATTTCATTTTATATTCACATATCATTGTTTTGTAGATAAAGGATTTTGTTCGTAATAGATATCTTGTAGCAATTTCATTACCTTTACACTTTTTCCTCGGTGCGTGTGTGTGTATTGTTGGAAAAATGGTTTTTATAAGTCTTCATTATGCATCTGCAATGGGGGGGAAACAACCATTTTTGCTAGTCCGATGAGAGCAAGGGAGTGCGCTTTGATACAGCAACTGTTGCGTGTGTCTACATTTCAAGTAAGGGTTCATTATACTTTGTATTTATTTCACTAACTCATATATACACATTGTATATACTGGTACATAAATTATACACACACCCATATAGTTTTAAACCACCCAGTTTTTAATTCTACCAAGTGTTGATTTGCAATGATGTTTTAAGATGTATGGGAAATTTATTTATTTCTCTATACTCTCTATTTTCTGGTTCGCGTAAGGGATTTCATCTTCTTAAATTATGAATTACTTTTATGATGCTAAGGGTTTATTTTTATTAAAAAAATTACACTTCTTTTAATATGTTCATATATATATATATGACTTTAGTTTTAACCATATATAAAGTAAGGTTTAAATATTTACTCAAACATTTATTAATTTTCTGGTGATATATTTTTGTAAGGGATTATTTTTTTCTAATTAATTTATATTTAAGTTTATTGTCTATTAAAGGTTATATTGCCTTGCATTGTGTTTTTGAGGGTTTATACATATGTATACTCATTTATGATCCTTGCGGTATAGAAAAACATATATTCTTCTAGTCCGATCCTATCCTTTTATTTTTCGAGCTCCAGTAGTAATATGGTTGTAAGGGGCCTTTTATTTTTTTATTATATAAAACCGATCATACGGTTTTTGTGTATAATCGAATATATATAGTTATATTTATCTGTATTTCAAATCCAAGCTAGTTAATGTTTTCAAATTATGGATGTTTTTTGTCCAAGATTTTATAATGTTGTAAGGATTTATTTTCAAGTGTTTTTATATATGCAAACCCGATTATACACTTTTTATATAATCACATACATATATATATATATATATATATAAATTATGTGACTCAAACCAAAACTATTTTATGAATTTTATAAGATTATTTCCAATATTTAAATAATGGGTTAGATGCGAAATGTGCTTTGGGTTTAATTGGATTTATATTTAGTATACAAAACCCTGAATTTTACATATATATATATATACACACGTACGATCACACATGTTATAAACCTAACATGGTTTGGTTTTTAATCAAGTGATAATGGTGTATTAAATATATTTTAAAATACTTATTATTTATGAGAAATTATTAATCCTTGTTTAATTATGAAAACTCGTATATACACTTTGTGTATATACGGTTATAGATTCCAAAACCCTAATTTCATGTATGGATTATTAGAATTTAATTAATGTATTAATGTAATTAATACTTGTAAGACTTTAATGAATATCAGTCTCTGTGTAATCCAAACCAATAGGTATTTATGTAAATATGTATTTCTTAATCTATTAAGTATGTCAAACTTGTTTTAGTTAAAGAACTTTTAATGATATTAGCCTTGTTATAATTTCATGTTTCAAATGTATTATATAATTAAACTTTTTTTGTTTTATAATTAAAAAAATATATGTTTTTGATTTGACCAAAATATATTAAAGGATAAAAGGGTGTGTTAAACCATGCGATCATGTTATGCTCACTTAATGTTTTATCAACTGCAGTGATTGTTGTTAGTTAAGTCGTGATGTAATCTAATTTCCTGATCACTGAAACTTTTATCAGCATATTAAATAACATTTATTTTCATTCATGGAATAAGGATTTTAAATTAAAGAGTTATCATTTTAACATCTCATATGGAAAACCCCTTATCATCCATTATTTGATGTGATTTAGTAATTGTCTCACGTGCAAAGAATGTGTAATAAAACATGTATGCCTTCGATAAATTGTACTACCATATTTTCACTATTGTCTGTCATATTATGTATTTTTGGATTAAATGGCTTCATTTTCCATTTTATTTATAGTTGCACTCAATGACGCATGCATGTGGCATGTCATAATAATGAGATAAGAAATTAAATTACTCAAAGTGGTATGGGACACCTTGAGTAATATGAAGTAAAATTTAAATATTCATAGTGATATGGGACACCTTGAATATCAGACTTTACTGGACATATGAGGAATGTATTGGACTAGTATGTTCCGGGTTGGGGACCGGTAAAAGTAAGCCCTCCAGGTTGGGGTCCGGTTACAGCAGACCCTCCGGGTTGGAGTCCGGTTATAGAGGCTCTCCGAGTTGGAGTCTGGTTACAGAGGCTCTCTAGGATAGAGTCCAGTTACAGAGGCTCTCCGAGTTGGGGTCTGGTTATAGATAGCCCCTAGGTCCTGGCATGAGGCCTTGACATAGAAATTAAATTTCGGTATTATACATTCCCTCATATGTGTATGATAATTAATTAACCAAGTGGATATTCAGCTAGTAGAATATCCTTGGTTAAAGAGCTTATGAATATGAGAATCAGAATAAGTATAAGTTATGGAATATTATTTATGAAATACTCAGAGATTATTAACCAATGTGTGTCCACAATAGAAGGATGAAATTGAATTTATTATTTTAAGCGCAACTCTGATCATGCATTACCCTTAGTTATTAATTTTGTACTTTTATTTTCACATAGAATGTATTTTACTCATTACCCTGAATGAGCATTCCTATAATTGAATCATGTTTCCTTGTAATCCTATTAGCATGATTTTAAATGTACTCTTTTATTTCTTAGAGTGTTTATATGATATGTTATAGGTGTTACAGTATTTTTAAGAAAATGATTTATGGAAAAAAAATTATGGAATGTTTTCAAAAGGTTTTAAATTATATATTATGTTATTTTAAAACCTCTTATTGGGCATTCGTATGGTCACCCTACATTTTTTAAATAAATTTTTCAGGTATCAGCTTTTAGTAGAAGAAGCATTTCAAAAGAAGTTGGTTTCCCAGAACCTGAACTGAATTTGATCCTTTATATGGGACATGATGTGTAATTTATCAGTGCATGTTTTTGTTAAAAGTCACACATCATGTCCTAAGGCACCGGATCTGGGCATTTGGGAGTCGGGGCATGACACATCAACTACCACACCAACACTAGAGTCCCTAACCTGAAAACCAAACTCGAAATAATTAACATTGTTCTCCCAAACCAATCTCATAGACTCTTGGTCCTAAGGTAGAACCTACCACCTCTGATAACACTCTTTCATGACGCATCCTAAAGAGGTCCATTCCATGACTACCCCCAAGCCCACCTCCAATAGGCTAGGGGCTGGTGACTAGCACCGAGTAGGCATGTCACACAAATGGGAGGAATTATCCTAAAGTGCCTATGTGCATGCACACATCTCCAAGCCAAAAATGATAAAATGTAAAAACACTAAGTAAACAATGCATGAAAACCACTATAACCCACAAATATAGTACAATAGTGAAAGTACTAGAAAGTAAACAATGCCAGAATAAAAGACAACCAAAAAGAAAGTCTATAAACATGTTCTTGAAACTCATCTACAGAAAAACCTACCTGAAGGAAAGGTACTAGCGATACTATCTAAAGTCGTAGGATCACCATGGTCTGTCTGATCTCACAAGGATCCTTTCGGTCCTAGTACACCCTAGACTCTATCAAAAGGTTGCTTGTCTACATAATACACGATGTGTGTGGGAAAAACCCATACAGGGGTGAGTATAACAATACTCAGTACGACACCCCTAAATCACAAAGAAATACACAAGGGAAAGATATATTCATCTCGACACAAGTATATATATACATCATATAACAAGAATATCTAGATATACTCAAACCATACAACACAGCCTAGGGTAAGTCATAACCAATGTATACCAACACTAGGGATTCAGTTTGAAAATTCCAAGAAGAACACATCCATGAGAAAACACTCCGGAGTCTTATAGTACTGATGATGTCCGTCCTATAAGTACCATTCATCGGAAACCATCATGAGAGATAGATACACCAAATGATCTAAAGAGAGATATGATACATCATAGGAGGAACACGTCCAGGACCATTGGGTGATACCAATAACTCCATCTAGATTAACCCGCTAAGTAGAGGATTGAAGCCTGGTGAAGTTGTTCATGTCAATACCAAATACTCTACCTAGGGTACGAAGAAGGAATAGAGGATCTGCTTTGGGCCTCTCGGGGGATTCCAACAACTCTATCCTAGAAGTTCTACTAAAGGGATCATACTTCTATGAGTAGGAAATAATACCAACAACCCATTAGGGAAATGATAAAGGGAACGAACCCTAACAAAACTATTCCAAGATGTGGTGGATGAGATAATCAACCCACATAGAAAAGGAGGGTGCATGGTGAGTAGTAGTAGTCACATCAACCATGTACCTTGACTCTGTTACTTCCTATGTAAAAGGGGCCCATGTCACTAGAATTATATACAAGATAAACCCCACCATAGGTCTCAAAAGTACCATTATATCATCAAGGTCCCAACACCATAGACGTATCGTCAACCGGACGTATGGTTTGAAAGATATGGGGGCTTGAAGATTTAGAAGGGGGTTTACTGGGCCTTGGACCAACCCGGGTCCAACCCGTTTGTCTAAGACCAGTTTGCCCAGCCTGACCTGCTCTGGCCCGAACTGCTTGGCCTGCTCTAGCCTGCTCTAGTCCACTCCATCTCGCTGGCTTGATTGGCCACTTGGTCTCACCCCGCTGGCCCACTTCGGCCCTCCACGTCCGGCCTACTCTACTGGCACGTGTCTCATGTGGTCGCCTCGTCATGTCCCATGACCTCATTGTGCCCCATAGCCACCTCACCACACAGCTCCTCCCTCTATGTCTACTCCAGCCTCCCCCCCACCACGAATCCCACTAGCATTGCCTCTCCTTCCATGAAGCTCCATTCGCCTCTAGCTATCGATCCATGCTACCACCTCACCTCTCTAGACCTCCGCACTGGACCTGCACTGGTGGTCCCTTTCACAGACCACTAAGCATACTTCAGTGTCCTAAAACTAAAAAGGTTGCAGATCTGGGTTCCTCGGGACCCGTTCTACACATATCTAACCTTCATTCTCGGTTTTCCTCCAATCCAAGGGTATGGTCTCATTCAGAACCACCCGAAAAAGTTGATATGTGGTCATGAGGCTCCAATGGAAAAAGCATGAAGAATGGGGGATAGAAAATCACAAGTAACGAACCTCAATCTTTGTTCATGTCAACCTCGATTTGTTCTCGTTATAAGTATGAACAAATATAAAAAAATCCATTTAATTTAATCCTTACAACAACATGCGTATCAATTATTATTTGTTGAATTGATCCACATTCATCCGAGATTAAGAATGGGATGGAAAATAATAAAACAACATCCTACCTAGAGTTTGGATCGATCGTTGACAAAGAATGGTTGTATTTCCATCGTTGACAAGATCCTCTAACTTCATTGGTGTGATGATCCACGATCCGCTCAATTCGTCATCATTGTTCATTGAGAGGGTTCCTTGCCATGTCTCAGAGGAATTTCATAGTTATGGTGATAACCCTAAATTTCTTAACAAGGATCAATTAAAGAAATTCTTGATACAGAGATGTAATGTCAAAATAAAATAAATTAACAATTTATTTTATTCATTAAATGCCCAAAAACTAACTTTCACAGCCAACCTTCGATGGCTGATGTTAGACTCTTTCTAGGGTAAAGCCACTACTTTGAATACAACGGTGTCCTTGGATTTTTGATTTGGTCACCCGTTTGGAATTTATTCCAATTTTTCATGAAAAATACACATGCATTCTATTTAAAGTTTAATATTTTTTGAATATTTATTTGGGGCACACCGGATCTTAGAATTGCAGACCGTCTCAGTTCCTGGTATCAAAATAATTCCATATAATATTTAAAATAATACACAGTAAAATCTGGGATATTACATCTTATATGGGAAATCCTTCCTTGCATATGTTTACTCACATGAATATGATGGGAAATAGGGGTTTGGGGTTACATAAAAGAAACTATAGACATAAAAGGTCATATATAATAAGGATGAAGGGATGGTATACAGATCATCATATTTAATTTAATAATAAATTATTATAAAACCCATAAAATTAAAATTAAATTAAATATAAACCCAATAATAATATAGATCAATCAATATCATGATCATCCACAAATTTAATGACCTTTCATTTAAAAATAGCTATCATTAATTTCAATCTGTTCTTTATTAAGATAGAATTAATTATTTAATTATTTAATTATCTAATAAATTAGTTAATTTATTTTTCTTAATTTTCCTTCCAAATAGTCCTAGAGATTACCATATTCTATAATTTTTAATAAATTAATATGTACATGATGTGTACTAATAAGGGACAAGGTGTGTTCCCTTCTATTCAGTTTTAAATTTTGTCTAGAATTTAACATAGCATGTATAGAAGGAGACATGGTGTGTACCCTTATACTCTACATGGAATGTACTTTCACTTGTGTAGTAAGTAACTAAACTTTGTATATTCATTTTCATGTATTATATACTTATACAACATATATCAAGAAATAAATTTCATGATATTATATGAAATGTAGTTTTGTGAGTTAATTCACATTATCAGTGCGGAATTTATGACAATATGACATGACATTAATATATAGGGCGTATACCACTAGAAATTCTCATGAAGTTCATGATGTGTAAAGAAAACATATACTTTTTTAGATCTATAATAACACAAAAAAATAATTAATTTAAACATTAAATTTCACATAACTCTTTGAAAATCATTGGATGTGTAATTCGTGGGAAAACCCATGTCATATGATATGTACACCAGCTAGACGCCATGTAGTTTAGTTTTAATGTTATAATTAATTTTCTCTCTACATTTTAACTCACATGACATGTTAATCCTGGTGTGTACACCAAGTGAGTGGGTACGTGTTACACGACATGTACACCTCGTTATACTCCACATGATCTATTCTCTGGACTCCTAAAAAACATGCCTAGGGACTCGACATGTGTTTCATGTGGGAATAATTATGTTACATGGTGTGTAAACTAACTACACATTTTTTAGTCACAACTAACTTGTGTTCTTGAAATGGTAGTCAATGCACGATGTGTATTAATTACATGTCATGTACTTTGACTACACAGCTTTTGTGATTCACACAGGGAAAATCATGTGGGGTTACACAAAGTGTACGCCATATACACTTCATATAACACTATAAAACCATGTGACAACTAGAAGTCGATAATAAGTGTGTAATGAGGTTTTTTATTGTTCTCCCACGTGAAGTGTTGTGGTTTTCATGGATCTTCCTTGTGTGGTGGACCAGATGTACACAATGTGTACTTCTCAGTTACACACTGTGTATCTATTTCATTTATCTAGAATCTCTAGAAACTCTATATGGGATATTTTAGCATTCTTCATCTTGGAAATATATTGTTGAATGATCATATTATCTCAACTTCTAGATTGAATAATGGAAAATTAGAAATCAAAAACTAATAGATAAATGTGGAAATCGATCAATAAATAATAAAAAAATAATAAATTAATATGTGACTGCTCTGATAACACTTGAAGGTTTTGAGGCATAGTGGAAGTGGTTGGGATCATATCCAAAAAAAATTATCAATTTCATTGTATTAAATCCTCAAAACTAGATGAACATAACCCTAGAATATTCATAGAGAGAATCTTTTCACATAAAGTAACTATGAGCCCGTAAGGGGCGCTGCTCACGGTAGGGTTTCCCGTCGTTGCCTCCTTCATTTCAGTATAGTTTTGGTTGTGATCCATCTCCTCAGTGTGCTTCTTGGTAAGATCTATCATGTGGTGACCTTATCCCCCTCTCCGTCTCGGTCTTAGTCGACTTTGGGCATCAATTTCTCTCTACGGCGGCTTTGGATTTCTACGGTTGGCTTCGGTTGTTGATATTATTCATGTCGGCCTCGGATTTCTTGGTGGTGGCTTTGGCTTCCGGTGGTCGACTTCAGACTTCGGCGTCTCTCAACAGTGGCTTCGCATTTGGCTTCATGCATTGGCACATCTCAGGTGGCTTCGCTCTGGTTTTGTCCCGGGTCGGCTCAGCTTCGGCGCTCTATGACGGAAATGGTTCTGCTAGCGTCGGTTGTGGAGGATCTCTGGCTTGGATCCACAGTCGATGTCACTGAGAGGTGGTTCCAGATCTGTGCTTCGTCCAGATCTAGTGTGGTTTTGGGTTGCTACCCCATTTATCGGTGTCATGGAAGCATATTTTGGGTGGATTTTTGTGGTTTCTGCGTTCGGTATGGAGGGCGGCGAAGGGTTATGTGCTCTGGCTTGGTGTAGTGTGTGGATTTGCTGGATTCCTTACAATGGCGTCTTCTTCAGTGTGTCTTTTTCCCTCATTGTTCCTCTAGCTTTCAGTGGTTCATCCATTTAGGAATCTATTGAGGGTTCTTCTGGGGTCTTGATTTTTCTGGTTCCATGCCCAGAGAGGCATTTCTGGCTCAGATCTGCTCGGATCCCCTCAAAAAAGACCTTCCCTTGAGGTGTTGTTGGTTCTTCCAGTCCTTGGTGATGAAGACCCGGCTTCATGATCCCTAGTTTGTTATCCTCTTCAGTTTGTTGCGGATGTGGTTGGAGGTTTTTCATGGCTATGGTGGGGTGCTTCTGGATTCTTCTCTGGTGCTTGGGCTCTATGCTCATGAATTCTTTCTAGTTTGATCTTATTTGGGTTTTGGAATTCGGAATGGAAGGTTGCTGGTTTGAGTGTTTTTTAGACTTGCGTAGGCATGGATCTTTTCAGAATTATGTTGGGTTGGTTTTTGATACTCGGATTATGAAGATTCAGCTAGACTTGACATCAAGGAACAGGCCTCAGAGGAGGATTCAGAGCAGGCGGTTCACCTATGTAGGCTGCATGGAATTGGATGTTTGAGAGGGTATGGCATCATCCATCGGATTAGGCATGTGCTTTGACATAGGACACTTTCTGGTCATACAGTCTTGCAACAGTGGAGATATTTACATGTTTTTAATGCTGGGGAGAGGCAGATCTAGGGTGTTAGCCTGAGTTTTATTTTCTTAATCTTCGAATCGTGTAATGTTTTAAGTCCATGAAGTCTATTCGAGTTTCCCCCCTTCTTCCCTTAAAATGGTTTATATCATATAACAAAAAATCTAAGGCCTTTGGGCCATTGGAGGAGGAGAATATTTTCACATATAATTTATAATTAATTTATAAAAAATAATTTACTTTTCTTGATAATGTTTCTTCATTGTTGAATTGACTGACATTCTTATCATGACATCATTACAATGAAGGATCCAAGGGTATAATCCCTCTAGTGGTATTCACACATGCTCTATGAATATTAGAACATCTCTAATGGTACTTTAAGTGCTAGCATGGAAGTTTCAATCATCTTGCATTGTTCACTGTTGATTGCAACAAGAATTACTTAAGACATGAAGAATTATTTCTATTGTTCTCTCAGTCATAGAGGAGGGGTGATCATCTCTCATTCTTGAGATAATTCTAGAGAATTTCTCACAGTTTGGTAGAATTCTCTTGGGAGAATATGTTGTTCACAATAAATCCCATTACTCAAGAAATGATATGAGTTGGATTATATACTTAGGTTAGATAATTAGTTATTGCACAAAGGACCTTAACTAATTTCTTTATTTTAATTAAACCTTTCATATAATAATAATAATAATATTATTATTATTATTATTATTATTATTATTATTATTCATGACCTGTGAAAAATCTAGAATATTTAAATATCATTTCTCAAATATATAAATCAATATTTATTTAAATGATATTAAATAAAATATATCATTTTATTTGGGTATTCCAATCCTCCTCGAAATTTACCAAGTCTTGGATAATAAATATATAATTAAAAAATAAATATCTTTTATATTATTCATTAAATTAATAAATAAATATTATATTCACTAACTGGTGAATAAATACTTATTTAATATGCATGTAACTAAATAAATATTTTTTACCATTTTAACAAATAAGTGAAAAATAAATATTATAATTTTAGTTGGTATTAGGGGTTTAGAAAGCATATAAACACACACACACTCTCTTGGGGCTTATTATGGATCATGCATCATCCCCCCCCCCCTAATGGATAGGCCCACAACCAAGGTAACTCATTATAATTTAATGGATTAAAGGCCCTATGGATTGAAAGTCCTTTTTATTTTCCCAAAGGTCTATTTTTTGGCCCAAAGTACCCTTCTATGAATAGTATTACTATAGCACCCATCACCGCTACAATTCCCTTCATTACTAAAGAACTCTTAGAAATTCCCCTATAAGTTGGGGTTATCTTGGGTTAAACCCCCAACCTCATGGATATGGAGTAGTATCCTTTACAACTCAAGTATGACCTGGAACATGAAATAAATATTATATATTCCCTAACTAGAAAATGATATTTATTCAATATTCAAATAACATTTATTCTTTCTTATAGCTAGTTATTGAATTATCGTGATCAAAAGATCCTAAATATTTATTATTCCTCAATTCGGAGAATAATATTTATTCCAATATTAAATTATAATAGAATTTGATTTATATTTTTAATACTCTTAGTGTGTAATACTTTAGACTTTTTTCTCAGTGGCATTAGGAAATATGGTTTAAAGTCCAAGGTCAATGTATAGAAACAAATCAAGGCACCCATAGAGAAATTTGTTAGTGTTTCAATGAAAACAACCTCATACAAATGATGACCGTGTAATATAATCCCTTTATATTGATATCTTGTCAAGTAGGTCACATACTTATATCATCAAACTATATACATGATATATATTTCTTTGAATTCCTGAAATGAACTCATCGATATACAACCATGGCCATGGATTTATCATATAGTTCAATTTCAATAAAAGGGTCTCAAATATCTAATTCTATTAAATGAAAGGGATAAATCCTTCATTGAATTATTCATTAACATATATCACTTATAACACACCCAACATATCCTACTTTTTTATGAGTATATGTCAGCATGGTTTTCATCAATACATTGAAGTAAATGATTTGTGATACAAATTAATAATAATATCAGGTCTAAGTATAATACACATTTCTATGTATAGGAATATCCAATAACACATAAAAAATATGTAATTCCTATTAATGGGTAGATCCTCATAACCTACTCTTTTGGAGACTACCATGTTCAAAACATTATGATTTGAATCCTCATCTTCTTATGAGAATCCATCACTTGATGATCTAAACATTATATGTGTCATGTTATATGGCATCATCCAAACCATAGGACATGTGTTTGGGAATATTGTTATAGTATTTTCAGGTTCTCATTATAGGAGGGATCTATTATAAACTTTCATTGGGATAGATACTCTTAGGAAATTATCAAATTAATTTTATATAGAAGAAAAACATTATGTGATAAGATATGAATATTCATGTCTTTGAACGTAGAGGTAATTGAAAGTACAAATTCAATTGGTTCTAGGGAATCAACTCTAATAGGGATAACAGTTGAGGTATTTCCAAAGTCTAACAAGACTCTTATCCTCAACTCATATAATGAAAACCACTTTTTTTCTTGGGTTTCTCTCACCCACTTAACCATGTCAAAAATCCATATAATAAATACACACATGCATATAAGGAGGAAATATTTGGGATAACCTACCTCAATAATGGAGTTATCCCCTTATGTGATACTTGTCTGCTATTATTAAATCTCTTCTAAGCCCATACTATCCACTAACAAATCGATGTGACTATATCTCCATCAATAATTAACTTTAATTTTATATAAAAAATTATAATTAATTTACTCAATTGATTTTATAATTAATCCTTTAAAACATAATTGAATAGAATCTCACTATATGGTGTAATGATGCCAAAAAAATCAATCCACTGGGTGAAGACCATTTCCATCATGAATTCTATCATATCTCATATAAAATATCTAAATCCTCATTTTAATTAATTTTCTAAATCAATCAAATTTTATGAATCACTAATAATAATTAAGGTAGGGTCTTAACTATTCTGAAACATCATATAACCACCTATGATCATCATCATTTATCCTCCTATATCATATGCACATGGAATCCCTATTCTATATACACGACTCCACTATGATCTGGTGGAATTTTGATGAAATACCTAACTCCAAACCATTTAAATTGGAGGTAGAATAAGAAGAAGAAGAAAATTTAAGGATGTAATAGGAGATATATCACCTTAATCGATGATGAATACCCTTCAAGAGCTTCACATATCCATGGAGGAAGTCATGAATGAGGAAAACTCAAAGGATTCGACTCCCCTCCATGTGGTTCATGGGATGGAGGAAATCCCGAAGGGGAAATAAAAAGTAAAGACCTAAAATTACAATTATACCCCCACTTAAATTATAGGTCAGTTATCTCCATCAAATGTTCAATGGAATGCCACTATACTTCTGTTGGTACGGACAGTGGTGTAGCACCATTTTCTAGCCCACCGAAACTCTAGTGGAATTTCATTGGGGTTCTAATGGATTCTTGTTACCACCCACCTAGGATTCCTCTTTCTACTGACACATTAAATCTCACATAGGGTATAATGGGTTTTTTTAGAACATTACATAATCAAAATAATAGAATAATACCATTAAAATTTCTAATCAATCATAATAAAATCAACCTAAAAAATAAATAAAATTAATAAATATTTATACCTCAAGTTGATTGTTCTCTATATTAGTGGAGTATGCTTGAGGGATAAAACTAAGTAATAACACATGGAATCTTTCCTCCATGGGTTGTACATGGACTACTAGAATCCATATATACTATGTGAGGGCCTATAGATCTCCCAAAGGTGTGTTGTAACCCTCTCCTAGAAGATAAATAGATAACTGGGATGAAAAGGGCTTCAAATTGGATCATTAATGCACTTTACCCTCAAATGGAAAGGATTTCATCCTTTATATATCCACACCTCAATCGGTGAAGAAGCTAGATCATCACTACCAATGCTTGGTAGCTGTTTCACATTACTAATAATGTATACACATTTGATGTTTATGATCATTGAATTTTTCAATGATCATGTCACATTTATCAAACCATAAATAATCTATATTAATGAATCATAACTGAATAAGAACCATTCGAGAAATTTTACATCACTTTGTACAATGTGATATCATATATCATATTATATGGTAATATCTTATATTGTCATATATTCATCCCATGCTTTTCATGACATATGATCCAATATCATTCCACTATCTATGATATACATTACATACATATCATAGGTTACAATATGGATGAATCATATTATGATTCATCTTATTTTAGTGTATAACCATCGATCTCCCTCTATCATAAAAATACTAAAAGTAATTTATGTAAAACTTGAAAACTTCTTATGAATCTATCAAAACTCCTTTGGATACGATTTATTTATCTCTATTCATTTTGGAATAAAAACTTTGTCCAAAATTTAATCCTTATTATAAGGTCAGCCTATATAGCCCTATGGGATTTTTCAATGTTGAGAAAAAAATGAATTCTCTATTTCATAATTGTAATCAAAAATCATTCTCTAAAAAACATCATTCCCACTCAAGTTATAAAGGGTTATGGTGTGATACCTATCAAACAAACTCATATTTTCATATAAACATGTCCACCAAAAGATTTATTTGATACATCATATATATATTGATATAATCCCTTTTCCTATGAAATATAGTGACCTCAAGACATGGAACATGTCAATGTAGTATAGGATAACTCATACATTCATGATTCTCCAAAATAGATTGACTAGTTCAAAATAATACATCACATGACATTTATCCAAGTGGTTCATCATATCACGTTTCACTCAAATGATCATGGTCATGCATTTCCTTCATCTAATTCAATCATGGGACCATATGTTGTTTCTTTACAAACAAGTAGACAATTCTCATATATTTTAAACTCAATTGATGACATGATTATCAATATACACATCCACCCCCTAATTATCCCAGCCTCATGGTTGGTGTAAGAAAGATATTTAATTATAAAGGTTCTTATGCTAAGTATTTTTTTCAACCTCGATAATAAGGATTTGATAATAAGAATACACACCTGAGTATATTAATGACCGTTTGGAATTCTATATGATATACTTTTGTGGGTTATTCTGAATAATAAGTCTTGATTTATTATCTCATGAGTTTATTCTGTATCATACATGATATTTCTACTCACGCTAAATATTAAGATATCATCACAGCCTATAATACTCTATGGTGATCTTAGATTAGAGAAAATTCAATGTCATAATACTCTATGATGAAAACAAGATAGAATAGGATACCTTGTGAAATTATAAGTCATTCATCCATTCATTAACACTTAAACTGAAGCATGTGGGGTCAAATTTCATGTTTACTCGATAAACACATGGTGAATCGACTTAATTTTTTAGTGATTTATTATAAAACTAAGTGGTTTGCTTATAAATTCTATTATGTACTTTAACATACATTGACTTTAAATTATAGGATATCTACATAGTTAGTTTGAGACATCCTTCTAAGTCATTTTACTCACACCCTACATGAACACCTCATGTGTATGTGTAGATTTTATGTCATGTGATGCAGGTAAAGAAAAGGATATTATAATAAGTGGTTGAGTTTAATGATAATATAAAAAGGGATATAAAGGAATAACATAAATATGAGGTTGAGACCCATTTTGGATTACTCGAATCTTCATTATTTTGTTTCAATTTTTGTCTTTATTTTTTATTTGATCGACACATCAGGAAATATTGATCACATTTGATATATAACTCATCTGACATGACATGGCATGTATCTTTTTTATATGGTTACTTATATATAATGGTTTATTTTTCATTATTATTCATGTATGAAATGATTGATTATTTTTTATTTATCATTTATACTTGTTTCATACTATGACATGTTGAGGGTAAATCACCCCCAATGATAAATGATTAAACCCTCAATGCTTGTCACTAATCTTTGGTAATCATGAAGTGTGTCTGAGGGCATGTGGAATTTTGGATCAAGCCTCAGGGTAAATGTCAGGCTAAGACATTACAAGGCCATTTTAGTATAATTTTTAAATGATAAGAGAACATTCATTGATTTCCAATAACCCAAATATTTTATTTTGAGGTGTACGTTAGCATATGGAATGATGCACCATAGTGTTGAACCCCCTTGCTTGCATGCATCCACCAACACCTCACCCACCCATGCACTTGACCCCCTCCTAAACTCACATCTATTTATTTTCACTTTATAATGCATGACGGACTTACCCCATGAATAAAATTTAGAGGAAATTATGCTTAAGATGTATATTCTAGACGTAGTGGAAACCCCTATTGAGATGAGTGAAATTTATTTTTTTTTTATAATAAAATAATAATCTGAGATGTACATGATAAATAATTACATGAATAATGGAATTGAAACAAATATTAATTTACTATTATGATAGAACTAAGAAGTCATGATCATCGCATATAATTAATAATTAATTTATTTAGATAAATAATTGTATTGCATTAAAATTATTTCTTAATTGATGAATCGGTTGAACACTTATTGGTGTTCCATCAATGAAATGGGTGGATACAAGGATATAATCCCTCTAGAAGTGATCTAAATGTGCTCTATAAACCTCTAATCATCACCATATAATTATATAGGTGCTAGCTAGAATGTTCTAATGCTTGCTTCAATCATTTTTATTAGTAATAGAATCCTTCGAGGTGAGATGAAATCACTCTGGTTCTCTCCAGTATTGAGAGGGTAGTAAGGGGATGATCACTCTCCATTCTTGAGAACAATCTAGGAAAAAATATATCTAGGGTTTTGTTCTACCCAATGACCATTATGTTTATAAATGACATAATCCGGTTTAAAGAGTTAGGGTTAGACAAAAAATAATTGTATATGATTCATTATTTTTTTAATCCCTGATAAACATCATGACTAAATAATATTATTATTATTATTTACTTGAAATGTGATAAACATGTGGATAAAATACATATTATTTTCATGAATAAATAAATTAATATTCATTCAAATAATATAATATGACATTTATCATCGGAATATTAAACTCGATCTATCAACCCTTTTCGTTATTTATCAGGCCTTGAATAATGATTATTTATTTAATAAATAAACATCACTTCATTATTCACTAATAAATAAATAAATATTATATTCACAAAACTAGTGAATAAATATTTATTAAATATCCACAATAACCAAATAAATAAATATTTGTTACTTTTCAAATGAACCAAAATAAATAAATATTATATATTCACATAATTAATAATTAACTTGAAAATGAATATTTATTTAATATTAAACTCACATAATATTCTATCAAATGACCGATTCCTGAATATATACAATCAAATGAACAAAAATAATTATTAAACCATGTACAAAAATAATATTTATTCAATATGTTAAATTCAAAGAGAATTTAACTGAGATTTCAAACACCCTTAATGTGTGACCCTCTATGCCCCTTTCTTAGTGGAATTAATTTGTTACACCTAAAGATCGAGGTTGGAATATAACAACATGCTAAGGTACCCACAGAGAAAGAGTTTAAATATTGTAATGATAGTAACAACATACGAACATACATTGTATAATATTATCCTTTTATCATGATATCTCTAATCAAGAAGGTTGCATGCTAGTTCCAGAAATGAACTTTCATACAGAACGCTGCAGCCATAGACTTAATCAAGCAGATCTATTCCCATAAAAGGGACTTATATATTATCATCCACTAAAGAACATAAGGTAAAAATCCTTTCTTGTATTATTCATTAATACAATTTCATTCATGACTCAGTCAATGTATTCTACCTTATTGTGAACATATATCATCATGGTTTTCATTAATACATCAAAGTGTGTAACTCGTGACATGCATAAATAATAATCTTAAATTATAAGGATAATTACACATGTATGTGGATAATAACATCCAATGACCCATATCAATGTGTATTTTCTACTGGAGGGTCACGTTCTCATAATCTTCTTCTCTGAATATTATTAAGGGTATACACCATGAGAAATTGTCTCAAAGTTCTATGAGTCTCTACCCCTAATAGACTTTATAATTTGTGCCCCATAAAATTATATTATCTGGATATATAAAATATATTTTAGAATATTTTCATTGAACTTATAGGTTCTCATCATAGTAGTGAATTGCTATGACATTTTAGTGTGATAAGTATCTAAGGACATTATCACATATATTTCTTGTATAATAATGGTCATCATGTGATATATAATTAATTAATATTCCAGACTATGAATATTTTGATAATTGAGTGTACATAGTAGTTGGTTCAAGGGAACTAACTCAAATGGATTCCCACTTGTACTAGAGATAACTACTAATAACTCAACTGGTTAGAATCACATGATAAACATGATTTTGTTGAGATATAGTTATAGTTGTTGAGCCCACCATTCTAAAAATGGATGATCTTATTACTATGACCACATTTATTTAAGAAAATACTTCAATATATGATATTTTTTATTATATGTTCTTTGTTATCTCTAAATTATTGGATAATACCATAGTTAAAATTCATAATTAAATGATTTAATTTTAGTATCTTGGTAGAATATAAAATTTGGAACAAATTATTTCTAAAATGATTTATTAATCTAACCTCAATGTACTCGGTCAAATATAGATTTGACAAAAAATAGTTGTAACAATTTTTACACTTTTATATTTCCTTAGCCTTACTATGATTCTAGACCAAACTAATCTAAATAATATCAGTTTTATATTCCCTAAAAACTAACTTTTTAATTTCTCTAATTTTTAGGAACTCTTTTAGTTTTTCTTTCTCAAGTACTATCAGATAGTTTTGACTACTATCCTATATAGTTATCCTAGACTTGTTTGATATTTTTATTCTATGCTTTATTCATAATAAAGTCCAAACTTGTGTACATATCATGGCATGGGATATATATTTCTAAATTACTCTTAGAAATATGTAATCTATAAATCACAAAAATACCATGTGATATTGGAACAATTAAAGTGTATTGTTTTATCTTATATTTTTCAATACCATTTCAACTATATATTATAACTTGGATTAAGAAACCCCTTGATCTATACTAGTATTTATTTTTCCCTAGAACTTTGGATATTACTTAAGTCATATTTAGAGAAATTATTTAGTATTATATAACCATAAGACTAATGGCATGTTTTCCATATGTCCTTAAACATATAAGTCTTGGAAAACTATATTGATTCCAAAAACCTCTTGTAAAAACTTTGAAATATTTCATTTAAAATTAATATACCATGACCATTATACATGTTTTGACCCATAAATGGATCCTTGAAATTTTCCATCCATATTGGTTATCTTTGATGTCTCCAACCTTTTCGATCATGTTATATAGACATGTACCATAAAGTAACATTCAAGGTAGGTGGATTTGACATATGATATTTGATTTAATAATCAGAGTAGATAAGATGATTATAATTCAAATTGATTTAATCTAGATGGATTTGTATAATTAGTCAAGACCTATTGGTACCTCACTTGTACCATACATGTCTTGTTTATGTTGAATGCCCACCAATGACTTTACATTAACCACCATAATACAGAATGAATTTTGGAACATGGAATAAAACTTTTAGTTTATAAGAACTTATCAATAATAGTTATTTTCAACTTAGTTCTCCCTATAGGATTTATTATTCTTATCAAATAATATATCACCAACCATGGTGAATATAAATTTGTCTCTATAGTTTTAACTTTCATATGTGGTATATGTATCTGGAACAATTCCTCCCTCTAACACTTATGGATTTTAATGTTCTTATTCCAATTTGTGCATCTGGATCCAAGATTCAATTGAATCCTTACCTACTCCTATTATATGAAAAGATATATCATTCCCACATATAAATCTAGTTGGTGTGATTAATACCTTTTTATCTTGGGAATGTTAATATCATCAATAGTTATAGGATAATAAATTGAGATTCAACTTATGTTTCCTTTGACATACATTTGAAGCTAAACTTAACAAATGATTCAAATTAGAACACCTTAGGTTGTGACATTAATGTACTCCCATAATATTATAACTTATATGATATCCATTATTCAATTTAGTTATCATATGGTCAGTTGCTATACTACTATTTTATAAAACATTTTAGGAAAGGAATCATATAATACTTTCAATATTTATAAGAATCTTAATTGATCTACCTTGTACTATCACCATCTTTATAATGTGAATAAGTTAATATGAGTTTATTAAAATTTTCACTCTATATTTAATGATCGATTAATACTTGGTTAAGATATACTCTGGCATACCTACTTGGAGAAACTTATATCTTTTTCCAATTATATCCATTACTTTCATCTATAAATACTAAAAATTCTTTAAGGAATTTAATGAAAATTATATAAATTTTCCTCTAGATTTACTTTGGAATAGTTCGTGCTATGTAGCTAAACTAACACCAGAAGATTTGTGGAATAATTTTATTTTTAAAGGTTTATCTCTATTAAACTTGATAATTAAGTTTTTATGTATACCTAGAATAATGACCCAATCTTTTCATACATAAATATTACATATTTTTAGATTAATATTCAATACATTTCAAAAATACACACCCAAGGATCATAAATTTTTAGTGCATTTGGAGAATAGTTACACGGTCTTCTTATTTCATGAAAAATCTTCAACATCTTCCATAAAGATCTTCCCATTTAGTTTTCTTAATAAACATGCCCTATATAAACCTTTCTTCATAACATGGGGAAAGGAAACATAAAAAATGGTGATATAAGATGCTCAGTAAGGGTAAACATGGAATATATCAATCGTTGATCATATGAAATCATAATATAAGTATAAGTCTATAAGATTATGAATGTAACTTAAAAAGTTCATTCCTAATCTATCATGGATCATAAACATGATCCATGGCATAAAACATTATCATTTCAAAATACATGAACCATAAGAGTGAGAAATCATTATAAATCCATCACGAACCATATGTTCATGTCATATAAGTGTGGCACCATCATAAGTATATAAACCATTTCATATTTCAATGTTAACATATGAGACCATCAAATCATAACAGATCAGGATTCAACACATGTTTCCCATTCCATAACAGATTAGGAATCATCACTTGTTTCATATAATGGATCAATCTTATAGACCTATTTCTCATAGTGTATCAAGCACATCATCTCATTTCCCATATATATATCATTAGATATAATACTTTACCCAATGCATTGGATGGAGATATAGGTCCCACCCGTCACATAATAAAAAACATGAATATATGTTCCACAAGATCATAAATCATTCATCATATCAGAACCCATGAAAATAAATTTGTTTCATAAAAATTTCTTCATAGCATAAACCATGGAAAATAAATGGTTTTTATAAACATTTCATCATTTCATCGTAGCATAACTTGTGGAAAAGGGATAGTTTTCATAAACATTTCATCATAGCATAACTCCTGGAAAAGGAATAGGTTTCATAAAAATCTTGACATCATAATCATAAAAAATCTAGAGAAATAATAAGTATGGTATCATTTAATCGTATCACTAGTAAATATTAAGTTACATCAAAAGATTTCATCTTATATAGAGAATGATTTTGAATTATCACTCGAAAAATTTCTTGAGGAAAATAAATTTTTAAATTGAAATTATTATTTGAAATATAAAAACAACCCAAATATTAAAGAAAACATTAATTTAAAAAAAACATTAGAAACTTTTAAATTTGTCATTAAATCATTGAGTGGTCATGATGGAGGAAAATTCCTTTTATTTCGTACAAAGTTAAAATGAATATTCTTTTCACATTTTTGAAAAAAAAATAAAAAGAGTTTTATTTAGAATATGAAAATAATAATCCTTTTAAAAAAATTAAAAAGTAAAAAATGGTTAAAAATTTATTTAAAAAATCATTGGATAATAGTTAAAATTTTCTTTAAAACATTTTTAGAAAACATGTACATAGAATAAAAAGGGTTTTTGATCGAAGAGAGAAATAAATTCAGTTTTTCCTTAAAAACATAATTTTGGACTCTTTAGTACATAAAGAGAGGAAAATGAAATGAAAATACATATTCTAAAAAATAACCAGATAAATATAAAATACATGAGTTTCTCAAGAGTTATATCAAAAGATCTCATCATTGGAACCATGTCATAAATGATCCTGATAAACAATGAGATTGTAACATTAAACCTTTTCCACATTGGTGACTTTTGAATCATAAGTTCCATGAAATAAATAACATTATATTGATATTTATATCCCATAATTATCAACATAATAATCATAAAATACATTCATGTTAAGTACATACACCACACAAAAGAAACAAGTGGTGTATACGGCATGTGTCCCACAGAAATAAAAGTGAGATGAAAATCTCTTACCTCAAATATCAAATTCCTTTGTAAACATTTTTACCTAATATATAATAAATATATGTTTTATATAAATATATTATATAACCATACTCATATTTATTATACCATATATTATTAACTTATGACCATTATTACCCGTTTATTAACAATTCCTTGTTAAAATCATGTTTCGGTTAAAAATTGCTTCATTTTTCATGTATGTTTTGATTTGGTATTTTTGATCCTTTTACTTTGATAATGGTTCAATAATATCCATATTGTCATCCATGATATATATATTATATATATTAATTATATATGTATTTATAGTGATACATTAAATTTAAAAATAGAAAATGAATTACATTGTTCATGGTGACGGTAGGTCGTACGTACGCATGAATGTTGTTTTCATTTTCTTGATGAATGAAATGAAATAAAGTTAACTAATATATTAATGTTCCAAAATTATTTTTATTTTATATATATCATATATTTTCATTAAATATATCCTTATTACCTTCCATGTAAAGCGCAAAATAAGAACAAATCACATTGCTTCACGAGACGGTAGTCTATGCCGTACACACAATCCACATATTCATATTCCCACGTAATAGAAAGTAAGAAGATATATGTGATATTATAATTAAAAAAGTATAATTATATCATAAATATAATATATAAAATTTAAATCCATCATTATATCCAATCTTGATATGTGGTGATGGAAAATGATTTACATCGGTTCGCGAGGCGGTAGTCTGTTGTACACACGATCGACATTTTCATTTCACACTTGAAGAAAGAGGAGATAGATGTAATTCATGCCATTAACATAATAAAATATCATTATATGTAATATAATTATGTTATTATATCATAATGGTTGAAGAATAATTGAAGGGATTATAGGAATAAATAAAAGGAAAACGCATGGTTAAGGACTATAACTCTTATACAGAGAACCCCTTTAGGTTTACACCTAAATACTTATTAGGAGGGTTTAATAATCAAAATAATCCCTATAAGATGTGGTGTTATAGTTTTATTGATCTTTAGGATCTATTATAGTTCTCGGTTCTACCTTTTTTGGGATGCATATTTCTTTGTGTGTGTTGGTTTCTTCCTCCTTGTATTTGGATAGCGGTGCATCATTTGTAGGTGCCACTGGGTGGGTGACTAAACGTGTTGCCATGACATGTAAAATTGATTATGATTTTAAGGTTGATTTATATTATAGGAAAGACCCTAGTTCATCTCTCAAGGAACTTTGAATTTTTAAAGTGTGTATTTTTAATAAAGATTACTAAAAGAGGGGGTGGTTTTGAAAACAATTTTGAGAAAATAAAATGACTTGATTTAAAGAGTTTAATAGTTGAAAAAAAGTGTATTTTTTAAAATATTATAAAAATTATTCCTTGTGATTTCACTACACAAATATAAATTTCATCACTCTTAAAGATTAATTTAGGTTTTAAGTAAGTCTTTGGTTGAAATTAATCAGAATCCTGATTACTTTCCAAGCTTTTATATCAACACACGTTGAGAAAAAACTTGATATAAAAATCGTATAGACAAGGTACATATCTCATGAATTATATAATAAATTCCAAATAAAATTGAAATCTAAAATAAGTGGGGAAGAAAAGGATTCTTGTGTTGTCCAATCGGAACAACACAAGTCGTGCACTCAGGACTTCACACCAATTGGTTAAAAGTAAAGAGAATTCTATTCGATTCAATCAAACAAAGCATTCAAACATTAAAAAAAAGTAATTTAATTCTAAATGAAATGTTTTAAAACCCAAAATACATAAAACCAGTATTATAACAAGTTCTAGAACTCCATTTACAAGATGTGTAGCTCCCTCACAACAAACACCCACCGTTTATCCCAACATCAAGAGGAGGAACGTCAGGTGGATCTCCTTTTTAATTTTATCTCTCCCTATGAGGATAGGGAGATCTAAAACATAAAAGGGTATTATATGACTCCTATGGAGCTCAAAAATGGAATCACTTCATTCCTTGGTTGATCTCGAAAATGAGGTGACCATGGTTCCCTTTTATATCCAAAATGGGAAGTGGTTTTGGGCACCCAGTTTTTGAGATACCACTTGTGTCTCAATTTTTGGTTGGTAAAAGGAATTATCTAGACTTTGAAAAAATATAAAAGTTGTTTAACGTAATATTTAATATAACCATGTCAAATATGGAGGCCATTGAACATCTATAATTGGATATATAGTCAGAATACTGAACCAAACTTATGAATTCATGCAGATTCGGTTCCCCGGAAAGAACGGTTTGGATGGGCCAGCAGAAGGCCGAATTGGGATTTAGCTTCTTCATATAAAATGTATCCCATTAAATTATGGACTAGCCAAAAAAATATAATCCCATTTTGAGACACTAATTTCACAAAATATGCAAAAAAGTTGATAGGTGTCCTTGGGATTCCATGCAGTTTGGCCCATTTTCCTTATGGATCATCTCTGAGGCCTCCAAATCACCTCTAACTACAATGAAAATATCAAAACAGGTAGAGTTTCCCCTTTTAAAAGTGATAAATATTAAATAATGGAATAAAAAAATGAATTGAAATTTGTTATTATTTTTTTAATTTACAATAAAAAATAAGTTTAATAAAATGGTGTGAGGGTGAAATAAAACAGTGAATCGCAATGCAATCACACCCCCACACCTAAACATTTGCACTCCTGGGAAAAGTCACATTTTCAAAAAAAACATGTTGATATTAAAAACTTCATGAATATTTAACATTTAATTAAATTTAATCAATTATAGAAATGTGATCACAGAAAAAATCATACCAAGGAGTTATTCTCAGTGATCATGGAAAAATATGTCTCGTAAATTATATCAGAATGAAATTATAAGAGATGAATGATACCAATCTGAGAAAATAATTCACAAATTAACCATGTCACTAATTCTCCACGTATGTGTGTGAAAACCATTTCATGCAATTATTTCCACTTTCTATCCAGTAAATATAGGTTATTTTAAAATTTCTCAACTTAAATGATTATGTCCACCAAACCTTCCCTACATCCTTTACAATAAAATTTCAAGACGTACTCACTTAAGAATTCCCAGAAGTCAGGCCTTAAGCTCCCGAACTAGATATCCCCATATTTTTTACATTTCATCACTCCCCTCATTTATTTATTTTTTTCAAAAGTTGAACTTGGAATAAATATCACACTCGTCACTCAACCCTTGTTTGATCTCCTCATGATACTAATTGTAATAGTTATGACAAGATAAAAAGTTGAGGAAGAGTGGTTTTTGACCTTCCCAAGACATAACCCATATTTTTTATTTTGTTTTTTTGTTTTTTAGGGTGTACAAAATTCAGATAATTGGTACAAATGCATAGGTAAATCTGGTACAGTAGTGAAAAAGATCAGATAAGAAACGAACGTATGAAAAATAATAATTTTGGTAAGCTAATAAATGTTAACCTAACTTACAATTACCTTCTATTAAGTAGGAAATATTCACACTTCATGATTGGGTGAAAAAAATTGTGGAGATATTTAATGACACAATTTCCCATAAACTACTCACATAAAGGTTACCATTTTTCTCAAAGGTTTCAAAATGATACAACTATTTATATCATCGACAAACAACCAATTTTCAAGAGAAAGACACGCTATAGTGTTGAATTCATTCTAAAATGCACATTTCATCGGTGGTTTTTTTAATGTTAAAACAAATTAAAATAGTTAAATTCCTCATGCATGTTCAATAAATTCCATGATTAAGAAGGAATCATTTTCCATGATAATTTTTACATGAAAAAAAACATTTCGGTGCAAAATTTATGGAGAAAAAAGGGGGGGAAGTGATAATACTATTCTGTTAGCTAAAAATAGAAAATTAAGAAAGATGATGAAAGTTCCTAACTAACCTAGGAATGTACCCATCCCCCCACACCTATATCATGTAGTGTCCTCACTGTAAAAAGATAATGTTGGGAGGAAGGATAAAACCTGGTGAGTGTTATTGGTAAAATGCTTCTTGAACCTAGAGTTCCTCCATCGGGGACTCCAGAAGGGCTTTATGAAAGTGCTTAAGCCACTGCCCATTAACAGTAAAGGTTTGTTTAGTTTCTTCATTTTGAACCTGAACAACACAAAATGGATAAACATTAGTAACAATGTATAGGCCAAATAAATAGGAACGAAGCTTACCTAGATGCAACTTCAAGCCTTGAATTGTAAAGGCATACCTTCTTCCCAATGTGTAATTGGTGATGAAGGATGATATGGTCGTGGGTAGCCTTGGTTTTCTCCTTATAAATCCTGGAGTTCTCATATGAATCTCTACACATTTACTCCAACTCCTTAATTTTCAACTTCCTTTTATCACCCCCACTAGAAATATTAGAATTTCATTGTTTAATAGAACAGTAGGTCTGGTGCTCAATCTCAATAGGGGGTGACAACTCTTTCCAAACACAAGCTGATAGGGTGACATGACAATGGGAGTTTTGAAAGTAGTACGGTAAGCCCATAATGAATCATCGAGTCTAAGACTCCAATATTTTCTATTGGGTTGAACTTTTTTTCAAGAATTAGTTTTACCTCTCTATTAGACACCTCATCTTGACCATTGGTTTGTGGGTGATATGCAGTAGATACTCAATGCCCGACCCCATACCGATGAAAAAGATATTTCATTGTTTGGTTGCAGAAATGAGAGCCCTGGTTAGGGATGATGAACCTAAGTAATCCAAACCTATAGAAAATTTGGGTTCTCAAAAATTCCATAGATGTCTTGGAATCATATTTACTTATGAATCATTCCTCTACCCATTTTTACACATAATCAACTACCATAAGAATGTACGAGTTCCCAAATGAATTGGGGAATGGTCCCATAAATTCAATGCCCCAAACATCAAAAATATCATGAAAGAGAAAGGTTTGTTTTGTAATTTCATTTCTTTTAGAGACATTACCCATTCTCTGATAGTAATGACAATATTTATATAAATCATGGTCATCCTAAAAAAGTGTTGGCCAAAAGAGACTACAATCAAGGACCTTATGAGCAGTATTTTGGGGACCAAAGTGGCTCCCACAAGAAATATTGTGACAGAACCTAAGGACAGACTGAAACTCGCTATCAGGAACGCAAAACCTAAGGACTTGATCACTTCATATTTTCCAAAGGTAGGGTTCATCCCAAATGTACCAACAGAACTCATGTTTTAGAGGATCATCCTGGTTTTTGTTGAAGTCGATAGGAATGAAAGATGATACCAAATAATTTACAATTTCAGCATATCGAGGAATAGAATCTTGCACTTGGTACAATTTCTCATCTGGAAACATGTCATTTATGGTAATACAAGGGGATGAGTCAATGTATAATGATGTTTGGATCCTACTGATATGGTCATCCACCACATTCTCTACTTCTTTTTTATCTCTAATTTCTATATTAAATTTCTGAAGGAGGAGCATCCAGTGAATGAGGTGTGGTTTGGATTCTGGTTTCTTAAAGAGATACTAGAGGACTGCATGGTCTGAAAACACAATTACTTTAGACCCTAAAAGTTGTGATGTGAATTTATCCAAGGTAAAAACAATGGTAAGAAATTATTTTTCAGTTGTGTTGTAGTTTTCTTAGGTAGGGTCCAGTGTATGTGAGGCATAGGCAATGACATGTGGAGCTAGATCGACCCTTTGTGATAAGACTTCCCCAAATGCATAGTTAGAGGCATCACACATGAGCTCAAATGGTAAATCCCACCGAGGTGGTTAGATTACCATAGGTGATGTGAGACTCCATTTTAATTTGTTAAAAGATTCCTCACATTATTTATCAAAAAGAAATTTCTTTTCTTTTTGGAGAAATTGGGAGAGGGGGTGCAATCTTACTAAATTCCTGAATGAAACGATGGTAAAATACAGTGTGACCTAGGAAAGACCGCATATCCTGTACATTTTTTAGGAATGGTAGGGAAGAAATGACATCCACTTTTGATTTATCTACTTGGATACCATTCCCAAAAATGAAATGTCCCAAAACTATACCTTGTCACAACATGAAATGGCATTTATCATAATTTAATATGATATTCTTTTTAATACAATGATGTAGGACTGGAACAAGACTACTCAAACATTCATAAAAAGAGGATCTATAAATAGTGAAATAATCCATGAATACTTCCATGAAATTCTTTAGGTAATTCGAAAAAATACTAACCATGCAACGCTGGAATGTACCTAGAGCATTACACGGACCAAATAGAATCCTCCTATATGAAAATTTTCTGAAGGGGAAAGTAAATATTGTCTTTTCCTAATGCTCAGGAGCAATATGGATCTGAAAGTATCCATAATACCCATCAAGAAAATATTAATGGGAATTCCCTACTAGCCTCTCTAACATATGGTAAATGAATGGAAATGGGAAATGGTCCTTTATAGTGTGTTGGTTTAATCAGTGATAGTATATATAGACATGCCAACTATTTTGTACACGATTTGGATCCAATTCATTATTTTCATTTTTAATTACCATAAGACCAGTTTTTTTAGGAACCACTTGTACTGGACTGACCTAGTAGCGATCAAATATGGGGTAAATGATTCCATTAGCCAATAATTTTGTTACCTTATTTTTAACAACATCTAGGAGGTTTGGGTTCAGTTGACATTGTTCTTGTCTCACTGGTTTAGCCTCATCATTTAACAATATATGATGTGTTCAAATTGATGGGATAATTCCAGGAATGTCAATAAGTTTCCATCCCAAATCTTGTTTATACTCCCTTAAAAGTTCAAGCAGTCACAATTTATGGTTAGGAGGTAGTGAACTAGCAATGATGATAGGAAACTTGTTTCCATTCTCAATATAAGAATATTTTAAATCTTGAGGCAGTTGTTTTATTTCCAATTCAAGGGGATTTTGGATTTATGGGAGTGTGTGTGAAATTGATAGGTCACTAATCTCATATAATTTCTTAATGGTATCATCCTAGTATGAGGAATGAGATTTCACAAGCTTATTAGTATCATCGATGGTCATCTGATCCTTAGTGTTCAAAAAAAATAATCAATTAAAAAACATGCATGACATTTTTCTAGGACACTACAATAATCAATGCATGATTCATTACCTAGAATTTAAATTAAGTATGAAAACTTGAAAATTTAATTGGGGGAAAGAAAATATGTTTTTTCATGGGAAGGGAGTACATTAATTGAATTAACAAAGAGAGAGGAATGTTCTTCTTAGGGGTTCTTTATGGAATCAAATATGTTGAAGTGGAAAATGTCACCACCAAACTCCATAGATAATGTACCATTATGGACATTAATTATGTTTTTGGTGGTTTTTAAGAAAGGACTCCCCAATATAATTGGGGCATATCCATTCATCTGATCATCTTTCATTTTAAGCACATAAAAATCAGTAGGAAAATTTAAATTTTGTCCCCTCACAAGAACATCATCTAACACACCAGAGGGGTGTGTAGTACTCTGATTTGTGAGTTGAAAAACAATTTCAGTGGTCTTAAGTTCTCCAACCTACAATTAAGAGTAAATGGATGGAGGCATCACATTTATAGAAGCACTCAAATCAAGCATATCATTGGAAAAAAATACTCCCCTATGGTGCACAGAATCGAGAATGTTCTAGCATCATTGAATTTGGTGGGTAGTGATGGATCTATAAATTCTGATACATTCCTCACCAATCTCACCTTTTCATCTCCATTAATTCTCCTTTGGTGTGTACACATATCCTTCAAAAACTTGTCATATCGTGAAATTTGATTCACGGCATCAATCAAGGGGATGTTAACCTTCACATTTTTGAAAGCTTCCAATATTTATTTATCAAGTTATGTTTCTTTTTGTTTTATTGGTTGGTTGGATATTTAGGGAAATGGAATAGGAATGGTTGGTCGAGGTGACTCATCAATAGACACACTTTTTTCTTTATAAGGGCTTCTATCAGGACATGGTTTTTCAACATTTTGACTAATTTCAACGGTTGGGATGGTATTTTACTCAGGAGGGGATGACTCTAAAGGAGGGTTCATTTGGATTTTAAGTTGAGCACCACTCATAAGGGTGATGGAACTAACATTTCTCTTATACCTAGGGTTGACTAGAGGTTGAGAGGGTAGTTTACCCGACCCATGAATTTTTATTTCCCCCACCGAGTTGGCTAGTTGGCCTAATTGGGTTTTTATATCTTGTATGGAAACTTAGGTGGTTTGTTGGAATTGGAGATTATTTTAATCCATTTATTTCATCATGTCTTATAGGCTAATCTTGTCTTTTGTAGGGGGTGTTGGAAAAACCTTTGGGTGTTTGAGGATTTCTAAGTAGTGGTGGTGGATGAATACTCTAGCCTGGTTGGTTCCATAGTTGTTGAGGTTGGTTTGAATACCCCCTTCCTATAGGATTGTTTTTCTTTCCACGTAGGGTTGGATGGAAATTAAGTTTCTTTCTTAAAGGGTTGGTTATAGGGGTGTCCTAGAAAGATGGCCTCACAACTATTAGAAGTATATCTCAGTTGGGGGCATTAGTCAGAATAGTGGGTTCTAGAAGAACAAATACCATAATGGATGGGAGGAGGAGATTGGGATTTCCATTGGGAAAGATAAATTTGTCAAAGAAGGGTATTTAACTCTTCAAACTTTGTGTCCACCTTCTTCTTGAATTCAGTACTCTGCGCCTCAAGGACACCTCAAATGGGTACACTTAACCTTGAACCAAATTATTGAGTGTTCTGCACCATGTTCTCAATTAGGGTTATTGTATCAATTGGGGTCTTATCAACTAGATCACCACCTACAGTAGCATCAATCGTGTTTTGATCAATAGGAATCAAACCTTCATAAAAATATTATATTAAAAGTTGATCACTTATTTGGTGGTGTGTGAAACTTGAAAGAAGACTTTTAAATCTTTCCTAGTATTCATGAAGTGTTTCCCCTTGAGATTTTCTTATCTCTAATATTTATTTCCTTATTGTTTCAGTTCTAGAGACTGGGAATTATTTTTCAAGAAAAAGGCATTTCATATCTTCCCAACCTCTAATTGGTGAATTGACATAATAAAACCAATATTTCATAGTGTCTTCTAATAAAAATGAGAATTCCCTAAGCTTTACTTGTTCTCCATCCACATTTTAAGGTTTTAATGTAGAAAAAACAGTGTGAAATTATTTTAAGTGCTTATTTGGGTCTTCTCTAGAAAGTCCATGAAATCTTAGCAATAAGTGAATTAGACTAGATTTCAGTTCAAAATTGGGTGCCTCGCCTTGAATTTGAATATAAGTGGGTTGGATATCAACATCTAGTGAGGTTAATTATTTTAGTGTTCTATTAATTTCAGCCATGTCATACAAGTTATGTTCAGTTTTAACATGGGTTTCAGAAGAAGAAGAAGGATTGAGAAGAGTTTTAGTGTTTTGACTGTCCTCCTTCAAAGGGTTATCCTATGTGTCTCAATGTCGCTGACGTATGATCCTATCTGGTTCAGGTTATAAAGGTGGTAAATCTCCCAAAGTATAATGCTTCATTCATAGAATCTACACAAAAAAATAAATTAGAATACAAAAGGATAGATAAATTTATAAGATAAAACAAATAAACATTCACAAAATTTACAAAAATCTTATCAAAAATATGCACTAAAAACCAAAGTACTCCCCAACAACAGTGCTAAAATTTGAACACATTTTCATGACACATAAAATTGATTATGATTTTAAGGTTGATTTATAGTTTATTTCACACCCCAGGTCATCTCTCAGGAAGTTTTGGATGTTTAAATTGTTTATTTTTAATAAAGATTACTAAAAGATTGGGTGGTTTTGAAAACAGTTTTAAGAAAATAAAATGAATTAATTTAAAGAGTTTGATAGTTGAAAAAAAAGTGGAATTTAAAAAATATTAGAAAAAAGGTTTATTGTGAGTTCACTACACACATATAAATTTCATCACTCTTAGAGATTAATTTATGTTTTAAGTAAGTCTTTGGTTGAAATTAATCGGAATCCTGATTATTTTCCAAGCTTTTATATCAACGGCACACTGAGCGAAACCTTGACATAACAATTGTATAGACAAGGTCCAGATATCATGCATGATATAATAACTTAAAAAGAAAATTTAAATCTCAAATAAGTGGGGAAGAAAATGATTATTGTGATGTCCAATTAGAACAACACAAGTCATGCACTCAAGACTTCACATCGATCGGTTAAAAGTAAAGAGCATTCCATTCGATTCAATCAAAAAAAGCATTCAAACATGAATAAAAGTAAGATACTTCTAAATTAAATGTTTTCAAACCAAAAATACATCAAAATAGTATTAGAAAAAGTTCTAGAACTCCTTTTACAAGATGTGTAGCTCCCTCACAAAAAACGCCCATCGTTTAGCCCAACATCGAGAGGAGGAAAGTCGGGTGGATATCCTTATTCATTTCATCTCTCCCTATGAGGATAGGGATCTCCAGAACCTCCAAGGGGATTAGATGACTCCTCTAGAACTCAAAAATGGAATCACTTCATTTCTTGGTCGAGCTTGAAAATGAGGTTCCTGTGGTGCCCTTTTATAGCCAAAATGGGAAGTGGTTTTGGGAACTTAGTTTTCTAGATACCAATTGTGTCTTGGTTTTGGGTTGGTAAATGGAATTATATAGAATTGGACAAAAGATAAAAGTTTTTTAAAAGACTCTTTTATATAACCATGTAAAATATAGAGACAATTTAACAACTATAATCAGATATATAGTTAGAATACCGAACCAAACTTCTGACTTCGTGCAAATTGAGTTCCCTGGACAGAATGGTTTAGATGGGCCACCAGAATGATGAATTGGGATACTATTTCTTCCTATGAAATTTATACCATTGAATTATGGATTATAAAACAAAAATCTCAACCCATTTTGAGGAATTTATTTCACTAAATGTTCAAAATAATTGACAAGTGTCCTTGGGCTTCCATGCAGTTTCGTCCATTTTCCTTATGGATCATCTCTGGGGCCTCCAAATCACCTCCACCTACAATGAAAATATAAAAACAAGTATAGTTGAACCTTTTAAAAGTGATAAATATTAAATAATGGAATAAAAAATGAAGTGAAATTTTTTATTATATTTTGAATTTTCAATACAAAATCAATTTAATACAATGGTGTAAGGGTGAAATAAAACAGTGAATCGCAATGTGATCAGCAACCTTGAAAGAGAGATGGATGTGATGACACTCATCATTAATACATCCATTATCTTTTTTGATGTATGGATGGGAACCTTTATTTGACTCTTAATCAGTGTTTTTAGTTTGATTTTTCACTGCATCAGGTTGACATTGTTGTGATTCCTCACATGATTTATCAGGTGGGTAGCTCAAAAAAGGGAAGGGTGTGCTAGAACCTTTCATCCAGACCTTTTCCACATGTTTTTTTGGTTGGAGAGGTACTATTTCAAATTTTTCTTCTAGCACGATGCAACTTCTTAGCAGAGGAGGTAGCGCATCATTTTGATAGATCTCACTGGTGAATTGTTTGGAGGGGGGTCAATGAGGTTTTCTCTGATGGTTTCCTTGATCTTTTATTTCCTTTGAGCTTTAAATACCATTATAATCTTTTTTTCTTGTTTATTTTAGGCGTTTTTTACTTTATTTTAATATGTTCTCTCTTTTCCCAGTTTTAAAATTGGTTGTCTTCTTTTTTTGTTAAATTAAGGGGGCTTTTCCCTCAACCTTTAAAAAAATTACTTATTTATAAATATATTTTCTTTATTTAAAACCTTTATACTTAATTTTCAAAATATGGTTATTCATATTCATACCAAAAAATTTAATTGTTATGTTATAATGATCAAGATTAAATTATCATATTAGTATGTATATCATGATTCATTAAAACTTGATGTCGCGTGTAATTCAAGTTATCGAAGAAATTAAATTTATTTGAAAAATATATATTTCATAAAATATTGAGATGTTTCATTATACCCCTCTTAAAATTAATTTCACATACTCCCCATAAAATGAATTTTGATTCCAAAATTCCATCACTTTTGTACAAACAACTAAGGATATTTTTCCTCATTACATCCTTAGGTTCCCACATATATTCCTTAAGCTGGTGGTGTTTTCAAAAAACTTTGACCGTGTGAGTGGTCTTATTTCTTAGAACATCCTCTATATGATATAAAATCTCCATCGGTTTTTCCTTATAAGAAATATCATTATCTAGTGATTAAACCTTTGAGTTCAGTACATGTGAAGGATTAGGTATGTGGTTCCTCAGGAGAGCTGTATAAAACACATTGTGGACATGATAGAGGTTCGGTTGAAGCACCAATTGATAAGATATCATCTTGATATGATAAAAAATTTCAAAGCGACAAGTATACTTAGGGATTAGTTTTCCATTATTTTCAAATCTCATTACCTTTTTCCATGGATAAAATCATAGAAACACATTTTAACCAACTTCAAATTCTAGATCATGTTGGTGTTTGTTAGTATAACTTTTCTTCCAACTTTGTGTTTCCCTTATGTGTTATTGAATAGATCTAACCTTATCTATCATTCATTCAGATAGATAAGGTACCAATAGCTTTATTTCTCTAACTTCATCCCAGTACATTAGAGTTCTAAACTTCTTTCCACAGAGGACTTCATAAGGATCCATGTGAATGTGCAAGTGAAATCTATTATTGTGTGAAAACTCAACCAGAGGAAGGTGTTGATCCCAACCACCTTCGAAATCCATAAAAAGGTTCTCAACATATCCTTTAGGGTTTTAACTATTCTCTTAGAATAACCATCTATCTAAGGATGATATGTAGTACTGAAACTCAACTCTATATCCAGAGTCTACTGAAGCCTTCACTAGAACTTCAAGGTAAATCTTGGATCCTGATCATACATAATAAAATATAGTACTCCATGAAAACTTACCACTTCCTTAATGTATATCCTATAAAGATGATCCAAATATAAATATTCTCTTATAGTGATGAAGTGTACTTATTTTTTAAGTTGATCGACTACAACCCATATAGCATTATTTTTTTAGATATTTTGGGGAGTCTGATGACAAAATCCATGGTGAATTTTTCCCATTTCCATTCTGGTATAGGTAATGGTTATAATATACCCTTAGAATTTTGTCTCTTGGCCTTAAATTTCTAACATTCCAAGCATTGAGATACAAACTCTGTAATATCTCTCTTCATTCCATTCCACCAGAAATACTCTTTAAAATATCTATACATCTCTATACTTCTAGGATGAATAGAGAATGAATAACTATGAGCCGCTTATAATATCTCCTTCTTCAAATCTGATATGTCCAGAACACAAATGCGGATCTTGAAACTTATCATTACATCATAATCAGGGTTGAACTCAGGAACATTTCTCACTTTATTTTGAAACTCCATATCATTCTTTTACACCTCTTTTATCCTCGCATGGATATATAGTTAAACACTTATTTGAGAAATATAAGATTTCTCCCTATATTTCAAGATTTCAAGATCCGTCCTTTTAAAATCCGTAAATTTTCAATCTTTTGTGATCCTTATCATGGATAATCTAGCATGATCCTTTTGATTCAAAGCATCTTCCACCTTGTTCCCTTTCCCAGGGTGATAGTGTATTGAGCAGTTATAATCTTTAATCAGTTCCAACCATCTTTTCTAGTGCATATTCAACTCTTTCTGTGTGAATATATACTTTAAATTTTTGTGATTAGTATATATACCATACTTTTCCCCATTAAGATAATTCCTCCATATATTTAATGAAAAAAATACCACATCTAACTCCAAATCATGAGTTGGATGATTTTGTTTATGAACCTTCAATTGTTGTGAGGAAAAAGCTATAACCATGTAATTTTTCATGAGAATGCATCTAAATACCTTCTTGGATGCATTAATATAGATTAAAACCCCTTATCTATTGTAGGGGAATGTAATAACATGTGATTTAACTAATAATATCTTTAGTTCCTTGAAATTTTCCTCACATTCACCTATCCAGAGGAATTTGGATCCCTTCTGAGATAACTTGGTGAGTGGATTAGATAGTCATGATAAATTATCCAAAAACCATTGATAATATCTAGCCAAACCATGAAACCTTCATATCTCATTTACCATGGTTTTTCAAGGCCAATGTTCAATAGCCTCCATCTTTGATGGATCCACTGATACACCCTCACTTGAGAATATATGACCTAAAAATGAGACCTTTTGTAGAAAAAAGTCACACTTTGTAAATTTTTCATACATTTTATCATTATTTATTGTCTTCATCTAAATTCTCAAGTGATTTTCATGTTATTCATTTATATTTTTATAAATATTACCACAAACTAATCCAGGTCATCTCTAAAGACTATATTCATTAAATCTATGAATATAGTGGGGGCATTAGTAAGACTGAATGGAATCACTATATACTCATAGTGTATATACCTTGTATGGAATGTTTTCTTGGGTATATCCTCCTTCTTGACCCTCAATTGATGATATCCAAAATGAAGGTCAATCTTGGAAAAGTATTGAGCTCCCCACAATTGATCAAAAAAGTCATAAATATGTGGTAGAGGATAATTTTTCTTGATCATGATCTTGTTTATCTCTCAATAATCAATTTAGAGTCACATTAATCCATATTTATTCTTAAAAAAAGAATCGGTGCACCCCAAGAAGACACACAAGGATAAATATATCTCTTTTCATGGTTCTCCTAGAGTCACTTCTTCAATTCATGTAACTCAATCAGGGACATTCTATAGGGATCCTCTAAAATAGGTGTGGCACCAGGTATGAGTTCTATTGATAACTCAACTTCATGTTTCGATGTAATACTGGGAAAATATTCCAAAAAAAAATTAATAAAATCTCACACAATAGGCATATCATCGAGGTTGAGTTTCTCCCCTAACTATTTGAGACAAACACACCCTTTTAAAGGGAATCCAGATCTATACAATAGATGTGATCTCTATCAAAAGATCATATTTATCATCATACTAATAGATGATAATAGGTTGGTCTGGAATATCAAATGTGACTTAACTTTCTTGTAAATGGATGTTCGTTTTATATAGATAAATCCAATTCATGAATAATATAACATCAAATTAAGCTATAGGGATAATAACAAGATTTATAGGAAGCATGTTCCTAAAAACTACAATAGGATAAGAATCATAGACTTCAGATATGATCATTATACCATTAGGGGTTTTCATTGATAATTGAACATCTAATAATTAAGTTGGTACTATGATTCCCTTATAAAAAATCTTATATATAAATGAGTGGGTAGATCCATAGACAAATAAGACATTATTAGTTCTAGAGTAGATAGTAAGTGTATCTTTCACTACGTCGTTACCATAACCCTCATCATAAATAGTGATTACATGATATTTCCCTTTTCACCTTGGCTTAATAGGTTAGTGACATCAATCATCATCATTAACCTTCAGAATTGAGCATTGGTTAGCATAATTCCCATACTCCTTTCATTTTAACCATTAGAGCATGGGTGTTGCATTAGTGGGAATATTCTTCTCTTCCACTTCATTAACCAGCCTATTTATTTCATTTATACATTAACAAGATTTATTTCCCACCCTTATATATTTAAAGAACATCCTAGTTCCATTCAAGTAGTTCCATTAATGTTTCTTCACACATTTCTATCATATATATGTCTGGAATTTCTTTCCACCATGTGATTTATTCAAGTTTCCATGAGACTCGATCTTCCTTTTCCTATCAAAACCATGGGAATGGATGAAATCTCCAATTTCCATTTCCTAAATGATTTCTTCATCACTACTAAAGTCTCTTATAGATAACACCTTTTGGAGACTTGGTTTTATGACACCAAAGAATTGATCAACCTTACTTTCAGGTTGGATGATAATACTAGGAGAGTACCTTATAGGTCTTGTAAAATTTTCCTCATAGGTATCAATGGATTCACTATCCTTCTACTTTAGCTTAAGGAATTACTTATCTATTTTCATATCAATAATGTGAGGAAATTAATTATTGAAAAATAATATCCTAAGCTCATCCCAATCCATAGAGTAAATTTCTTTCTATTCACTAGTGTTCTTTATAAGAGCCTTCCATTGATATACTTCGCCTTCCAAATGATAAATAGTCAAAATTAATTTTCATACTCCAAAAACCAGAGAACAAAAAATATCTTTTTAGTGGTATCGATCCATTGCTTATCAACTAGTGGATTAGTGTAACCACTAAATGAAGGTGGGTTTTGTCTTATGAAGGACTCAAAAGAATTTTTTTCCCTCATTTTCTCATTTGGAAGCTTAGTGTGATTCATATAATGATAAATTTATGTGATCATAACAATGATATTTTTCATTCCACCTCCCATGACATTTGGTTTATCAAGGAGGAAATAATTTTATTTTCCATCACATTCAGCATAACATAGTTCCTTTGGGTTCCATTCATTAACTAAAAAATCATTGTAAGAAACAATAATCATAGTTGGGAATCACATAATCATGTAAAATCACTAATATGATATCTAAATCCTGACACCATCTTTTCAATATATGACACCTTTGGATTAACCTAGGTCATTCATGGTCATTATTCAAATCCTTTATGATAGTTTGTGTAGAGTTTGTGAATTTAAAAAACATATCCCTTAGGTATTAAACTAGGTGTGTAATAAGGTCAGTTTTCATGAACAAGTTGACAGTCAAGCCTAGCTCAATGTTCCATTTTAAAAGTTATTACCCCTAGGTAAAACTATTCTAGAGCCACATCCTCTTATATTTTCTATATAGGGATGTAATTTCTTGGAAACTACTTGCTCTATCCTTTACCAAAATTCCATAATATTTTCCTATACTTTGACTTATCCTTATACTTATCCTTATACATGTCCCTAGGGATATAACTAATGTTTTCTCATCCTAGTTTCCAAATGTTAACTAAACCTTTGCTCTGATAACAACTATAATGACCTAGGATTTTCATACATAAATATTACATCTTTTTAGATGAATATTCAATACATTTCACAAATACACGCCTGGGGATCATAAAGGTTTAGTGTCTTTGGATACTAGTTACAAAATATTCTTATTTCATAAAAAATATTCAACATCTACCATAAAGATCATCTCATTTAGTACTCTTCGTAGAAAAACCTTACTTAAACATTTATTCATAGCCTAGGGAAAGGAAACATAAGAAAGGGTGAGCTCAGATGGTCAGTAAGGGTAAACATGGAATATATCAATCAATGATCATATGAAATCATAAGATAAGCATAAGGGTATGATATTATGAATATAACTTACAAATTCCATACCCAATCTATCATTGATCGTAAACATGATTCATGGGATAAAACATTATCATTTCAAAAGACATGACCTATAAGAGTGAGAAATCATCATAAATCAATCATAAACCATAAGTTCATTTCATATAAGTGTGTCACTATCATAAGTATAGAAACCAATTCATATGTAAAGGTTAACATATGAGACCTTTAAAACATAACATATTAGTAATCAACATTAGTTTCTCATTTCATAACGGATCAAACTCGTCACCAATTTCCCATAGTCGATCAATCCCATCGACATGTTTCTCAAAGTGGATCAAGAACATAGTCCTATTTACCATAGTTATCTCGTGAGATGAAATAATTCACCCAATTCATTTTATGGAGATATAGGTCTCACCCATTATATAATAAAAATAATACATATGTGTACCACAAGATCATAAATCATTCATCAAATCAGAACCCATGAAAAGAAATGGGTTACATAAACACTTCATCATATTATAGCCTATGGAAAAGAAAAAACTTTCATAAACATTTCATAATTTCATAATATAATAACCCATTTAAATGGAACTGATTTCATAAAAAATCATCATATCATAACTCGTGGAAAAAGAACGGGTTTCATAAACATCATGTCTTCATACACATAAATAATATAGAGAAATAATAAGGATAGTTTCATTGGATCATATCCCTGGTAAATCTTATTTTACATAAAAGGATGTTATCTTAGTTTTAAAATTATTTTGAAAGATCACTTGGAACATTTTTTGAGGAAAATAACCTTCTCACCTTGAAATCATTATTTAAAATCTGAAAACATCCTAAATTTTAAAGAAAAAAATTATTTGAAAATAAACTTGAAAACTTGTAATAGAAGCTTTAAATCATTGAGTGTTCATGATGGTAGAAAATATCATTCATGTTGTACACATCAAAATGAATATTCCTTTTAGATTTTTAGTAAAAAGTCAAAAGAGACTTGTTTAGAATACGATAAGAATATTCCTTTTAAACTATTTTGTAAAAAGTAAAAAATGGGTAAAAAAATCTTTAAAAATCATAGTAAATAGTAAAAACTTCCTTTAAAACATTTTTAGAAAACATGTACATTAAAGAAAAGGGTTTTTTGAATGAAGAGAGTAATAAATTCAGTTTTTCCTTAAAAACATTCTATTGGAATATTGAGTATATAAAGAGAGTAAAATAAAATGAAAACATGTATTTTTAATAAATAACCAAATTAAAATAAAATAAATTTGTTTCTTTATAGGTAGATAATAATATCTAATCATTGGAATCATATCATAAACTATCCCGATAAACAATGAGATTTGTAACATTAAACCTTTACCACTTTGGTATATTCTGAATTGTAAGTCCCATGAAAGGAATAGAATTAAATGGAAATTTATATCCCATAATTTTCATTATAAGGATAATAAAATACATTCATATTTTTATATACATCACAAAAAAGAAATATGTGGTGTATAGGGCATGTGTCTCACATAAATAAAAGTGAGGTGAAAATATCTTACCTCAAGTCTCAACTTCATTCGTACACTTTCAGACCTATTGAATAATAAATATAAGTTTATTATAAATATATTAAAAAACCATAATCATATTAATAATATCATATATTATTTACTTATGAACTTTTATTACCTGTTTATTAACAATTCCTTCTTAAAATCATGTTTCAGGTAAAAACTGCTTCATTTTTCATGTATGTTTTGGTTTGGTGTTTTTGGTTATTTTAATTTGATAATGGTTCCATAATCTACATAATTTTAACCATTATGTTAATATAATATATATTTATTATATATTTATTTAGATTAATCCATTAAATAGAGACATAAAATGAATTACACCGTTCATGGAGACGGTAGATCGTATGTATGCATGAACATTGTTTCTATTTTCTCGACGAATGAAATGAAAGAAAGGTAAATAATATATTAAATTTATATTTCATATATATCACATATTTTCATTAAACTTATCCTTATTACCAACCATGTAATTCATAAGTGAAGAACAAATCACATCGCTTCGTGAGGTGATAGTCCACCGTACACATAAGCAGAATTATCATATTCCCACAAAATGGAAAGTAAGAAGGTATATGTGATATTATAATTAAATAATTATAATTATGTCATAAATATCATATATAAAAATTAAATTTCTCATTATATCCAACTGTGATAGGTGGCAATGGAAAATGAATTACATCGGTTCGCGAGGCGGTAATCTGTCATATACACAATCAACATTTTTGTTTACTACTTGATGAAAGAGGAGATAGATATAGGTCATTAAATTAACATAATAATATATAAGTATATGGGAGATACTGAAGGTATTATATCATTATGTTTGAATAATATTTTAAGGAGTTAAAGGAAGAGATAAAATGAAAACGCATGGTTAGGGACTATACCTCTTCTTCGGAGAACCCCTTTAGGTTTACACTTAAAGCCTTCTTAAGAGGGTTTCATAATAAAAATAAGGCCTATATAATGTGGGTAGGGAAGTAAGTAATGTATTTTTTCCAATTATTTTTTGAAATAAATAATTTTTTAAGTGTGAAGAGGATAGGATAGGGGTGGCCATTTATAAGTGGGGGAGAGGACACACTTTGAATTTTCGAAAAGAAAAATGGGTACCCGCATTTTAAATATTCCACAAGGATATAAAAATGAATCATTATAAACCATCATATGATATAAGGTTTAAATATTTATATAAAATGGTAATGGTACAAGTTTATAGTATATTTTACCCCTTATCTTTTTAGTTTAATCCCCCGATAAACCCGTTTTAACCTTAACCACAGTAATTAATTTTTACAGTTTTTACTATTCGTTTTAACCAAAAATTAAGTTGAATTTGTTATATAATATTAATTATTATGATTCCAAATATATAATCCATTTTTTAAAATTCCATTCACATAATTGGAAAATTTTAATTTAAAATTAAACCCATAGACAGGATGAAAAAGCGGTTTTCCAAAGAGAACATTTTCGTAAGTATAGAAGGTTTTAATATAAATATTCAATATGAAATTGATTCTAATTATCTAAATTGGATTAATAAATATATAATTGAACTAATTTTTCTTTTAAATCATTTTTAAATAATATTTAAATTTTAAAATTCTTTAAATAAAAAAAAGTAGTTTTTAATATAAAAAAACAATATTTTTCACTATACACTGAAAAAATTAATCTTTTCAGAAAATTCTCAAAAAATCACCCTAATATAATTTTGACATGTTTATTATAAAAATTAATTTAATTTTGTAAAATAAATTTTCTAAAATTTTCAAAAAATAATTTTATTATTTGTTCACAAAAATAAATAAATAACATTTTTTGAGAAAAAATGTATTTTCAAACCATATAAAGACTTTACTAAAAATTAAGTAATTATTTATAAATATATTTTATTTATCTAAAACATTTATACTTAATTTTTAAAACGTGTTTATTATTATTCATACCGCTAAATTTAATTACTAGGTTATAACTGTCAAGTTTAAATAATAATATTAATAGTATATTGTGATTCGTTAAAACATGGTGTTCCGTGTAACACAAGCTATCTAAGTAATTAAATTTATTTGGGAAAATATATTTCATAAAATCTTAAGGTGTTACACCTAGTGTTTTAGATAAAAAATACTAAAAAAATTATGGTATAAACTTGTCAACTATTATCAGTTTTACTTGACAAAGAATTATTATTTCCATAGCTAGGTATGAGTCTAATAATTTATATTCATTATTTATTGCCACTATTAGATATCAATGATTCTATTATTACCTAATTTTTAATTATGTGTATCATACTTATAAAAAAATTAATTTCAAAAAAGAAATAATGTCTCATTGTTTCTAACAAAACACTAAGATAAATGTATAGGTAACACTTAATACAAATAATAGTTTAACTTGAATCTATCTACTGGGAAATGAGAAGTTTTGAAAGTATCCATTCTTATAATAAAACCACACTTTTCAACCTATAAGATAATTTGCCTTTATTTTTGAATCCATGTGCTTCTCATGAATGGCATAGAAATTACCCTTCCTCAGCACCTGGGAGAATAACACCATACTTCTAGTAATATTTATTTCTTAGTTCTATTATTTGAATACAAGATGGTATTTAATACCCAATAATTAAAACATTATAATCCATGACGAATATATTTAAATTATATGTAATTTCATGTGTCTTCTTCAATTTTATTGCAATTATCTTTAAAATGACCCTTTTATTCACATGAGAAGCAAGTGGCCTTCTGATCATCGTATTACCTATAAATATTTTGTGCCATTGAAGGGAATTTTAAAAACACCATTTACTATAAAAATAGTCATGGTATTTTCAACCCGTTCATTTCAATTTTTTCACCATAAAGGTTGTGAAACCAAGTTCCCCACAACCCTTATTTCCCTAGTGAAGTTTACTCAAAAGATTCTCGATCTGTTCATTTTCATTGTTCATCTCATAATACTAGATTAATAGGAAGAACCCGGAAGGTAAGGATGATAGTATAAGATTAATAGATAATTTATTATCCATATGTAATCACAAACTTCCCTAACTGATCAATTTACTTTGGTATATTGAAGACAAGATCAATAACTAAGTATTGTCTTCCAGTTTACACTAGTATAGTGTAGTAATAATATCATTTATATAAAGCCACTCTTTCTTCTTCTAAAGAGATATAAGATGAAATTTGATGGTATAAGCATTCATGTCCTTATGTTTCATTATTAGTTCTCAAGATATAATTGATATCCCGATGTAACGGAAGATAGGCGTATACCCATGCACCTCATGTCGTCGTCCTTCTCACCTTCACTTGTTAGGTGAGGTGGTTGAACAGGTATTAAGAATTCCATAGCATAATATAAATTTTCCTATTTTAGTTCAATTTATAAACAATTGTACAGCCCTTAGAATTATTTGTTGTTGAGGACACAGTCTTTGTCCAAATAATCACAGTGTTATCCCAATTTCTATTTCCATATTCTATATTAAGAGCAGATTTTAGTTTTATCTTGATTACTAAATGATGTGATGTAATGAATTTTATTTATTATTCTCATATTATATTATCGAAACCTGATATCCCTCACCATTATTTTTGAAATATCATGTCGTGTGGATATTCTAGTGGCAAGGATCCATGTGCCCCTTCTTATAACCCAAACGGGGGGCCTAACAAGCTATTCGAAGGTATTTAGGTAGGTATAACTTTACAAGTGCATTAAATAACAACTCTTTGATCAGTTGAGTGGAATCCTCAATCCTAAAATCCAATAGTTGGATTTCCCCAACACTTTCCTACTAGTTTCACTATTTCTCATGGAGGCGATCAAACCTTAATGCGAACTAGATGAAGTCAACCCAAAACTCAAGATAGAAATTCATTGATAATTGAAATCACCCCAATGGATCTTGGTCAAGAACTTTGAACGATGGTTTGATTTCTACCCCAATTAGTGTAAGGTTATCCCAACTTAATATATTAATTTTAGGTATTTCATATTTTATGCATAAATTTCTCATTTTAGATTAGTACATGAATGTTAATATTAAGTGGATTTTAATTTAGTGATTATCCATGTTTGGATAAAATTTATGAATGATTCAATTATATTTTAGTTCCATCTTGCATGATTGTTAATTCATTAATTATGTGATCATGATAAAGCATCCATAAATAAATTATCCATGAAACTTGATAGAAATAAAATAATAAAAGTGGCATAATCATGAGATTTTCATAATGGTTGGTTTATCTAGAGGATGATAAACTATCCCTCAACCCTAAGGGGAAACACCTTAAACCATAACTTGGTTCATGTTGCATCATTCCACCTATCCACCTATGAACCTCCTATATTGGTTTCACCTTGGATATGAACTTGAATCATATCCATTCATTTGGGTGCTTCATCCATTACATAAGTTTTACTCACACGCAAGTGAGGAGAACCAAAATATTGGTTTAGGGGGTTTACATAAAAAACACTAGCATGCGGGCCCTTATGTAATGAGAGAAGGGGATGACACATAGGCCATCGATTTAATTTTATAATAATAATAATAATAAATTAAATGGAAACCAATGACATGCACAGGTCTGGTCTAAGATCATGATCATCCACACACATGCAATGAACATATATTTTCAATCTAGCCATCAATCACATCAATTCATTCTTTAATTAAGATAAAACAACATGAATTAATGCGATTAATTATCTGATTAATATATTAATTCAATTTATCTTAATTTCATCCAAATTTTCCAAGAAATTTCCATCATCCATAATTTTAAACAAATTAAATTAATTAATTTTATTTAAAATTAATAAAGTGCACAAGTGTACTTAGAGGTGATGGTATGTATCCATCCAAACTATTTTTCAGGGTCATTTTACTATGTACTCACATGGAATACCATATATATGTCTTGATACATAATTAGAAGGCATGTACTATCAATAAATGACACACAGACACATGTAAATAACATAGTATGTAATGTTATTAATGCACAGTGAGTACGCTACAAGTAAATACCATAAAAAACTTGTAGTTCAAAATTTAATATGGAAAATAATTTAATTTATAGTTAATAATCCTATTACATGGAATGTACTATCAATAAATGACACAAATACATGTGTTGGATAGGTTTAATTATATAATTAATTTTACCTCTATGTTAAATTAATTACATGAGTTATAGTAGGTTACATGGTGTGTATTGGGGATACACGCCATGTAATATCTTCTTCCCATGTCCACGACACATGCCTAAGTATTGGGAATTCTTTTCAACCCTAAATGTTTGTGGGGTACACAATGTTTATGCCAGTTATAATTTGTGTGCCCTCAGTGTTACACGATTCATTAGTCCCTATGTTGTGTAATAAATGCATGACATAACATAGACCTCGTGTTTTCTACTAAGAAAAAATTTAAACTAAATGATGTGTAATTGATTTATACAGTGTGTATTCTAACAAACCATGTGTCATTCTGGCATGCTCAACATGTGGTATACAGTTAATTCAATTTTCATGCAATTCTTATAGGAGGACCCAATTTTATCACAGTTCATCATAGTGCAATTAAAATGAGTACACAATGTGTTCCAATGGGATACATGTCATGTATTCTTGTGTTATATAGATGGAACCTCTGGCACCTTCAAACGGATTCTTCAAATATTCTTCATATAAATTTAACCCTCTCTTGGTTATATGAGCAAGAACAAAGAAGGGAAGAGAATAATTTCAATGCATAGATTTAATGAAAAACTAAACTGAACTAAAAACTAACAACAAATGCATATCAATCAGTGAATAAAAAAATTATAAATTTATTATGTGACTGCTCTGATACCACTTTTGGGTTCTAGTCACAATGAAAGCCCCTATTAGCCCATATCCAAATCAACATTTTTCCTAATCAATGAATAATATGACATGTACATGATGTATAATCTCCCAATCAATATAATTAAAAGAATGATTAATTAACAATTACATCAGAACCAAGAAGGCAAGATTATCACATATAATTTATAATTAATTTATTTAGAAAAATAATTTATTTGTATTGAAATTTTTTTCATTGATGAATTAGTTTACCACTTCTTGGTGTAGTTTCATTGCGGTGAGAAGATCCAAGGATAAAATCCTTATAGTAGTGATTCACACATGCTTTTGAAGGTTCCGGGCGCAGTGGAAGCGCGTGGGTGGATGTGCCCACTTGGCTTTTTGTCATTAGCAATGATCAATCCGGGATCAATAGGACGATAAACGATAGTCTCCACAGATCGAATCACAGAAAAAGACAAAGAAGATGGTTTGTCCCAGAACCACAAACAAGGATCGTTACAGGTTGATTATAATTAATTTAATTAATTATAAAGAAATACCTTTTGGGTGTTCTTTCTTCGTTGATGTTCTTGATCACGTTGTCGATGTGATCCGTCGTTGCGTCGCAGAAGCCAAGTTTAGACTCCCTCTAGTGGTGATCCACACGTGTACCTCGTATCTATAGACGTCGCCAAAGTATTCTCCGGGTGCTAGCGTAGAGAAGCCTTTGCTTGCGTTTTCTGCCTTAGATTGTCTTGATCCGATGGAAGAGGATCTCTCTCAGTCTTGAGATCATTCTTGGAGGAAGAGGTTCTTTCGGCCTTGAAAGAATTCTCTAGAGATGTTGTGCACAACGATTATCTTGTGAAGGAAAAGAGTTGGGGTTGTGAGGATATTTATAATCGAGTTTGAGTTTGTAGAGTTATGACAATAAATAAACATGTTACGCATTTCATTTATTTCATTAACTCTTATTGAAAACCCCCATGTCGAATAATTAATTCCTTGACATGCGCTCATGCTGATTATAATAAATATCATTTAATAAAATGATATTATTTCCTCAAAATCCCGACTGGAAAAACTACACGGTGTGTAATAATAAATACACGGCGTGTACTTGTTTTTCATTTAAAACTAAACGGCGTGTACATTAAATGTACATGGCGTATATATCTTGTTTTCATTTATTCATTTCCTTTCCAAAATAAAACTACACGGCGTGTACATTTAATAATACACGGTGTGTACTTGTTTTATTTTAGTTTTCCTCCATCATTTAAAACAACTTAGGCTTCCTTGAATAATTATTAAACCACGTACGAGAATAATATTTATTCAAATTGAGATACCTGGATACACTTAGTGTGTGACCCTCTAGGCCTCTTTCTCGTTGGCATTAGGTGGGCTTGCCTAAAGTCCAAGATTACTGTCTAGCAATGGGTCAAGGCACCCAAGAGAAATAAGTTGACGCCGCATTGACGTATCACCTCATACGAACGCTTACTGTGTAATTTAATCCCTTTGTCTCGATATCTCATCAAGCAGGTTTCATGGCAGTGTCATAAACCTATATGCTTGATCCGGCGTTCTTTGACTACCTGAAATAAACTCGTTGTTCACACCATGGCCATGGAATTTAATGTGATAGTTCTATTTCAATCAAAGGGCCAAAATATCAACTTCCATAAATGTAAGGGACAAATCCTTCCTCGACTTATCTGTTAACAAAATGTCACTCGTGACGCACCCAACGTACCCTACTTCCCGCCAACTGTCTGCGTGACGGTTTTCGTCAGTAAATCTAAGTGCACGAGTCATGACATGAGTTAATGATAATCTTCCGGTCTAAGGACCATTACAAACGCTCGTAGATAGCAATATCCGATGACACCAAGACATGCAAAATTACTACTGGCGGGTCTGTTCTCATAATCTCCCATCTTGGAGATTACCAAGTGCGAACTCCATGAGAGAGAGTCTCGTCTTTTTACGAGTACTTGCACATGATGGTCTGTATACTATGTGTCCTATCATAGTATGTCATCCAACCGCAGAACTTTATTTAAGAATATTGTTATAGCATTTCAAGGTTCTCATCATAGCGGGGATCTGCTATGACCTTATTAATGCAACAAATATTTCAGGACATTATTATATTATAGTCATGCAGAACAATGAACAATATATAATAAGTGAACATTCATGTAATCAAAGTACAAAACAGTTGGTTCTGAGGACACCAACCCTTACAAACTCCCACTTGGACTAGAGCCAACTGCCTACAACTTTTAGTCCGCTAGACCTCACATGATTATCATGTTTCTGCTAAGTCAAGGCTTCAGTCAATGGGTTCTCCATGTTGTCTTCCGTGGAAATATTGCTCACTGCAACTTCACCTCTCTGAGAAAAATCTCTCAAGAGATGATACTTCTGAAGTATGTGTTTTTTCTGCTGATGTGACCTTGGCTCTTTTTCAAGTGCCACCGCTGTAGTATTATCACAATAGAGTGTGATAGGATCTTTAGTTCTCGGTACAACATCCAACTCTTGGACTAAGCTTTGCATCCATACTGCTTCTTTAGCTGCCTTAGAAGCTGCGATATACTCGGAATCCGCTGTAGAATCTGCCACCACACTTTGTTTTGAGCTCTTCCAGCTCACTACACCTCCATTCAAACTGAAGATGTATCCAGTCTGCGACTTCATGTCATCTTGATCAGTTTGGAAACTAGCATCTACATGTCCTATGATGACTAGTTCCTCATCTCCTCCATAAACCAGGAATATATCCTTAGTATGCCTCAGATACTTAAGGATAGTCTTGACTGTCATCCAATGGTGGTCTCCTGGATCAGCTTGATATCTACCTACCGCACTTAATGCGTAAGCAACATCTAGCCTCATACATAGCATAGCATACATGACTGACCCAATCGCGGATGCGTAAGGGATCCTTTCCATTCTCTTTCTTTCTTCATGTGTCTGAGGACACATTTTCTTGGAAAGATGACTGCCATGTGACACTGGCAACAATCCCCTCTTGGACTGTTCCATACTGAATCTCTTCAATATCTTGTCAATGTATGTACTTTGACTCAGGCCCAGCATTCTCTTGGATCTATCACGATGGATCTTGATCCCAAGAATATATGCCACCTCACCCAAGTATTTCATGGAGAAGCATTTATGCAACCATGCCTTAACTGACTGTAAGACAGGTACTTCATTTCTAATTAGTAATATGTCATCAACATATACTATTAGGAAAATGACTGCACTCCCACTAAACCTCTTGTAGAAACAAGGCTCACATTCATTCTTAACAAAGCCAAATTCCATTACAGCTTCATCAAAACGAATGTTCCATGATCTTGATGCTTTCTTTAATCCATAAATGGATTTCTGCAACTTGCATACCTTGTTGTCATCCTTTGGAGTCACAAACCCTTCAAGTTGTGTCATGTAGACATCTTCCTGGAGGTTCCCGTTAAGGAAAGCTGTTTTGACATCCATTTGCCAAATTTCATAGTCATGGTAAGAAGCAATGGCCAATAGGATTCTGATGGATTTCAGCATCGCAACCGGTGAAAAGGTTTCATCATAGTCAATTCCTTGACGCTGTCTAAAACCTTTTGCAACCAGTCGTTCCTTGTAGGTGCTGACTTTCCCTTCCATGTCCAGTTTCTTCTTGAATACCCATTTATTATCAATAGGCTTTACATCAACTGGAGGATCTACCAAAATCCAGACTTGGTATTGGTACATGGAATCCATTTCAGAATTCATGGATTCTTGCCACTTGGAAACGTCTATTCCTTCAACATCTTTCTTGTAGGTAAGAGGATCATCATTGTCAACCAATAATGAGTCACCATCCTCAGTGACAAGAAAACCATATCGTTCTGGTTCTCTCACCTCTCTCGTGCTCCTACGCAGTTCCTGTGTCTTTGGAACAGATTGTTCTTCCACGGGGCTTTGTGGAATCTGTTCTTGTACCAACTCTTGTGTATCTTGAGCCTCGACTTCATCGAAGTCTATCTCGCTCCCACTATCTCTTTTGGAGATGTGCTCCCTCTCAAGGAATATGGCATGTCTTGCCACTGTAACCTTTTTTTCTGAGGGGTTGTATAGGTAATATCCCCTTGTTTCCTTGGGATATCCTATAAAGATACACTTTGTGCCTCGGGGTACAAGTTTGTTACCTGAAGAGGCCTTAACAAATGCTTCGCTACCCCACACATGTAAATTCGATAACATGGATTTGCATCCACTCCATAACTCGTATGGAATACCATTTATCGATTTAGTTGGTACTTGGTTTAGTATGTGCGCTGATGTTTGTAATGAATATCCCCAAAAGGATAATGGAAGAATCTCATGACTCATCATTGATCTCACCATGTCCAACAGGGTGTGGTTCCTCCTTTCACTTACACCATTCCACTGCGGTGTGTAAGGAGGAGTGAGTTGAGATAGAATCCCAAACTCTCGTAAGAAATCAATGAAGTCCTGATTAAGATATTCTCCTCCTCTGTCTGAGCGGAGTTTCTTAATCTTCTTACCAAGATGGTTCTCAACTTCATTATTGTATTCTTTGAACCAATCAAAAGAATCTAACTTATACCTCATTAAATATATATATCCATATCTACTAAAATCATCAGTAAAAGTTATGAAGTACGAGAACCCACCCCTTGCTTCAACTAGAAATGGTCCACACACATCTGTGTGAACTAATTCTAGAAGCTCTTTAGCTCTCTCACCTTTCTCACTAAATGGGGATTTGGTCATTTTGCCTTGTAGACACGCATGACATACACCAAGTGGTTTTAGTTCGAAAGAATCTAAATACCCATCTTGATGTAATTTTGTCAAACGTTTCTCATTGACATGACCTAGCTGGTGATGCCAAAGTTGGGTGTGGTATGAGTCATGTGAATTAACTTTTTTATCGATTTCCATTACTTGGTTTGTGTAGTCTAACACATAAAGTCCGTTATATAAATGTGTCCTACCAAAACAAATTCTATCTTTATAAAAATAGCAACATCCACTTCCAAACTTGAATATGAATCTATCAGTATCTAATCTGGATACTGAAATAATGTTTTTGGTTACAGAGGATACATAATAACATCCTTTCAAAACCAAGACCATCCCCGTAGGCAATGTGAGGTGGTAGTCCCTGACAGCTATAGTAGCAAGTCTGGCTCCATTGGCTGCTCGTAGATCTACCTCCCCTCGATCAATCTTCCTGAATCTACTTGGTTCCTGTATTTGGATAAAAATGTGAGAACCACAAGCAGTATCTAATACCCAATTAGTAGAAACAGATAGATTTCATTCGATAACAAACGCACCTGAAGCTTCCCCTTGCTTCCTTGGCTGGGTGCAGTTTTTCTTCCAGTGGCCCTTCTTGCCACATGCAAAACAAACAGCATCCTCTTCCTTTTCCTCCCCTTTGATCTTCTTTTTCTTGGAAGGCCTTGAAGAAGCTTTGGGCTTAAATCTCTTCACCTTCCCTTTCCTTTTATTCACCATGAGGACAGAAGGCTTTTCATGCTTCATGTCAGTGTCCACTTGGCGAATGAGGATGAGAAGATCAGAGAGAGAATTCTCAATGTTGTTCATATTGAAGTTCACAACAAAGTTTGAGAAGCTCTGGGGGAGTGATGCAAGAATGAGGTCGGTACCCAGTTCTTCAGGGAGTTTAAACCCTAGAACCTCCAAGCGCTCAATGTAGCCAATGACCTTGACTACATGAGGCCCGGCTGGGGCACCCTCTCCAAGATTTCTCTGAAATAGAGCCTTGGAGATCTCAAACCTTTCCTGTCTTGCTCTCTCTTGGTATAGACCATGGAGGTTCTCGAGCATGCTATAGGCATTCATGTCTTCATGAGACTTCATGAGCTCACTAGACATCGATGATAGCATCAAACATTGAATGTCGAGAGCATCATTCAAATGTTGATCATAGACTAGGAAATCTTCATCACTCGCCCCTGGGGCAGGAGAATTGAGAAGTGAGGACTCCAGCACGTAAAACTTTCATTCATGGTGTAGGATAACCCGAAGGTGCCTAAACCATTCCTGAAAGTTACTGCCGGTGAGGATATTGTCTTTATCCCGTATTGATCGCAGAGAAAATGTGGTTGATGAGTTTGTCATCTTGATTCTACAATTTAAAAGAGAAGATTTATTAGTACTTTCTTGATTACAATTTATGAGAAATAATGAATTAATTAATTAATTCTCCCACTATTTTATCAAGTCCCAATGTCCCTCACCATTGAACTCAGAATTTCCATTTTCTTTGACATTCTAGTGGCAAGGATCCATATTTCCCTTCGCATAACCCCAACAAGGGTTGGTCAAGCTATTTGAAGGTATTTAGGTAGGCAGGTCTTTGCCAACTGTGAGCTTACAGTTCCTTGATCTGTTGAGTGGACTCCCCAATCCTAAAATCCTGAATTGGATTTCCTCAACTCTTGCCTCCAATATTACACCAAGTCTAGCAAGGGATACTTCTATTGATGTAATATGGTTAAGTCAACCTGAAACCTTTCATAAGGGCTTCCTTTATAAAAGTAAGTTTCCCAACAAGGGTTGGTCAAACACATAGTTTTATTGAATCTTTCCCTTAATCAGGTAACGGAAGGCTTGGTCTGACTTAATATGGTATTGAGGGATTTTATTCCTTTATGCGTAGTTTCGCATTATCACATGCTTGTTAATATTAAGTGATTCTTGCTTAAGTGATTAACCATGTTCTGATAATGTTTACGCATAGTCCGGTTTTTATTTTATTCCATCTTTGCATGCTTGTTCATTTTATTAATTATGTGATCGCGACAACACATACACAATAAATAAACCATGAAATCAGACAGAAATAAAATAAGATGGCATGATCATGAGATTCTATTCGTTATCTTATCTAGCGGTTTTGATAAGCTAACCCTGACCTAGGGAAAATACCTTGAACTTGTTGGTTCGTGTTTTGCAGCTCCCACCTGTCCACCTTTGTATCTTCTTGCGTCGGTTTCTCCTCAGCTTCGGGATTTGAACCATCTCCTCTAGCTTGGGAGATCCTCCATTACATGGGTTTACATTAAAGAAACCATGGGCACGTAGGCCCTACATTTTATTGGAAGAAGGCTCACAGGCCAACAAATTTAAATTAAATAAATTTAAATGAAACCATACACATACAAAGGGTCTTTGGTCAAGCTCATGATCATCCACAACATGCAACAACAATTACGCATATTTAGAATTAAAATTCTTTTAATCGATCTTTCATTTAAGATAAGTCGCACTCAAATTCAATTAATTATGATCTTATAATTAATAAATTCTTTATCTTAAATTCCTTTCTGAATTTCCTTGAGATTCTTCTCATCCATATTCCTTGTACGGGTCTTTGTACATTGGAGGAAACCTGGTGAAATTCCATTTCTAGAAAGTACACAGCGTGTAGTTTATATTTACACAACGTGTATTTCTTTTCACCTTGTTTCCAAAGTACACGCCGGGGCTTTGGCGTGTTTTCTCTACTTTGGAAATTTTGGAGTACACGGCGTGTAGATGAATCATACATGGCGTGTACTTCCTTGTTACGCGGTAACCGGCTTGGCAATCCCGTGTACGCGGAACACGGCTTCTCATTGTACACGGTTTTACCTGGACCAGATCGGACTACACGGCGTGTTGTTCTAACATACACGCCGTGTATTCCGGTTCCCACGCGTCGTTCAATTCTGGTCAACACGGAGTGATTAATACTTAGGCATAATCAATTCACACGGTGTGGTTTGGCAGACCAGTGCCGGTTCATTGAACCTAAGTACACGGCATGTAGTTTTAATTACACGCTGTGTAATCCCATGTTGTACAGACAGAAAGAGTGAATCCTCCGGATGAATTCCTAGTTTTTATTTTAATCAAAATTAAAATTAAAAATTCGTTTCTGTGATATGAATCGAGAAATGAAGGAGGAAGAATAGATCTCGTTTATTCATATTAATAGAACAATATATTTCGAATTGAATCAAATACAAATGTGTAAATTATCAACGAAAATTAAATAACTATAATCAACGTTGTAACCTTGCTCTGATGCCATTTGAAGGTTCCGGGCACAGTGGAAGTGCGTGGGTGGATGTTCCCACATGGATTTTTTTCATTATCAATGATCAATCCGAGATCAATACGACGATAAACGCCAGTCTCCACAGATCGAATCACAGAAAAAGACAAAGAAGATGGTTTGTCCTGGAACCACAAACAAGGATTATTATAGGTTTATTATAATTAATTTAATTAATTATAAAGAAATACCTTTTGGGTGTTCTTTCTTCGTTGATGTTCTTGATCACGTTGTCTATGTGATCCGTCGTTACGTCGCAGAAGCCAAGTGTAGACTCCCTCTAGCGGTGATCCACACGTGTACCTCGTATCTCTGCACGTCGCCAAAGGATTCTCTGGGTGCTAGCGTGGAGAAGCCTTTGCTTGCGTTGTCTGCCTTAGATTGTCTTAATCCGATGGAAGAGGATCTCTCTCGGTCTTGAGAGCGTTCTTGGAGGAAGAGGTTCTTTCGTCCTTGAAATAATTCTCCAGAGATGTTGTGCACAACGATTCTCTTGTGTAGGAAAAGAGTTGGGGTTGTGAGGATATTTATAATCGAGTTTGAGGTTGTAGAGTTATGACAATAAATAAACGTGTTATGCGTTTCATTTATTTCATTAACTCTTATTGAAAACCCCCATGTCAAATAATTAATTCCTTGACATGCGCTCACGCTGATTATAATAAATATCATTCAATAAAACGATATTATATCCTCAAAATCCCGACTGGAAAAACTACATGGCGTGTAATAATAAATACACGGCGTGTACTTGTTTTTCATTGAAAACTAAACGGCGTGTACATTAAATGTACACGGTGTGTATATCTTGTTTTCATTTATTCATTTCCTTTCCAAAATAAAACTACACGGCGTGTACATTTAATAATACACGGCGTGTACTTGTTTTATTTTAGTTTTCCTCCATCATTTAAAACAACTTAGGCTTCCTTGAATAATTATTAAACCACGTATGGGAATAATATTTATTCAAATTGAGATACCTGTATACACTTAGTGTGTGACCCTCTAGGCCTCTTTCTCATTAGCATTAGGCGGGCTTGCCTAAAGTCCAAGATTACTATCTAGCAATGGGTCAAGGCACCCAAGAGAAACAAGTTGACGTCACATTGACGTATCACCTCATACGAACACTTACTGTGTAATTTAATCCCTTTTTCTCGATGTCTCATCAAGAAGGTTTCATGGCAGTGTCATAAACCTATATGATTGATCCGTCGTTCTTTGACTACCTGAAATAAACTCGTCGTTCACACCATGGCCATGGAATTTAATGCGACAGTTCTATTTCGATCAAAGGGCCGAGATATCAACTTCCAAAAATGGAAGGGACAAATCCTTCCTCGACTTATCCATTAACAAAATTTCACTCGTGACACACCCAACGTACCCTACTTCCCACCAACTGTCTATGTGACGGTTTTCATCAGTAAATCTAAGTGCACGAGTCATGACATGAGTTAATGATAATCTTCTAGTCTAAGGACAATTACACACGCTCTTAGATAGCAATATCCGATGACACCAAGACATAAGGAATTACTACTGGTGGGTCTGTTCTCATAATCTCCCATCTTGGAGATTACCAAGTGCGAACTCTATGAGAGAGAGTCTCGTCTTCTTACGATTACTTGCACATGACGGTCTGTATACTATGTGTCCTATCATAGTATGTCATCCAACCGTAGAACTTTATTTAAGAATATTGTTATAGCATTTCAAGGTTCTCATCATAGAGGGGATCTTCTATGACCTTATTAATGCAACAAATATTCCAGGACATTATTATATTATAGTCATGCAGAACAATGAACAATATATAATAAGTGAACATTCATGTAATCAAAGTAAAAAACAGTTGGTTCTGAGGACACCAACCCTTACAGCTTTGTGAACCTTTGATCATCATCGTAGAATTAACCAAGGGCTAGCACAGGTGTTCTAATGCTTGTGTTGATTGATGTTGATTTCAACAAAATCCTTTGAGGAAAGAAGGAATCACTCTCATTCTCTCTAGTCTTGAGAGGGTGGAGGAGGAGGATCATCAGCCATTATTGAATGTGTTCTAGGATAAAATCTATCTAGGGTTTCATTGTGCACAATGATGATTAGGTTTAAAAATATAATAATTGGTTTTAAATAAATTTAGGGTTAACAAATAATAATTGCACATGATCCCTAATTATTTTTTAAAATACTTGGAAAACCCCATGTCTAAATAATAATATTATTATTATTTACTTGATATGTTCTAATCATGCAGATAAAATAAATATTATTTCCAAGAATAAATAAATTAATATTTATTCAAATAATATTTAATATGACATTTATCACTAGATAATTAAAATTAATTCAACAATCATCATCATTATTTATCTAGCCTTGAATAGTGACTATTTATGTAATAAATAAATATCACTGCATTATTTAGGGATCACAACAAGTCAGGTGCCCATGAAATTTGGGGTACCTGAACCCTAAGCCGTTTATTTTTACAAAACCCTAACCCAAACTCTAACCTTAAATCATTTATTTCTTAAATTCATTACCCTAACCCTATACTATTATATTTTTAACTACCCATTTAAGTACCCTAACCCTTTTAATTACCCAGTTAAAAATTCAAATATTAAAATTTTATTTATAAACCTAGAATAATCATATCAAAAAACTGAGTAAATATATTTTGTAATTATACTTTCTTTAGTAATATGTTGTCAATGAATTCAAATATAAAATTTACTTATAAATATAATATTAACTGAACTCAAAGTAAATAAATAATTTATTATAATTGTGATGTTATTTAAAAATTTATTAGTGATTAATTAATAATAATTTGCATAATCGATTTCAGGTTTATGGTACCCTAAGAGTACTACTCTAACCCTGCTTGTTTATTAACCAGGTTTCCAATTTGCTTCCATAGACTTATAAATACTCGATTAACCACTACCCCAACCCTATTTAATCGAGTCGGGTAGTGTCTCGTACCCGAATAATAGGTACCTATTACCATCCCAAGTGTTATTCTCCAATAAATAAATAAATATTATATTCAAAAAATCAATAAATAAATTTTTATTAAACATTCATGTAATAAAATAAATAAATATTTGTTACTTTATGAATGATCGAGAATAAATAATATTATATATTCATATAATTAATAATTACCTTATGAAATGAATATTTATTGAATATCCAACTCACATAATATTCTATCAAATAGATGGCAACATAATATATGCAATCAACTAAACATGAGTAATTGTTAAACCATGTATGAGATAATATTTATTCAACATGTTAGAGTCAAATAGAATTTAACTGGGGTTTTTAATACACTTAATGTATGACCCTCTAGACCCCTTTCTCAGTGGAATTAGGTTGTTACATGTAAATTTTAAGGATAACATCTAATAACATGTCAAGACAACCATATAGAAAGAGTTTAAATGCCACAATTACAATAACCACATACAAAAATACATAATGTAATACAATATCTTTATCATGGAATCTCTAATCAAGTAGGTTTCATGTTGGTGTCATCAGCCTATGTGTTCGGTTTCTTTCTTTAACTTTAAAAAATGAACTTGCCAACAAAATTTCATGATCAGGGACTTAATCAAACAGTTCCATTTGCATTAATGAGATTGATATATCAACTTTTGTTAAAGAATGGAAGGGGCCAACCATTTCTCACATTATTCATTAATATAATGTCAGTCATGATGCACCCAATATATCATAGCTCGTCGTGAGCATATGTCATCACACGTTTCATCAATACATCAAAGTACATGACTTGTGATATGTATTAATAATAATATTAAAGTCTAAGGATCATTACATGCATCCGTATATAGAAACATACAATGACACAAATAAATATGCATTACTACCAATGGGTCATGTTCTCATAATCTCTTTCCCTAAAGATTACCAAGGGTGTACACCATGAGAAAGTGTTTCAAAGTCCTATGAGTCCCCACCACTCATATCCTGTATTATTTGTGTCCCTGTTAAATTTGGAATGATTTGTTGTTACAAATTAAAATTTTATGCTTTTTATTTATTGATGCAATTAATAATCTCTTATTTTATGTTTTTCACCTTTTATTTTAGTTTTATTAAGCTTAGAATTGTTTTGGAAGTATTTTGGGTGTCTTTTTGTACCTTTTCATAATTTTACTTTACCCTTATGTGAGGGTAGGTTACCTTTATGTGAGGTGTGTTTACCCTTACATGAGACATTTTTTACCCTTACATGGGTGCGCATTTACCCTTACATTGTTCTATGTTTTCCCAGATGACCCTTACATAAGTGGGTATGTACCCTTACATAATATTTTGAATGCTGGAGTTGCTTTAAGGTAGGGGTTTCGTAGCCTTGGTACTATGGAAGTTACCTTTACATGAGGTCTGAGGTACCTTCATATGGTAGTGGGGGGGGGTTCTTGTTACCTTTACATGGGATTGGGTTACCCTTATGTAACCAGTGGATTGGAGTAGCTACCTTTATGCAAGACATGGGGTAACCTTATACAGGTAGTGCATTAGAGTGGGTTACCCTTACGTGAGGGTCATGCTACCCTTAGGTGGCACCTTGGAGACCCTTACATAGTGGGTTGTAGTTCTCATTACCCTTATGTAGCAGCCCAAGTTACCCTTAAGTGGGGTTGGGACCCTTATGTAACGTGATTGGGTGACCTTTACGTGGATCATCCATTGAAGTCCCTTGTGTGAAGGTATTCATTTGATATTTTGTTACAACATCTTCTTCCCAAAGATCCTTTTCTATCCACATATACCAAAGTTGTTTGAGGTTATTTGAGGGTATGTTTCTTCAAATTTTAAGTTTCCAAGATCCCTACTTGTGCCGAGAGAGATAGAATAAAATACCTAGAGAGAAGGTGAATCTGATATAAATCAAATAGGAAGGTGGAAATCTAGAGAGGGAGATCTCATTGGTGGTTTTGATTGGTAGCACCATACACATTTGGTTCTAGTAGCACTATTTTGGGGAAGATCTCGTAGTTTTTGAGCTCTTATGGTGGATCAAATAGCTATGACGATTCTTGGAAGGTTTCTCTATAGGTGAGGTTGGCCATGGTTAGTGGGTTCATTCCTAGTTTCTCTTATTCCTATTGAAGTTTTACCCAAGTTATTTCATTATTTTTTGCTTGTTCATTTTGCGTGTAGGTGTCTGGTTCCTTTGGTATTTTCTATTTTTATTTTTTATTCTTCTTCAATTTTCTGTTTATAATCATCCATTATTTTATTTTCTTATTAATAAGGAAAAATATGTGTGGGTGGTGTTCTTATCATGGAGTAGGATCAAAAGATCTGAACCACTTAAGTCTTGATTTCTTTCACTTTCCTATATTGTTTTTACTATTCTCGTTATGGGGTTTTTCATGCTACCGTTCCCATCGAGTTTACTTTTGTTCCCTTTTTGTATTCCTATTTATTTTTCAAAGTTCATTATTTTAGCTCAAGTCACGTTGTTTGTGTTTTGTTATGGGATGGGATTTCAGATACTTCCTCCCACCTTAGAGAATTGTGTGTCACCAGTGATGCCCCCCCCCAACAAGTGGTATCATAGCTAGTTTTATCTAGTTTAAAAATTTCTTCGAGTATATTAGAGGTAGATAAGTTCAATGGAGAGAATGATTTTAATTTTTGGAGAGTAAAAATGCATGATCTTCTTGTACACAATGGACTTGATGAAACTTTGGCATGATTTAAGATGGAAATCACCATTATTTTTTCTATAGGAGAGAGACCTTGACCTATTATGTGGAAATTGACCCTAATATTTTAAAGAAATCCCATTCACTATTGTTGTTGACCCTAGGTGATAAGGTCTTGAGGGAATTGGACCTTGAAACTTCTTCTAGTGTAATCTAGCTAAATCATGAGCATCTTTACATGACTATATCCCTTATAGGAAGGTTAAAAAAGAAAATTCATCTTTATAATTTCAAAATGGTCCTCGACACCTCTATTTGGACTCGTTTAGATAGTTTTAATAATATGGTCATTAACATAGCTAGTGTAGATGATGATATTAATCATGAGGATAGAACTTGTTATTACTGAATTCCTTGGATAAATCTTTTAATCTAATTATAGATTCTATGATGTATAGAAGGGATTCCATTACTTTAGAGGAAGTGGAGTTAGTTGTCTTATCAAGGGATCTTCAAATTCATGGTTTTGGAGATGGAGGGAAGTGGGGTGAATTCTAAGCCTGAGTTGCTTAGTGTGATGGGTAAACCTAAGGAAAAATTAGAGATAAGAAACATGGTAGTTGTTTTAGGAAGTTTAAGTATTATCAGTGTGGAAAATCCTTCCATATTAAGATATACTACCCTAAGGATTCGTATCAGGATAATATAGCCCAAAACAATGTAGTATACCTCAGTTTTGATAGTGCTGATGTTATCTGATTCTAACTATAAACCCTTAGTATATAGTTTTCGTATCTCGAGGTTGTTTTTCTTCTACGTTCCTAGGACTATCCCAACATTTGATTTGTAGGGACCCTTGATTGGAAGAGAGGGTGTGGGTAGCGCTAGTTTTCTGAGCTGTTTGGGCTCATGTGGAGACTTTTCTCCTATCAGCTTTCTTTTTTTCTACTATTTTCTTACTTATTGTATTAAGATTGTTTCACTTTTGAGCTGGTTTATACTTAGCATTGTTTTTTCATGTTTCTTTTTGTTTGAGGAATTCGGTACTACTATGGGTTCTTTGGGTGTCTTGTATAAATAGGAGATCTAATAAATACCTCTAATGGAATGTGTGTGGTTGGTTCTAGGTATGTGATGTGGAAGCTCAAGTAAGTGAAGGTATGATTTTTGGTTAATTGAGTTTCTTAGTTTGTTTTTCTGAGCATGTTTTATTAGTTTTTAGTAATAGATGTGTTAGTACAGGCAGACATGTGCCATTATGGTATATACTAGGCAAATGGTTAGTATAGGCTGATCAAGTTTGATCTTAGGGTCTTTTGTTAATGATGATTGTCTAAACCATCTAATAGGTTGGGATAGTATAAGCCTATAAGAACATCAACCCTTTGTTTTTTACATTTTATTTTGTAAGGTAGAGATTTGTTAAATTTGGCATGATTTTTTGTTTCAAATTAAAATTTCATACTTTTGATTTTTTGATGCCACAAATAATCACCTATTGCATATTTTTTCCATTTTATTCTAATTTTCTTAAGATTAGAATTGTTTTGGTTGTATCTGGTTTTCTTTGTTTACATTTACGTAAGTTTACTTTAACCTTACATGAGGGCAGGTTACCATTACATGAGGTGTGTTTACCCTTACATGAGGTAAGTGTTACCCTTATGTATGTAACAAATTGACCCAAGATACCCTCAAAACTGGTATTTGAACTGTTGTGTCACATACTTGAAGGGTGTTCCCAATTCTCATGGCTTTTGAGTTATTGTGATGGCTCAAATGACTATGATGATTCTTGGAGTGTTTCTCTACAGGTGAGGTCAACCCTGGTAAGGGGGTTCGGGCCTAGTTTCTCATATTTCTGTTAAAGTTTTACCCTAGTTCTTTCATTGTTTCTTGCTTTTTTCTTCTACGCATGGGTGTTTGGTTCCTCTTATGTTGTCTGTTATTATTGTTTCTTCTTTATTGATTTTCATATTGTAATATGTCATTAGTTTCTTTTCATAATAGTAAGGAAAAAGGGGTTTGGGTGGTGTTCTTACTATGGAGTGGGATCAAAAGATCTGAACCATGTAAATCTTGTGTTCTTTCTATTTCCTATATTGTTTTTATTATTCTCGCTATAGTATTTTACATTTTGTCGTGCCCATCGGGTTTTCTTCTATTCCCTTTTTATACCTCTTTCTTTTTTGAAGTTCATTGTTTTACCTCGGGTCTTGTTTGTGTTTTATCATGGGATGGATTGTGCAATATTGCCTCCCACCATGGAGAAATGTATGTCGCATGTGTTTCCCCTCCTCTAACAGCCCCGTTAAATGATATTATTCAGCTATAGAACATATATTTAAGAATAATATCATAAAAGTTTTAAGTTCTCACCATAGCAGAGAACTACTATAACTTTTCAATGCGACAAATACTCAATGAAATTATCACATATATGTCACACAGAAGAATGATCATCATGTGATAAATAATTAATTAATATACAAGAATATGAATATTCTGGTAATCGAATGTACATAATAGTTGATTCTAGAGCACCAACTCCAACATATGAAGTATCCTGAGTTTAGACTCCATGATAATCAGTCAGGAGGTTTAACCAATTGGACTGTATCAAATTGACAACCTCACTACTTAATTCATATATTTTCAATATTATTTTTAGGTCCTTGACACATGGTTAATAATCACCTTTTCCATCTTGTTTGAAATTGATGTTGTGATACTTTTTAGCAATATGAACCATTCTCATATGTAATTTTACTGAGACCACAATGATCAATAGTCAAATTAAGATTAATTTGAAACAAATCCCCAATAAATTTCCTATTTTTACAAGCTTATTTACCTAATACAGTGGAACAAAAGGTACAATACTAGCATTTATATTTGAACTCAACATCATAATCTTCACTTCCCTCTATTCTAAATTTTACTTCATTTGTTTATACATTATTGTTAGATAACTATGCATAATTTTTACTCATATACACTATTGTTAAATGACTATTATCACTAACTAATTTATTATATGAACAACCACTTATTAAATTAATTATTCATTAAGTTATTAATAAAAATTATAAATATTTTAAAATAGGGTCGGAAGGTCAATAATATATTCTATGAGACTCGAAGGCGATCGGGTAAATAAAAGGATGAAGATCGCCGCATCTTAAAGTTTTGACAGTACATGTTATAAAATTTTGAAAGGGATCCCAGAGCTGAGGAAATTCATCTGTTGGTTCCAACTATTACTATGGAAGAAGTTGAAAATTTTCAAAAGTATTTTCATCATTTGCAGCTGGAATATGGAGGGATATCCCTGTAATCTCACACTTCTCTACTCGTGTGGTATTTTGATCCTCCCATTTTACCTCTCCCTATTGCTTGATCTTTCCAGCAGTTCTCCCACCATCTATATCGTCGTCAGTCGCCGTACATGGTGGCGTTTCCCTATTTTGAGTGATTAGAAGAAGGCTTCTGGGCATGCTTGGTGTTTGATATTCCACTAAAATGCATGTCTAGTTTTTATTCTTCATAGCTTTCTCTCACAGTTCTTGCTTTTTTCTACCATTTTTTTTCCAATATTATGACATTTCCACTAGTCTCATACATGTTCATGGTTTGTTGTGATCTACTGATCGCAAAGAGAGATGAATGGAAGAGGAAAGCAGCCTTTTATTTCACAAACAGAGGTTAAAAAATACCCCTTCTACACCTCCCTTTATTTCTCACATGGAACTCTCTAGGTTCTCCCAATGAAAATAGCTCTCTTGGCTCAGAACTGATGAATGAAGGAAGCTCCCCAGACCTCCTTAAATTGCCATGGTGGGAGGTGTCAAGTTTGACACAACTCCCACCAATCCCCCCACTAACCTTGGACTTCAAATATGGTGGTCACCTGCACCTTTGACAACTCCAATGGATGTAAAAGGATTATTTGTTACATATTTAGAATGTGAAACATCCATATTGGATGTTATGGGTTGGTGAGGTAGGTCCACCAGCCACCTACAAGGCAGCTGGAAAAATACTCCATCAAATCTCCCCCTCCAACTACAATACATTGGATCATCTGTAAAGGTCTAGCTTCTCTTGAGAAACTACCTTTTTCAACATATTTTTTAGGTTCTCCTTTGTGTGGATCTTCACAAGTCTCATTAGATGTCGATCCATCACTTTGTGTATCCACTGATAGCGACTCTCGATGTGCTTCATCTGGGAATGGTACATAGAGTTCTTGCTAAGTCCAAAGCACTTTGACTATCATAATGAACCTTGTACTCCTTCTGACTGAATCCAAGATCCTAGAAAAAATTCTTTATCCACAACATCTCCTTTCCAACTTTCGAAGCAGCAATTTACACTACTTCCGTTGTGGTTAAAGAAACACACTTCTACAACCTTGACTGTCATGATATAGTTCCTCCTGTAAATGTATAGATGTATCCTGATGTAGGCTTCCTGCTATCAGGATTTCCATCCATATCTGCATTTTTATATCCCTTCAAGAGAGTTTCATATCCCCTATATCACAAACATAGCTTTTAAGTACATTTCATATGCCTCAGAATCCACTTGATTGCATCCCAGTGCTGCTTCCCAAGATTGGAGAGAAATTAACTCATGATCGCCACCGCATGGGAAATGTCTAGTATTGTGCTCATCATAGCGTACATCAAGATTCCAACTGATGAGGAGTATGGTATCATCTCAATCACCTCGATTTCTTCCTTGGATGATGGACATTAAAATATTTATCAACTTCAAATGACCAGGAAGAGGAATGCGGACTGGTTTGGATTTGTCTATATTCAAACAATTCAAAATGTGTTAAACATTCTTCTCTTGAGATATCCATAACAACCTCCTATTTCTATCACAAATGATCTGCATCCCTAGATGTTTTTGAGTTGCTCCCAAATCCTTTATATCAAAATACTTGGATAACTCCATCAATTGGATGATCTTCGTTTCATCATTCCTAATGATCAACATGTCATCAACATAAAGTAGAAGAGAAACAAAGTTACCATATTAAAATATCTGGATGTAAACACATTGGTCCGCCTATGTCTTATTGTATCCATGACCCACCATGAATGATTCAAACTTCTTGCACCACTGTCTAGGAGCTTATTTTAGTCCGTACAAGCATTTCTTCAATTTTCAGATGAGTTTTTCTTGTCCAAAAACCTCAAAAAATTTAGGTTTCTTCGTATAGATCTCCTTAGAAAGGTCACCCTGAAGAAAATATTTCTTCTCATCCATTTTTTCAAGCTCTAAGTTCAGGCTAGCCACCAATATGATAATGACTCAGATTGAATCCATCTTCACCACGGGTGAAAATATCTTTTCAAAGTCAACTCCTTTCTTCTGAAGTAATCCCTTGACTAATAACCGAGATTTATGCTTTATGTCATTTTTTTTGTCATCCTTCTTCATACCGAACACTCGTTTGTTTGTTATTGTCTTCTTACCTTTGGGTAGTTCCACCAAATTGTATGTCTGTTTCTTCATCAAAGATCCATCTCATCCTCCATTGCATGCAACCACTTGAGTTTATCAGGATGAGACACCACTTCCTGGTATCCTTTTGGATCCCCCTCATCAGTCAACAATAGGTACTTGACTCTGAATATTTTTTTGATAGAATCATTCCTTGTGAATATCTTAGAACTTGTGAAATGTTTGGTTTGAGAGGCACAACATCACCTAGCTCATGTGATGGTTCTGAAACTTCTTGTGGAGAGGATTGAGTCTCCCCCTACTCAATATCCTCCTTTACTGCCTTCTGGTTCTCTTCCAATGAGTCTTCTTGCACCTCCTCCTCTTCATTGATAGGTGGTGCTGGTACAGGTGTTGGATCATGAATTCATATCTCAAAACTTTCCTTTCGAGACATTCTATGATTTTGAATATCCTTAGTCATTTGGTTCTCATGGAATACAACATCTCTTCTTCTAATCACCTTCTTCTCCTTTGGGTCCCAAATCTTGTATTTGAACTCCTCATCTACATAGCTAATGAAGATGCATGGAGTTGATCTCTCATATAGCTTCTGCATGAGCTCCTTGGATACATGTGAAAATTTCAAACATCCAAATACTCATAAATGAGAGTAAGAGAGATTTTTACCAGACAATATCTTCTATGAGATCTCAAAATTCAGTAGGATCGATGGTGATCTATTGATAAGGAAGCATGAAACCTGAACAGCTTCTCCCCAAAATGGATTAGGTAGCTTAGTCAAACTCATCCTGCTTTACCTTCTCTATGATGGTTGTTTTCATCCTTTCTACAACTTTTTTGTGGTGTGTGGTGTGTGGGGTCATCCTCTCATGTTAGATTCCCTGACTCCTACAATAAGCATCAAATTCCCTGGATGTGTACTCTACTTTGTTGTCTGAATGAAGACACTTTATCTTCCTTTCAGTTTCACACTCCACCATGGCATGGAACATCTTGAAGTAGTCTATTACTTGGTACTTTGTCTACAAGAAGAACACCCACACCCTTTGAGATGAATCATCAATAAAGGATAGAAAATATTTTTTAACTCCCAATGAATCCACCTCCATGGATCCACATACATCGAAGTGCACTAGATTGAGCAACTCTGATCTCCTTGATGAAGTGGTATTGAATGATACTCTATGTTACTTCTCATACAAGCAGTATTTTCAAGGATCAATCAATGCATACTTGTTAACACTGATGTACTTCTTATTTGTCAGGGTGGATAACCCTCTTTCACTCATGTGATCGAGTCACCTATGCCACATATTGGATGATGTCTCTCCTTCCACCATGTTTAGGTTTTCTGCACGTATCTTCATATGAGTTTTGTACAATGTACTGCATACGTTTCCTTAGGAAATGATGATGGCTCCTTTTGTCATCTTCCATGCTTCATTGCTAAAAATGTTGGAAAAGCCTTATCGATCAAAGGATATACTTGATAATATGTTGAGATGAAGGCTTGGAACATGTCGAACATCCTTCAGGGTGATTGTGTATCCAATGTTCGTCTTGACTTGGATATCACCCATGCCAAAAATATTCACCGAAGTGGTATTCTCCATCTTGATTGTACCAAAGTCACCAGCTTGATAAGTCAATAAATACTCACGATGCAGAGTGTCATGGTATGATGCAGCAGTATCAACCACCCATTCTGTGTTCTCTCTTGATGTATGAAATCATGTCTCTTCTTTGTCTTTGAATCAAAGCACAACTTCTCTGGTGATTCTCATAAGTGCATCTCCATTTCTTCTTTGTTGGTTGCTACTTTTTTCCTTTTCTTGTAGCAACTTTCAGTAGTTCTTCTTTATGTGTCCCTTCATGCCGCAATGGTAGCATTTGTATGTTGGCCTCCTGTCATCCGTGGAACTTCCTCTACTCTTGCTTCGGTCTATACTTCCTATCTCTAGACCTCCTCCTTGTTGTCTCCCTCGCTTCTTCAAGATGAGATCTTGCGTTTGGTTTTAACTTGCATCCTTCCTTTGGGACTCCTCATTGAACGATGCATCTTTTACCATTGTCATGGTAAGTTTTCCTCTGGGCATTGAGTTGCTTATTGAGACCACAAGTGTATCATAGCTATTGGGAAGTGTGCATAGAAGGTGGTTCACCTGATCTTCATCATTCATAGCCTTACCTGTAGGCACCAATTGATTCACCGGATTTTGGAACTTGCTGGTGTGTTCGGCTATAGAGATTCCGCTATGTAGTCAGAGATTCATCAACTTCTTCAACAAGAGGATCTTGTTCCGAGTAGTCTTTGACTGGTATGTATTTTCCAACTTTATCCAAGTTGGTACGCATCAGTCTCTTATGCGACATGGTGGTAGATGTTGTGATCAATCCATTGGTGTATTTCACTGGTCATCTTCTTATTCAGCTTCTTTCAATCTGCTTCCTTGGTGGCAATGGGGTTGACTCCCTTGTTCTCAATGAGGTCAAAAAGATATTTATCATTAAGGAGATCTTCCATTCGAGGCTTCCAAATGGAGTAGTTATAAGAAGTCAACATGATCAACCCTCCATTGGATGGTCCCTCCATTGAATTTAAATTATGTAAAATTTTATACAGAATAAGGAAAATGGAGCTCAAAGTTGCATTCAAAACAGTCGAAAATGGTGGAATCGACTCCTATATCATCAAAATAAAACACTGATTGATCAAGAAATGAACAAATCAATGTCAACAGCTGAGATCGTCTGATGATGTGGCGATGACATGGTGATAATGTGTCATGCCGGAGTAGCTGCCGAAATCTCGTCAGAAATATCACTAATGTCAGAACAATACCTTCTTCTCCGGCAAGGGGGTACTTTAGCACCTGAAATTTTACCAAACTTTGACTAAGACTATGAATCTCGTTTTGGCTCTGTTTTTTATGTCATTTGCACTGTTAGAATCACCTTGACACGAGTTTTTAGAATCTGCCTTCAAAACATGATTCCGAACAACTTGAATTTTCTAGTCATCAAAAAAACTCTACTGCTCACCGTCGTTTCACTACAAATGGATCTAATATCACTTTTTGTGATTCGATGATCACAAAGACAGATGGTCGTAATTCTTTATTTATTTGATTAAAAAGTCCCCTAGTAGGGGTGAACAAAGAAAACTATAGGGGCATGAAGAAATGCAGCCCAAGATAATCCCCAAGAATAATGGAAGACCCCTTGGCAAGAAGCGACCCTAGGCTAGAAAAATAAGTGAAAGATTCATCAAGAGGAGCTTGGGTAGCAAGGTAGTCCGCTGCTCTGTTGCCTTCACACCAAGTATGGGAAATCTCTAAGTCGTTGTCCATCACCCTCTTGATTTTCCTGGTATGATACAAGATAGACCATGGAGTGGAGGCGGTACCCAGGATAGACTTATAGAGGATCTGAGAGTCCGTCTCCAATACAGCTATGGAAATGCTAGCCCTTATGCATAACTCAAGTCTAGCCAACATAGCGAGATCTTCTGCTTGAAGAGAGGTTCCATTCCTGAAGAAAGATAAGAATGCAATGGTCACAGAGCTGAGGGAATCCTGAACCAAACTGCCTCCTCTCATAACACCCAAGGCACACAAACCATCAGTATTAAGTTTCATCCCCCTACTAGGCGGGATCCACTTGATCCACTGGCCATAAGGAGAGATGATGGTGGGAGGAGAGCTCTGGTGGGGGCCAAGAACAGCACAAAAATAGGGGGTGCAGTCCCAGTTGGGAATGAGGCAGGCAAAGTCTGAAACCAAGCACCTTGCACAGGCAACAATGGTTGTCTTGAAGGAGGATTTCCCCTCAAACCTTGCCTTGTTCCTGGCCTTCCATAAGCACCATCTACCGGCTGAGAGAATGTATGCACGCGCTTTTAGCTCCATGTTGTTCCTCCCCACCCCTTGGAACCAAAAATCTAGGAAACATGACCCCATCAGCCCGAGAGGAATCTATCCGAAAAGGACACCAAGGGAAGACCAAACCCAGTTAGACCATTTCCCCTCAAAAAATAAGTGACTTATGGATTCCTCCTGAGAGATGCTACAACAGCTGAATCGAGACCCCATGTAAATACTGAAGCCCTTAATAATCTCATCTATGGTAAGGGCCTTATGTCAGATGTGCCAGAGAAGGAAATTATATTTAGAGGGGATCTCCTTACACCACGCTGCCTCACTCCATTCCACAAAACCAGTCGGTCCACACACAAGATTGAAGTACTCTTTTATCAAAAAATCTCTATATGCAGCTCCTGTGAAGACACAAACATCAGGGGAGTTTGAGAGTTCAATAAGTTCAAAAATCGTTCATTGTCTCTTCTCCAAAATAGCCTGGATCAGTTTCGGATGGTTGAAAGCTTGATGGAAGGTCAATTAAAGAGTGGGGAAACCCAAAAATATGAGTTTAACACCTACCTAGTTACAGAAATAAAAGCTAATCGCACCTTGGTCGACGATCCAACGGGAATGACTTTCCACCATTGGGATGTGAAGCTGCACTGAAGAGGAAACCAACCTTTTATTTCATAAATAACAAAGGTTACAAAAGACCCCTTACACACCTCTCTTTCTTTCTCAATTATAACTCTCAAGGTACTAATAATGACAAGATATTTCTTGGATTAGAACTGATGAAAGAATGAAGATATCCAAGGCCTCCTTAAATAGCCATGGTGGGAGGTTTCAAGTTTGACACAACTCTCACTAATCCCCCCACCAACCTTGGACTTCAAACATGGTGGTCACCTGCAACTTTGACAACTCTCATGGATACCAAAGGAATAGTTGTTGCATATGTATAATGTGCAGCATCCATGTTGGATGTCACGGGTTGGTGAGGTAGGTGCACCAGCCACCTAGAAGGTAGCTGGAAAAATATTCCATCATAAATGGTTGTGTTTCATTTAGAATGTGAGTTTCAACTCGGTCTTAGATCATCATTTAGGAGAAAAATCATGAACCTAATCTTGAAAATGAATCCAAGCCCAGTACGGATCAAGAGGATGTTGCGTCATTGGTTCATCCTCTATAAAACCCACACCACCGTTTGAAAGAAAATATGAAGGCCTTGACCCTACAATACAAGTATCATAAGCAAGCTTTAATGGTTTTCGAGAAGAATAATCGGTCATGCATGCACCCTGACGAGTCAAGGTTCTCCTACCACCCCAGTGTTGACCTTCTTGCACCCTCAAAAAAATAAAACCCTAAATAAATTTCAGAGCCTCATCCTCTGGTTAATGTGTTGAAGAAAGAGAACTTCATGATTCCCAAGCTAATAGTTCAAAATTCTTCGGTTTTACGGTCATCCACCGACGACGCCAAGGAAAACATGGCACCACAACCGCTTATGTTGTTGGATCTCAACCACATTATAGGGTCCTCTTGCCTGATAAATTATCTGGTGGTGGATGAGACCATGGCGATGAGCAGGATCTCCGTGATCGGTTTGGGGGCAGCGACGCAGTCTGAGCCCGAGGGTCCAGCGGTGGAGGCAATCATAAGAACATTCAAGAAGCAGACACAGCATCGAGGAAAGATCATATTGAAAGTAGGATTCGAGTGTTCTTAAGGCTTAAGTCGATGGGCAGGGAAGAGAAGGAGGCTGGTTCGAGGTGCTCTGTTAAAATCGTGAACAGAAAATATTTTTATCTCACTGATTTCACTCATGAGAATTATTATTTGCGGCTCAAGAGGCTTCACGGGTGGCATTTCACCTTTGATGCTTCCTTTCCTGACTCCACAATGTAGCATGATGTTTATTCCATGTCGTGAGTTCAATATTTACTTGCTTCCTTGGATCCAGCTAGCTGGTTTGATCTATTTATTTATTCTTCGAATTGATGATGACTATTTGATAGGTTTGAAATTCAATTTGCGAAACAGCAGAGCTTGTGGAGGTAGTGTTGCAAGGTAGAAATGGTACTATCTTCTCTTACTATGCCACAGGGGCTGGGAAAACCTATACAATTTTGGGTATAGTGTAAAATCGCGAGGTGATGGTACTGGATATCAAGGATCTATTCCACAAGGTTAGACGAAGAATCTTTGATGGGAACCATGCATTGCATTTATCATATTTTTAAGTCTATAATGAAATTGTAAGGGGTTTTCTTTCCCCTGGAAAACCTATGGTCATTAGAGAGGATAAACAGCTCAAGTCTTTTTCTTTGATGTTTACCTTGTTTGTTTTTTTCATATGTCTATTATATTTTCTTTCTTCTTCCTACTACATTTTCTTTCTCCTCCTTTTAGGGGGTTGTGGCAGAAAGGATTAGTCAATACAGAGTGCGCTCTATAGATGAAGTATATTTCTTTCACTTCTGGATGAATGGTACCTGGTGTAACTTTCTTATTCTCAATATACAGGTAATGGCACTACTTCGGAAAGGAAACTTAAAGAGAACAAATGAACTGACTCCTGCCAATGAAAATTCTTCACAGTCCCATACTATTCTCCAGGTATTTCTATGTGGTTTTAACCTTGTCAAACAAGACCTTGGTCTGGTCTCTTATTCTTTATTTTGTATGTTCATGTCATAGTTGAATATTATGTTAAGGATTCCTTAATGAACACCATCAAACAAGTATGAAATATTTCATTAATAGACCTAGTTTGATCAGAGAGAGCTCTTTCAACTGATCAAAGAACACTTAGATTAGAAGAGGGTGCCAACATTAACCGATCACTCCTTGGACTAAGCAGATGCATCAATGCCCTTGTAGAGGGGAAAAACACATCCTCTACCATAATTCCAAGCTTACCTAACTTTTGAAGGACTCGTTAGGGGGAGTGTGCAACACTATAATGATTGTCAATATCAGTCCAAGCAGTCTCTCATTTGGTGAGACACAGAATACCCTTCATTGGGCTGATAGAGCTAAGGAGATCTCGACCAAGGTCAGTGTTCATAACTCATTTTCCTTTTCTTTTCGTTATGTTCAATGAAAAATTGACTATTATTATTTTTTTGAAATGGCGTTTTATTGAATTATGTAATTTATCCCATTTTTTAAATTAAAAGCACACCATTACCTCTGTCTAGTCTATTCTGTTACATCAATTACATGCTTCTTCACTCATGCATTGTTATTCTCATTTAAATGAAACTTCTTGTATATAGAGTTTCATAAACCCCTTTAGGTAATCTTAGACAATTCCATCGTATGGAAACATTACTCCTTGATAACATCATTATTAAGATCCATCTGAGCTTGATATATTCTTTTTTGTTCAATTCCATGATTTAGAAACTATTTTCTTCATCATTTGAATACAAACTACAAACACTATGAATTCAGACCTTGATTGTAAACTCTTTTATATTTACAACATTTGTAAAGTATACATTTGGTATCACATACATTTTAAAACTAAATAATTAATTTCTATAACATTGATACCTGACATGGACATTATATGGAGTTTCATAAAGCCCTTCAGGTATCTTAGACAATTCCATCATATAGAAACATTACTCCTTGATAACACCATTAGGTCGCAATGACCTTCATCGACTGCTTGAATAAACATCATTGGACTTTCCAACTAAATTTTCCTTATTCCGGTTTGAACTTTTACCCACTTGTATTATCGAGAAATCATTATAACCTATGACATCGCATTCCCAGCTCATCTACCCTAAACACTTTGAGAAAATTTGGTAAACATTTATTAAACTCATTCACATTGTCAAAATATTTCTAACAGTGATAGCAGAATGAATTTATTAACTGGAATAATCCTTATATGAAACATTTGGTCTCACCAAGTCATTAGCATGCTCCATTTATGATTCTTGTAAGCATTTAGTTCCAAGTATTGAACATCTTCAATGGTTGGTTACTCGGGAGGGGTTGCTTAACATATAGTATTTTACTTAAGAACTTTTCTTAAGTTACCAATCTTAGGAGTTTCTTACACTAGTTATCATGTAAATAAGACATAACTATATATGGTATAAAACTACTGTCAATCATATCATATATGACTCTTGGATAGGTGAGTGGATAACTCTATCCAAATCCATTATGTAGATTCACTGAACTCGATTCCTCTTGTATCTTAACGGCTAAGGTTTTACAACTAAGTGTAACCTAAAGAAAATGCCAAAAACAAGGCATCTAACAGTTATGGTCACCTCATTACTTGTTTGTCTTATACGAGATAATCTAGGGGCCAGTTGGATGATTGAGGTCTTAACAAGTGTCATTTTTGAAGGAATCTAACACTTAATGCTTTAAATGAAATTTAATTTCATCATATTATCTCATGTATTCTCTTTATGTATGCATGTTTCTAATAATTTAGTTTGGAATCTCTATTTATGGCTTGGGTTACTGACCTAAATTAAAAGCCAACTATATTTATACACATCCAAGTCCATCTCATGCGTACATGAAACCCTTTCATGTAATGTATAAATCATAACTAACTTCCTAATTCAAGTTTATAACCTAGTAAAAGTCAAGGTCAAGGTAGTAGAAAGCTAAATCATTTATCATATCTAGCATGTAACTCCTTATATGCAATTTAACAATTTAAACTAAAGCATGCACTATTCATAATATAAGCAATTTATAACTATAAATAATAATGGAGGGAATAAAATAAATAAACAATTTCAAAAATAAAATACTATAAACACTATAATTTAGTAATTCATTATGGACAATCCATAATTAAATAAATATAAACAATTTATATTTATTCTCAATATAAACACAATTATAAACACTATAATGTAATGATTCATTATAGACAATGCATAATTAAATAGATACATGCACTTTATATTTATTCACAATATGAACTTTTTCATATTATTCATTATATAGCATTTAATTTAAATATATGATATTAAATAAAGTATAAACAATTTATATTCCAAATCTATTATGTAAACTATTTACATAATCCAAATATCACATATTAATTATTAATTAAACCTTGATCAAATCAATCATCAAAACTTCTTTTGATGTGGTTTAAATAATTTCTCAAATAAGGCTTTAATTTGAACAACTCGAATTAGATATTATGAACAATTCATAATATAAATATAAACTCTTATATTTTCACCTTATATTGTAATTTATAAACATTTTATAAATTAATCTTATAATTTCTAAATAAACACTTTATTTGTATATTAAGTCATGACATGTAATTAGAAAAAAAAATTGTTTTAATATTAACAATTAATATTATAGGATATTCAATAAATTCTTGAAAAACATTAAAATAATTAATTATAAAAAATTTATAATTAATTAATTTTATAAACAACTTTATAAATAAATAAATATCCCATTTTACTTTCTCCATAATTTATAAACATTTTATAAATTATAAAATTCAATTTATAATTGAATTTTAGACAAATCAAAAAAAAATTAAACCCTATGCGTGATTAAAACCACCATAGATAGGTTGCGTCATAATAAATAAAATTAATCTTGTACAGCTGGCGATGTAGGATTAACTCACTGTAAAACCTCTTGTGTGAGATTACTTCATGAAGCGGATTATGATAAGCCCTTACATAGGAATAACACGACGTATTCAGGCCTTGTGTAATATTAACTAGATTGGCCTGCCCAATATTAACCCAGCGCACAATGACCTTGCATGAGATCATTCCTAAAAAGCGGCCTTATGATAAGCATGTGTGTAACATTTACACGATGCATTGCGTGAGATTAACCCGTAGAAGCGGCTTATGATAGGAACAATGTGTAAGATCAATTTGTATACGTAAGATTAATATGTCTCAAGGGGACCAAAGTAGGGTGAGTACGCATCTACAAGGTGCATTGCATGAGATTAACTCGCAAAAGCGGCTTACGACCAATGTGTAAGATTAATCTGTATCTGTAAGATTAATATGGCGCGAGGCGAGCTAGGAAACCAATAGGGGATTAACTTGTGTTGGCCCACATGACCTAGCACGCAGTGCTCTATGTAGGAATAACCATCCCTAATCTCATGCGGCACAGGGAGTTGTGTAAGCTGACGTGTGATTAAAACCACTATAGATAGGTTGCGTAGGAAAAAAAATTAATCTCACGCAACTTGCATTGGGTGAGCTGCGTAGGATTAACTCGATGAAAAAAACTTTTTCATGAGATTAACTTCATGAAGCGACTTACAATAATCCCTTACATGGGAATAATGCAGCGTATTCGGGGCTTGGGTAATACTATAACTAGATTGGACTATGTAACATTAACTCATTTCATAGAGACTTTGCCTAAGATTTGTCCTACAAAGTGGCCTTATCATAAGCATGTATGTAACATTTACATAGTTCATTGCATGAGATTAACCTACAGAAGCAGCTTACGATAAGGGAAATGCATAAGATTAATTTTTCATGAGGAGACATAGGGTGAGTATGGGAACTTGTGTAGGGTGAGTGGGCGTGCTAGGAAACCTACATAGGATAACTTGTGTTGACCCACATGAGATTAAACCTAACATGCAGTGGTCTATGCAAGAAAAATGATCCATAATATCAAGCAGCAAAGGGAGTTGCGTAAGCAGGCATGTTGTATTAATTGGGCGTAGGGAATTATTATTTACAATATCCAATGTATCGTATATAGGATGTGTTATGCTCTATTTTTGCAACAGGCACTTGAAAATTCATTTCAAACAAGATTTCATTGAACTGAAAATGGAAAACCTGTTGTGCACCTTAGACCGATGTTGCCGCTACTCCATCTTCATTATGTGTGTGATGAAGAACACAAAAGAGGTAGGCAAAAAACATCTTTCCTCCATGGTTGAGATGAATCATCCATCAAGGACACTCCTCGAGGGCTTAAGCAATAACTTATACGTTATGAAACGTATGAGTTATTCATGTGGTTACAAACACTTTGTAACCTCTTGGTTGATTCACAGACAATGGCATGGTATTGTATACTATGTTATACGATATATGAACCATGCATATGATATAGCTTTGGAACCATGCATGTCACATGCACCTATCATACAAAACAATATGACCCAATGCACGGGCTTTGGCCTATGACCAAGTTGACCCATATTCCCATCTCTAAAAGATTCACCCAACTTTCCAAAAATGGCCTAGGTTGGGGAAATGTTGGGCCATTTCAAATTGGGCTCACACCTAAAAAATTGACTGAGACGCCCTGTAAGAACCCAATGTTTTATCAATGAATTTCCTTTTTATAGTTATGTTTTATAATATAATCATATAATATTACATATGGAACACAATAAAAACATTACAAATGAAGATTGAGTAAAATAAAAGGTATCTATAGAAGTTAAGGAACGTATACCGATGAAATAGTAAATTAACCTTTTGAATAGTAATGTGACCCTTATGAATAGTTGGTTGTGCCCAAATTTACCCTACTGGTAAAAGCGGTTGATGTAGTACATGTAGGGGTCGAATCCACAGAGACCGAAGAAGTAACCTTGAGACGCTATGATTTGGTGAAGGATGGGCTATGAAGTAGCCAACTTTGGTTTTGATTTTGGATGGTTTAAAGAACACTAAGAAACCTAAGTGAATTCAATTCAAATAAAATGGGTTGATCTTAGGATTATGCTCGGGGTGGATTGAATGAATTTTTCTTCTTTAGACAATTTTGGTTTTATTAATTCTTGATGAATCCATTCTTCAAAAATCACACTACCTTCATCATTTTCTGGTTTGGTGCTTACTACGCACAATTACTAATCCCCTATACACTTAGAGAACCAAATTAATGATCTCTCCGAGGTATATGGTCATTTAGTAATTGAATTTAGTTTTCTCAAACACAGTAAAGATGAATAGTAGAAATAACTGAAGAATGGATGTCTTAAATTAATTATCCAAATAACAACAATTCGTTCATAAAATAACATTCAATCCAGACTTTTCATCCTCCTAATATCATCCCATTAAAGTTGTATCCCTTCATTGATGGTATACTCTCAATGGTGGGTGGAATATGGCTAACAAGAATTGGATTGAAGAAATTAAAACCGCAGAAATAACGAGCACTCCTCCGTGTGTGTGAATGAAATTCACACCTATGTGTGAACTAATTCACAACAACACAGAGATATCACTGTGCTTTGTGATAATAAAGTTTTAATAAATTAAATGGAAAATATATAAGAGAAATAAGTTGATTAAGAACATAAAGATACAAAAAAGAAACTTACATGGAAATGGAAAACATTACAAAGGAAATTTGGAAGCATAACCTTACAATGAAACAAGCAACAAAAGATGATAAGAAAAATATTCACCCCTATTCCCTTCACTAATAGATCCTTATATAGGAATATTAGGATCCTTAAGTCAATACCCCAACAATTAATTCACCCCCAAAAATTAATAGTCAAAAGGAGGGTGAATAATCAAAAGGAAATTGATGTTTCGAATTTGACACGGAAAACTGTCCAGATTCGTCTACCATATTGACGTGTGAATTTGTAATTGAAGAAGGCCGAATCCGTAGTGGTTGTAGAAGAAAAATATCTTCGTCCATATGTCCTCTATGATCTGTAAAAAGTTCAGGAAATTTGGATTATCTGTTTAGAAGTTATGGTCGAACTGGTGGGACGTATTTCTGTGTGTTAATGTCAGGTCCACCATTTAAATCTCAACTTCAGATCTCTTTATCATCATGAAAATATTAGAATTAGCTCCGGCCATAGTTTAATAAAATGATCCTCATATTTTTATCTTTCTACTGTATAAGTTTGAGCTTCATTGGGCTTGGTTTGTGGGTCCCACATTTGTTTGATGGGCCTTAGGCCCATTATGCTTTTTCCAGCAAGTTTCTGCCTTCAGGTGAAAAAATCTCCATCTTCACTTGTGATTCATCCATAAGACCTAAAATAAAAAATGTTCCAAATAAAGTGATGAATAATATAACAAAATATCAAATTAAAATGATGAATATTGTAATTTTCACAAGAAAATTATTGAGTGGGCCCAAATTGACACTTTAAGCATGAATTGCACAATGATGGGAAATGAAGTTCAATTTCTGAATTGGACTAAAATTGATGTTTATGAAATTTTAAACACAATAATATTAAGATCTTAACAATGAATATTATCCACTTTCAGTGACTAATCACACCCCCCAACTTGAGTTTTGCTAGTCCCGAGCAAAATATATTACAAATATGAAATTCAAATCCCCTTTTTCAAAAACATTTAAATACACATTGCTCACCCAAAGACTTCATACCAAAAAAAATTATGGAACCCATAAAAATAATTTAAAATAAGCTAGGTCCATAAGCATATCTCAAGCCCAATCTCATTCCTTTGTTCAAATTCATCACCACATTTCATCTAATTTCAATTAAGCATGATAAAGTGTTGTGCGTCACAAAAGATATGGGGCCCATTTTATTGTTCAAGGGGAAAAAAATGGAAGCACTAGGTGGGAATCACATTAAACCTTAATATGAGTATCCTTTTTTTTTTATTTTTTTTTATGATTTTTTTATCCACAATAGATATGAAAAGACTAACTCTGGGCAAGACAACTATGGAGTCGCGATCCCCAAGTGTCGGACGCCACACATATTGTCAATTTCATGCTCTACAATAAAGATATAAAGCCTAACTCTAGGCAAGACAACTATGGAGTCACGATCCCCAAGTGTCGGACGCCACGCATTTGGACAAAACATTGCTCTATGTGGTCATTTTTTTTTGGATACTCAAATTAAACTAAAAGTGACCCCAGAACCCTATGCTATAATGAAAGGGACCCAAGAACTCAAATTTACACCCACGATCCAGTAGACGTGCATTGTGGCATTTTTATTAAGAGGATAAAAATGTAAACATTGAAAAATCACATCGGACAACCGCACTTTCCAAAAACTATGCTCATGAACTTAAACTTGCATTAAAATCAGAATCAAGGCATGCAAAATTTATTTGATATCTAATTTTAGAGTTTGCAATGTGTGTTATCATGTTTATGGTTAATGGAATTTTTCTTTTCATGCATGTTTTTATTCACAAAAAAAAATCATTTTTTATCTCCCCCCAACTTAGAATAACATTGTCCCCAGTGTTTAAAGAAAAGAAAAGTTAGAAGGGGGTAGGATAGGAGTTAAAAGATGAAATTGAGAATGATAAACATGGAACAAATTCACCTGGTTTTTGAAGTTGAAGTTCATGATGCTCCATATTACTCCTTTGATCTCTTGGGGGATGTAGGAACCTCCTTGATTGAACATGTATCACCCAAAATAGTTCTTGAACCATAAAAATAAGGACAAAGCAGACAAAACAGACAACACAATGATTTATTTAATTCCAAGTACCATCATTTTTATGGTTTTCCATGTTTTTTTTTAAATCAAACTAATGATACATTGTCTTCTTTATATTTTCTGGGTAAGGTATTACTCAGGGATCACACCGCGTGACACGGATGAATACGGTTCTCCCCTTTCATACTCATCCATACTCATAAAAGAAGAACAGGCCAAGAGTCTATTTTTTTTAACATACAAAAACATAAATAAAATAAAATAAACTGATGATACATTGTCTTCTTTATATTTTCTGGGTAAGGTATTACTCAGGGATCACACTGCGTGACACAGATGAATACGGTACTCCCCTTTCATACTCATCCATACTCATAAAAGAATAACAGGTCAACAATCTATATAATAAAAAATGACAAAATAAAGTAGAAGGAAACAATAGATGATTCACAGTGATTGGAAACATGAAAACCACGGGTTGCCTCCCGTGCAGCGCTTTTGTTTAACATCGTTAGCCTGACTTGTACCCTAAATCTATCTATTTTTCTCTGGTTCATATGTTGGATCAGTTAACTCCTCCTTGGTTTCTTGTTTATTGAATGATTCAATGAATGGTTTTAACCTATGACCATTGACTTTGAAGACATGACCACTTTTGGGATCCTGAATCTCTATTGCCCCATGAGGGTGCACATGATGCACTAGGTATGGACCAGACCATCTGGACCTTAGCTTTCCTGGGTGTAGATGAAGTTTTGAACTATACAAGAGCACAAATTTTCCCAGTTTAAATTGTTTTACTTTGAGATTCCTAGATTGGTAGGCTTGAACTTTATATTTATTGATCCTTGAATTTTCATAAGCCTCCATCCTAAGTTCCTCGAGTTCATTAAGATCTAATTTCCGTTTTGTTTCAGCCAAAGAAATGTCAAAGTTCATTTTTTTTATTGCCCAAAAGGCCTTATGATCAATTTCAACAGGTAAATGACATGATTTTCCATAAACCAATCTATATGGTGACATTCCTAGGATAGTTTTGAAAGCAGTTCGATATGCCCAAAGGGCATCTAAGAGTTTCTCGAACCAATCTTTCATAGAGGGATTGACAGTTTTTTCAAGAATTTTCTTAATTTTTTTATTTGTCAACTCAGCTTGACCGTTGGTTTGAGGATGGTATGCAGTGTAAACTTTATGAGTAATACCATACTTAGATATGAGTGAAGAGAATGGTCGGTTGCAGAAATGGGTTCCACGATCACTGATTATAGCCCTAGTAATTCCAAATCGAGAAAATATATGCTCTTTCAGAAATCGGATCACAACATGGTGGTCATTGGACTTGGTGGGAATGGCTTCAACCCATTTTGAGACATAATCAATAGCTAAGAGGATGTAGAGGTATCCCTTCGATTTTGGAAAGGGTCCCATGAAATCAATTCCCCAATAATCAAAGATTTCAACGACTAGAATGGGAGTGAGGGGCATTTGATTCCTTTTGGTAATGGATCCTAATTGCTGACACTGAGGACAACTTTTGCAGAATTGGAAGGAATCCTTAGTGAGGTTCGGCCAGTAGAAACCACTTTGGAGGACCTTTGTAGTGGTTTTCTTTGTAGAAAAGTGGCTTCCACATGCCTCTCCATGACAAAATTTTAGAATGGACTCTTGCTCAGACTCGGAAATACATCTCCTGATGATTTGATCATGACATAACTTGAAGAGGTGAGGATCATCAAACACATAGTGTTTGACATCAGAAAGGAATTTCCTCTTAGCTTGGGTCCCCAGGAATTTTGGAATGTCACCCGTCACCAAATGGTTTGCTATGTCAGCATACCAAGGGCAATCATTCACTGAATAGAGGTGCTCATCGGGAAATGAATCAGACACAGAGAGGTGGTGTGAGTTGTCTTTGAATTCCATCCTAGAGAGGTGATCAACTACAATATTTTCAACACCATTTTTATCCTTAATGGTTAAATCGAACTCTTGAAGAAGAAGGATCCACCTAATCAATCTAGCTTTGGCATCTTGTTTTTGGAAAAGGTATTTTAGGGCTGAATGGTCAGTGAAGACAATTATGGGTGATCCTAAGAGATAAGACCTGAATTTATCCAAGGCAAATATAACATCAAGCAACTCTTTCTCAATTGTGGTGTAGTTTAATTGTGCATCATTTAAATATTTGCTTGCATAAGCAATGACACATGGAGTTTTCTCACATCGTTGTCCTAAGACTGCTCCTACAGTGAAGTCACTTGCATCACACATGAGCTCGAAAGGAAGTTTCCAATTTGGAGATTTCATGATAGGTGGAGATATAAGAGTTGACTTGAGTGTAGAGAATGATTCCTCACAGCTTTCTGTCCATAAAAATGGAGAATCTTTTACCAATAGAGCACAAAGTGGTCGAGAAATAGAGCTGAAATTCCTAATGAACCTTCTATAAAAACCAGCATGTCCTAAGAAGGACCTCACTTAACATTTTTAGGAGAGGGAAGGTGACGAATGATTTCAACCTTATCTTTATCAACTTCAATCCCTCTACCAGATACCAGATGACCTAGAACAAGTCCTTCCCTTACCATGAAATGACATTTTTCCCAATTCAGTATGAGATTCTTATCCTCGCACCTTGACAAAACCTTTTAAACATTTATAAGGCTTCCCTCAAAAGTATCCCCAAAGATGGAGAAGTCATCCATGAAGACCTCTAAAAAATCACCCACCATATCCGAAAATATTCCCATCATGCACCGCTGGAAGGTACCGGGGGAATTAAATAACCCAAAGGGCATGCGCTTGAAGGCAAAAGTGCCGAATGGACAAGTGAAGGTTGTTTTTCCTTGATCCTCTAAGGAGACTTTGATTTGATTATACCCTGAGAATCCATCTAGGAAGCAATAGAATTGATGACCCGCCACTCACTCGAGGACTTGATCAATAAAGGGTAAGGGGAAATGGTCTTTCTTGGTACAAGAGTTGAGCTTCCTATAGTCAATACAAACTCTCCATCCACTATTGACCCTTGTTGGAAGCATCTCTCCATCCTTTTTGGTTATTACTATGATTCCAGCCTTCTTTGGAACCACATGGATTGGGCTAACCCACTCACTCTCAGCTATAGGATAGATGATACCAGCTTTTAACAATTTCAAAAGTTCTTTTCTCACTACTTCCATGAGATTAGGATTGAGTCGCCTCTGAGGTTGATGACATGGCTTTGACTCGGATTCAAGAATAATTCTATGAGTCCCGATAAGTGGGCTAATCCCAGGAATATCAGATAGGGTCCATACAATGGCTTTCTTGTGTCTCCTAAGGACATCTAGAAGCATCCTCTCATGATCGGCTTCAAGAGAGGAAGAAATAACAATAGGAAAGGATTGATTGTCCCCTAAGAACGCATACTTAAGTGATGAAGGTAAGACTTTAAATTCAAGATCATATTGGTCATGACTTTCCAAGAAAGGATGAGACTTTGTATTGAACTTAGTTTCTTTGTTCATATTTATTGAAAAAATTGGTTCCTTGTGAACAGAATTTTCATCCACTAAATTTTCCAGAGTAGTGTCATGAATGGCTATGGACTCAATGTTATTAATTTCAACCATGGTATCATTGATTGGTGATTCTATAAATTCATCAATAGAGCTATCTGAAAGAGATTCAATCCAAGGAGACAAATTTCCCTCATGTGAATAAAGAAAATCAATCTCTTCTTGACTTAACCATCCTTCGGTAATTCCTTGATGTTCATTGAGTTTGTTATCAACACTACCAATCCAATTAACCTCATGGATCTCTTCATCATCCCCAATTTGAGAGTTTGCATTGTAGATGTTCAAGTCTAGACTCATGTTTCCAATGGTGATGGTCATGTTCCCATTTTGGACTCAGATAACAGAGTTGATTGTTGCAAGGAAGGGATGACCAAGGATGATTGGGGTTTGCTCCCTAGGACCTAAGCTTGGGTGATTGTCCAAAACAATGAATTCAGCTGGGTAAATGAAATTTTCAACTTTCACCAAAACATCTTTTAAGATCCCCTTGGGAACTCGAACACTACGATTAGCAAGTTGAAGAGTGACGGATGTGGGTTGGAGTTCTTCGAGCCCTAACTGACAATACATGGCATAAGGAATGAGGTTCACGCTGGAACCTAGATCACACAAGGCTTTGACAACTTTGTTCTCTCCTAGTTCAACATTTATGTAAGGGCATCCTAGGTCTTTCAACTTAGGAGGAATGGTCCCTTGAATGGTGGTACTCACATTATCAGCCAAAAGGACTTGGTTTTTATGTGAAAATTTTCTTTTAAAAGTGCAAAAGTACTTAAGGTACTTTGAGTAGGAAGGTATGGTTTGGATGGCATCGAGAATGGGAATGTTCAACTTGACTTGTGATAAGATTTACCTCAATGTGTCACTCAATTCAGGCTTGGTTTTCCCCCTCATACGTTGAGGAAATGGTGCAGGTTGTTGAGTTGTTTGTTGAAGTGTTGTTTATTTCACATTGTTATCAGTTTCTTCAGTTTGAGCTTGTGGTTCATTTGAATTTTCATTAGAGTTTGAAGCTTCACATAGTTTCTGACTTATTTGTTCAGGTTTTTCAATTTATTTCCCACTTCTTAAAACTGTTACAGCCTTTAGTTGTTCATGAGTTGTTTGAGTGAAACTTGTCTCTCCCCTTGATGTTTGTTGTGGAATGGCCTGTGTGGGCATGGGTGCCTTTCCAGTTTTGATGGTTTGAAGTTCTTGTTTAATGGATGAGAATTCTGAGTTCATTTTGTCCATTTGTTTGCATAGTTGTTCTAGTAGGCTTTGTGGAACATTTTGGGTTGGTGCTTGAGCTTGTGGGTTTATCCCAGGAGGATAATTTGGTTGTTGGATAGGTTGTTGATATTGGACATGAGGATGTTGGAATTGGACCGGTTGTGGTTGGAACTGATTATGAGGTTGAAAGTTTTGTTGAGGGTATGGGTTGATACATTGTTGTTGTGTTGGTTGTTGATTGTCCTTCCAACGAAATCTTGGATGGTCATTATACCTTGGATTGAAGGTGTTCGTGAATTGTGGCTTTTGAAAGTTCATTGCATTAACTTCTTCCGGTGGTCCTCCTAAAAGAACATCCTTGATGGAAGGAATGGTTGGGAAATTATCAGTATTGTGGTCATTCTTGTCACAAATTGTACAAACAAGCTCAACAGTTTGGGTTTTGTGGACCTTCCTAAGATCAATCTCCTCAAATTTCCTTGTGAGTGCAGCAAGTTTTGATCTAAGGTTTTCTTCTTCTCCAAGATTGTACATTCCACCAGATTTGGGTGGATTCTCATAGTATGGTGATGTTCCCCATGTTTGGTTTTGTTCAGCAAGATTTTCTAGATACTTGTAAGCATCATTTGGGGCTTTGTTTTTGAAGGTTCCATTACACATCATATCAATGAATTGTTTGTTTCCGGGACCCAACCCTTCATAGAAAATTCTCACTTGTTCTGGGATTAAGAAACCATGGTGCGGTACCATGTTTAATGTGTCCTTGAACCTTTCCCATGTTTCATAGAATGTTTCTCCCTCTCTTTCAAAAAAAATTTGTATGCTCTTTTTAAGTGCAATTGTTTTTTGATGGGGGAAGTATTTTTTATAAAATTCTCATTGAAGTTGGTCCCAAGAGTGAATGGATGCTGGTCTCAAATTGTTTAACTAATTCTTTGCTCGGTCCTTAAGAGAAAAAGGAAAAAGTCTCATTTTAGCAGATTCAATTTGATTTGGTGGGCACATGGTTTCGATAATTTCATTAAATTCTTTAACATGAAGGTAAGGCATCTCAGACTCCATCCCATGAAAGGTTGGAAGGTGGTTCAGGACATGGGGTTTGAAAACATATTGGGCATATCCTATGTTATCATGCATAATGTATGAGGGTACATTGGTCCAGGTTGGTGTGAGGTAGTCATTCATGGTTGGGTCTGCAACAATTCCCAAGTTAGGGTCTTGCCCGTTACTTTGGTTCCCTCCCCAGTTTATGATTTGGTTTTGTGGGAGATTCTCCATTGTATCGAACTCAACGTCTGAATTTGGAGTATTAGGAAGATTTGGATCTAAAGGAAATAGAACTCTTTTAGTGCTTGACTCCCCAGCCCTAGGAGTATCCACCCTAACTAATCTGTTTGAGTTATCGCAGGTGTAGGCGGACATGCGCCAAAAGAAAAAAAAAGCAAGAAAGGGAAAAGATAAGAGAATTGGGATGAGAATAGAAGAATGGGGGTAAGAAAAGAAGGTTTTGGGTCTAAGGAGCTTACTTAGTCCCCGGCAACGGCACCAAAATTTGGTTGCGCCCAAATTTACCCTATTGGTAAAAGCGGTCGATGTAGTACATGTAGGGGTCGAATCCACAGAGACCGAAGAAGTAACCTTGAGACGCTATGATTTGGTGAAGGATGGGCTATGAAGTAGCCAACTTTGGTTTTGATTTTGGATGGTTTAAAGAACACTAAGAAACCTAAGTGAATTCAATTCAAATAAAATGGGTTGATCTTAGGATTATGTTCGGGGTGGATTGAATGAATTTTACTTCTTTAGACAATTTTGGTTTTATTAATTCTTGATGAATCCATTCTTCAAAAATAACACTACCTTCATCATTTTCTGGTTTGGTGCTTACTACACACAATTACTAATCCCCTATACACTTAGAGAACCAAATTCATGATCTCTCCGAGGTATATGGTCATTTAGTAATTGAATTTAGTTTGCTCAAACATAGTAAAGATGAATAGTAGAAATAACTGAAGAATGGATGTCTTAAATTAATTATCCAATTAACAACAATTCGTTCATAAAATAACATTCAATCCAGCCTTTGCATCCTCCTAAGATCATCACATTAAAGGGTTATCCCTCCATTGATGGTATACTCTCAATGGTGGGCGGAAGATGGCTAACAAGAATTGGATTGAAGAAATTAAAACCGCAGAAATAACGAGCACTCCTTCGTGTGTGTGAATGAAATTCACACCTATGTGTGAACTAATTCACAACAACACAGAGATATCACTGTGCTTTGTGATAATAAAGTTTTAATAAATGAAATGGAAAATATATAAGAGAAATAAGTTGATTAAGAACATAAAGATACAAAAAAGAAACTTACATGGAAATGGAAAACATTACAAAGGAAATTTGGAAGCATAACCTTACAATGAAACAAGCAACAAAAGATGATAAGAAAAATATCCACCCTTATTCCCTTCACCACTAGCTCCTTATATAGGCATATTAGGAGCCTTAAGTCCATCCCCCAACAATTAATTCACCCCCCAACAATTAATTCACCCCCCAACAATTAATAGAGTCAAAAGGAGGGTGAATAATCAAAAGAAAATTGATGTTTCAAATTTGACCCGGAAAACTCTTCAGATTCGTCCACCATATTGATGTGTGAATTTGTAATTGAAGAAGGCCGAATCCGGAGGGGTTGTGGAAGACAAATATCTTCGTCCATCTGTTCTCTATGATCTGTAAAAATTTCAGGAAATTTGGATCATCCGTTTGGAAGTTATGGTCGAAATGGTGGGACGGATTTTTGTGCATTAATGTCGGGTCCACCATTTAAATCTCAACTTCAGATCCATTTATCATCATGAAAACATTAGAATTAGCTCCGGCCACAGTTGAATAAAATTATCCTCATATTTTTATCTTTCTACTGTATAAATTTGAGCTTCATTGGGCTTGGTTTGTGGGTCCCACATTTGTTTGATGGGCCTTAGGCCCATTATGCTTTTTCCAGCAAGTTTCTACCTTCAGGTGCAAAAATCTCCATCTTCACTTGTGATTCATCTATAAGACCTAAAAGAAAAAATGTTCCAAATAAAGTGATGAATCATATACCAAAATATCAAATTAAAATGATGAATATTGTAATTTCCACAAGCAAATTATTGAGTGGGCCCAAATTGACACTTAAAGCATGAATTGCACAATGATGGGAAATGAAGTTCAATTTCTGAATTGGACTAAAATTGATGTTTATGAACTTTTAAACACATTAATATTAAGATCTTAACAATGAATATTAGCCACTTTCAGTGACTAATCAATAGTAAATCAGTCAATGTAATAGTAACCTCACCAATAGAATCATAAATAAAATTTATCCATATTATAAGTGAAAATATGGTATAATTATATCATAGTATAAGTAAATAGATATTTTAAAAATTATTAATAAAGTGTTGGTATTTTGTAAGTCATGTATATTAAATTACAATTTTCCAATTAATTTAATAAATTCAAAGAAAATTTATTTTCATAAAATGTATTCATAAATAAGTTTTTGATGACTTATGATTATAAGATAATTTTATGAAACCTTAAGTAATTTTTCAAAGTGTTAGAAAAGCAGTTTTAATTTTAAAATTTCTATTTTTTCAAGTAAATTATGATTTTAATTAAAAATTAAATTTATCATATTTTAAAAATTATTTTCTTAAAATGGAGTTCATTTTTGAATTCTACACATCGAAAAATGGTTGGGGTGAATTTTTGAGATTTTTCTAAAATACTTGAATTTTTGGTAAATAGTAAAATACGATAATTTATGATAAATACTAAATAAATGAATTTCATGCATCATGTTTGAGTCATGAATGATGTAAATGGCCATTGGTTCGAACTCACATGCTCTCTTTACTATTTTTTGTGACAATAATCAAGACTATTCAAAGTCTTGAGCAAAAATATTAAACTAATGATTAAAGTAATGGGAAACTCTCCATCTCCTCCACTATAAATATCACTCATCTTTACCTATTATCTTCACTCCTCTCAAGCCTTGTTCCTAGTCCAAATTCTGCTCAAATCTCTCCCTAAGTCCCTCTCCCACGTCCAGCAGCCCTTGGTCTCTTCAAAATACCAAATCCTCTACCCTAAAGAGGCTCTCAAGAAAGATATATTCAAGAAGTAAATTCCTCTTTTCATTTATTTTATTTTCTTTCAATTTCCTTTCTTTTTTTTCTTTCCTCACCTCCTTTCATCCAAATGTTATGATAACTCCAGTACCTTACATGCACTGGAATGCTATTATGATAATGTAATAATTCATTATCATCTCTCATTTCCCCTCCTTTTATACTAGAAATGAAAACACCATCCGAGATGTGTTAATTTATCACATTCAAGGACAATGGGTTTTCAATTTCTATTATCGTCTTCAATTATGGTCATGAAACTATTTTGATCATTGAACCAGACTATAATATATGTATTATGTCTAATTTAAGGTTCTGGGATCTTTTGTACACATGATATTAATTTATAAAGCAAAATGTGTTCGTTGTGATTAAAAACCGCCAATTAACTAAAACAGTTATCATTAAAGTTTTATATAATGATTCATTTTCACTCCAAATAACCAAATGAATTTTATAACCATGTAATCTTCCGTATGTTCACTAATAACATATAACTCCAATTCTAGACAACTGTTCTCATCTTACATGTTTATCCTCACATGAATATAAGTAAACCAATCACGAAAACCAATGAAACAAACACTCCCAAACAATAAAATTAAAACTCTTAACCCATCAAAAAGGTCATGAATGAACTTAATAAGGCTATACTAAATCAATTACATGAATAAGAGGTTTTGGAAATACTAATTAAGGAATGTAATTTGATTATCCAGGGCATTAAGATCAAGTGAAGAATACCTTCAAACTAAAGGTAAGGGATTCTACCTGAACCTCCATTATTTATTTGGGTTGCTCTATCTTTCTTTTTACCCAAATGAAGTTATCTATTCTTTTTATGTGCATCTTCTAAATGTTGTGTACATGCTCCAAACTCATGTATCAAGGTCCATTCATCATTCTATTTTGGGGATATACATGTTTTTAAGTGGTTCACTTCTCAAAACTTTCTGATAAGTAAACCTGTTTAAGGGAACTTCTCGAAATCTTACTCAATTTCAAGTTCACTCTATCATCTATTTTAAGCCACCATTATTTTTATAAAATAATTATTTTTATTATTAAAATATTCTTGGTTCACTCCTAGTTTTTTATAAAGGATTATGTCATTTTCTATTTTAAAGGCTCTTTAATATTTTCCTTAAAACCGCACCAAAATGTTTTAATGCTAAACTTTCTTAAATACTCTTCTTACATGTTATCACTTCTGTTTGACATCACTTACCATGATATATGTCTATTTTCCCTTGTGAATATTCATGTATGTTTTAATTCCTTTCTTTCATGGACACTTGTATGATACGCTCATGTGTTATGTTTTAAGACATGATTGTGATATCCAATTCTTACCATGGGTAACACTTATGTTTATGTATGATTGATTATGTATGATTCTATATGTGGAAATCATATTCATGAACATGTTAAGATGGGTGCGCCCAGATAGCACTTCAATGCATTGGGTAAAGTTTAGTCTCATGAGGCGTTAGGTGTAATGGTCTTGGCGGTTAGCCTTGACTCGTGCTACCATGTGCAGCGATCTTGGTGGTTAACTTTAACTTGTGTTTCTCTATGTGCAACAAACCTTAACTCGTACTAAAGTCGTGTTTTATGTTGGTGTCACACTACTATGAATCCATGTTGATATTATCTCATGTTTATATGTCATGATTCTATATGATTCATGTCTTTTTATATCATTATGTCATGTCTTCTAACCCATGTGTTAAAGCTTTATTCTTCTGCTTATTCCCTTGTTGATCTTTTAGCTCATCCATTTGTTCATGTTATCCTCAGGTTATTCTGTGAAGATGTATAAGCATAATAGAAGTTAGGATCTCTTTATGAAGATTAAATAAAAAAATGTTTTATTTAGTCTCATGTTTTCAATTTTATATATCTAGTCTTCCAAGACACTAAACTTTACGATCCTGAGTTTGTAATGTGGTGTTTTATTATGCTTAAATTATGAAATGATATGTGTAAAAGGTTGGGGTTTCTATAGTTGGTATGAGATGATGGTCTAATTATTTTTGGAGACTAGAAATAGATCACTTTAGTAAGAACTTTAGTAAGAACTTTAGGGATTAGACTAAGTATAAGAAAACATCCCTAAATTTTGGTAAGTATAGAGTAAGTGGTTTATCAAGAAAATACATTTTTGTCTGGATACGAACAAGTGGATGTAGCTCTAGCACAGATGTATCTAGGGGTAAAACCTGAAAACACCATTTTCAGCTAGACTCAAATGGGAACTGATGCACGACAATGGGTCTTGCTGCACTCCTGTTTTGACACTCCTGAAGGATATGCTTTGATAAATTCATAAGCTTAGTACGAACCATTATTAAGGAAACAAAAAAAACCCATAAGAATAAATGTGAGGAAACAGATCATGGATAACTTAGATTGAAACCTAGGGAATCACAAGTTAGGATATACTTTTCTTTTGAGAGTTTATCCTTTTATGTTTAAAGTTTCCTTTTTATGCTTATTAGCTAAGTATTCAAGCCCCCTAATTGTACTTTTTTTTCTTAGATAATGGCAGGAAATAGAAGAACATGTGCCAACAATCAATATGATAGGCAATGTGACGATTGCCCTAATGATATGTCTGATATGATGGGAATGGGTGCTCAAAACTTTATGACAGTACTTGCCCAGCTAGCTCAAGTTATGAATAATATGTTGAATCATGTGGAACGCCCTCCTCCAAGGAAAGAGCAAGTTGTTGAATCCTTCATGCGGTAAAGGCCTCTCATGTTTATTGGATCTTTCGATCTCCTCCTCGTGAAACAATGGATTAACTCCATTGAAAAGATATTCTCTATCTTTTAGTGCTCATAAGAAGAGAAATTCGTGTCGACAGTCTATCGTTTTGATGGGGAAGCTTATCAGTGGTGGACACTGATCAAGAATACGAAGTCCCAAGAGGAAATTGATTCCATGGATTGGGAGAAATTCCAGAGAATATTTTTCAATAAATATTTTCCCCAAACCCTCCGTCTCAAGATGGGAAGAGAGTTCATCGGACTCAAGCAGAAGAAAGATGAGTACATTAGGGCGTATGAAGCAAACTTCACAAGGCTTGCAAGATATGTCACCAGCTTTGTCATGAATACTGAAAGCAATGTGGATCGTTTTTTTAGCGGACTAAAGCCGAGTCTATGAAAAGTGTTGACGATTCGTGACTTCGACAGTTATAAAGAGATTATTCATTGTGCCCTCAAGGTTGAAATGGAGATCAGAGACTCTCAATGGTCTCGTGGGCCTGGTGAAAAAAAATGGAAAATGAAGTCTAATAGGGTGGTTTGGAAAATAAATCTCATGATGGAAAGAAGATCGAACATCCCACGTGTCAAAATTGTGGGAAGAAGCATCCTAGAAACTGTATAAAAGGAACCAGGAATTGCTTCAAATGTGAAAAAATTGGACATCTGGATAAAAACTACTGAAGGGATATGAATAATCTCACTAATGTGGAAGAAGAAAGGAAGGTTTAGATCAATGCTCATCCTGTAGTGCAGTGTTACAACTACAAGGAGCATGGGCATTATGCGAACAATTCCCTAAGCCAAGGGTTGTCGGAGGAAATCAACAACAACCTCCAAGGAAACAAGAAAGGGTTTATGTTATCACTACTGTTGAGGTGGAACTGGACAACGATGTGGTGACAGGTACGCTAGCTATTCATTCAAGAATAGCAAACATACTATTTGATTCTGGTTTTACGCATTCTTTCATATCATGAAAGTTTAGTAGAACTATTCAAACACCACCTTAAAATTTAGAGGTTGAGTTATCTGTGAGAATAGAGAATGGGGCAATTATTGCATCCAAAGTATATAACTCCTCCCCGGTTAACGTTTGTGGACTGAACCTCCCAGCAAATCTCATCATACTTCCTTTAGTGGAGTTTGATGTTATCTTGGGCATGGATTGGCTATCTTTATACAAAGCCAACATCAATTGTTGGGAAAAGGATATCACTCTTCACATCTCGAAGCAACCACCAATTCTTTACAAGTGTAAGGAGAAAGATGAATCTCCTTCAGAATCACCATCTCAAGTGTGGATAATGTTGCCTTTTGAGCAAGCATATCTTGCTCAAATGATTGAGACAAAGGATATGATATTACTCGAAGACATGTCTCAAAGACACCTTATAGAATAGTCACCGTAGAGCTGGAAGATCTGAAGAAGTAGTTACAGGAGAATATGGAGAAGGGTTTTATACGCCCGAGTACTTCACCATGAGGTGCGTCGGTCCTCTTCATCAAGAAGAATGATGGATCAATGCGCATCTGCATTGATCATCATGAGCTCAATAAAATCACGATAAAGAAAAAGTATCCCCAGCCACGGATAGATGACTTGTTCGATCAGCTTCGTGGACCCAGTTATTTCTCTAAGTTGGACCTTCGGTCAGGATATCACCAATTAAAGGTGGGGAAGGAAGATATTCTCAAAACTGCCTTCTAAACGAGGTATGGACACTATGAGTTCATAATGATGTCCTTCGGACTCACTAATGCTCTAGCAATATTCATGGATTTAATGAATAGAGACTTTAAAGATTACCTCGACAAATTTGTGATAGTCTTTATTGATGATATTCTGAAATATTCCAAGAGCAAGGAGGAACACGAGGAGCATTTGAATACTACGCTAAAGACTTTACAAAGGGAGAAACTTTATGCAAAGTACAGTAAATATGAGTTCTGGATGGAGGAAGTATCATTCTCGGGGCATGTTATCACCAGTAAAGGGATGCTTGTGGACCCTTCCAAGACAAAGGCAATCGAAGAGTGGTCCAGGCCAACATCTGTAACGGAGACTCATAGCTTCCTTAGTCTAGCTGGGTATTATCGACGATTTGTGAAGAAATTCTCACGATTGTCAAACTCAATAATCAAGCTGACATGAAAGGGGGTGAAGTTTGTCTGGACTCAAGAATGTGAGGAAAGATTTAAGGAGCTCAAAAAGAGGCTTATCACTATGTCAGTACTCACACTCCCGACAAGTGGAGAACTCTTTGTGGTGTGCAACGATGCTTCAAAGAAGGGTTTAGGTTGTGTGCTGATGTAAAATGATAAAGTGATAGCCTATGCCTCAAGGCAGCTGAAAATACATGAGTAAAACTATCCCACACATGATCTGGAGTTGGCGGCTATGATCTTTGCGTTGAAAATCTGGAGGCATTATCTATATGGGGAGAAGTGTGAGATATATACTGATCACAAGAATCTTAAATATATATTCACATAGAAAGAGCTTAATATGCGCCAGCGAAAATGGTTAGAGATCATCAAGGATTATGATTGTTCAATCCACTACCATCCTGATAAGGCAAATAAGGTGGTGGATGCTCTAAATAGAAAGGATCGTGCATCTTTATCAATGATGAGAATTGAAAAGGATTCAATCTTCTTAGATTTACAGAGGATGAACATGGGAATCATTAAGGGAGGAACATCATCAATCCTTTCTCAAATGATTGTTCAACCATCCCTCATGGAGAAAATAAAGGATGCTCAAAGAAAAGATGTGAAAATTCAGAAAAGGGTGGAAGCTATCAGAAATGGGAAATCCTATGAGTTCAAGATTGACAAGGAATGAGTTGTAAGATTTAAGTCACGATTATGTGTATCATCCGATCCACAAATAAAGAAGGAGCTTTTGAATGACGTGCATAGCTCAACCTTCTCTATTCACCCAGTGAGCACAAAGATGTATCAAGATCTCTGAGAGAACTTTTGGTGGGACAATATGAAGAAGGAGATTGCTGAGTATACATCAAAGTGTCTAGTATGTCAGCAAGTGAAGGCTGAAAGGAAAAGGTCTAAGGGGATGATGCAACCGTTACCCATACCAACATGGAAGTGGGAGAACATCATCATGGACTTTGTTACTGGACTTCCAATGACATCCATAGGAAACAATGCTATATGGGTCATTATGGATCGTCTTACAAAGACAGCTCATTTTATCGTAATTCGAGAAGATTTCTCATTGGATCAACTTGCACAGATATATATCAAAGAGGTGGTAAGGTTGCATGGAGTACCACTATCTATTATATCTGATAGAGATCTGAGATTCACCTCAAAGTTCTGGAAAAATTTCAACATGCTCTAAGCACTGAATTAAACTTCAGTACGGCCTATCATCCTTAAACTGATGGTCAATCTGAGAGAACTATTAAAACACTGGAAGACATGTTGAGAGTGTGTTCTATGGACTTCAAAAGTTGATGGGATCAACATCTTCCACTGGTCGAATTCTCCTACAATAATAGTTGTCACTCCAGCATCTGAATGGCGTCATATGAAGTCCTTTATGAGAAAAGATGCAGAACACTGACATGTTGGGATGAAGTCGGTGAGTGTAAGCTGCAAGGACCTGAAATGGTCGAAGAAATTGTGAAGAAGGTGAAAATCATTTAGCAGCACATCAAGGCAGCCCAAAGTCGACAGAAGAGTTGTACAAACAATCATCGACGTGACCTTGAGTTCAAAGTTGGAGACATAGTATTCCTCTGAATATCTCCACGGAAGAAGGTCGTGAGGTTTGGGAAGAAATGAAAGCTAAGTCCCAGATACATCAGCCCTTTCAAGATTCTTGATTTTGTTGGAGTTGTCTATCGACTAGCACTTCCACATACCATGTCTAAAGTACATGATGTTTTCCATGTATCTCTCTTAAAAAAGTACATACCAGACCCTTCACATGTATTTTCTTCAGAGGTAGTGCCGTTGGAGAATGATCTTTCTTACGAGGAGCAGCAAGTGAAGATCTTGGATCGTAGAGATAAAGTTTTACGTAACAAGACTATTCACCTTGTTAAAGTACTATGACGGAACCATAAGTACGAAGAGACAACATGGGAACTGGAGGAGGCAATGAAGGAAAAGTACCCACACCCGTTTACGGCTTAGAATATAAACCAAAATTTCAAGGGCGATATTTCATAAGGGGTGAGAATGTAACGACCCAATGTTTTATCAATGAAATTTTCTTCTTATGATTATGTCTTATAGTATAATCATATAAGATTACATATGGAACACAATACAAACCTTATAAATGAAGAATGAGTAAAATAAAAGGTATCTCTAGAAGTTCAGGAACGTATACTGATGAAATAGAAACTTGACCTTTGGAATAGAAATGCAACTCTTATGAATAGTAAACCGGCAAATGTAATAGTAACCTCACCAATGGAATCATAAATAAAATTTATTCATCTTATAAGTGACAATATGGTATAATTATATCATAGTATAAGTAAATAGATATTTTAAAGATTATTAATAAAGTGTTGGTATTTTTGTAAGTCATGTATATTAAATTACAATTTTCTGATTAATTTAATAAATTAAAAGAAAATTTATTTTCATAAAATGTATTCATAAATAAGTATTTTGATGACTTATGATTATAAGATAATTTTATTACACCTTAAGTAATTTTTAAAGTGTTAGAAAAGCAATTTTAATTTTAAAATTTGTATTTTTTTCAAGTAAATTATGATTTTAATTAAAAATTAAATTTCTCATGTTTAGAAAATTATTTTCATAAAATAGAGTTCATTATTGAATTCTACACATCGAAAAGTGTTTGGGGTGAATTTTTGGAATTTTTTTAAAATACTTGAATTTTGTGAATAGTAAAATACGATAATTTACGATAAATGCTAAATAAATGATTTTATGCATTATACTTGAGTCATGAATGATGTAAATGGTCATTGGTTTGAACTCGCATGCTCTCTTTACTATTTTTGGTCACAAGAATCAAGACTATTCATTGTCTTGAACAAAAATATTAAACTAATGATTAAAATAATATAAAACATCTCATCTTCTTCACTATAAATATCACTCTTCTATACCTCTTCTCTTCACTCCTCTCAAGCCTTGTGTCTGGTCCAAATTCTGTTCAAATCTCTCCCTAAGTCTCTCTCCCATGTCCAGCAGCGCTTGATCTCTTCAAAAGACCAAATCATCTCCCCTAAAGAAGCTCTCAGTGAAGATATATTCAAGAGGTAAATTGCACTTTTCACTTCTTTTATTTTCTTTCAAGTTTTTTTCTTTCTTTTTCTTTCCTGGCCTCCTTTCATTCAAATGTTATGATAACTTCAATACCTTACATGTACTGGAATATTGTTATGATAATAGAATAATTCATCATCTCTCATTTCTCCTCCTTTTATACTAAAAATGAAAACACCATCTGAGATGTGTTAATTTATCACATTCAAGGACAACGGGTTTTCAATTTCTATTATTGTCTTCAATTCTGGTCATGAAACCATTTTGATGGTTGAACCATACTATAATATATGTATTGTGTCTAACTTAAGGTTATGGAATCTTTTATACACATGATATTAATTTATAAAGCAAATTGTGTTCGTTGTGAATAAAAATCATCAATTAATGAAAACGGATATCATTAAAATTTTATATAATGATTCATCTTCACTCCAAATAACCAAATGAATTTTATAACCATGTAATCTTCTAGATGTTCACTAATAACATATAACTTCAATTCTAGACAATCATTCTCATCTTAAATGTTTATCCTCACATATATATAAGTAAACCAATCATGAAAATCAAAGAAACAAACGCTCTCAAATAATGAAATTGAACCTCTTTACTCATCAAAAAAGTCATGAATGAACTTAATAAAACTATACTAAATCAATTACATGAATAAGAGGTTCTAGAAATACTAATTAATGAATGTAATTTGATTATCCATGACATTAAGATCAAGTAAAGAACATTTTCAGACTTAAGGTAAGAGATTCTACCTGAACCTTCATTATTCCTTCAGATTGTTTTATCTTTCTTCTTACTCAAATGAAGTTATCTGTTGTTTTTATGTACATCTTCAAAATATTGTGTACATGCTCCAAACTCATGTATCAAGATCCATTCATCATTCTCTTTCAGGGATATGCATGTTTTTAAGTGGTTCCCTACTCAAAACTCCCCGATAAACAAATCTGTTTAAGAGAGCTTCTCGAAATCTTACCCAATTTCAAGTGCACTCTATCATCTATTTTAAGCCACCATTGTTTTTATAAAATCAGTCTTTTTATATGTGTAAAAGGCTTTGGTCGCCATAGGCCTACACGAGCCCCAATCCTTTTTTAAAAAAAAAAGAAAAGAAAAATCTATTGATAAATCATCCATCATCAATAAAACATTTACCAGTCTAGAATTTTTTGTATATTGTGAGATCCAATACGATATTAAATATTTTTTTGGAACCATGCATACTGTACTGGTCGACATGCACCTATCATGCAAAACAATATGGCCCAAGGTATCGACTTTGGCCTATGACCAAGTTCCCATATTCCCATCTCTAAAAGATTCGTCCAACTTCTAAATTCTTTTAAGGATTGGGGCTTATCCGATCAATTTTTCTAGTGTGGGCCCAACCTAAAATGGTCCAATGCTTCCCCAAGGTTGGGTGAATCATCCATCATCAATAAAATATTTATCACAAAATCTAAAAAAAAAATGTATATTGTGAGATCCAATACAATATTAAATGTTTTTAATTTATCAACAAATATGTATCCATGGAAGTCACAAAACATAATCTACCCTTGGTAGATAGATAACTTTTGAAAATTTTAAAACTAAAACTAAAAATGATTTAAACTAAATTTAATTAACATATAAATAGACATAGCACAAAACATACATTGAAAAAATAAATGGCATTTTGAGTAATTTTATACAAAATACAAGCAACTAACAAAACATATAGATATATGGATATATAGATATATAATTATGGACTTCAAAATATTATATTTGTTTTGGGCTATAATTTTAATATAACACAGAACAAGCCTTTTGTATAATTTGTAATAGGGTTAATATTTTAAAAAATTATATTTATTTATTTAAATGTTTCAAGCTAAATTTTGCTCTGTTTATAATAAATAAATATTAAAAAATAGTACAGATCTGCCTGGCCCGAAAGCATTGGGTAATGGCAATGCTTATTTGAATCAGTGACCTCAGCATACATGAGGCAGAAGGCAAACTCCATGCATACAGACCAAGCGCAACAAAACTCCCAAAACTCCCATTTGTTAATATGTTAGAACACAGCCTATCAAAGATGAGTTCATTACACTAAATCTAGAAATCATTACGCTAAATCTAAAAAATTAAAGGCTCAAATCAGAAACCACCTATTCCATTCATGGATAGCAAGAGCATGAGATGAGTTCATTACACTAAATCTAGAAATCATTACGCTAAATCTAGAAAAATAAAAGAATCAAATCAGAAACCACCTATTCCATTCATGGATAGCAAGAGCATCATTACCAGCCTGGAAATAATCTTCTTGTACCATGTCTGAGCTGAATTCTGATGATCCTCTTCTTCTTCCTCCACCTTTTAGATGCTCCTCGTTTTATTACTTCCAAAGTCTGAGCTTTGGTCGGGCAAAACCTGGCTGAATTATGCAATTGATGATAAGATAATGTGTGGTCCAAACCATAATGTAAACCAGATCAAAAACTCAAAAGTGCATTTTAGATGAAATTTACCTGAAGCATGGAAGGAACCTGTGCACCCTCCACATGAGTTTTAGTCTTTCTTCCATTTAACGTGACAGCGGGGCTGTTGGCTGTCGTTATGTCCCAAAAGCTGTGTTTTTTAGCTGTCGGGGCTGGAGACAGGAACCAGTGGGGGCTGGGCACTTCAGCTCACCAATGCTGGTTCATTTTGGCATCATATGAGACCTCGTCACCACCCTCTTTACCGTTTCTCCTACCATTTGTGATGACAGCGTCATTCCCTTCTTCGAGACTTCGCACGAATATACTCATCCTTCTGCTTGAGCTGCAACCCATGCTCTCTCTTCCGCTTCTGCATATCCTCCTCCAACTCATTTATGGTTTGTCGAAGCACTTTTGCGATCTCCTCAATGTGCCTTCTCTTGGAGTCCGGCGTGAAGCAATTGCTGCCCAATAAGCTGGACTTGTGCTTATCCCTTAGTAGAAGAGGGCGGAGGAGTCAAAAAAGCAGTCACAGCAGAAGGGGCGGGAGAGGAGCCATTTGCTGCCATGGATTGAGCTTGCACCGTCAATAGCTTCTGCTGCAGCCGTGCGAGTTGCACTCACAATTCACGATTTCTGCACTTCCAGCAACAGCTTGGACTCACAATTCACGATTCTCCTTCTGCACTTCCAGCAACAGCTTAGCCTGATCGGTCTCTGATTCGGGCATGTTAAGTATTTCCTCATTCGCAGTCTCGGACACCTGCATTTTTATAACTTGCATAAATGGAAGAACATGAGAATGATGGCGAAGTATTTGAGATTGAGATTATTGCATGGCTTGCTGAGCCCCCGAAATAACAGTAGTATCAATTTAGTTTCAGACACCTGCATGTTTATAACTTGCATAAATGGAAGAACTTGAGAACGATGGCAAAGTAATTGAGATTGAGATTATTACATGGATAACTGAGCACCCGAAATAACCATAGCTTCTATTTAGTTCATCCCAAACAGACCATCTTTTTTAATTTTAACAAGGATTTTGATGGGAAAATAATTGAGATTGAGATTGCAGTGAATTATCCAATAAAAACAAAAAAAAAAATGCCTTGCATTCGGGTTACTGAGCCCCCAAAATAACCATAGCTTCTATTTAGTCCATCCCCAACCGACCATCTTTTTGAATTCTAACAAGGATTTGGGGCATGGATTTGCTTAACGGCTAATGTAAAAACAACTTCAGAAAGATAGAAAAATAATTGAGATCGAGATTCCAGTGAATTGTTCAATAAAAACATAAAAATGGTTTATGTTTGGGTTACTGAGCCCTGAAATAACAAGGATTTGGGGCATGAATTTTTTAAATGGTTAGTGCAAAAGGAACTTGAGAATGATAAGAAAAAAATTGGGACTGGTATTGCAGTAAATTTTTCAACAAAATATATAAATGACTTATGTTTGAGTTAATGGACCCCTAAAAGGGTTATAGGCAGATGATGTTAGACTATCAAATGCTGGGAGCTCAGTCCATCCCTCACCATCTTCTTTTTGAATTTTCACAAGGATTTGGGGGGCACCCCCCTTCAATAATATACAATAAGTTTCATTTAAATGACGAGAAGGCCGACACCCAATAGAAACTGTCAGGATCATTCTCCTAGACCACAGCTTATCAAGCCCAACACTTTCAATAATATACAATAAGTTTCATTTGAATGGGGAGAAGTCTGATCCAAAGGAGAAATTGCAGGGGTCATTCTTCTAGCTCACGTCTTATCAAGTCCAATGCATAAGCCAAAAGGGGTTTCATTCTAAAACCAATTGGTGATAGAGTGACCCACCAAGCTTATATGTTAGGATTAAAATTTATATTTTACCAATGTAGGATTGGGTTTGCACCCACCAAAAACATAACATTGATGTAGTAGAATAGAGTAGACTGAGGTATTTGTGAGCTGTAAAAGTTGGATAAATGGCGCAATGCAATACATTTTTATTGCAAACAATTTCAATTTTCCATCTACTATAACGAAAAGAAAAGTCAAATGAGTTATGATGGCTTATGCAATTCCGCATAACTTCCCTTTTCATTTATCCACAACATCTTTGGTTACTGAGCCCCCTTCTATTTAGTCCATTTCTAACCACCTTTTTGAATCTTAACAAGGATTTGGAGGCAATAATATACAAGAAGTTTCATTTAAAGGAGAAGAACAATGCATGAGAGAAGAAGCATGGCATTGATGTAGCAGAATAGACTGCAGAGGTAATGGCATGCTTTTAACTGCAAAAATGGGATAAATGACATAATTCAATAAAATGCCATTTCAAAAAAAAAACAAATTTTCATTGAACATAACGAAAAGAAAAGGAAAATGGGTTATGAACACTGACCTTGGTCCAGATCTCCTTGGCTCTATCAGCCCAATGAAGGGTATTCTGTGTCTCACCAAACGAAAGACTGTTTGGACTGATATTGGCAATCATTATAGCGTTGCACACTCCCCCTAATGAATCCTTCAAAAGTTGGGTAAACTTGGAATTGCAGTAGGGGATGTGTTTTTTGCCCTCAACAAGGGCATTGATGCAACTCTTACAAGGGCAAAAACACATCCCCTACCGCAATTCCAAACTTACCCAACTTTTGAAGGACTCGTTAGGGGGAGTGTGCAGAACTGTAATGATTACCAATATCAGTCCAAGCAGTATTTCGTTTGGTGAGACACAGAATACCCTTCATTGGGCTAATAGAGCCAAGGAGATCCGGACCAAGGCCAGTGTTCATAACGAAATCTCCTTGGCTCTATCAGCCCAATGAAGGGTATTTTGTGTCTCACCAAACGAAAGACTGCTTGGACTGACATTGGCAATCATTACAGTGCTGCACACTCCCCCCCAATGAGTCCAAAAGTTGGGCAAGCTTGGAATTGCGGTTGGGGGTGTGTGTTTTTCCCTCAACAAGGGCATTGATGCAGGTGCTTAGTGCAAGGAGTGACCAGTTAATGTTGGCACCCTCGACTGATCTAAGTGTTCTCTGATCAGTTGCAATAGCTCTCTTTGAGCCAGCTAGGTCTATCAATGAAAGCTTCCCTACTTGTTTGATGGTGTTCATTAAGGCAAGTAATATTCAACTACAACCTGAACATACAAAATAAAGAATAAGAGACCGGACCAAGGTCCTGTTTGACAAGGTTAAAACCACACAGCAATACCTGGAGAATAGCATGGGACCATGAAGAAATTTCATTGGCACGGGTCGGTTCAGTTGTTCCGTTTAAGTTTCCTTGCTGAAGTAGTGCCATTACCTGTAGATTGAGAATAAGAAAGTTACACCAAGTACCATTCAGCCAGAAGAGGAAGAAATGTACTTCATCTGTAGAGTGTGCTCTGTATTGACTAAGCCCTGCTGCCACGATACCAGGAAAGGAGGAGAAAGAAAATGTTGCAGGAAGACAAAAGAAAATATAGCAGACAGATGCAAAAAAACGAACAAGGTAAACATCCAAGCAAAAGACTTGACCTGTTTATCCTCTCTAATGACCAGAGGCCTTCCGGGGGAAAGCAAATCCCTCACAGTTTTATTATAGACTTCAAGATAAGATAGATGCACTGTATGGTTCCCATCAAAGTTTCTTTGTCTAACCTTGTGGAACAGATCCTTGATGGCCAGCACCATCACCCCGGGATTTTCCACTGTGCCCAGCATTGTATGGGTTTTCCCAGCCCCTGTGGCACCGTAACAGAAGGCAGTACCATTTCTGGCATGCAGCACTGCCTCCACAAGCTCTGCAGTTCTGCGAATTGAATTTCAAACCTATCAAACAGTCAGTACCAACTCGAAGAACAAAGAAATAGATCAAACCAGCTGACTGGAGCCATTTAAGCAAGTAAAGCTTGAACTCACGACGTGGAATAAACTTCATGCTGCGTTGTGGAGTCCGGAAAGGAAGCATCAAAGGTGAAATGCGGCACGAAAAGGAAGCATCAAAGGTGAAATGCCGCCCGCGAAGCCTCTTCAGCCGCAGATAATCATTCTCATGAGCAAACTAAGTGACGTAGACATCTCTGATGTTCACAATTTTAACACAGCACCTCAAACCAGCCTCCTTCTCTTTCCTGCCCATTGGCCTGAGCCCCGCAAACACTCGAATCCTGCTTCCAATGCGCTCTTTCCTCGACGCTGTGTCTGCTTCTTGAACGTTCTTATGGTTGCCTCCACCGCCGAACCCTCAGGGCTCCAAGAGCCTGCTCATCACCGCGGCAAGAGGGCCCTACAATGCAGTTGGGAGCCAGCGGCAAAAGCCGTTGTGGTGCCATGTTTTCCTTGGAGACGTCTGCGGGCGAAGAATTTGGAACTGTTAGTTTAGGAATCGCGTGGTTCTCTTCCTTCAACACATTAACCGGAGGATGAGGGTCTGAAATTTCTTTAGGGTTTTCTTTTTTGGAGGGCGCAAGAAGGTCGACGCTGGGGTAGGAGGAGAACCTTGACTCGTCGGGGTGCAAGCAGGACTGATTATTCTTCTTGGCAACCATTAAAGCTTGCTTCTGTTGCTCGTACTGCAGGGTTAAGGCCTCCATCTTTTCTTTCAAACGGTGGTGTGGGTTTCGCAGAGGATGAACAAACGACGCAGCATCCTCTGGATCCGTCCCGGGCCTGGCTTCATTTTCAAGATTAGGTCCGTGCTTTTGCTCCTGAACGGCGATCTAGGACCGAGTGGAAACTGACATTCTAAATGCAGCCAATCATGCCCAGGTATGAGACTGGTGGAAACGTCAGAATCTTGGCAGAAAATGGGTAGAAAAAAGCAAGAACCGTGGGAGAAACCTGCGAAGAATACAAATCAGACCTGCATTTTAGCTGAATCTCAAACACCAAGCATGCCCAGAAGCCTTCTTCTAATCGCTCGCTTCCCATAGGGAAACGCCGCCGTGTGTAAAATGGGAGGATCGAAATACCAAGCGAGTAGAGAAGTGCGAGGTTAGGTTTTTTTTTCTTTTAAATGGGTTTTTAATATTTTTTTTTTAAATGGGTTTTTAATATATATATATTTTTTTAGAAAAAGGGATAGAATTTGAGGATATATTTTCTAGTAAATTTTATGAAATAAGAGTGAACGGTCCTTCAGATTTTTTTAAATAATAAATATTACTAAACATATATATATATAAAGGGATATCTATTTAAATATTAAAATAAATATTAATAAAAAGTAATAAATATTAGTTAAATATTAATAAATACTAATTAAATATAAATAAATATTAATTAAAAATCATCAATATTAATAAAATATCAATAAATATTAATTAAATATTTATAAATATTAAAAAATATTCATTAATATTCATAATACAAATAAATATTGATTAAATATTACATAAATATTCCTAAATATTAATTCAATATTAATGAATATAAACAAATGTAAATAAATATTAATAAATAGTAAAAAATAGTAATAAAATATTGATAAATATTAATTACTTCACAAATATTAATTAAATATTCGTAAATGCTAAAAAATATTAATAAATACTAATAAATATTCATAAATATTAATTAAATATCAATCAAATGTTAATAAATATTAATTAAATATTCGTAAAAAGTAATAAAATTTTATTAAATATTCATAAATACTCATAAATACAAATAAAATATTAATAAATATCAATAAATATAAATAAATATTAATACATATTAATTAAATAATCAAAAATATAAATAAAATACTAGCAAATATTAATAAATAGCAACAAAATTTATTTCAACATTTATAAATATTAATTAAAAATTAATAAACATTAAATAAATATTAAATAAATATTGATAAATTTTAATAATTTATTTAACAGGTTGAGGGTCATGCCCTCTGTTATTAAGAATATAAATACTAATTAAATATTGATGAATATAAATCAATGTTAATTAAATATTAATAAAAGTTAAATAAATATTAATATATGTTAATAATTATTAATAAATAATTGATTTCCATTAAATAAATATCCATAAATATTAATAAGTTTTATTAAATATAAGTAAATATTGATATTTATGAATATTTACAAACATTTAGTAATATTTAGTAATATTTATTGATATTTATGAATATTTATGTATATTTAATTGATATCTAGTCATATTTAATAATATTTATTCAGTATTTACTAATATTTGTTATTATTTAATTAATATTTATTAGTATTTATTTAATGTTTTTTAATGTTTATTAATTTTTAATTAATATTTATAAATATTTATAAATATTGAAAATTATTTCATTATAATTTATTAATATTTAGTAGTATTTCATTTATATTTATTGATATTTATTGGAATTTATTCGCACTTAATTAATATTTATTAGTATTTATGAATGTGTAATTAAATTTTATTACTTTTTTTATCACTACGGGAAAAATCACTATTTGCGACGGGTTATTTGCGACTAGGGGTGTCCAGACCCGACCCGACCTGACGGGTTCAACCCGACCCGACCGGGTTGGGTCGGGTTGGGTCGGGTTACACAAAAAAAAAACCCGGGTCGGGTTCACATCAGGTCAATTTTATATGGGTTGGGTCGGGTCTCGGGTTGGGGTCATTTAGACCCGACCCGACCCGTGACCCGATGGGTGCCCAACCAAAAAAAATCCCTAACATTTTGATTTTGTTGTCTCAGCCGCGGGAGGGCCGGCCTCGCTCGACGCTCGCCCCCGACAACATTTCTCTCCTCTTCTCTCCCTCGCGCTCTCGCCCTCTTCCTCTCCCCCCGAAGAAACCCTACCCCACTTCTTCATCTTCCCTCGCGATCGATGACACCCTCTTCCCTCACACGACACGAGTCGCGCTCTCGCCTTGCCTCAGCCAGCCTTCCCTTGCATTGCGAGTTGCGGTCGGACAACAAAACTCTACCCTCCCTCTCATCCTTCCTCCTTCCCCGAGTTTCCCCAACCCTAGGCTTGGCTTGCGGCGTCTCCTCCTCCTGTCTAACAGACTCAGTAAGCAATTTTTACTCTAACCCCTTATTAGTGGTGGCAGTGATTTGAATTTAATTTGGTTGTTGATTTTTTAGTATTTATCTTGCTTTTAAAGGTGGATTAAAATAGGATTGACAAAGTTGGATTTTGGGTGTGCTTTGCGGCGGCGGCGCCTCCTCCTACTGCATGTTGCTGCGTGTGCGTGGGGTCTGGATTGGTTAACAAATTGGTAAGCAATTTCTATTCGAAAACCCTTATTAGTGATTTGAATTTGGTTGGTGATTTTTTAGAATTTATCTTGCTTTTACACCACTTGATGAGTGTGATATCACCTATTGTTTATACTTGTGAGAATTCATTTGATTATATGAATTTTGATTCATGTTTCCTAGTTTTGGTTGAGTCAATTTATTAAATTTAAGAGGGTGTGTGTGTTAGAGATCAAATTTTATTTTATTATTTTTTTATAATGCCTTAGGGTAGTGTGCATCTCACATTAAAACATTTTCTTTATGTTAACTACATTTTTTATCCATGACATGAAGAACCTAGGTTACCAAGTGTAAATTTTAGGAATGTTTCCTGAGTGTGATAACTTGGCTAGACGCCCATACCATAGTAGAATGTTATAACTAGCTAGTGGGTCTGTTTGTCACCAATGAGGCTTTTTGAAAGTAATTTGGGCGATGAGTTGTGTCGCCATTAACTTATTGATAGAAGGTTCAATGTATGAACTCCAAGAGAAACATGTTCCATTAGCTCCTTGTGTGTTTCTACATGGATTATACATTAATATGTTGTGATCATGGATTATACATTAATATGTTGTGATCATTGATTATTTCTGGCATATGTGTTTTCACGTTTTTTTATGTGCTTATATTGGATCTTTTTGAGTAAATCATAGTGGTGAGACTTGCCTTTTATGATTATTGTCAATTGTTTAGGACTTTATGGATTTTCATTTCATTAATTATTCCCTTTGACAGCAGCTAGCGATCATGGAAGGTGATAAAATAAGTGGTTCTAATTCTCTAGTTGGCGCAAGAACCCAAAGTCAGATGGGGTCTACTCCAACTACACATTCAATAGAAATAGGAGGGGGGAGTGGTAACATATCGGTTGAAGAAAGTGAGGGTAATAGGTCTCCTGAAAAGGTAACAATTCCTAAATATCCTACTGGTTCTATAATTTCTCAAGCTTGGGATCATTTTCATAAGAAAAATGGTAGTGCTATTTGTAATTATTGTGGCAAAGATTATGCTTGCACATCTGGCCAACATTGAACTAGTAATCTGAATAGGCATTTGATAAGGTGCAACAAAAATCCACACAAAATTTTTAACAAAAGTCAAACCACTCTTGGTCTTAGGAAGAAGTGTGAAGATGAGGATGATGGGATGGTTAAAATTTCAGTAGCTCATTTTAACCAAGAAGAGTGCAGAATAACTCTTGCTAAAATGATAATCATCGATGAGTTGTCATTTAAGTATGTTGAGAATCAAGGTTTTAGAGAATTTATTGAAGTTGTTCAACCTCAATTTCAAGTTCCATCTAGGAAAACAGTTGCTAGGGATTGCCTGTAGTTATATTTGGCTGAGAAAGAAAAATTCAAGTTTATGTTTGATATGTTCTCTCACATGGTATGTCTTACCACCGACAGATGGACTTCAATTCAGAATCTAAATTATATGTGTGTGACTGCACATTTTATTGATGATAATTGGATATTGAATAAAAAATCATCCGGTTTTGTCTTGTTGTGGATCATAAAGGGGAAACAATTGGCCGAGTATTAGAACAGACATTGAAACAATGGGGGATTGAAAGGATTAACACTGTTACAGTGGATAATGCTAGTTCTAATAATACAGCGATCAGTTATTTGGTGAGGAGGGTTAATGATTGGAATGAGTCTATTCTTAATGGAGAGTATATTCATGTTAGATGTTGTGCACGTATTTTAAACCTTATTGTTAGTGGTGGGTTAAAGGAAATATCGACATCAATTGCTAGAATCAGAGTTTCCTGCAAATTTGTGAGAAGTTCACCTTCAAGATTGGCTCTTTTCAAAATCATAGCCAAGGAGTTAAAAATTCCTAGTAAACAGGCCATAATTCTTGATGTGCCTACTAGGTGGAATTCTTATTGCTCTATGTTGGATGTTGCAGAGAAGTATGAAAAGGTATTTATTCGCCTTGAGGAGGATGCAAGTTTTAGGAGTGCTCTTGTATGTGAAGGTGGGGCTCTTACAACATATGATTGGGAGCGTGCTCGTGTATTTGTCAAGTTCCTAAAAATCTTTTATGATAGCACTGTTGAGTTTTCTGGTTTTATGCATGTGACATGTCACACATTCTTTCATACACTTTGTGAAATATATAGAAAAATCAAGAAATGGATGAAGAGTCATGATATTACTGTGAGTGCAATGACTATTGCAATGAAGCTTAAGTTGGACAAGTATTGGGGTATTAGTTCAAATTTTAATTCTCTATTGCTTGTGGTAGTTGTTCTTGATCCCCGATATAAATTGGAATATGTTCGGGATAGTTTTGAAATGATGTTTGATGATGAAGAAGAAAAAAATCAGTTGATTGGTAAATTAGCAGAGGTTCTGAATAATCTCTATGAGTTTTACAAATGTAGATATCCTCCCATTGCAATTGGTGATAAATGTGAGTCCAGTTCTCATCAAGAGTCACATATTCATGATGCTAGTACCGATAGTGAGGATGATGAGAAATGGAAAGATGCATATAGATTAAAGAAAAGGAAAAGGTAGCTGACACAACAAAGGAATGAACTAGAGATATATCTTGAGATTGATGATTGTGAGGATGATTTTGAAGTATTTGATATTTTGAGTTGGTGGAAAGGAAAGGCAATCAAATATCATGTTCTCTCATGCATTTCTATAGATATTCTAGCAATTACTTTAACTACAGTATCTTCAGAGTCAGCTTTTAGTACAGGAGGACGGTTCCTTGATCCATTTCATAGTTGTTTGAATCCCAACACTGTTGAAGCATTAATTTGCTCACAAAGTTGGTTTAGAAAGTCTAAACCAATTGACATTCGAAAGCAACTAGAAGAAGTGGAATCGATTGAATCAGGTACTACCATTAAAAATATTATGATTTTTTATCATTTTTCATTTGTCAATTATAAACGTTTGTTTGAAAAAGTAAAAGACTGACTTGTTCTTTCTTTTGTTGTGTTTTTTTAAGATATGCCACCATCCATCACAATTCATGATCAGATTTTCACTATCTAAAGTAGAATAAGCAGGGATGATGATGGAGCACTCTTAATTAAGGTATAAATTTATGATTATTTTACAAATTCTTTTCATAATACTGTCATCACATATGAGTTTTTGTAGATCTTGTTGTCTGATATAGGCTAGGTTTGTGATTCTTCTTTAAATCTGGTCGATGACTCAGTGAAGAAGCAAGGATGATGATGGATCACTCTTAGTAGTTCATGAGTGTTGCCTCTCCAAGAGTCAGCCATCCCTCCCATCCCCCTTCTTTCAGAAATTGAATTCTTTTTATAGACCAATGCTCGTTTATTTTTTCATTCTTCCCTCTATGTGAGAGGAACATGGTTCTTCATAGAATTTAGTTAAATCTTCATTCATTAGGGATCAGGTTTACTTTTTATTGAATAGTTGTCAAACACCACTAGAATGAAGGGACTAGATGACTTTTTCTAAAGAATAAGTGTTCACCCATAATCCATCCCACTGTATTTTTGACAGTGGAGTGTCTCCATGCTTTACAACATAGTTGGAATGGAAATATGTTCTTGGGATTTTAGATGATGGTCCTCATTTATTCATTTTTCACCTAAGAATAATTTTTTTACCCATGAGACATCATGAGTATCTGCAACTCGTATTCTCCCATCATTAGCCAGCAAATGACAAAAGTTTATTTATCCTTGGTGCTGCATTTCATGGAAGAATGGATTTTTATGTTAAGATTTTAATTTATAAGATTATTTTGACATTTCCTGGGTTTTTAATTTTGTTATAAATCTTGTTCATGCTTATCTTTGTCCCCTATTGCAATGTTGATCATCACAGAGCGTGGCGGTGCACAGTCTCTTGCCTTGTGGGGTGGTGCTTGCAATGTTTCCTGCTACCTGCATGTTCCTGCATGTTCCAGGCTTGACCATTTTCATTCATTTCCTGCAATGTTTTGCCTCCATTCTACCTTGCAATGTTAATGTTTTCATTTCATTCCCTCCTACTACCTGCAATGTTTTCTTTGTGCCTAGGTAGGTAGGAAATTAATTAGACAATTAGACTAGTTTTATCCTCTATTTAAATATGGTTCTACATGATTGTGAATTACCCATTTGATTCTCTGTTGCACTGACTGCATCATAACCTGAATTTATGGTGAAAAATAGAGTTGGGTATGGCTGCACACAGGGGTCCTACTACGGGTTGGGTATGGGGGTGGAGGGGCTGGGTCTGGGGGTGCTGGACAGGGGTCTGGGGCATAGGGGGCTGGGTCTGGGGGGGCTGGACAGGGGTCTGGGGGGGCTGGGTCTGGCTGGGGGGCTGCACATCTGGGGGGTTGGGCTAGGTCTGGGGGGCTGCATAGTATGGGGTTGGGTCTGGGGGGCTGGACAAGGGTATGGGGGTGGGAGGGGCTGGGTATGGGGGCTGCAAGGGGGTTGGGTCTGGCTGCACACAGTGGGGAGGGAGGGGGCTGGGTCTAGCCGCACAGGGGGGTCTGGCTGCACAGGGGGCTGCTGGGTCTGGCTGGCTGCACACAGGGGGGAGGGAGGGGGCTGGGTCTGGCTACACAGGGGGCTGGACAGGGGTCTGGGGTGGGAGGGGCTGGGTCTGGGGGGCTGCAAACAGGGGGCTGGGTCTGGGGGGGTTGGGATGGGTCTGGGGGGCTAGGCTGGGTCTGGGGGGCTGCATAGTAGGGGGTTGGGTCTGGGGGGGCTGGACAGGGGTCTGGGGGTGGGGGGGCTGGGTATGTATGGGGGGTTGTAAGGGGGCTGGGTCTGGCTGCACACATGGGGGAGGGAGGGGGCTGGGTCTAGCCGCACAGGGGGGGTCTGGCTGCACAGGGGGCTGCTGGGTCTGGCTGGCTGCACACAAGGGGGGTGGAGGGGGCTTGGTCTGGTCTGGCTGCACACAGGGGGGAGGGAGGGGGCTGGTCTGGCTGCACACAGGGGGGAGGGAGGGGGCTGGGTCTGGGTGCACAGGGGGTTGGGTCACTTATCATATAATCAATTGGATTAATCAGTTTGATCATTTTTGAATGACGTTTTTTAGTTTTAAGGTTGAATTATGTTGAGTGCTTCTTTTGGGTTAGGTCATCCTTGGATCACTCATTTTTCTCACCCCTTTTTTTTAGGTTGTTGACTTTTTAGTTTTAAGGTTGAATTATGTTGAGTGCTTATTTTGGGTTAGGTTCTCCTTGGATCTCTCATTTTTCTCACCCCTTTTCTTTTAGGTTGTTGACTTTTCTGGGTCTGGCTGGCTGCACACAAGGGGGAGGGAGGGGGCTGGGTCAGGCTGCACAGGGGGCTGGGTCTGGCTGCACACAGGGGGGAGGGAGGGGCTGGGTCTGGCTGGCTGCACACAGGGGGAGGGAGGGGGCTTCTGGCTGCACAGAGGGGGGTCCTACGGGTTGGGGTCCTACAGGTTGGGTCTGGGGTGTAATGCAGGGGTCGGGTTTGGGGGGGGAGGGAGGGGGCTGGGTCTGGGGGGCTGACTCGGGCTGGCTCGGGCTGGCTCGGGCTGGCTCGGGTCAGCTGCCCGCGAAGTATGAGACCCGACCCGACCCGACTCGTCCCTTCCTCCTCAGGCCGGGCCCTAGAACACCCTCGACCCGACCCGACCCATGGACACCCCTATTTGCGACGGGATTTCTTCGCGTCGCCAATAACCCGTTTAGGAAGCTATTTGCGACGGGGAAAGTGGCCCGTCGCAAATAACCAATTATTTGCGACGAGATTTCGTCTCACGTCGCAAATAGTTTGGCGCGACTTACGCGCCAAACCGCACAAGGGTATTTGTGACGGGTCCCGTCGCAAATACCCGGCGGCGGTCAATACCTTTTTGCAACGGGATGTTGTCCCGTCATAAAAAGACTGTCGGCAGGTACTATTTGCGATGGGACCCGTCGCAAATAACCTTTTAACCGCCGATTGTAATTAATGCGGGCGAGAGTAATTGTGACGGACCACGTCGCAAATACCACCATTTGCGACGAGAATCCCGTCGCAACTAATCTAACCTATATATACCCTCATCTGTTTTTTCTCTCAAATCATTCAGATCTTGCTCTTTCTCACTCTTCATTTTTCAGTTTCAAAGAGAAATTTTCTTTTAGTTGAAGTTTTTTATACGAGAGCAATCGGAGGGCGTCAATATCTTCAGAATATCAAAGTTTAAAGTATTTATATTTTATTTTTTTATATTTATTTTATTTTTTTATGTTAATTTTAATTGTTGTTTATTAGTTCTAATTTAATTAGATTTCAATTGATTTTTATTTATATTTAGTTTTACTAAGAAATTGATATTGTTAGTTATAATTATAAATTATTAGTTATAATTAATATTAATTAGATATAATTAGGAATAAATAGATATAATTAGCAATAAATACTTATAATTAGCAATAAATAGTTATAATTAGCAATAACTAGATATAATTAGCAATAAATAGATATAATTAGCAATAAAAAGATATAATTAACAATAAGTAAATATAATTAGGAATAAATAGATATAATTAGGAATAAATAGATATAAATAGATATAATTATGAATAATTAGTAATAATTAGATATAATTAGATATAATTAGTAATAATTAGTAATAATTAGATATAATTAGATATAATTAGGAATAATTAGGAATAATTAGGAATAATTAGGAATAATTAGGGATAATTAGGAATAATTAGGAATAATTAGTAATAATTAGGAATAATTAGTAATAATTAGTAATAATTAGTAATAATTAGTAATAATTAGTAAAAATTAGTAATAATTAGTAATAATTAGGAATAATTAGGAATAATTAGAAATAATTAGTAATAATTAGTAATAATTAGGAATAATTACCAATAATTAGGAATAATTAGGAATAATTAGTAATAATTAGTAATCTTTAGTAATAATTAGCCATAATTATCCACAATTAGCCATAATTAGCCATAATTTGCCATAATTAGCCATAATCAGCCATAATTAGCCATAATTAGCCATAATTAGAGATAATTAGCCATAATTAGAGATAATTAGCCATAATTAGAGATAATTAGCCACAATTAGAGATAATTAGTTAGAGATAATTAGCTATAATTAGAGATAATTAGCTATAATTAGAGATAATTAGATATAATTAGAGATAATTAGAGATAATTAGAGATAATTAGCCATAATTAGAGATAATTAACCATAATTAGAGATAATTAGCCATAATTAGAGATAATTAGCCATAATTAGACATAATTAGCCATAATTAAACAGAATTAGCCATAATTAGACATAATTAGCCATAATTAGACATAATTAGCCATAATTAGACATAATTAGCCATAATTAGACATAATTAGCCATAATTAGGCATAATTATCCATAATTAGGAATAATTAGCCATAATTAGGAATAATTAGCCATAATTAGGAATAATTAGCCATAATTAGAAATAATTAGCCATAATTAGGAATAATTAGCAATAATTAGGAATAATTAGCAATAAATAGCTATAATTAGCAATAAATAGCTATAATTAGCAATAAATAACTATAATTAGGAATAATTAGGAATAATTAGGAATAAATAGGAATAAATAGGAATAATTAGCTATAATTAGGAATAATTAGAAATAAATAGGAATAATTAGCTATAATTAGGAATAATTAGGAATAATTAGGAATAAATAGGGATAATTAGGAATAACTAGCTATAAATAGCTATAATTAGGAATAATAAGCTATAAATAACTATAATAAGCTATAAATAGCTATAAGAAGCTATAAATAGCTATAGATAGCTATAATAAGCTATAATTAGCTATAATTAGGAATAATTAGCTATAATTAGGAATAATTAGCTATAATTAGGAATAATTAGCTCTAATTAGGAATAATTATCTATAATTAGGAATAATTAGCTATAATTAGGAATAGTTAGCTATAATTAGGAATAATTAGATATAATTAGGAATAATTAGATATAATTAGCTATAATTAGTAATAATTAGCTATAATTAGTAATAATTAGATATAATTAGTAATAATTAGATATAATTAGTAATAATTAGCTATAATTAGTAATAATTAGCTATAATTAGGAATAATTAGCTTTAATTAGTAATAATTAGATATAATTAGTAATAATTAGTAATAATTAGTAATAATTAGTAATAATTAGCAAAAATTAGCAAAAAATAGTAATAAAAAAATTATATTATCAATATTTATGAAAAAACAATATAAATATTATTAAAATAATAAAAAATTTATTAAATATTAAAATTATCAATATTCGCAACAGGCTTTGCTCTATTCTTAACATGTTCAAATCTCAAAGGGTCGCCAATTGTCAGGTCATGCGCAATAAAAAGTTTGTGTCAGCCATGTCCAATGTAAACTCTATAATTGTCCTTGCATGGTTGATCACCTCGTAAGTAGTGTTGCAATCGGAAAAACCAAGTCATGCCCTTCTTATCTATAAGAATTATCTCACATGAACCTTTACATAGACCATTCTTCCTTGAAAATTTAAGGGAAAACAATGATATCCCCTCAAATTTTTAAGGAAGAATGATCTATGTAAAGTGTCACGTGAGATGATTCTTAAAGACGAGAACGTCATTACTTTGGTTGTCCTATTGCAACACTACTTGCGAGGTGATCAACCATGCAAGTACAATTATAGAGTTTACATTGGATATGACTGACACAAACTTTTTATTGCGCATGACTTGACAATTGACGACCCTTTGAGATTTGAACATGTTAAGAATAGAACACAGTCTGTTGTGAATATTGATAATTTTAATATTTTATAAATTTTTTATTATTTTAATAATATTAATATTTTTTTTCGTAAATATTGATAATATAATTTTTTTATTACTAATAATTAGTAAACGAAATCTTCTTGGATAATGAAGGGAAAATTTGTAATCATCTCTACAACGATGATTACCAAATTTCCTTTCATTATTCAAGCAGTTTTCCTTTTGCTAAGTATTTCTAAGTATTGATAAATTAGTAATAAATAGTAATAATTAGTAATAATCAGTAATAAATTGTAATAATTAGTAATAAATTGTAATAATTAGTAATAAATTGTAATAATTAGTAACAATTAGTAATAATTTGTAATAATTTGTAATAATTAGAAATAATTAGGAATAGTTAGGAATAATTAGAAATAATTAGTAATAATAAGTGAGAAAGATTCAATTAAACGAGCTGTCGGACAAAAGAGTAGCTGTCAATCCACTAGAAATTGTGTCGCCCTTAATTAATGATAATTATTAAGTAGTTGTAATTATTTATCTTCTTTTTCAGATAGTGTTTTTATAATTTCAAACTATTCAAAAATAGTGATGATTTTATATTTTATGTAGAAACATATAGAACAAGGAAGTCGACATCAGTCATTATTAGATGATCGAGCTTGGATAAATCAGTGCAGAAATCCAAATGGTTCTGATTTAAATCTTGTATATATTGAGGGTGTTGAATATTTCTTAGTATTTGCATCATCAAAACCAGAATATGTTTCAAAAGGCACAATTAAGTGTCCTTTTAAAAAATGTGCTCTGAGAACGTTTGACACATTTGACAAGGTTGGGGGACATCTCTTGCGGTTTGGTTTTCAACCAGATTATGTTTTTTAGTATCAACACGGCGAACACAGTTCCAGAGAAGATCCTAATAACCTGATTCTGAATCCATCATGGTTTCAAAATTTAGTACATGATGTTGCAGGTCCATCTGTGCAACAAACTGAAACTCATGATGATATTGATTTAACTCTTGAGTTGGCACCATCTGAATTTTATGAGTTGTTGAGTTCTACTGAGAATGCATTATATCCTGGTTGCAAGATAATCAAATTCGAATCGGTTGAAAAATTTATGGCTATTAAATCAGATAATGCAATGTCAAACAACTATTTTGATCAGATATTTTCTTTAGTTAAAACATTGTTACCTAAAGTAAATGTGTTTCCTGCAAATTACTATGAGAGAAAGAGGCTGATTCATAATTTGGACCTTAGTTATTGGAAGATTCATGCATGTCCAAATGATTGCATCTTATATTCTAGCGAAAATGAGTCATTGGATATTTGTCCCACATGTGGACAATCTAGGTATAAAGAAGCTCAACCAGAGAAGTCTAGATCGATTCCAGTAAAACAGTTGAGATATTTCCCCCTTACACCCAGGTTGCAGCATTTATTTATGTCTCAGAACACAGCCTCAATGATGTCATGACACAAAACCAAGATTTCAACTGATAAAAGATTGAATCATCCATCTGATGGTGATTCATGGAAACATTTCGACCGTCTGCATCCGTCTTTTGCTATAGAAGCCTAAAATGTGCGAGTGGGTCTTTCTACTGACGATTTTTTCCATTTGGTTCTTATGGTAGTCAGTATTCATGTTGGCCTATCTTTATAACTCCGTACAATTTGCCTCCATGGATGTTGATGAATGAGCCTTATATCTTTTTGACTCTATTAATCCCAGGACATCCGAAAAAGAATATTGATATTTATTTGAAACCATTGATTGATGAGTTAAATGCATTGTAGAGTGATGATGTTAATACATATGATGTTGTTGCAAAACAAAATTTCATATTAAAAGCTACATTGATGTGGACGATTAGTGACTTTTCAACATATGACATGTTATCTGGTTGGAGTACACATGGTCCGAAATCATGTCCTTACTGTATGAAAGAAAACAAAGTCTTTATGCTGGTCAATGGAAAAAAACCTTGCTATTTTGATTTTCACCATAGATTTCTTCCAACCAATCATCCTTTTCGAAGGAACAAATCTCATTTTAGAAAAGGTACAATTGAAAGGGATGAACCTCCAAAGATGATCTCAGGTACAGAGTTAAAATCAGTTGTATTTTCATTACCCCCCATCACATTTGGACCAATAGTAAACCAACAAAAAATTCATGGCTTTGAGAAAGAACATAATTGGATAAAATAGAGCATTTTTTGGGATATTCCATATTGGTCTAATTTGTTGGTCCGCCACATGTTGGATGTTATGCATATTGAGAAGAACTATTTTGATAATTTATTTCATATAGTTTTGGATACCCCAGGTAAGAATAAAGATACTGTAAAGGCACGATTAGATATTTCCCAAATTTGCAGGCAACCAGAACTTGAATTATTTGAAAATGTCATATCACAGAGGTTAATGAAGCCAAAAGTAGCTTATACACTGTCCAAAGAGAGTCGCTTATTATTTTATCAGTGGATTGCAGATTTGAGACTTCCATATGGATATGATTCCAATTTGGGCAGATGTGTTAAGAAAGGTTATATTACTGGATTAAAAAGTCATGATTGTCATGTTATAATGGAAAGACTTATGCCAATTGGATTCAGAGGTTTGTTGAATTCTATGATTGGGGATTCGATAACAGACATATCATATTTTTTTGAGACATTTGTGTAGTGACAACAGACTATGATGCGCTAAGAAAACTGGAAGAAGATGCTGTTGTAATTATATGTAAACTGGAAAAAATCTTTCCGTCGGCTTTCTTTGACTCAATGGAACATCTGATACTACATTTGTCACATGAAGCTAAATGTGGAGGTCCAGTATAGTTTTGATGGATGTACCCATTCGAGAGATGCATGCATAAATTGAAGAAAAAAATACGTAATAAAGCATCAGTTGAAGGCTCAATTGTTGAAGCTTATTTGCAAGAGGAAATTTCTTTTTTCTGCTCTCATTATTTTGAATCTCAATATCCCTCAAAACAGAATCGCATGGGATGAAATGAGGGGAATGTTAATGATGAAATGGACAATCAATTAACATTTTTTAATCAGCCAAATCTTGGTTTCGGTGGAGTTCATGAACGATGGCTTTCAGATGATGAACATCACAAAGCTCATACATATGTTCTACTCAACTATGAAGAAATGAATCATTTGTCATGTGAGTGCTTCTATCACTTATTCTATAATTTATGTTACAATATTTAAACTTATTTTATTTGTAGGTTATATGATAATTATATCAAGAAACAACTTCCACAAATTACAACAGCTGCTCTTGAAGAACGCAAAAAAAAAATTCTCAATAGTTTCAAAAACTAGTAACATAAATTATTGATGGTTTAATATCAATTCCATTTATTATTTATTATATTGATAATTGTTTTATAAATTTTCAAGTGTCTCAATATGCTGATAAAATTGATAAGCGACTGTGTATATTGAGTAACCCACCATCCAAAATGGTTAAATCTTATAATGCATATGTGGTGAATGGTTTTCGATTTCATACACATGCATACGGGGAATCAAAAAAACAATGAACAATGGAGTTTTCTTGAGAGGATCACATCATAGAGAAACTGAAGTTTAATTTTATGGCATTTTGGATGAAATTATTGAGCTGTGTTATCTAGGACAAAATTACATAACAATGTTTAAATGTCGGTGGTTGGATACTGAGAGAGGTTTGCGTGTTCATCCGACTCATGAAATCGTCGATATTAAATATAAAAGTATTCTTGCAGTAAATGAACCATTTTTACTGGCTCAACATGCACATCAAATTTATTATGCAAAGTACTGTGCTACTTCAAGAGACTTGAGCGATTGGTGGAACATAATAAAAATGAAATCTCGAGAAAATCAGTTTACTCAAACTGAATGTGGTTCCGCTGAAGTGGAAGGAATTGAAATTTTTCAAGAGACGACTCAAAATCCATCTGATTCACAAAGAGATGTGAATATCGACGATGACACCCCACAATTAAGGATCGATGGTGATGAAGATGTTAATGATGTTACAAATTAATTTGAAATGACAAGAGATGCTGAAACTGAAACTCATATCGATATTGATGATGCTGAGAAGGAAGATGTAGAGATTGATATTGACAGCTATGGAGAAGAGGATGAAGATGAACATTGACACAGTTAAATGCTGGTTATAATCATAACTAATATATATCTATATATAATAGTTATTTTCAACTATATGTTAACAAAAATCATTTTGTGTTTCAGATGGACTCTGATCTATTGCGTGAGTTAGAGGAGGCTGAGCTACCTTTGGATGATGAGGATGTGGGATCAGCTGACCCTCAGCCTACTGGTGGTTCATGAGGTACGCGGAGGGGGCGCGGTCTTGCGCGACTGATGATTCCTGACCCTATCCCCGAGCGACGTCTACATATTGGTTTCGATCCACGCACACAGAGGTATGGTAACCTATATATTTTAGTTAGATTTCATTAATTTATTTATATATACACTAATTGTTTGATTATTTATTCCCTTTTCACATTTTTCAGCATGTAGCTATTGGACAAGGGAGCGCTATATTGCGTAATTATTTTTCTCAGCCATGGATCACATGAGAACATATTCCCGTTGATGTACGACGCGACATGTTCCATCATTGACTGGTACGTAAATAAATAATATTTATTTTGAAATTTATTTTATTAACAACTTGATATTATAAATTATTCGTCGGGTTTATGGCATCCTATCGATGATAGCATGCACGATGCTATCCACGTGACATGACAGGTTTCTATGTGTGACCGTTTCCGTCAGTTTTTGCACAATTTGAGAAGGATAGCCATTAAGAAAGCAGGGGTGACAGAATTTGATGAGTCGTGTAGAGCCCAATGACCAAAGTACATTTCATCTCACATTTGGGGTGGATTATGTTTACACTGGTTGAGTGGTGGATTTCAGAGGAGATCTTCAGTGGGACGACAGAACCGGGGGAGACAGGAGGTGACGCATCGAGCTGGTAGTCGTACATTCAGTTCGCATAGAGAACATCTGGTAAGTATATTTTTTAAATATTTTATATAACTTTAAATATAAACAGTTTATTTTATATTTCTGTAGGCAGTCGAGCATCCCGATATTACGAAGTTGGGAATTTATCGGAGGATGTACAGTGATCCAGCCACTGGAGAGATTAGAGGTGATCGCCAGCGTCAGATTGTAGTTAGTATTATTTTTTCAGTTTAATAATTAACTGCATATAATATTTTGAAAATTTTAATTTTAAATTAGAATTGAAGGAGTCATATGAGGATGCAACCTCTCAGACACAGGCTGAGGGTCAGGATGAGACGACTGAACAGACCAGTACTCACCATTTCGATGAGGCGACATGGATGCAGGCGACTCAGTATGGCGTTGAGAAGGGCAGAGTAGTTGGCATCAACTCTCATTTGACTCCTGGTACTTATTATGGTATTACTACGATGTCGGCGTCCAGCTCGAGAGGAGCTCATGGAGAGACATCATCTTCTGGCTCACAGTATCAGGAGCAGTTGCGAGCTCAGGCTGAGCATATAGAGACTTTGTAGAAGCAGCAAGAAGAGATGTGTCGGTGGCAGCAGCAGTAGGAGAAGCATTATGAGGAGAAGATGCGTCGATGGCAGCAGCAGCATCACGGGCAGATGGAGTACATGCACCGTCTGACTCGTAGTTTAGGGATGGAGTTTCCTCCACCAGCTCCTTCAGTTCCACCACCTTCTCCAAAAGACGACCCCTAGTGATTTTTTTATGTTACAAACATTTGAATTTAACATTGTAATATGAATTATTTACATTTTTTGTCTTTTATATCGGTGCAAATATTACATAATTTAATTTTTAATATTTTTTTATATTTTTTTGTGAATATTGAGAATTTTAATATTTTCTATTTTTTTATTGTTTTGATAATAGTAATATTATTTTTTCATTAATCGTAATTCTATTAAATTTTATTTTTTTTAAATTAATTTATTATTTGTGATGGGACCTTTTGCGACGGGACCCCGTCACAAATAGTATAACTAAATATTTTTAAAACCATAGTCGTGATAGGCAAGTAGTCCCGTCGCAAATAATTTGTTGCGACGAGCCCGTCGCAGAAAGTTTTATATATATATATTTTTTGCACCGGGCCCATCGCAAAAACGTTTATGTATATATAATACATATAATTGGAATCTTATTTGTGACAACAATGTTTTCCGTCACAAATAACATTTTTTGCGACGGGCCCGTCGCAAATAATTGTATTTGCGACAGCGTTTTCTACAACATGTTATTTGCGACGGGGCCCCGTCGCTAAAGCCTATTTGCGACGGTATCCCATCACAATTACCAAGAATTCCAGTAGTGTGTGAATATTTGATTAATATTTATGAGTATTTATTTAATATTAATTAAGATTTGTTAATATTTACTGGTATTTACTAAGGGTGTAATTTTGGCCCGAATGCCCGACAGGCCCGGCCCGGAAGCTCGAGCCGCCCGGCCCGGAAGCTCGAGCCGCCCGGCCCGGCAAAGCCCGCGTCGGGCCAGGCCAGGCTCAGGTCGTAGGTTCATTGGGTCGGGTCTGGGCCTATCCACGAAGGCCCGCGGGCCAGGCTGGGTCGGCCCGAAAAAGCCCAGCCCGCTGGCCCGTGCGAAGCTCAGCTGCTGTAAAAAAATATAACAGGAAACTGCTGGTAGGGAGATTCGATCCCCCTACCTCAAACTTCCAAGGCACCGCCTGGACCATATGTGTATATATATATATATCATTATATATTAACAAAAAATAATATATATATTATATATTATATAATATATATTTAATAATGTGTATATATATATACATATAACTATAATGTGTGTGTGTGTGTGTGTGTGTGTGTGTGTGTATACAACGATATATAATTATGTATATACATATAATAATGTATATATATAAACAAAGCCATTAATAATATATATCAATTAAGTGTGACTTTTAAAAATCCATTAATATATATATATATATAAATGATTTAATATAATATATATATAAACAAAGCTATTAATATATATATATATATATCAATGATTTAATATTATATATATATAATAACTTGTTGTATATTAATAAAAAAAATAACACATTCACCTAATGATGTTCGTGCACGTCTCGCAACCTCATTAATTTTTTAAGTATGTTGCAACTTGCATATATTATATATAATATACATTTATAAATCTATTTAGAAAAAAAATTAACCACCCACTACAGTGCACCACCCAACCCCTAATTATTATTTTTACAATTTTCTCATATTACATATATATATATATATATCAATAGTTTAACATTATATATATGTAATAACTTACTATATATTAAAAAAAATAACAATCACTCAATGATGTTCGTGCACACCCCCCAACGTCATTAGTTTTTTTAAAATATGATGAGACTTGCATATTATATATATATAAACAAACCCATTAATAATATATATATCAATGATATGATAATATATTTATATATATAAACAAAACCATTAATAGTATATATATATATAAAGCTATTAATAATATACATCAATTAATTGTGGCTTTTAAAAATCCATTAATAATATATATGTGTGTGTGTGTGTGTGTCAATGATTTAATATTATATATATAATAACTTATTTTATATTAACAAAAAAATAACACATTCACCTAATGATGTTCGTGCACGTACTCCAACCTCATTATTTTTTTTAAAATATGTTGCAACTTCATATATTATATATAAATTTATTTTGAAAAAAAATTAACCCACCCATTGCGGCGCACCCCCCAAACCCTAATTATTTTTTTACAATTTTCTAATATTATATATATAATAACTTATTATATATTAACAAAAAAATAACTACTCACCCAATGATGTTCGTACACCCCCAACCTCATTATTATTTTTTAAATATGATGAAACTTGCATTTATTATATATACTATATATACATATATAAATCTATTTAGAAAAAAATTAACTCACCCACTGTCGCGCACCCCCTAAGGCTGTAATTTCGGCCCGACCCGAATAGGATCGGGCCGGGCCGGACCTACCCTGCAAAATAAAAATAAAAAATCTTTTAAAAAATGTTTTAAATTAAACTAACACTTAAAAATAATTTTCATAAATAAGTTAAAAAAATAAATGTAAAAAAACTTTTAAATAAATGTTAAAAAACGTTTAAATAACAACACTTTAAACCCACTACCCACTTCTGCGCACCCCCAATCCCTAATTAATATTGTTTTTTCAATTTGCACATAATATATATAAATTCATAGACATATATTGTAACATCCCATAAAAATAAAGAATATGAAATTTTCATATTTAGTAATATTTTTGAATTAAATATTAGTTTTATTTTAAAGGAGATGTTATATTTAAGGGCGTACTTGACACACAACAATGAGTTTCTCTGAAGTCTTATGTTGCAAACAATGCTGAGTCATACTGAAAAATAATAATATAATATTATTATTTTAAACAGTAGTTAACGTCTAGCTGTTGTAAGGGCAGGAATGAACAGAAATAACTACAATATGATTATAGATGTTTGTTAAATGTTTTTACATTTATCCAATAAATTCTAGAGACTTAAAATACGAAATAATCTAATTTTAAGCATAAATACTCTAATATTCTTTAAAAGGTCGATTTACCGCCTTTTAATGGCGAACGATCTTTAAATCTAGTTTTGGTCACTTTTATATGTTATATTTGACAAAATAAAATTATTCTTTAGATTCGGGACATCAAAATTTACTTTGGGTAAATTTTTGATATTTTTCTGATAAAATTCATTTTTTAATGAATAGTGAAAAATACTATATTTTAATTCAAATCTTCTTTTAATCTAATTAATTTTTATGGTTATATTATCTTTTTAATTAGTTTTAAAGTGTAATTAGATTATATTTTTACCATTTAATATAATGGTGGTCATTGGAATTAATTTCACTTTGAAATTGGACATAAACAAGTGTCAATCTTTTGATAGATATTGTTTCTTAAAAACACACTATTTGTTTTGACAATGAGAATTAATTTTAAATTAATTAATGCAACTTCTAAGTTTTTAATTTTGTAAAATAGACATCATTTTTGAATTCAGAATATCAAATATAGCTTAGGCTGAATTTTTGGTATTTTTCTAAAAAACTTCAATTTTTGATGAACAGTGAAACCACTTAGTAGTAGTTAAAAAACAGATTTTTTCATTTAAATGAAATTTTATCACTTTTGTGAATTGAATTTAGAAAATCCGATATACATGGTTGTTATTAGTAAGTAAAATGTGGTTCAATAAGATGAAAATAATTTTTGGTGAATAGTAACTTTTGACTTTTATTTACCACAGTTAAAGGTAAATAGGGTAATTCAAGGTAAAAAGAATATTATAATAATATAAAATTACCTTAACACTTGTCCTAACCTTATTGGTTGAGTCATTACCGACCATGGGCATCCTTGGGTCAATTTTGGGACCCCATTAAGCCACTTAAGAGTGATAATGACTCTTTATTTTAATTAACTTAAAGTAAATGCAAAAAATGACATAAACAAATATCTTTTAGTAAATTAATTTTTACATGGGGTTATATAAGTTATCTTTTTTACTATAAATATTCATTGAAAGATAAAAAAATTTTCTACATCATGGTATTTGTTTTATAATTTTTAGACATCAAATAAATTAAATTATTTATGACACAAAAATGATGCAGTATTTACCTCATTAATAAATGATTTAAATAAATAAGATTATAAATATTAAAATAACATCCAAAACCTGTCCAATTATTATTGGATGAATTTATTTCGACCATGAGTCGTCTTATATTTTATCTTAATGGGTTTTGTACTTTTAGAAACCGAAAAGCATTATATAATAAAATAATATTTTCACACTTTCTTAAAAAGCTCATCCCCCCTTATAAAAAGCCCTCACCTCTAACCCATTCCTCACACCTCTCAAGCCTCTTTTCTCATCCAACCCCTACCCAAATAATCTCTCAAGATCCCTATATTCCACCTAGAAGGCTTACCTTAGGCAGAAGTCACTTCAAGAAGTCCTTTTGGCTCAAACTAAAGAGAGTTACCCAAATTAAAGGTAACAATTTATCTTAACTTCTTTCCTTTTATTTTACTTATCCAACCCCTAAACTCATTTTATTAATTTATTTTATGACAACACTAGTATCCTCAATATACTAGTATGTTTTTATGAGAAAAATTTGAACTAAACTTACACACACTTCCATCTAATCGGTGAAGAACATACTGTTTCTGTGGACGACAAACCAACGCCTCACGAAGCGATGATTGTTCAATTATCTCCTACTACCTCTCATGGTGGCCATTAAGATGGAACTGTATTTATATATGATATATATTATGTTTATTTTTTATCTATTCTTCTGTAATTTTTTTTACAAACATACCTTTATGCTTTCCAATATGCGTAAACACGATAATTTCATTTGAGGAAGTGCAGACTACCGCCCCCTCAAGGTGATATGATTCGTTTATGACATACATAGAACATATAAAAGATGGAGTTAATGAAATTATGTAACATATATATCATATTATATTGTACTATAATTATAATATACCTATGTATTATTAGGTTTTCATTCTTTTAAATATAAAATAGAAATGAAAGTAGCATTAATGCGTACGTACGACTTACCGTCTCCATGAACGGTGTGTTTCATTTCTTAACTCCAAATGATATGGAATATTATAAATACATATAAACTGGATATATATGATATCTGAATCATGAATATAATTCTGGAGATAATGGAATCTTGACCACATGGACAACTTGTGATTATAAGGTGTTCATTTTTGACTCAAGTACCAAATATCGACAAAACGGCCATTATTAACTTAAATGATTACATATTGTTTATAACATTGTAATAAGTGATATAAAAGGAATAATAAACTTGAAATTTTTTCTTAATCAATTATAAATTAACTTTAGTTTATTATTCAGGAAGAACAAGGAACAAACAAGTCAAGTCGGACACGAGGTAAGAGATTTCTTACCTCACTTTCAATTCTGTGAGATTTCCATTGTTCGCCACTTATTTATTGCATGTGGTGTATTGTGTACTACCATTTAATATATATTATAATAATTATATTTATATTCATGGTATTATATGATTCATTTGACAGTTATTAACTTTTGGTCATACAACTCGATTGATTACAATGTGGTAAGAGATTTTTATCTCACTTTTTATTCCCGTGGGATTCATACTATATTGACACTATTTCATTTTTTGTGGTTTATGTACTGCCCATGATTGTATTAATTGTGTAATATACTTAAATTTATGGGTATTTACATCTTCATTGTATGATCTGTCTTTCATGGGGTGTATGTTTCGTAAGTTACCAAATCGGAAAGGGAACCTTTCACCCTCCTCTTTTTAAAAGACTTCTTTTTGTTATGTCTTTTAATTTACATCTTATTATATTGGGATATGTTCTTATATATTCTTATTGCTGTAAATTTTATGTCCAAGTGATGAGATACCCTTTTTCTCTCATCAACTAATTTTCTGAATTTTAAAGTGACGTCGTTAGGCTATCAAATTTTTATAAGAGAACGTTTTAACCCAATTTCCATTCCTTGGGTTAATCTTCTAATTCTTAATTATGTCATGATATGATTATGTGTGGAATCATTGTTTATTGATTTATATTGTAAATTACACTACCCTTTATGTGGATATACTTTTGATACACATAATCACTCCATTGATAAATTCTAAATTCATCAATATGAACTTGATAAGAGTAATTTTAACTCAATTTCCATTCATTGAGTTAAACATCCAAGTCATTGGTTTTGTATTAAAAAGAACATGTGTGAGTTTACTATGATTGTTTTAAACTGAATATATAATCATATTTAGTGTATTTATATTTGTCACACATTACTATGTAATTGATTTATCCTTAATTTAAGGATACCGTTTTTATAAGGGATTTCGTCTCAATTTACATTTCATTGAGATATCATTGTCGTTATGCACCAATTCACTTTTATACGGTGTATATACTGTCCTTTGACATATTATATCATGAATCCCTTTATTCTCATGATATTATTAAGTTCTTATTAAATTTTATTCTTTAATTATTTGTATTCAAGCTTCTCTCATTTTGTTAAAAACTCTTTAACTAAAATATCATTTTAAATGTTTAAAAGATTTATTTTTCTAAATATTTCTCATTAATGTCCATGTTTTTAAAATGGTTTTAAGGATTTATTTATATGGACATTGATGTTTTCAAATGATAATTTATTTAAAAGTTTCAAAGTGGTATGGGACACTTTGATTCAAAAATCTCTTTATTAAATGTTTTAAATTATTTTGAAAATGGTTTGATAAAGCATTGATTATATCAAAATATTTAAATGATATGTTATGATTTCAATGTGAAAATGTTATCTTTCCTTTATACTTTTTTTAAGTGTTATGAATATGTTATGGTTTTTGGGCATTTTTTACGTATACAGGTGGTTCCTTGATAAACCTAGGGCGGGTGAGCCCAAGATAGCTCTCCAATGCATTGGGTAACATGACAGAGGTAAACATGATGTTTCTCCTAAGAGATTTAGGGAATATACTGTGATGAGTATTCCAAGTGTAACTCCCTACGTAGCTGTGATAACTATAATGTAAGTTTGATATGGATGCCATAAGTTACCTTTATGATTTATGATTTCTGTGTGTTATTCATAAATCTTATGATTTCATGAGGTATGTTATGATTGAAAATTATGGTTTCTTTGATTTGTATTTATTAATGGGCTAATGTTTTCTTTCCTTATTCTATAACCCTTACTGAGATTTTTATGCTCATCCCAAGTTTTTGAAATGTTTTTCACAGGGTATAAGGAAGGGTAAAAGAAAGGAAGTATTCAAAAAGAGTTATATCAAGAAAAGAACTCTTATTTTATTTAAGGATTTTTATTTTTGTGAAACATTGGATAGAGTAGAAGTGTTTACTTTGTAATTTTTGAGATGTAATGTAAAAGTTATGGCCTAATTCTCTAAAAATATAAACCTAAAAAGATCCTCAATGTGAATTCTTGACAAAATTCAGGATTATGTTAGGTTTAAGGCTGGGTCCTTATAGTTGGTATCATAGGTCCGTTTAGATAACTTTAGTGGTTAGGGTGTAATTTAAGCATAAGTGACATAACCATAATGTTTATCATATTAGAAAGAGTCATGGTTATTTTAGATAAATCTAATGAGTTTAAGATATCATGAATAATTATATCTTAGTGTTTACCCTCCTAATAAGATAATATATGATGATTTTACGGATAAACTCACACTGACCTTTTTGGTTTTAGTAAATGGTTGGATCTAGTAGGAACCAACGTAACAATAGATGTGAAAGAAACTGTAGTGGTTTTCTTAATGAGATACTGAATTAAATGGGAGCTGCAATGAGAACTCTTGTAGTTAAAATATGTTATGGTTATTTTTGAGGAATTTATCTCATTTTTGGGAATGTTATAAAATTATATGGTTTTAGAAAAAGGACAACCTGCAGGAAGGGTGACAACCCGTCGCATCCGAAAAGGCTTCGGGAATCAAACCCATAACCGAAAGGTGACAAGGGTGCATCGCCAACCACTAGCCTACGTGAAATCCCTAGTTAGTGTGCTTAATTATTATTTTTAGTTAAATTATTTTATAGATCAATAATAAGTTTATCTTATGTTTTATCAAATGGATATCCTTATTATAGAAATGATTTGGTGATTAAGTGATAATGTTTATTTTGGAAGATGTTCTCTCTTTTTGGGAATAACATATACCTAAGGAAAATAGAATACTATGGGATTTAATTTGTGGAGTAATGGTTGAAATATTATTTTAGAAGAATCTATGTTTTTATTATGGACATAAGGTGTTTTGGGTTATTTATGGAAATGATTAACCTATGATAGAGAATATGTGATTAGGTTAATTTAACTTCAGTATGAGACTTTAAGAGTAGTCGATATTTTTGGAGATAAATATTAAGATTTTCTGTGGAAGACTATGTGATTTAAATCTTTTTGAGTTTTGGGTTTCAATATTAGTTTTGATTATATTGAAGAATTTAAAGGAATGTTGTTTATTTAATGGTCTTTGTTGAACTTAGGGTACTATTTTTTGAATTTTGGAGATTAGGAATAATATTTCTTTTTATAAAGGATTATCCTTTTTGGGGATTATATGATCTTGTACTAACCTTTTTGGTTTTGGTTAATGTCTAAAGACATGGGAAATATATGCTTCATCTTTTGTGGATCATGTGATTATCTAGAAGTTGATTCTAGCGCTTTAGGTGTGACCAAGTCATCTTGAATACTCATTGTTTGGAGAAAATATGAGTTTTTGGTAGAAACTTATTAAAGGATGAACCTCTACTTGAAAAGTAAGTATATTTCCCCATGTTCTTATTCTAAGTAGTAAAATAATTCCTCAACTTTATGAAAAGGAACTTAAAAAAAACATTGTCCGTTTACTTTTCCCACTAAGAAGCCAATGATCGTTTAACCCATCACAAATTTGTGGTTTTCTTATTGTTAACTTTCTCCTTATCATGTTTTCTATCACTCTGCATCAGAACCTGACACTTAGTTTCTCTTCCATACCCATGTTTTAATGGAATCCTAGTATGGGTTATCTCGGGTGACCTTTGTACATATATTTCTTTATTTCTTTTAAATTGATAGTTTTATTTACTCTTTTTCCGATGTGGAACTTTCAATGAAGTTTTGCAAGCCCAATTTTAAAATCGCGAGGACGCAATTTCCAAAAGGGGGTAATGATGTAACATCCCAGGAAAATAAAGAATATGAAATTTTCATATATAGTAATATTTTTGAATTAAATATTAGTTTTATTTTAAAAGGGATGTTATATTCAAGGGTGTACTTGACATGAAATAATGGGTTTCTCTGAAGTCGTATGTTGCAAACAATGTTGAGTCATACTGAAAAATAATAATATAATATTATTATTTTAAACAACAGTTAACGCCTAGCCATTGTAATGGGGGGAATGAACAAAACTAACTACAATATGATTATACATGTTTGTTAAATGTTTTTACATTTATCTAATAAATTCTAGAGCCTTTAAATAAGAAAGAATCTAATTTTAAGCATAAATACTCTAATATTCTTTAAAAAGTCGATTTACCGCCTTTTAATGACGAACCCTCTTTAAATATAGTTTTGGTCACTTTTATATGTTCTATTTGACAAAATAAAATTCTTCTTTAGATTCGGGACATCAAAATTTACTTTGGGTAAATTTTTGGTATTTTTCTGATAAAATTCATTTTTTAATGAATAGTGAAAAATACTGTATTTTAATTCAAATATGCGTTTTAATCTAATTTATTTTTATGGTTATATTATCTTTTTAATTGGTTTTAAAGTGTAATTAGATTATATTTTTACCGTTTAATCTAATGGTGTTCATTGTAATTAATTTCACTTTGAAATTGGACATAAACAAGTGTCAATCTTTTGATAGATATTGTTTCTTAAAAACACGCTATTTGTTTTGACAACAGGAATAAATTTTTAATTAATTAATGCAACTTATATGTTTTGAATTTTGTAAAATAGAAATAATTTTTTAATTTATAATATCAAATATATCTTAGGTTGAATTTTTGGTATTTTTCAGAAAAACTTCAATTTTTGATGAATAGTGAAACCACTTAGTAGTAGTTAAAAAACTGACTTTTTCATTTAAATGAAATTTTACCACTTCTGTGAATTGAATTTCGAAAATCCGACATACATGGTTGTTATTAGTAAGTAAAACACGGTTCAATAAGATGAAAATAATTTTTGGTGAATAGTAACTTTTGACTTTTATTTACCGCGGTTAAAGGTAAATAGGGTAATTCAAGGTAAAAAGAATATTATAATGATACAAAATTACCTCAACACTTGTTATAACCTTATTGGTTGAGTAATGACCGACCATGGGAATACTTGGGTCAATTTTGGGACCCCATGGAGCCACTTAAGATTGATAATGACACTATTTTAATTAACTTAAAGTAAAGGCGAAAATGACATAAACAAATATATTTTAGTAAATTAATTTTTACATGAGGTTATATAAGTTATCTTTTCGACTATAAATATTCATTATAAAGAAAAAAATATTTCCTACATCACTGTAATTTTTTTATAATTTTTAGACATCAAATAAATTAAATTATTTATGACACAAAAATGATGCAGTATTTACCTCATTAATAAATGATTTAAATAAATAAGATTATAAATATTAAAATAACATCCAAAACCTGTCCAATTATTATTTAATGAATTTATTTCGACCATGAGTCATCTTATCTTCGATATTAATGAGTTTTGGACCTTTAGAAACCGAAAATCATTATATAATAAAATAATATTTTCACACTTTCTTAAAGATCCCATCCTCCCCCTTATAAAAAGCCCTCACCTATAACCCATTCCTCACACCTCTCAAGCCTCTTGGCTTGTCCAAAACCTACCCAAATAATCTCTCAAGATCCCTATATTCCACCTAGAAGCCTTAACTTAGGCAAAAGTCACTTCAAAAAGTCCTTTTGGTTCAAACCAAAGGGAGTTACCCAAATTAAAGGTAATCGTTTCTCTTAACTTCTTTTCTTTTATTTTACTTCTCCAACCCCTAAAATCATTTTATTATTTTATTTCATGAAAACACCAGTAACCTCAATATAATAGGATGTTTTTATGAGAAGGATTTGAACTACACTGATACACACCTCCATCTAATGGGTGAAGAACATATTGTTTCTGTGGATGACAAACTAACGCCTCACGAAGCGAGGATTGTTCAATTATCTCCTATCGCCTCTCATGGTGGCCATTAAGATGACACTGTATTTATATATGATATATATTATGTTTATGTTTTCTCTATTCTTCTATAATTTTTTTTACAATCATACCTTTATGCCTTTTAATATGTGTAAACACAATAATTTCATTTGAGGAAGTGCGGACTATCGCTCCCTCAAGGTGATATGATTTGTTTATGACATATATGGAATGTATAAAAGATGAAGTTAATGAAATTATTCAATATATCTATATATCATATGATATTATACTATAATTATAATATACCTATGTATTTTTATGTTTTCATCCCTTTAAATATAAAATAGAAATGAAAGTAGCATTCATGCGTACGTACGACTTACCGTCTCCATGAATGATGCGTTTCATTTATTAACTCTAAATGATATGGAATATTATAAATACATATAAACTAGATATATATTATATATTTGATATCTGAATCATGAATATCATTCTGGAGATAATGGAATCTTGACTACATGGAAAACTTGTGATTATAAGGTGTTCATTTTTAACTCAAGTACCAAATATCGACAAAACGACCATTACTAACTTAAATGATTACATAATGTTTATAACATTTTAATAAGTGATATAAAAGGAATAATAAACTTGAAAAAGGGTTCTTAATCAATTATAAATTAACTTTAGTTTATTATTCAGTAAGAACAAGGAACAAACAAGTCAAGTCAGACACGAGGTAAGATATTTCTTATCTCACTTTCAATTCTGTGAGATTTCCATTGTTCACGACTTATTTATTGCATGTGGTGTATTTTGTACTGCCATTTGATATATATTATCATGATTCTATTTATATTCTTGGTATTCTATGATTCATTTGGTGGTTATTAACTTTTGGTCATACAACTCAATTGATTACAACGTGGTAAGTAGTTTTCATCTCACTTTTTATTCCCATGAGATTCATGCTATATTGCCACTATTTACTTTTGTGTGGTTTATGTACTGAACATTATTGTATTAATTTTGCAATATACTTAAATTTATGGGTATTTAAATCTTCATTTTATGATCTATCTTTCATGGGGTGTATGTTTCGTAAGTTACCAAATCGGTAAGGGAGCCTTTCACCCTCCTCTTTTTAAAAGACTTCTTTTTTGTTATGTCTTTTAATTTACATCTTATTATGTTGGGATATGTTATTATATATCCTTATTGTTGTAAATTTTATGTCCAAGTGATGATATACTCTTTTTCTCTCATCAACTCGTTTTCTAAATTTTAAAGTGACGCCGTTAGGCTGTCAAATTTTTGTAAGAGAACTTTTTAACCCAATTTCCATTCCTTGGGTTAATCTTCTAATTCTTAATTTTATCATGCTATGATTATGTGTGGAATCATTTTTGATTTATTTATATTTTAAATTACACTCTCATTTATGTGGACATACTTTTGATACACATAATCACTCCATTGATAAATTCTCAAGTCATCGATATGAACTTGATAAGAGTAATTTTAACTCAATTTCCATTCATTGAGTTAAACATCCAAGTCATTGGTTTTGTATTAAAAAGAACATGTGTGAATTTCATATGATTGATTTACACTGAATATAAAATCATATTTAGTTTATTTATATTTTTCACACATTACTATGTAATTGATTTATCCTTAATATAAGGATACAATTTTTATAAGGGATTTTGTCTCAATTTACATTTCATTGAGGCATCATTGTCGTTATACACCAATTCACTTTTATACGGTGTATATGCCATCCTTTGGCATATTATATCATGAATCCCTTTATTCTCACGATATTATTAAGTTCTAATTAAATGTTATTCCTCAATTATTTTTATTCAAGTGTCTCTCATTTTGTTAAAAACTCTTTAACTAAAATATCGTTTTAAATGTTTAAAATATTTATTATTCTAAATATTTCTCATTAATGTCCATGTTTTTAAAATGGTTTTAAGGATTTATTTATATGGACATTAATGTTTTCAAATGATAATTTATTTAAAAGTTTCAAAGTGGTATGGGACACTTTGATTCAAAAATCTCTTTATTAAATGTTTTAAATGATTTTGAAAATGGTTTGATAAAGCATTGATTATGTCAAAATCTTTAAATGATATGTTGTGATTGCAATGTGGAAATGTTATCTTCCCTTTATGCTTGTTTTAAGTGTTATGAATATGTTATGGTTTTTGGGCATTGTTTACGTATATGGGTGGTTCCGTGACAAACCTATGGCGGGTGAGCCAAGATAGCTCTCCAATGCATTGGGTAACATGACAGAGGTAAACGTGATGTTTCTCCTAAGAGATTTTGGGAATATAATGTGATGGGTATTCCAAGTGTAACTCCCTACGTAGCTGTGATAGCTACAATGTAAGTTTGATATGGATGCCATAAGTTACCTTTATGATTTATGATTTCTGTGTGTTATTTATAAATCTTATGATTTCATGAGGTATGTTATGATTGAAAAGTAAGGTTTCTTTGATTTGTATTTATTAATGGGATAATGTTTTCTTTCCTTATTTTATAACCCTTATTGATCTTTTTATGTTCATCCCAAGTTTTTGAAATGTTTTTCACACGGTATAAGGAAGGGTAAGAGAAAGGAATTATTCAAGAAGATTTATATCAAGAAAAGAACTCTTGTTTTATTTAAGGAGTTTTATTTTTGTGAAACATTGGATAGAGTAGAAGTGTCTACTTTGTAATTTTTGAGATGTAATGTAAAAGTTATGGCCTAATTCTCTAAAACCCTAAACCTAAAAAGATCTTCAATGTGAATTCTTGACAAAATTCAAGATTATGTAATGTTTAAGGTCGAATCCTTATATATATAAATCTATTTAGAAAAAAATAACAAATCCACCCATTGTAAAATGTTAATAAAAAAATTGTTTTTACAGAAAACATGTTAAATGTTTTAAAAAAATACATGTAAAAAACATGCGTTCAAAAAAAAGTTTTAAATTAAACATCTAAAAATAAATATAAAAACATTTTAAAAAAGTTTTAAAAAATAGTTTAAAAAAAGATTTTAAAAAAAGATTTTAAAAAAATGTTTAAAAAAACTTTTTAAAACAAATACTTAAATTAATTTTTTTTAAACAAACACTTAAAAAATAATTTTTATATTAAAATATGAAAAATGTTAAATGTTTTAAAAAAAATACTTGTAAACAACATGCATTTAAAAAAAATTAATTTTTTTTTAAATTAATCATTAAAAAATTTAAAAAAACGTTTTAAACTGATGTTAAAAAATGGTTTAAATAAAAACTTTTAAATAAAAAAATTAACAAATGCTTAAAAAATTATAAATAAGTTAAAACAAATTAAATGTAAATTTTTTTAAATAAATGTTAAAAATACATTTAAATAACAAGGCTTTAAACTCACCCACTACTGCGCACCCCCCAAAACCCGTCATTAATTTTTTTTACAATTTGAAAATAATATATATAGATTCACAATATATAAATTAATTTAGACAAAAAAAACATATCCACCCACTGTAAAATGTTAATAAAAAATAAAATAAACATTTTTACAAAAAACATTCATTTAAAAATAAATGTAATTTTTTTAAATAAATGTTAAAAAAATGTTTAAATAAAAACGTTTAAAACAAGTTTTAAAAAAAAATCTTTTTGAAAATAATAAAGGCCCACCATGGCCCGACTCGAAAAAGCCCGACCCGGCCCGAAAAATCCCAGCCCGGCCCGAAAAAGCCTAACATGAATTGATGGTTGGGGTCAGCCCGAGGCCGGGCTCGGGTCGCCTCATGGGGATTTTCGGGCCGGCCCAGCCCGACCTGAATAGTGACAAGTGGCCCGATTTTTTGCATGCCAGGCCCGACCCGGCCCGGCACTATCCGGGTCAGGCCGGGCCGAAATTACACCCTTAGTATTTACTAATATTTTTTTAGTATTTATGAATATTTATGAATATTTATGAATATTTATTAATATTTAATTAATATTTGTGAATAATTAATTAATATTTATTAAGTTTTTATTACTACTTTTTTACTATTTATTTAGATTTATTAATATTTATTTACATTTGTTTGTGTTCATTAATATTTATTAATATTTGATTAATATTTAAGAATATTTATTTAATATTTAATCAATATTTATTTGTATTATGAATATTTGTGAATATTTATTTAATGTTTACTAATATTTTTTAATATTTATAAATATTCAATTAATCTGTATTGATATTTTATTAATATTGATGAATTTTTAATTAATATTTATTTTTAATTAATTAAAATTTATTAATATTCAATTAATTTTTATTACCTTTTATTAATATTTATTTTAATATTTAATTATATATCTATTTATTTATATATATGATAATATTCATTATTAAAAAAAATTGGAGGAAGAGTGAACATCATCCACTCTTCGTTCAGAAAATTCACACAGGAAGCGTGAACCCCGTTCATGCTTCCTAACGAGGGGATAAGCGCCAACATGATTCACTCTTCTTCAGACCTGTTTTTTAAAATATCCCAAACCCTATCCCCTTTTCTAAAAAAATATATTAAAAACCCATTAAAAAAAACTTGTGAGATTACGGGGTTATCCGTCCATATGCCAGCTACATATGGTGAAAACCCTTTTGAAACTTTTCAACTTCTACCATAGTAACAGTCTGAATGGATAATCGGACCCAACAGATAGATTTCCTTAGCTCTGGGTTCCCTTTCAAAATTTTATAACATGCACTGTCAAAACATTAAGTTGCAGGGGTTGTCATCCTTTTATTTACCTAATCGCCTCCAAGACTCATAGAATATATTATTAACCTTCTGATCCTATTTTAAAATATTTATATTTTTTATTAAAAACTTAATTAATAATTAATTTAATAAGTGGTTGTTCATATAATAAATTAGTTAGTGATAATAGTCATTTAATATGTGTAAAAATTATGCATAGTCATCTAACAAATATTGTATAAATAAATGAAGTAAAATTTAGAATAAAGAGAAGTAAAGATTATGATGTTGAGTTTACATATAGACGCTAGTATTGTACCGTTTGTTCCACCGTATTAGGTAAATAAGCTTGTAAAAATAGGTGATTTATTGGGGATTTGTTTCAAATTAAGCTTAATTTGAGTGCTGGTCATTGTGATCTCAGCAAAATTACATATGAAAATGGTTCATATTGTTAACAATTATCACAACATCAATGTCAAACAAGATGGAAAAGGTGATTATTAACCATGTGTCAAGGACCTAAAAATAATATTACAAATATATGAATTAAGTAGCGAGGTTATCAATTTGATACAGGCTGGTTGGTTAAACCTCCTAATTGATTAGCATGGAGTCTCAACTCAGGATACTTCATATGTTGGAGTCAGTGCTCTAGGATCAACTATTATGTACATTCAATTACTAGAATATTCAGAGTCTTGGATATTAGTTAATTATTTATCACATGATGATCGTTCTTCTACACGATATCTATGTGATATTGTCATTGATTATTTGTCGCATTGAAAAGTTATATCAGTTCTCCACAATGGTGAGGACCTAAAAGTGTTATGACATTATTCTTAAATATATGTTCTATAGCTGAATAATATCATTTAACGAGACTGTTATAGGATGGGAAGCACATGAAACATACATTTCTCCATGGTGGGATGCAATATCGCACAACCCAACCCACAACAAAACACAAACAAGAGGACCCAAGCTAAAACAATGAACTTCGAAAAAGAAAGAGAGGTACAAAAAGGGAACAAAAGAAAACTCGATGGGCATAGTAACACGCAAAATATTATAGAGAGTAATAAAAACAATACAGGAAATAGAAAGAACACAAGATTTATGTGGTTCAGATATTTTGATCCCAATCCACAGTAAGAACACCCCCCACACCCCTTTTTTCTTATTAATATGCAAAGAAACTAATGACATATTACAATCTGAAAAATAAGGAAGAAGAAATAATAATAACATAAAACACAAGAGGAACCAAACACCTATATACAAAAGGAACAAGCAAGTAACAATGAAAGAATGAGGGTAAAACTTCAACAACAAAACGAGAAACCATGCTCGAACCCCCTTACTAGGGTTGACCTCACCTCTAGAGAAACCCACCAAGAACCATCATAGTCATTTGATCCATCACAAGAACTCGAAATCCATGAGATATTCACCAGAATAGTGCTCCTAAAACCAACCACGTATGGCGTTGCTGATTAGAACCACCAACGAACTGTCCCTATCTAGATCCTCACCCTCCTCTTCAATTTCTATAACAACCCAAAGTTTTATCTATATAAATTATCTTCTTATAATTATTTCATATGGTATAAACACATAGAAAACACAATACAATTTTTATAAATGATTAATGAATTAAATAAGAAGCATTTCTAGAAGTTAAGGAACCTATACCGATAAAATAGTAATTTGACCTTTGGAATAGTAACACGGCCCTCATGAATAGTAAATTGACCAATTGAATAGTAACATCACAAATGAAATTATAAATAAAATTTATCCATCTTATAAGTTACAACATGATATAATTATATTATATTATAAGTAAATAAATATTTTAAAAATTATTAATTAAGTGTTGGTATTTTTGTAAGTTGTAAATATTTAATTAGAATTTTATGAGTAATTTAATAATTTAAAAGAAAATGTATTTTCATAAAATTTATTCATAAATTAATATTTTTATGTCATGTGATTATAAGGTAATTTTATGTGACCTTATTTATTTTTTCAAAGTGATATAAAATTAGTTATAATTTCAAAATCTGTATTTTTTGAGTAAATTATGATTTTAATTAAAAATTAAAATTCTCATATTTAGAAAATTATTTTCAAAAAATGGATTTCATTTTTAAATACTATACATCAAAAAATGTTTAGGGTGAATTTTTGGGATTTTTTTGAAATACTTGAATTTTTGTAAATAGTAAAATACTGTAATTTACGGTACATATACATTATAAGTAAAATACATTATTCATTGAGTCATGGCTGATGTAATAATAATTGGTTTAAAATAACATGATCTAATTACTACATTTAGTCTCAAGAATCAACACTATTTCTTTTCTTGAGCAAAATAATAATCTAATGAATTAAATAATGAGAAAACATCTCCCTCCTTCACTATAAATATCACCCCTCACCACCTCTTCTCCTCACACCTATCAAGCCTTGAGCATTGTCTATATTTTGCCCAATACTATTCCCAAAACTCTCTCCCATATCCCAGATATTTTTGTCTTAACAAAAGTCAAAAAAATTGATCCCCTAAGGAGGTTGTCAAGAAAAATGAATCAAGAGGTAAAACCCTATTCCGTTTTCTTTCAATTTCTTTTCAAGTCCCTTTCTTTTCTTTTTCTATCATCACCTCCCCTAATCCAAATGGAATAACAACTACATTATCTTATATATACTTTAATTTTATCATGTTTATGGAATAATTCTTCATCAAATCTCTTCTCCCCTCTCTTTTCCTTTAAGAATGAAAACATTGTTCGTGAGGTGTCGATTTACCACCTTCATGGATGACGTGCTTTAATCTTTCAATTTTGTCTTCAAGTCTGGTCATGAAACCATTTTTATGGTTGAAAAGGATTATAATATATGTAATATATCTTATTTAATGTTCTATAATCACTTTTTTTCATGATATTACTTTATAAAACAAAATGAGTTCACTGAGATCAAACAATGCTAAATTAATCTAAATGATTATCATTAATAATTTATCTAATTAATCATGCTAAATTATAGAAACAAAATGATATTTTAATATTATATAATTTCATTAATAACATATAATTTAATTTCTGTACAACTATCCTCGTTTTATATGATTTTCCATACACTTATACAGGTATACTGATCATGAAAACCAAAGAAATCAACACTCCCAAACGATGAAATTGAATCTCTTAACCCATAAAAACGGTCATAAATAAACTTAATAAAGTTGTAATAAATAAAATAAATGTATAAAAGGTTCTTAATTAATTAATTAATGGATTTTATTTGATTATTCATGACATTAAGATCAAGTTCAAAATCATTTTGGACATAAGGTAAGAGATTCTACCCGAACCTCCATTATTCCTTTGGGTTACTCTTTCTCTCTTTTTACCCAAATGAAATTCTATTTTATTTTTTTGTAAATATTCTAAATTATGCTTATATGTTCCAAACTGATGTATCAAGATCCATTCATCCTTCTTTTTGGGGATATACATGTTTTTTAAAGGTTCCTTACTCAATTTTTCCCAATAAGCAAGCCTGATTTAAGGGAACTTCCTGAATTTTTACCCATTTTCATGTGTGATCTATAATATGTTTTAATCCATCCTTATTTTTATAAAATCACTCATTTTATAATGAAAAAATACCTTGGTTCAATTTTGGTTTTACGCAAACAATTATGCGTTTTTTATTTTAAAGAATCTTGAAAGTTTTCCCTTAAACCGTACTAAAATGTTTTATTTCTAAAGTTTCTTAAACACACTTTTCACTCCAGTTTTACATCACTTATCAGGATATATGCCTATATTATTCTATGAATTTACATTTATGATTTAATTCATTCCTTTCATGGACACTTTTACGATACACCCATTTATTATGCCTTTTTACATGATTATGATACTCGATTATTTCCATGGGCAACTCTTATGTTTATGTTTGATTACTTATGTATGATTCTTTATGTGGAAAGCTTATTAATGAATATTTTATTATGTGTGCACTCAAATAAGACTCCAATGCATTGGGTAATGTTTAGTCTCATGAGATGTTATGTGCAACAATCTTGGTGGTTAGCCTTGACTCGTGCTCCTCTATGTGCAATGAGCCTTGACTCATGTTCCTATATGTACAATGAGCCTTGAATCATGATAAAATCATTTTTTATGTTGTGACCACATTACTATTATTCCATGATTATATGATCCCATATTCTATATGTTATGATTCCATATGTTTAATCATGTTTCATTCCTTTTTATATCATTATGTTATGCCTTCTAACCCATGTGTTAAGCTTTATTCTTATGTTTATTCCCTTACTAGGATTTTTAGATCATCCCTTTATTCATGTTATCCCTAGGTTATCCTATGTATATGTAAGGTCTCAAAGGAAGTTAGGAGCTCATAATGGATGATAAATAAAGAAATGTTTTATTTAGTCCCATGTTTTCAGTTTTATGTACCGAAGTCTTACAAGACACTAGACTTCATGATCCTTGGATTATAATTTGATGTTTAATTATACTTAAAATCATGTAATTATCTATGTAAAAGGATAGGGTTTTTATAGTTGGTATTTGATGAAAATTTTAGTTATTTGTGAAGACTAATAATATAACACTTTAGTAAGAACCTTAGGGATAAGACTACGTCTAAGAAAATATACCTAAATTTTGGTAAGTATAGAGTAAGTGGTTTATCGATAAAATACATCTCTGTCTGGATACTAGAAGTGGACGTGGTTTTGGCATAGATGTACCTAGGAGTAATAACTATGACAAGGTGTTTCAGGCCTAACTCGAGGTAACCTGGTACATCACAATGGGCCTTACTGCGCATCTAGTTTGACACTCTCAGAGGATATGATTTGGTAAATTCATAATCTCATTAAGAACCATTATTAAGGGAACAAAAAATGCCCATAAGAAAATATATTAGGAAATAGATCATGGATAACCTAGATTGAAACCTAGGGAATCACAAGTTAGGATATTCTTTTCCTTTAAGAGTTTATCATTTTATGTTTAAAGTTTCCTTTTTTATGCTTATTAGCTAAGTATTCAAGCCCCCCTAATTACACTTTATTTTTCTTAGTTAATGGAGGGAAATATAAGAACACATTCCAACAATAAATGTGATAGGTAATGTGATGATTTCCCTAACGATATTCCAAATATGATGGAAATAGGTGCTCAAAACTTCATGATAGTACTTGATCAACTGGCTCAAGTTATGAATAATAACTCAAATCATGTGGAACACCCTCCTTCTCCAAGGAAAAGATTTAGTTTCCATCGAATCCTTCATACAGAAAAGGCCTCCCATGTTTAATGGATCTTCTGATCCCCTCCTCATAGAACAGTGGACTAACTCTATTGAAAAGATATTCTTTGTCCTCTAGTACTCAGAAGAAGAGAAAGTTGTACTGGCAGTCTATCATTTTGATAGGGAAGATTATCAGTGCTGGATATTGATAAAAAATATGAAGTCCAAGGAGTAAATTGATCCCATGGATTTGGAGGAATTCAAGAAAATGTTTTTCAATAAATATTTTCCCCGAACCCTCCATCTCAAGATGGAAAAAGAGTTCCTCAAACTTAAGCAGAAGGAAGATGATTTTATTGGGGGTGTATAAAGAAAAATTTACCAGGCTTGTGAGATACACCTTCGGCCTTGTCATGAACACCTAAAGCAAGTTTGATCACTTCTTTAGCGAACTAAATCCAAGTCTATGAAAAGAATTGGCAATTCGATACTTTTATAGTTATAAGGATATTATATGTTGTGCCCTCAAGGTTGAAATAGAGATCATAGACTCTCAATGGTCTCGTGGTCCTGGTGAAAAAAGTGAAAAATGGAGTCTAATATGGGTGGATCAGCAAATAAATCCCATGATGGAAAAAGACCGAATATCCTACGTGTCAAAATTGTGGGAAGAAACATCCTACAAACTGTCTAAAGGGAACCAAGAAATGCTTCAAATATGGAAGAATGGGGCATATGGCAAAGAACTACCGAAGGGATATGAAGAATCCCACTAATGGAGAAGAAGAAATAAAGGTTCATATCAATGCTCATATAGTAGTGAAGTGTTTCAATTTCAAGTAATATGGGCATTTTGTGAACCAATGCCCTAAACTAAGGGTTGTCAGAGGCAATCAACAACCACATCCAAGGAAACAAGGAAGCGTTTATTCTAAGAGATGAATGATACCAATGATAGAAATGTGATCAAAGAAAAAATCATACCAAGGAGTTATTCTCAGTGATAATGGAAAAATATGTCTCGTAAATTATATTAGAATGAAATTCTAAGAGATGAATGATACCAATCTGAGAAAATAATTCACAAGTTAACCATGTCACTAATTCTCCACGTATGTGTGTGAAAACCATTTCATGCAATTATTTCCACTTTCTATGCAGTAAATATAGGTTATTTTAAAATTTCTCAACTTAAATGATTATGTCCACCAAACCTGCCCTACATCCTTTACAATAAAATTTCAAGACACACTCACTTAAGAATTCCCAGAAGTCAAACCTTAAGCTCCCAAACTAGATATCCCCATATTTTGTACATTTCATCACTCCCCTCGTTTTTTTTTTCAAAATTTGAACTTGGAATAAATATCACACTCATCACTCAACCCTTGTTTGATCTCCTCGTGACACTAATAGTAATATTTATGACAAGATCAAAAGTTAAGGAAGAGTGGTTTTTGACCTCCCCAAGACACAACCCATATTTTTTTTTTGTTTTTTTTTTGTTTTTTAGGGTGTACAACATTCAGATAATTGGTACACATGCATAGGTCAATCTGGTACAGTAGTGAAAAAGATCAGATAAGAAATGAACGTATGAAAAATAATAATTTTGGTAAGCTAATAAATGTTAACCTAACTTATATTTACCTTCTATTAAGTAATAAATATTCACACTTCATGATTGGGTGCAAAAAATTGTGGAGATATTAAATGACACAATTTCCCATAAACTACTCACATAAAAGTTACCATTTTTCTCAAAGGTTTCAAAATGATACAACCATTTATATCATCGACAAAAAACCAATTTTCAAGAGAAATAAATGACATAGTGTTGAATTCATTCTGAAATGCACATTTCATCAGTGGTTTTTTTAATGTTAAAACAAATTAAAATAGGTAAATTCCTCATGCATGTTTAATAACTTCTATGATTAAGCAGGAATCATTTTCCAGGATAATTTTTACAAGAAAAAAACATTTCGATGCAAAATTTATAGAGAAAAAAGGGGGGGAAGTGATAATACTATTCCGTTAGCTAAAAAGAGAAAATTAAGAAAGATGATGAAAGTTCCTAACTAAACTAGGAATGTACTCATCCCCCCACACCAAGATCATGTAGTGTCCTCACTGTAAAAAGAGAATGTTGGGAGGAAGGATAAAACCTGGTGAGTGTTATCGGTAGAATGCTTCTTGAACCTAGAGTTCCTCCATCAGGGACTCCATAAGGGCTTTATGAAAGTTCTTAAGCCACTTCCCATTAATAGTAAAGGTTTGTTTAGTTTCTTCATTTTGAACCTGAACAACACAAAATGGATAAACATTAGTAACAATGTATAGGCCAAATCAACGAGAAAAAAGCTTACCTAGATGCAACTTCAACCTTGCATTGTAAATTCCTACCTTCTTCCCAATGTGTAATTGGTGATGAAGGATGATATGGTCATGGGCAGCCTTGGTTTTCTCCTTATAAATCCTGGAGTTCTCATATTAATCTCTACACATTTACTCCAACTCCTTAAATTGAAACTTCCTTTTATCACCTCCACTAGAAATATTATAATTTCATTATTTAATAGACCAGTAGGTCTGGTGCTCAATCTCAATAGGGGGTGACAACTCTTTCCAAACACAAGCTGATAGAGTGACATGACAATGGGAGTTTTGAAAGTAGTACGATAATCCCATAATGAATCATCGAGTCTAAGACTCCAATATTTTCTATTGGGTTGAACTTTTTTTTCAAGAATTAGTTTTACCTATCTATTAGACACCTCATCTTGACCATTGGTTTGTGGGTGATATGCAGTAGAAACTCGATGCCCGACCCCATACTGATGAAAAAGATATTTCATTGTTCGGTTGCAGAAATGAGAGCCCTGGTTAGTGATGATGAACCTAAGTAATCCAAACCTATAGAAAATTTGGGTTCTCAAAAATTCCATAGTTGTCTTGGAATCATATTTACTTATGAATCATTCCTCTACCCATTTTGACACATAATAAACTACCATAAGAATGTACGAGTTCCCAAATGAATTGGGGAATGGTCCCATAAATTCAATGCCCCAAATATCAAAAATATCATGAAAGAGAAAGGGTTGTTTTGTAATTTCATTTCTTTTAGAGACATTCCCAATTCTCTGATAGTGATGACAAGATTTATAGAAATCATGGTCATCCTAAAAAAGTGTTGGCCAAAATAGACTAGAATCAAGGACCTTACAAGCAGTCTTTTGGGGACCAAAGTGGCTCCCACAAGCAAGATTGGGACAGAACCTAAGGACAGACTAAAACTCTCTATCAGGAACACAAAACCTAATGACTTGATCACTTCATATTTTCCAAAGGTAGGGTTCATCCCAAATGTACCAACATGACTCATGTTTTAGACGATCATCTTGGTTTTTTTGAAGTCAATAGGAATGCAAGATGATACCAAATAATTTACAATTTTAGCATACCGAGGAATAACATCTTGCACTCTGTACAATTTCTCACCTGGAAACATGTCATTATGGTAATACAGGGGGATGAGTCAATGTATAATGATGGGTGGATCCTACTGATATGATCAGCCACCACATTCTCTACTTCTTTTTTATCTCTAATTTCTATATTGAATTCCTAAAGGAGGAGCATCCAGTGAATGAGGTGTGGTTTGGCTTCTGGTTTCTTAAAGAGATACTGGATGACTGCATGGTCTGAAAAAACAATTACTTTAGACCCTAAAAGGTATGAATTGAATTTATCCAAGGTAAAAACAATGGTAAGAAATTATTTTTCAGTTGTGTTGTAGTTTTCTTAGGTAGGGTCCAGTGTATGTGAGGCATAAGCAATGAAATGTGGAGCTAGATCGACCCTTTGTGATAAGACTTCCCCAAATGCATAGTTAGAGGCATAACACATGAGCTCAAATGGTAAATCCCACTAAGGTGGTTAGATTACCATAGGTTACGTGAGACTCCATTTTAATTTGTTAAAAGATTCCTCACATTATTTATCAAAAAGAAATTTCTTTTCTTTTTGGAGAAATTGGGAGAGGGGTTGCAATTTTACTAAATTCCTAAATGAAACAATGGTAAAATACAGTGTGACCTAGGAAAGACCACATATCCTGTACATTTTTGAGGAATGGTAGGGAAGAAATGACATCCACTTTTGATTTATCTACTTGGATACCATTCCCAAAAATGAAATGTCCCAAAACTATACCTTGTCATACCATGAAATGGCATTTTTAATAATTTAATATGATATTCTTTATAATACAGTGATGTAGGACTAGAACAAGACTAATCAAACATTCATCAAAAGAGGATCCATAAATAGTGAAATCATCCATGAATACTTTCATGAAATTATTTAGGTAATTCGAAAAAATACTAACCATGCAACGCTGGAATGTACCTAGAGCATTACACATACCAAATAGAATCCTCCTATATGCAAATGTTCCAAAGGGGAAAGTAAATATTGTCTTTTCCTGATCCTCAGGAGCAATATGGATCTGAAATTATCCATAATACCCATCAAGAAAATAGTAATGGGAATTCCCTACTAGACTCTCTAACATATGGTAAATGAATGGCAATGGGAAATGGTCCTTTCTAGTGTGTTGGTTTAATCAGTGATAGTCTATACAGACATGCCAACTATTTTGTACACGAGTTGGAGTCAATTCATTATTTTCATTTTTAATTACCATCAGACCAGTTTTTTTAGGAACCACTTGTACTGGACTGACCTAGTAGCTATCAAAGATGGGGTAAATGATTCCATTAGCCAATAATTTTGTTACCTTCTTTTTAACAACATCTAGGAGGTTTGGGTTTAGTCGACGTTGTGCTTGCCTCACTGGTTTAGCCTCATCATTTAACAATATATGATGTGTTCAAATTGATGGGATAATTCCAGGAATGTCAAAAAGTGTCCATAACAAAGCTTGTTTATACTCCCTCAAAAGTTCAAGTAGTCACAATTTATGGTTAGGAGGTATTGAACTAGCAATGATGATAGGAAACTTGTTTCCATTCTCAATATAAGAATATTTTAAATCTTGAGGCAGTTATTTTATTTCCAATTCAAGGGGATTTTGGATTTATGGGAGTGAGTGTGAAATTGATAGGTCACTAATCTCATCTAATTTCTTAATGGTATCATCCTCATATGAGGAATGATCTTTTACAAGCTTATTAGTATCATCGATGGTCATCTGATCCTTAGTGTTCAAAAAATAATCAATTAACAAACATGCACGAAATTTTTCTAGGAAACTACAATAATCAATGCATGATTCATTACCTATAATTTCAATCAAGTATGAAAACTTTAAAATATAATTGGGGGAAAGAAATGATGTTTTTTCAGGGGAAGGGAGTACATCAATTGAATTAACAAAGAGAGAGGAATGTTCTTCTTAGGGGTTTTTATGGAATCAAAGATGTTGAAGTGGAAAATTTCACCAACAAACTCCATAGATAATGTACCATTATGGACATTAATTATGTTTTTGGTGGTTTTTAAGAAAGACCTTCCCAATATAATTAGGGCATATCCATTCATCCGATCATCTTTCATTTTAAGCACATAAAAATCAGTAGGAAAATTTAAATTTTGTCCCCTCACAAGAACATCATCTAACACACTAGAGGGGTGTGTAGTACTCTAATTTTTTAGTTGAACAATAATTCCAGAGGTCTTCAGTTCTCCAACCTATAATGAATAGTAAATGGATGGAGGCATCATATTTATAGAAGCACCCAAATCAAGCATATCATTGGAAAAAAAAATACTCCCCTATGGTGCACAGAATCGAGAATGTTCTAGTATCATTGAATTTGGCGGGTAGTGATGGATCTATAAATGCTGATACATTCCTCACCAATCTCACCTTTTCATCTCCATGAATTTTCCTTTAGTGTGTACACATCTCCTTCAAAAACTTAGCATATCGTGAAATTTGCTTCACGGCATCAATCAAGGGGATCTTAACCTTCACATTTTTGAAAGTTTCCAATATTTATTTATCAAGTTATGTTTATTTTTGTTTTATTGGTTGGGTGGATATTTAGGTAAATGGAATAGGAATGGTTGGTATAGGTGACTCATCAATAGACACACTCTTTTCTTTATAAGGGCTTCTCTCAGGACAAGGTTTTTCAACATTTTGACTAATTTCAACGGTTGGGATGGTGTTTTAATCAAGAGGGGATGACTCTAAAGGAGGGTTCATTTGGATTTTAAGTTGAGCACCACTTATAAGGGTGATGGAACTAACATTTCTCTTATACCTAGGGTTGACTAGAGGTTGAGAGGGTAGTTTACCCGACACATGAATTTGGATTTCTCCCATCGAGTTGGCTAGTTGACCTAATTGGGTTTTTATATCTTGTATGGAAACTTTGGTGGTTTGTTGGAATTGGAGATTATTTGAAGCCATTTATTTCATCATGTCTTATAGGCTAATATTGTCTTTTGGAGGGGGTGTTGGAAAATCCTTTGGGGTGTTTGAGGATTTCTGAGTAGTGGTGGTGGATGAATACTCTAGCTTGGTTGGTTCCATAGTTGTAGAGGTTGGTTTGAATACCCCCTTTCCTATAGGCTTGTTTTTTTCCCACATAGGGTTGGATAGAAATTAAGTTTCTTTCCTAAAGGGTTGGTTATAGGGGCGTCCTAGAAAGATGGCCTCACAACTCTTAGAAGTCTCTCTCAGTTGGGGGCATTAGTCAGAATAGTGGGTGCTAGAAGAACAAATACCATAATGGATGGGAGGAGGAGATTGGGATTTCCCTTGGGAAAGATAAAGTTGTCAAATAAGGGTACTTAACTCTTCAAACTTTGTGTCCACCTTCTTTTTGAATTCAGCACTCTGCGCCTCAAGGACACCTCGAATGGGTACACTGAACCTTGAACCAAATTATTGAGTGTTCTGCACCATGTTCTCAATTAGGGTTATTGTATCAATTGGGGTCTTATCAACTACATCACCACCTACAGTAGCATCAATCCTGTTTTGATCAATAGGAATCAAACCTTCATAAAAATATTGTATTAAAAGTTGATCACTTATTTGGTGGTGTGGGAAACTTGAAAAAAGACTTTTAAATCATTCCTAGTATTCATGAAGTGTTTCCCCTTGAGATTGTATTATCCCTAATATTTATTTCCTTATTGTTTCAGTTCTAGAGACTGGGAATTATTTTTCAAGAAAAAGGCATTTCATATCTTCCCAACCTCTAATTGGTGAATTGACATAATAAAACCAATATTTCCTAGTGTCTTCTAATGAAAATGGTAATGACCTAAGCTTTACTTGTTCTTCATGCACATTTGAAGGTTTTAATGTAGAACAAACAGTGTGAAATTATTTTAAGTGCTTATGTGGGTCTTCTCCAGCAAGTCCATGAAATCTTAGAAATAAGTGAATTAGACTAGATTTCAGTTCAAAATTGGGTTGAATTTGAATATAAGTGGGTTGGATATCAACATCTGGTGAGGTTAATTATTTTAGTGTTCTATTAATTTCATCCATTTTATACAAGTTATGTTCAGTTTTAACATGGGTTCCAGAAGAAGAAGAAGGATCGAGAAGAGTTTTAGTGTTTTGAGTGTCCTCCTTCAAAGGGTTCTCTTATGTGTCTCTATGTCGCTGACGTATGATCCTCTCCGGTTCAGGTTATAAAGGTGGTAAATCTCCCAAAATATAATGCTTCATGCACAGAATCTACACAAAAAAATAAACCATAATAAAAAAATATTGATAAATGTATAAGATAAAACAAATAAACATTCACAAAATTTACAAAAATCTTATCAAAAATATGCACTAAAAACCAAAGTACTCCCCGACAACAGTTCTAAAATTTGAACACATTTTCATGACACATAAAATCGATTATGATTTTAAGGTTGATTTATAGTTTAGGTCATACCCCAGGTCATCTCTCAAGAAGTTTTGGATGTTTAAAGTGTTTATTTTTAATAAATATTACTAAAAGATTGGGTGGTTTTGAAAATAGTTTTAAGAAAATAAAACGACTTAATTGAAAGAGTTTGATAGTTGAAAAAAAAGTGGATTTTAAAAAATATTATAAAAAGGGTTTATTGTGAGTTCACTACACACATATAAATTTCATCACTCTTAGAGATTAATTTATGTTTTAAGTAAGTCTTTGGTTGAAATTAATCGGAATCCCGATTAGTTTCTAAGATTTTATATCAACACACACTGAGCCAAACCTTGACATAACAATTGTAAATACAAGGTCCAGATATCATTCATGATATAATAACTTAAAAATAAAATTTAAATCTCAAATAAGTGGGTAAGAAAATGATTATTGTGATGTCCAATTGTAACAACACAAGTCATGCACTCAAGACATCACACCGATCAGTTAAAAGTAAAGAGCATTCCATTGGATTCAATCAAACAAAGCATTAAAACATGAATAAAAGTAAGATACTTCTAAATGAAATGTTTTCAAACTAAAAATACATCAAAATAGTATTAGAAAAAGTTCTACAACTCCTTTTACAAGATGTGTAGCTCCCTCACAAAAAACGCCCATCGTTTAGCCCAACATCGAGGGGAGGAAAGTCAGGTGGATATCCTTATTCATTTCATCTCTCCCTATGAGGATAGGGATCTCCAGAACCACAAAGGTGATTAGATGAATCCTCTAGAACTCAAAAATGGAATCACTTAATTACTTGGTCGAGCTTGAAAATGAGGTTCCCATGGTGCCCTTTTATAGCCAAAATGGGAAGTGGTTTTGGGCACTCGGTTTTCTAGATACCAATTGTGTCTCGGTTTTGGGTTGGTAAATGGAATTATATCGACTTGTAAAAAAGATAAAAGTTGTTTAAAAGACTATTTTATATAACCATGTAAAATATTGAGACAATTTTACAACTATAATCGGAGATATAGTCAGAATACCGAACCACACTTCTGACTTCGTGCAAATTCAGTTCCCTGGACAGAATGGTTTAGATGGGCCACCAGAATGATGAATTGGGATTTTGTTTATTCATATGAAATTTATACCATTGAATTATGGATTATCCAATAAAAATATCAACCCATTTTGTGGAATTTATTTCACTAAATGTTCAAAATAGTTGACAAGTGTCCTTGGGATTCCATGCAGTTTCGTCCATTTTCCTTATGGATCATCTCTGGGGTCTCCAAATCACCTCCACCTACAATGAAAATATAAAAACAAGTGTAAATGACCCTTTTAAAAGTGATAAATATTAAATAATTGAATAAAAAATGAAGTGAAATTTTTTATTATATTTTGAATTTTCAATACAAAATCAATTTAATACAATGGTGTAAGGGTGAAATAAAACAGTGAATCGTAGTGTGATCAGCAACCTTGAAAGAGAGATGGATGTGATAACACTGATCATTCATACATCCATTATCTTTTTTGATGGATGGATGGGAACTTTTATTTTACTCTTTATCAGTGTTTTTAGTTTGATTTTTCACTGCATTAGGTTGACATTGTTGTTATTACTCACATGCTTTATCAGGTGGGTAGCTCAAAAGAGGGAAGGGTGTGCTATCACCTTTCATCCGGACCTCCTCCACATGTTTTGTTGGTTGGAGAGGTACTATTTCAAATTTTTCTTCTAGCACGATGCAACTTCTTAGCATAGGAGGAAGCGCATCATTTTGACAGATCTCACTAGTGAATTGTTTGGAGGGGGGTCAATGAGGTTTTCTCTGATGCTTTCCTTGATGTTTTATTTCCTTTGATCTTTCATTACCATTATAATATTTTTTTCTTGTTTATTTTAGGCGTTTTTTACTTTATTTTAATGTTTTACCTCTTTTCCCAGTTTTAAAATTGGTTGTCTTCTTTTTTTGTTAAATTAAGGGGGCTTGTCCCTCAACCTTTAAAAAAAGTACTTATTTATAAATATATTTTCTTTATTTAAAACCTTTATAATTAATTTTCAAAATATGGTTATTCATATTCATACCAAAAAATTTAATGGTTATGTTATAATGATCAAGTTTAAATAATCATATTAGTATGTATATAATGATTCATTAAAACTTGATGTCGCGTGTAATGCAAGTTATCGAAGAAATTAAATTTATTTTAAAAATATATATTTCATAAAATATTGAGGTGTTTCATTATACCCCTCTTAAAATTAATTTCACCTACTCCCCATAAAATGAATTTCGATTTCAAAATTCCACCACTTTTGTACAAACAACTAAGGATACTTTTCCTCATTACATCCTTAGGTTCCCACATAGATTCCTTAAGCTGGTGGTGTTTTCACAAAACTTTGACCATGTGAGTGGTCTTATTTCTTAGCACTTCCTCTATATGATATAAAATCTCCACCGATTTTTCCTTATAAGAAATATCATTCTCTAGTGATTAAACCTTTGAGTTCAGTACATGTGAAGGATTAGGTATGTGGTTCCTCAGGAGAGCTGCATAAAACACATTGTGAACATGATAGAGGTTCGGTTGAAGCACCAATCGATAAGATATCATCTTGATATGATAAAAAATTTCAAAGCGACAAGTATACTTAGGGATTAGTTTTCCATTCTTTTCAAATCTCATTACCTTTTTCCATGGATAAAATCATAGAAACACATTTTCACCAACTTCAAATTCTAGATCATGTTGGTGTTTGTTAGTATAACTTTTATTCCAACTTTGTGTTTCCCTTATGTGTTATTGAATAGATCTAACCTTATCTATCATTCATTCAGATAGATAAGGTGACAATAGCTTTATTTATCCAACTTCATCCAAGTAAATTGGAGTTCTAAACTTCTTTCCATAGAGGACTTCATAAGGAGCCATGTGAATGTGCAAGTGAAATCTATTATCGTGTGAAAACTCAACTAGAGGAAGGTGTTGATCCCAACCACCTTCGAAATCCATAAAAAGGATCTCAACATATCCTTTAGGGTTTGAACTATTCTCTTAGAATAACCATATATCTAAGGATGATATGTAGTGCTGAAACTCAACTCTATATCCAGAGTCTACTGAAGACTTCACTAGAACTTCAAGGTAAATCTTGGATCCTGATCATACATAATAAAACATAGTACTCCATGAAAACTTACCACTTCCTTAATTTATATCCTATAAAGATGATCCAAATATAAATATTCTCTTATAGTGATGAAGTGTACTTATTTTTTAAGGTGATTTACTACAACCCATGTAGCATTATTTTTTTAGATATTTTGGGGAGTCCGATGACAAAATCCATGGTGAATTTTTCCCATTTCCATTCTGGTATAGGTAATGGTTATAATATACCCTTAGAATTTTGTCTCTTGGCCTTAAATTTCTAACATTCCAAGCACTGAGATACAAACTCTGTGATATCTCTCTTCATTCCATCCCACCAGAAATAATCTTTCAAATCTCTATACATCTCTATACTTCTATGATGAATAGAGAATGAATAACTATGAGCCGCTTATAATATCTCCTTCTTCAAATCTGATATGTCCAGAACACAAATGCAGCTCTTGAAACTTATCATTACATCATAATTAGGGTTGAACTCAGGAACATTTCTCACTTTATTTTGAAACTCCATATCATTCTTCTACACCTCTTTTATCCTCGCATGGATAGATAGTTGAACACTTATTTGAGAAATATAAGATTTCTCCCTATATTTCAAGATTTCAAGATCCATCCTTTTAAAATCCGTAAATTTTCAATCTTTTGTGATCCTTATCATGGATAATATAGCATTATCCTTTTGATTCAAATCATCTTCCAGCTTGTTCCCTCTCCCAGGGTGATAGTGTATTGAGTAGTTATAATCTTTAATCAGTTCAAACCATATTTTCTAGCGCATATTCAACTCTTTCTGTGTGAATATATACTTTAAATTTTTGTGATTAGTATATATACCATACTTTTCCCCATTAAGATAATTACTCCATATATTTAATGAAAAAAATACCACATCTAACTCTAAATCAGGAGTTGGATGATTTTGTTTATGAACCTTCAATTGTTGTGAGGAAAAAGCTATAACCATGTAATTTTTCATGAGAATGCCTCTCAATACCTTCTTAGATGCATTAATATAGATTAAAACCCCTTATCTATTGTAGGGGAATGTAATAACATGTGATTTAACTAATATTATCTTTAGTTCCTTGAAATTTTCCTCACATTCACCTATCCAGAGGAATTTGGATCCCTTCTGAGATAACTTGGTGAGTGGATTAGATAGTCGTGATAAATTATCCAAAAACAATTGATAATATCTATCCAAACCATGAAACCTTCATATCTCATTTAACATGGTTTTTTAAGGCCAATGTTCAATAGCCTCCATCTTTGATGGATCCACTGATACACCCTCACTTGAGAATATATGACCTAAAAATGAGACCTTTTGTAGAAAAAAGTCACACTTTGTAAAATTTTCATACATTTTATCATTATTTATTGTCTTCGTCTAAATTCTCAAGTGATTTTCATGTTATTCCTTTATATTTTTATAAATAAGAATATTTTTTTATAAATATTACCACAAACTAATCCAGGTCATCTCTAAAGACTTTATTCATTAAATCTATGAATATAGTGGGGGCATTAGTAAGACTGAATGGAATCACTATATACTCATAGTGTCTATACCTTGTATGGAATGTTTTCTTGGGTATATCCTCATTCTTGACCCTCAATTGATGATATCCAAAAAGAAGGTCAATCTTGGAAAAGTATTGAGCTCCCCATAATTGATAAAAAAAGTCATCAATATGGGTTAGAGGATACTTTTTCTTGATCGTGATCCTATTTATCTCTCAATAATCAATTCAGAGTCACATTAATCCATATTTATTCTTAAAAAAAGAATCGGTGCACCCCAAGATGACACACAAGGATAAATATATCTCTTTTCATGGTTTTCCTAGAGTCACTTCTTCAATTCATGTAACTCGATCAGGGACATTCTATAGGGATCCTCTAAAATAGGTGTGGCACCAGGTATGAGTTCTATTGATAACTCAACTTCATGTTTTGATGTAATACTGGGAAAATATTCCAAAAAGACATTAATAAAATATCACACAATAGGCATATCATATAGGTTGAGTTTCTCCCATAACTATTTGAGACAAACACACCCTTTTAAAGGGAATCCAGACCTATACAATAGATGTGATCTCTATCAAAAGATCATATTTATCATCATACTAATAGATGATAATAGGTTAGTCTGGAATATAAAATGTGACTTAACTTTCTTGTAAATGGATGTTGGTTTTATATAGATAAATCCAATTCATGAATAATATAACATCAAATTAAGCTATAGGGATAATAACAAGATTTATAGGAAGCATGTTCCTAAAAACTACAATAGGATAAGAATCATAGACTTCAGATATGATCATTATACCATTAGGGGTTTCCATTTCTAATTGAACATCTAATCATTAAGTTGGTACTATGATTACCTTATAAAAAATCTTATATATAAATGAGTGGGTAGATCCATAGACAAATAAGACATTATTAGTTCTAGAGTAGATAGTAAGTGTATCTTTCACTATGTCGTTACCATAACCCTCATCATAAATAGTGATTACATGATATTTCCATTTTCACCTTGGCTTAATAGGTTAGTGACATCAATCATCATCATTAACCTTCAGAATTGAGCATTGGTTAGCATAATTCCCATACTCCTTTCATTTTAACCATTAGAGCATGGGTGTTGCATTAATGGGAATATTCTTCTCTTCCATTTCATTAACCAGCCTATTTATTTCATTTAGACATTAACAAGATTTATTTCCCACTCTTATATATTTAAAGAACATCCTAGTTCCATTAAAGCAGTTCCATTAATGTTTCTTCACACATTTCTATCATATATATGGCTGGAATTTCTTTCCACCATGTGATTTGTTCAAGTTTCCATGAAACTCGATCTTCCTTTTCCTATCAAAACCATGGGAATGGATGAAATCTCCAATTTCCATTTCCTAAATTATTTCTTCATCACTACTAAAGTATCTTATAGATAACACCTTTTGGAGACTTGGTTTTGTGACACCAAAGAATTGATCAACCTTACTTTCAGGTTGGATGATAATACTAGGAGAGTACCTTACAGGTCTTGTAAAATTTTCCTTATAGGTACCAATGGATTCACTATCCTTCTACTTTAGCTTAAGGAATTACCTATCTATTTTCATATCAATAATGTGAGGAAATTAATTATTGAAAAATAATCTCCTAAGCTCATCCCACTCCATAGAGTCAATTTCTTTCTATTCACTAGTGTTCTTTATAAGAGCCTTCAATTGATATACTTCGCCTTCCAAATGATAAATAGTCAAAATTAATTTTCATACTCCAAAAACCAGAGAACAAAAAATATCTTTTTAGTGGTATCGATCCATTTCTTATCAACTAGTGGATTAGTGGAACCACTAAATGAAGGTGGGCTTTGTCTCATTAAGGACTCAAAAGAATTTTTTCCCTCCTTTTCTCATTTGGAAGCTTAGTGTGATTCATAGAATGATAAATTTATGTGAGCATAACAATGATATTTTTCATTCCACCTCCCATGAAATTTGGTTTATCAAGGAGGAAATCATTTTATTTTCCATCACATTCAGCATTAACATAGTTCCTTTGGGTTCCACTCATTAACTAAAAAAATCATTGTAAGAAACAATAATCATAGTTGGGAATCACATAATCATGTAAAATCACTAATATGACATCTAAATCCTGACACCATATTTTCAATATATGACACCTTTGGATTAACCTAGGTCATTCATGGTCATTATTCAAATCCTTTATGATAGTTTGTGTAGAGTTTGTGAATTTCCAAAACTTATCCCTTAGGTGTTAAACTAGGTGTGTAATAAGGCCAGTTTTCATGAACTAGTTGACAGTCAAGCCTAGCTCAATGTTCCCTTTTAAAAGTTATTACCCCCAGGTAAAAATATTCTAGAGCCACATCCTCTTATATTTTCTATATAGGGATGTAATTTCTTGGAAACTACTTGCTCTATCCTTTACCAAAATTCCATAATATTTTCCTATACTTTGACTTATCCTTATACTTATCCTTATACATGTCCCTAGGGATATAACTAATGTTTTCTCATCCTAGTTTCCAAATGTTAACTAAACCTTTTCTCTGATAACAACTATAATGACCCAAGATTTTCATACATAAATATTACATCTTTTTAGATGAATATTCAATACATTTCACAAATACACACCTGGGGATCATAAAGGTTTAGTGTCTTTGGAGACTAGTTACACAATATTCTTATTTCATGAAAAATATTCAACATATACCATAAAGATCATCTCATTTAGTACTCTTCTTAGAAAAACCTTACTTAAACATTTATTCATATCCTAGGGAAAGTAAACATAAGAAAGGGTGAGCTCAGATGGTCAGTAAGGGTAAACATGAAATATATCAATCAATGATCATATGAAAGCATAAGATAAGCATAAGGGTATGATTTTATGAATATAACTTACAAATTCCATACCCAATCTATCATTGATCATAAACATGAGTCATGGCATAAAACATTATCATTTTAAAAGACACGACCTATAAGAGTGAGAAATCATCATAAATCAATCATAAACCATAAGTTCATTTAATATAAGTGTGTCACCATCAAAAGTATAGAAACCAATTCATATGTAAAGTTTAACATATGAGACCTTTAAAACATAACATATTAGGAATCAACATTAGTTTCTCATTTCATAACGGATCAAAATCATCACCAATTTCCCATAGTTGATCAATCCCATCGACATGTTTCTCAAAGTGGATCAATCACATAGTCCTATTTACCATAGCTATCTCATGAGATGAAATTATTCACCCAATTCATTTTACAGATATATAGGTCTCACCCATTATATAATAAAAATAATACATATGTGTACCACAAGATCATAAATCATTCATCAAATCAGAACCCATGAAAAGAAATGGGTTACATAAACACTTCATCATAGCATAGCCTATGGAAAAGAAACAACTTTCATAAACATTTCATAATTTCATCATATAATAACCCATGTAAAAGGAACTGATTTCATAAAAAATCATCATATCATAACTTGTGGAAAAGGAACGGGTTTCATAAACATCATGTCTTCATACATATAAATAATATAGAGAAAGAATAAGGATAGTTTCATTGGATCATATCCCTCGTAAAGCTTATTTTACATAAAAGGATGTTATCTTAGTTGTAAAATTATTTTGAAAGATCACTTGGAACATTTCTTGAGGAAAATAACCTTCTCACCTTGAAATCATTATTTGAAATCTGAAAACATCCTAAATTTTAAAGAAAAAAAATTATTTGAAAATAAACTTGGAAACTTGTAATAGAAGCTTTAAATCATTTTTTGGTAATAATGGTAGAAAATATCATTCATGTTGTGCACATTAAAATGAATATTCCTTTTAGATTTTTAGTAAAAAGTCAAAAGAGCCTTGTTTGGAATACGATAAGAATATTCCTTTTAAACCATTTTGTAAAAAGTCAAAAATGGGTAAAAAATTCTTTAAAAATCATAGTAAAATATTAAAAAAATTCTTTAAAACATTTTTAGAAAACATGTACATTAAAGAAAAGGGTTTTTTGAATTAAGGGAGAAATAAATTCAGTTTTTCCTTAAAAACATTATATTGGAATATTGAGTATATAAAGAGAGTAAAATAAAATGAAAACATGTATTTTTAATAAATAATCAAATTAAAAGAAAATAAATTAGTTTATTTATAGGTAGATAATAATATCTGATTGTTGGAATCATATCATAAACAATCCCGATAAACAATGAGATTGTAACATTAAACCTTTATCACTTTGGCATATTCTGAATTGTAAGTCCCATGAAAGGAATAGAATTAAATGGAAATTTATATCCCATAATTTTCATTATAAGGATAATAAAATACATTCATATTTATTATATATACCATAAAAAATAAATATGTGGTGTATAGGGCATGTGTCTCACATAAATAAAAGTGAGATGAAAATCTCTTACCTCAAGTCTCAACTTCATTCGTACACTTTTCGACCTATTTAATAATAAATATAAGTTTATTATAAATATATTAAAAAACCATAATCATATTTACAATATCATATATGATTTAATTATGACCATTTATTACCCGTTTATTAACAATTCCTTCTTAAAATCATGTTTCAGGTAAAAACTGCTTCATTTTTCATGTATGTTTTGGTTTGGTGTTTTTGGTTATTTTACTTTGATAATGGTTCCATAATCTACATTTTTTTAACCATTATATTAATATAATATATATTTATTTATATTAATCCATTAAATAGAGACAGAAAATGAATTACACCGTTCATGGAGACGGTAGATCGTATGTATGCATGACCATTGTTTCCATTTTCTCGACAGATGAAACGAAAGAAAGGTAAATAATATATTAAATTTATATAATTATTTATATTTCAAATATATCACATATTTTAATTAAACTTATCCTTATTACCATCCATGTAATGCACAAGTTAAGAACAAATCACATCGCTTCATGAGGTGATAGTCCATCGTACACATAAGCGGAATTATCATATTCCCACAAAATGGAAAGTAAGAAGGTATATGTGATATTATAATTAAATAATTATAATTATTTCATAAATATCATATATAAAAATTAAATTTTTCATTATATACAACTATGATAGGTGGAAATGGAAAATGAATTACATCGGTTCGCGAGGCGGTAATCCGTCATATACACAATCAACATTTTTGTTTACTACTTGATGAAAGAGGAGATAGATATAAGTCATTAAATTAACATAATAATATATAAGTATATGGGAGATACTGAAGTTATTATATAATCATGGTTGAATAATATTTTAAGGAGTTAGAGGAAGAGATAAAATGAAAACGCATGGTTAGGGACTATACCTCTTCTTCGGAGAACCCCTTTAGGTTTACACTTAAAGCCTTCTTAAGAGGGTTTCCTAATCAAAATAAGGCCTATATAATGTGGGGAGGGAAGTAAGTAATGTATTTTTTTCAATTATTTTTTGAAATAAATAATTTTTTAAGTGTGAAGAGGATAGGATAGGGGGTGGCCATTTATATTGGGGGAGAGGACACACTTTGAATTTTCGAAAAGAAAAATGGGTACCCGCATTTTAAATATTCCACAAGGATCCAAAAATGAATCATTATAAATACTTATATGATATAAGTTTTAAATATTTATATAAAATGGTAATGGAACAAGTTTATAGGACATTTTACCCCTTATCTTTTTAGTTTAACCCCCTGATAAACTCATTTTAACCTTAACCACAATAATTAATTTTTACAGTTTTTACTATTCATTTTAACCAAAAATTAAGTTGAATTTATTATATAATATTAATTATTATGATTACAAATATATAATCCATTTTTTAAAATTCCATTCACATAATTGTAAAAATTTAATTTAAAATTAAACTCATAGACGGGATGAAAAAGCGATTTTCCAAAGAAAACATTTTCGTAAGTATAGAAAGTTTTAATATAAAAATTCAATATGAAATTGATTCTAATTATCTAAATTGGATTAATAAATATATAATTGAAATAATTTTACTTTTAAATCATTTTTAAATACTATGTAACTTTTAAAATTCTTTAAATAAAAAAAAGTAGTTTTTAATAAAAAACAATATTTTTCACTATACACTGAAAAAATTAATCTTTTCAGAAAATTATCAAAAAATCACCCTAATATAATTTTGACACGTTTATTATAAAAATAAATTTAATTTTTTAAAATAAATTTTCTAAAATTTTCAAAAAATAATTTAATTATTTGTTCACAAAAATAAATAAAAAATTTTTTTTGAGAAAAAAATGTATTTTCAAACCATATAAAGACTTTACTAAAAATTAAGTACTTATTTATAAATATATTTTATTTATCTAAAACCTTTATACTTAATTTTAAAAACATGTTTATTATTATTCACACCGCTAAATTTAATTACTAGGTTATAAATGTCAAGTTTAAATAATAATATTAATAGTATATTGTGATTCGTTAAAACATGGTGTTGCGTGTAACAAAAGCTATCGAAGTAATTAAATTTATTTGAAAAAATATATTTCATAAAATCTTGAGGTGTTACAGCTAGTGTTTTAGATAAAAAATACTAAAAAAAATTATGGTATAAACTTGTCAACTATTATCAGTTGTACTTGACAAAGAATTATTATTTCCATAACTAGGTATGAGTCTAATAATTTATATTCATTATTTATTGCCACTATTAGATATCAATGATTCTATTATTACCAAATTTTTAATTATGTGTATCATACTTATAAAAAAATTAATTTCAAAAAAGAAATAATGTCTCATTGTTTCTAACAAAACACTAAGATAAATGTACAGGTAACACTTAATACAAATAATAGTTAAACTTGAATCTATCTACTAGGAAATGAGAAGTTGTTAAAGTATCCATTCTTATAATAAAACCACAATTTTCAACCTATAAGATAATTCACCTTTATTTTTGAATCCATGTGCTTCTCACGAATGGCATAGAAATTACCCTTCCTCAGCACCTGGGAGAATAACACCATACTTCGAGTAATATTTCTTTCTTAGTTCTATTATTTGAATACAAGATGGTATTTAATACTCAATAATTAAAACATTATAATCCATGATGAATATATTTAAATTAAATGTAATTTCATGTGTCTTCTTCAATTTTATGACAATTATCTTTAAAATGACCCTTTTATTCACATGAGAAGCAAGTGGCCTTATGATCATCGTATTACCTCTAAATATTTTGTGCCATTGAAGGGAATTTTAAAAACACCATTTACTATAAAAATAGTCATGGTATTTTCAACCCCTTCCTTCCAAGTTGTTCACCATAAAGGTTGTGAAACCAAGTTCCCCACAACCCTTATTTCCCTAGTAAAGTTTACTCAAAAGATTCTCGATCTGTTCATTTTCATTGTAAATCTCATAATACTATATTAATAGGAAGAACCCAGAAGGTAAGTATGATAGTATAAGATTAATAGATAATTTATTATCCATATGTAATCATAAACTTTGCTAACTGATCAATTTACTTTGGTATATTGAAGACAATATCAATAACTAAGTATCGTCTTCCAGTTTACACTAGAATAGTGTAGTAATAATATCATTTATATAAAGCCACTATTTCTTCTTCTAAAGAGATAGAATATGAAATTTGATGGTATAAGCATCCATGTCCTTTTGTTTCATTATTAGTTCTCAAGATATAATTGATATCCTAACGTAATGGAAGATAGGCGTATACCCATGTACCTCATGTCAGCGTCCTTCTCACCTTCACTTTTTAGGTGAGGTGGTTGAACAGGTATTAAGAATTCCACAACATAATATAAATTTTCCTATTGTAGTTCAGTTTATAAACAATTGTACAGCCCTTAGAATTATTTGTTGTTGAGTACACGGTCTTTGTCCAAATAATCACAGTGTTATGCCAATTTCTATTTCCATATTCTATATTAAGAGCATATTTTAGTTTTATCTTGATTAATAAATGATGTAATGTAATGAATTTTATTTATTATTATCATATTATTTTATCGAAACCTGATATCCCTCACCATTATTTTTGAAATATCATGTCGTGTGGATATTCTAGTGCCAAGGATCCATTTTCCCCTTCTTATAACCCAAACGGGGGGGCCAGACAAGATATTCAAAGGTATTTAGGTAGGTATAACTTTACAAGTGCATTAAATTGAAACTCTTTGATCAGTTGAGTGGACTCCTCAATCCTAAAATCCAATAGTTGGACTTCCCCAACACTTTCCTACTAGTTTCACTATTTCTCATGGAGGCGATCAACCCTTAATGCCAACTAGATTAAGTCAACCCAAAACTCAAGATAGAAATTCATTGATAATTGAAATCACCCCAATGGAGCTTGGTCAAGAACTTTGAGCGATGGTTTGATTTCTACCCCAATTAGTGTAAGGTTATCCCAACTTAATATATTAATTTTTGTGATTTCATATTTTATGCATAAATTTCTCATTTTAGATTAGTACATGAATGTTAATATTAAGTGGATTTTAATTTAGTGATTATCCATGTTTGGATAAAATTTATGAATGATTCAATTCTATTTTAGTTCCATCTTTCATGCTTGTTAATTCATTAATTATGTGATAATGATAAAGCATCCATAAATAAATTATCCATGAAACTTGATAGAAATAAAATAATAAAATTGGTATAATAATGAGATTTTTGTAATGGTTGGTTTCTCTAGAGGATGATAAACTAGCCCTCAACCCGAGGGGGAAACACCTTAAACCATAACGTGGTTCATGTTGCATCATTACACCTATCCACCTATGGACCTCCAAGATTGGTTTCACCTTGGATATGAACTTGAATCATATCCATTCATTTGGGTGCTTCATCCATTACATAAGTTTTACTCACACGCAGGTGAGGGGAACCAAAATATTGGTTTAGGGGGTTTACATAAAAAAACACTAGCATGCGGGCCCTTATATAATGAGAGAAGGGGATGACACATAGGCCATCGATTTAATTTTATAATAATATTAATAATAAATTAAATGGAAACCAATGACATGCACATGTCTGGTCTAAGATCATGATCATCCAAACACGTGCAATGAACATATATTTTCAATCTAGCCATCAATCACATCAATTCATTCTTTAATTAAGATAAAACACCATGAATTAATGCGATTAATTATCTGATTAATAGATTAATTCAATTTATCTTAATTTCATCCAAATTGTCCAATAAATTTCCATCATCCATAATTTTAAACAAATTAAATTAATTAATTTTATTTAAAATTAATAAAGTGCACAAGTGTACTTAGAGGTGATGGTATGTATCCATCCAAACTATTTTTCAGGGTCCTTTTACTTTGTACTCACATGGAATCCCATATATATGGCTTGATATATAATTAGAAGGCATGTACTATTAATAAATGACACACAGACACATGTAAATAACACAGTATGTAATGTTATTAATGCAGAGTGAGTACGCTACAAGTAAAGACCATACACAACTTGTAGTTCAAAATTTAATATGGAAAATAATTTAATGTATAGTTAATAATCCTATTACATGTCATTTACTATCAATAAATGACACAAATACATGTGTTGGATAGGTTTAATTATATAATTAATTTTACCTCTATGTTAAATTAATTACATTAGTCCCTATGTTGTGTAATAAATGCATGACATGACTTAGACCTCATGTTTTATACTAAGAAAAAATTTAAACTAAATGATGTGTAATTGATTTATACGGTGTGTATTCTAACAAACCATGTGTCAGTCTGGCATGTTCAACATGTGGTATACAGTTAATTCAATTTGCATGAAGTTCTTATAGGATGACCCAATTTTATCACAGTTCATCATGGTGCAATTAAAATGAGTACACAACGTGTTCCAATGGGTTACATGTCGTGTATTCTTGTGTTATATACATGGAACCTTTGGCACCTTCAAACGGATTCTTCAAATATTCTTCATATAAATTTAACTTTCTCTTGGTTATATGAGCAAGAACAAAGAAGGGAAGAGAATAATTTCAATGCATAGATTTAAAGAACAATTAAACTGAACTAAAAACTAACAATAAATGCATATCAATCAATGAATAAAAAATAATTATAAATTTATTATGTGACTGCTCTAATACCACTTTTGGGTTCTAGTCACAATGAAAGCCCCTATTAGCCCATATCCAACTCGACATTTTTTCCTAATCAATGAATAATCTGACATGTACATGATGAAGAATCTCCCAATAAATATAATTAAAACAATGATTAATTAAAAATTACATCAGAACCAAGAATACAAGATTATCACATATAATTTATAATTAATTTATTTAGATAAATAATTTCTTTGTATTGAAATTTTTTTCGTTGATGAATCAGTTTACCACTTCTTGGTGTACTATCATTGCGGTGAGAATATCCAAGGATAGAATCCTTCTAGTGTTGATTCATACATGCTTTGTGAACCTTTTATCATCATCATAGAATTATCCAAGTGCTAGCACAAGTGTTCTAATGCTTGTGTTGATTGATGTTGATTGCAACAAAATCCTTCGAGGAAAGAAGGAATCACTCTCGTTCTCTCTAGTCTTGAGAGGGTGGAGGAGGAGGATCGTCCTCCATTATTGAATGTGTTCTAGGATAAAATCTATCTAGGGTTTTATTGTGCACAATGATGATTAGGTTTAAAAATAGAATAATTGGTTTTAAATAAAGTTAGGGTTAAAAAATAAGAATTTCACATGATCCCTAATTATTTTTTAAAATCCTTGGAAAACCCTATGTATAAATAATAATATTATTATTATTTACTTGATATGTTCTAATCATGAAGATAAAATAAATATTATTTACAAGAATGAATAAATTAATATTTATTCAAATAATATTTAATATGACATTTATCACTAGATAATTAAAATTAATTCAACAATCATTATCATTATTTATCAAGCCTTGAATAATGACTATTTATGTAATAAATAAATATCACTGCATTATTTAGGGATGACAACAAGTCAGGTGCCCATGAAATTTGGGGTACCCGAACCCTAACCTATTTATTTTTACAAAACCCTAACCCAAACTCTAACCTTAAATCATTTATTTCTTAAATTCATTACCCTAATCCTATACTATTATATTTTTAACTACCCATTTAAGTACCCTAAATATTTTAATTACCCAGTTAAAAATTCAAATATTAAAATTTTATTTATAAACCTAGAATAATCATATCAAAAAACTAAGTAAACATATTTTGTAATTATACATTATTTAGTAATATGTTGTCAATGAATTAAAATATAAAATTTACTTATAAATATAAAATTAACTAAACTCAAAGTAAATAAATATTTTTTTTATAATTGTGATGTTATTTAAAAATTTATTATTGATTAATTAATAATATTTTTCATAATCGAGTTCAGGTTTATGGTACCCTAAGAGTACTACTCTAACCCTGCTTGTTTATTAACCAAGTTTCCAATTTGCTACCATAGACTTATAAATACTTGATTAACCACTACCCCAACCCTATTTAATCGAGTCGGGTAGTGTCTGGTACCCGGATAATAGGTACCTATTACCATCCCTAGTGTTATTCTCCAATAAATAAATAAATATTATATTCAAAAAATCAATAAATAATTTTTTATTAAACATTCATGTAATAAATTAAATAAATATTTGTTACTTTATGAATGATCCAGAATAAATAAATATTATATATTCATATAATTAATAATTACCTTATGAAATGAATATTTATTTAATATCAAACTCACATAATATTCTATCAAATAGATGGTAACATAATATATGAAATCAATTAAACATGAGTAATTGTTAAACAATGTATGAGAATAATATTTATTCAACATGTTAGAGTCAAATAGAATTTAACTGAGGTTTTAAATACACTTAATGTATGACCCTATAGACCCCTTTCTCAGTGGAATTTGGTTGTTACATGTAAATTTTAAGGATAACATCTAATAACATGTCAAGAAAACCATATATAAAGAGTTTAAATGCCACAATTATAATAACCACATACAAAAATATATAATATAATAAAATATCTTTATCATGGTATCTCTAATCAAGTAGGTTGCATGTTGGTGTCATCAGCCTATGTGTTCAGTTTGTTTCTTTGAATTTTAAAAAATGAACTTGCCAACAAAATTTCATGACCAGGGACTTAATCAAACAGCTCCATTTGCATCAATGAGATTGAGATATCTACTTTTGTTAAAGAATAGAAGGGACCAATCATTTCTCACATTATTCATTAATATAATGTCAGTCATGATGCACCCAATGTATCATACCTTGTCATGAGAATATGTCATCACATGTTTCATCAATACATCAAAGTACATGACTTGTGATATGTATTAATAATAATATTAAAGTCTAAGGATCATTACATGCATCCGTATATAGAAACATACAATGACACAAATAAATATGAATTACTACCAATGGGTCATGTTCTCATAATCTCTTTCCCTAAAGATTACCAAGGGTGTACATCATGAGAAAGTGTTTCAAAGTCATATGAGTCCCCACCACTCATATCCTGTATTATTTGTGTCCCTATTAAATTTGGAATTATTTTTTGTTACAAATTAAAATTTTATGCTTTTTATTTTTTGATGCAATTAATAATCTCTTATTTTATGGTTTTCCCCTTTTATTTTAGTTTTATTAATCTTAGAATTGTTTTGGAAGTATTTTGGTTGTATTTTTTTTACCTTTTCATAAGTTTACTTTACCCTTATGTGAGGGTAGGTTACCTTTATGTGAGGTGTGTTTACCCTTACATGAGACAGTTTTTACCCTTACATGGGTGATCATTTACCCTTACATTGTTCTATGTTTTCCCAGATGACCCTTACATAAGTTGGTTTGTACCCTTACATAATCTTTTGAATGCTGGAGTTGCTTTTAGGTAGGGGTTTTGTAGCCTCAGTACTGTGGAAGTTACCTTTACATGAGGTCTGAGGTACCTTCATATGGTAGTGGAGGGGGGTTCTTGTTACCTTTACATGGGATTGGGTTACCCTTATGTAACCAGTGGATTGGATTAGCTACCTTTATGCAAGACATGGGGTAACCTTATACAGGTAGTGCATTAGAGTGGGTTACCCTTACGTGAGGGTCGTGCTACACTACTGGAAAAGTAGGCTATACCAACAGTTTATAACTGTTGGTATAGGACGGAAAACTGTTGGTATAGGGTATACCAACGGTTTTCCAAACCGTTGGCTAGTTAGCCATGAGGAAAGCCCTATACCAACGGTTTCATTTAAACCGTTGGTATAGGTGTTTGAGAATTCTGGGAAACTCTTTACCAACGGTTCAGAACCGTTGGTATAAGTTTTTCCAGAATTCTGGAAAAAGCTTTACCAACGATTCTGAACCGTTGGTATATGTTTTTCCAGAATTCTGGAAAAAGCTTTACCAACGGTTTATAACCGTTGGTATAAGTTTTTCCAGAATTCTCAAAAAAGCTTTACCAACGGTTCAGAACCTTTGGTATAAGTTTTTTCAGATTTCAGGAAAAGGCTTTACCAACGCTTCAGAACCATTGGTAAAGCTTTTCCCAGAGCTGCTGCACAGCAACCCCCAGAAGCCCTCCAGAAGCCCTACCATACACCTGCATAAAAAAACAGTGCACAACAGCCCTCCAGTATACCCTCCACTATACACCTGCATAAAAAATATCACAAAAGCCACATACAGACTTCAAACAGTATAAAAAACACCTAAAATAGCCCAAAAAAACACATATGACAACAATCATCCAGTGGTAATTCACCTCACCCATCAAATTCTAATAGTCAGAATAGTTTGATAAATATCTATTAGAGTTGAATAAGACATTCAAATTGACTCAAATCCCATTTTTTTTTGATACTAGGTTTGGGTATGTAATGATTTGTGATGAATTTTGCATTGAACTTGTATTGTTTATAATATATGGTGAAAAGATATTTTCTTAGGAGTCTCGTCACTTATGACCCCATGAGTGAAACTACCCAACTCATGAAAAAGAGTTTGCGACTATCATTGATGAGTGTAAATTTCAGTTGTATTCACTTAAAATGATTTCCTTTTGAAATAAAAGAGAGACTTTGAGTGGTGTCGTCCACACCACGCCTCAGATTGAGCCGGAATTGACTCATACACGTCACAAATGACCCATAGATACATGTCCTAAAGTATCAACAGTATCCGAATGCCTTTGGTCTATTTTCCGTATGCCAGTTGTTGTTTTAACTTAAACTGTTGTCCATTTCAAAGAAAAGTGACACACTTTGAGTGGTGTCGGACACACCGCGCCTCGTATTGAGGCGGGGTTGACTCGTACACGTCACAAATGACCCATGGATCATTTTCCTAAAGTTTCAATAGAATCCGAAAGCGTTTGGTCGGTTTTCCGAATGTCATTTTTTTACTTAAAAGCATATCCATTTTAAACAAAAGAATGACACTTTGAGTGGTCCCGGCCACACCGGCCCTTGGATTGAGGCAAGGTTGACTCGTACACGTCACATATGACCCATGGATCGTTGTCCTAAAGTTTCAACAGAATCCGAATGCGTTGGGTCGGTTTTCCGTATGCCAGTTGTTGTTTTCACTTAAAATCATGTTCATTTCAAATAAAAGTTAGACACTTTGAGTGGTGTCAGCCACACCGCGCCTCGGATTGAGGCAGGGTTGACTCTTACACATCACAAATGACCAATGGATATATGTCCTAAAGTATCAACAGTATCCGACTGCGTTTGGTCAGTTTTCCGTATGTGGTTTTTTACATAAAAGTGCATCCATTTTAAACAAAAGAAAGACACTTTGAGTGGTACCGGCCACACCGGCCCTCAGATTGAGGCGAGGTTGACTCGTACACGTCACATATGATCCATGGATATATGTCCTAAAGTATCAATAGTATCTGAATACCTTTGGTCCCTTTTTCGTATGTCAGTTGTTTTAACTTAAACCGTTGTCCATTTCAAAGAAAAGTGACAAACTTTGAGTGGTCCCGGCCACACCGGCCCTCGGATTGAGGCGGGGTTGACTCGTACACGTCACATATGACCCATGGATCGTTGTCCTAAAGTTTCAACAGAATCCGAATGAGTTTGGTCGGTTTTCCGTATGCCAGTTGTTGTTTTCACTTAAAATCCTGTCCATTTCAAATAAAAGTTAGACACTTTGAGTGGTGTCGGCCACACTGCGCCTCAGATTGAGGTGGGGTTGTCTTGTACACGTCACAAATGACCCATAAATCATTTTCCTAAAGTTTCAACAGAATTCGAAAGTGTTTGGTCGATTTTCCGTATGTCGTTTATTTTACTTAAAAGCGCATCCATTTTAAACAAAAGAAAGACACTTTGAGTGGTACCGGCCACACAGGCCCTCGGATTGAGGCGGGGTTGACTCGTACACATCACATATGACCCATGGATCATTGTCCTACAATTTCAATAGAATCTGAATGCTTTTGGTTTGTTTTCCGTATGTCGGTTGTTGTTTTAACTTAAACTGTTGTCCATTTCAAAGAAAAGTTAGACACTTTGAGTGGTACCGGCCACACTACGCCTTGGATTGAGGCGGGGTTGACTCGTACATGTCACATATGACCGATGGATCGTTTTCCTATAGTTTCAATAGAATCCGAATGCGTTTGGTCAGTTTTCCGTATGTCAGTTGTTATTTTAACTTAAATTATTGTCCATTTCAAAGAAAAGTTAGACACTTTGAGTGGTGCCGGCCACACCGCGCCTCGTATTGAGGCAGAGTTGACTCGTACACGTCACAAATGACCCATGGATCATTGTCCTAAAGTATCAACAGTATCCGAGTGCGTTTGGTCAGTTTTCCATATGTGGTTTTTTTACTTAAAAGCGCATCCATTTTAAAAAAAAGAAAGACACTTTGAGTGGTACCAGCCACACCGGCCCTCGGATTGAGGCGGAGTTGACTCTTACACGTCACATATGACCCATGGATCGTTTTCCTATAGTTTCAACAGAATCCGAATGCGTTTGGTCGGTTTTCCGTATGTCAGTTGTTGTTTTAACTTAAACTGTTGTCCATTTCAAAGAAAAGTTAGACACTTTGAGTGGTGCCGGCCACACCGTGCCTCGGATTGAGGCGGGGTTGACTCGTACACATCACAAATGACCCATGGATACATGTCCTAAAGTATCAATAGTATCCGAGTGCGTTTGGTCAGTTTTCCGTATGTGGTTTTTTTACTTAAAAGCGCATCCATTTTTAACAAAAGAAAGACACTTTGAGTGGTTCCAGCCACACCGGCCCTCGGATTGAGGCGGGGTTGACTCGTACACGTCACATATGACCCATGGATACATTTCCTAAAGTATAAATAGTATCTGAATTCCTTTGGTCAGTTTTCTGTATGTCAGTTGTTGTTTTCACTTAAAATCCTGTCCATTTCAAATAAAAGTTAGACACTTTGAGTGGTGCCGGCCACACCGCGCCTCGGATTGAGGCGGGGTTGACTCCTACATGCCACAAATAACCCATGGATACATGTACTAAAGTATCAACAGTATCTGAATGCGTTTGGTCCGTTTTCCGTATGTGGTTTTTTTTACTTAAAAGCGCATCCATTTTAAACAAAAGAAAGACACTTTGAGTGGTACCGGCCACACCGGCCCTCGGATTAAGGCAGGGTTGACTCGTACACATCACATATGACCCATGGATCGTTTTCCTATAGTTTAAACAGAATCCGAATGCGTTTGGTCTGTTTTCCGTATGCCAGTTGTTGTTTTCACTTAAAATCATGTCCATTTCAAATAAAAGTTAGACACTTTGAGTAGTGCCGGCCACACCGCGCCTCGGATTGAGGCGGGGTTGACTCCTAAACACCACAAATGACCCATGGATACATGTTATAAAGTATCAACAGTATCTGAATGTGTTTGGTCTGTTTTCCGTATGTGGTTTTTTTTACTTAAAAGCGCATCCATTTTAAACAAAAGAAAGAAACTTTGAGTGGTACCGGCCACACCGGCCCTCGGATTGAGGCGGGGTTGACTCGTACACGTCACATATGACCCATGGATCATTGTCCTATAGTTTCAATAGAATCCGAATGCGTTTGGTCTGTTTTCCGTATGCCAGTTGTTGTTTTCACTTAAAATTTTGTCCATTTCAAATAAAAGTTAGACACTTTGAGTGGTGCCGGCCACACCGCGCCTCGGATTAAGGCGGGGTTGACTCATACACGTCACATATGACCCATGGATACATGTCCTAAAGTATCAATAGTATCCGAATGCGTTTGGTCCATTTTTCTTATGTGGTTTTTTTTACTTAAAAACGCATCCATTTTAAACAAAAGAAAGACACTTTGAGTGGTACCGGCCACACCGGCCCTCGGATTGAGGCAGGGTTGACTTGTACACGTCACATATGACCCATGGATCTTTTTCCTATAGTTTAAACAGAATCCAAATGCTTTTGGTCTATTTTCCGTATACCAGTTGTTGTTTTCACTTAAAATCCTGTCCATTTCAAATAAAAGTTAGACACTTTGAGTGGTGCCGGCCACATTGCGCCTCAGATTGAGGCGGGGTTGACTCGTACACGTCACATATGACCCATGGATACATGTCCTAAAGTATCAACAGTATCCGAATGCGTTTGGTCCTTTTCTGTATGTGGTTTTTTTTACTTAAAAGCACATCCATTTTAAACAAAAGAAAGACACTTTGAATGGTACCGGCCACACCGGCCCTCGGATTGAGGCGGGGTTCACTCGTACACATCACATATGACCCATGGATTGTTGTCCTATAGTTTAAACAGAATCTGAATGCGTTTGGTTTGTTTTCCATATGCCAGTTGTTGTTTTCACTTAAAATCCTGTCCATTTCAAATTAAAGTTAGACACTTTGAGTGGTGCCGGCCACTACTTAAAAGAACATTTTCCATATCATTTTCCACATGCATAAACATGAAATACATGGCTAACTAAGAAAGCTAAGTAAAAAAATAGAAAAATGAGTATCACAGTACCAAGGAATACTAAAGGTCTAGGTAGTAGACTAATCATACAATAAGAATCAAGTGCAAAAAACAGAATCCGAATGCAACGTCCCTATGAAGCAGAGGAAAACCCCAAAGTGGAAAACCATGTTCAAAAATAAAGAGTTATACAGAATTCAAAAATGTAATGGATCAATCTGCCTCTGATCACCATCACCATCACCACTATCATCATCATCCTCATCCTCGCCGCCATCTCTGTCCTCGTCGTCGTCCTCGTCATCATCCCCATGCTCATTGTTGGCCTCATCCTCATCCTCTGCATCATCCTCGCCCTCGGCCCCATCCTCGCCCTCGGCCCCATCCTCGCCCTCGTCCACATCCTCATCCTCTCCCTCTTCCTCTTCAGCATCCTCGTCATCATCTCGATCGCCACTAGAGCTGCCGCCTGGTGCATTGGATGATGCACCCATCGACGACATAAATGTCTGACAAGCCGCACTAGCCTCTGGTGGAAGTGATGAAGATAATGCTTTCATCAGTTTCATAAATTCCTTGTCTCTTGTTTGAACTTGTACTTCCAACTCTGTGACCCTTTTATCAGACTGTCTTGCATGCTCCTTGACCTGTTCCAACTCGGTGGTACTAGAATGGATACCTGGAGACGACCAATACCTCGTCGGGACTATATTCTTACCAGGTCGGCAGCGTACTCGACCAGAGTGCTCATCTCCCAAAACCTGATATAAATGATCGTGTGGCCCAAAATTGTCAGGCTCATGGGCATCAAGAGCCTCTAAATTAGCCTGTAAAAAATATTAATAGATTATTAAATTTCAAATTAGATATTAAACTTTGAAATAAGCAAATTAAAACTTACAATCTTCTCTTGGGTCGGTTCATTTACTGTAGTTCCATCTTTTTTTCTTCTACTCGAGCAGAACAATTTTGCTCGAGGGATACGTCCTTCAATATTAATTTTGTGCTTCTGTAATGACATTGAAACAATATAAAGTGAAAGTATAATCATATATTCATTATTCAATAAATCACATAATTTAAGTAGGATCCACTAAAAAGGGAAAGTCCTAAAGAAAAATTATAAACAACTATATCGTACCTGCTGCCTCTCATGATCTGCCATAGTTGTGCGCCCCAAAGTGTGGAGGTATTCCTTTGAATCAATGTTTTTTTTGTTTTTTTAGAAGATTCATAAATAATTATTAATAATTAATAAGATTATATTAATGCAAAATATGAAAACTCTCATTTAAATAACTCAAATGAGATTAATACCTTAAATTTGGCAGTCGCCCAATGGGTAATCATTTGACAATATTGCTCTATCGGGCAGTCATCCATGATAGGTAATGTCTCTAACTCCGTGCCCACTCTATCACACCAGCCAACATACAGCTCATGCTTATAAGCTCTCCAAAGCTCTCCTAGCTCTTTTAAACGCGCTGGTCGTGCACCTTCGCCATCAGGGAAGTTAAACCGAAGCTGAAACCAAATTGATTAGTTCATTTAAATACAAAAATATACTACATTAAATCCAATAGATTTTTTACCCATATTTGTGCCTACGCGTTATCCTTAACTTCGGGTGGCAGATGTCTCCAAGAGAGAGGGCTGACCGGAATGATATCGGAGTATTTGGCTAGCGTCGCCAAAAAACCCCGACATTGCTGACCAGATTTCTCAATCATTTGTCCATCAACATTGTATTCAACCATCAACTGTGTCTGGCGGTTCCATACCGCACGCAAGCGAGTACGCCCCCTCCCCCGTCTCCTATCTGTAGATGAATCTGTTATTAAAGAAAAATAATATCAATACAAGTTATAATAAAAATAAATTTTGGTATAAAAATTTGATAGAGTTATATAAATATACCTGTGGTAGTCGGATCAATGGGTGCAGAAGCTGAAGGAGTATCCTGTACAGGTGGAGTGTCCCTCAGTGTATGCTCCTCAGCCACATACTGTGTCGCAGCAGGAGTCAAAGAAGGTGGAATATAATAGCCCGGAGATAATGAACCAGAAGCAAAAGATGATGGCATAGACGTCTGGCCAGCTGGTAGTGTAAACATCGGAGGTCTAAATATCTCATATGTCCCTGAAGACACGCCAGGATCAAAATAGGGCGTAGAAGATACGTCTGTGGTAGTGGGTCGTCTAACTCTCACCCCATGAGCCCTCGTACCACCGGCCTCAGTACCAGGACCACTAGATGATCGTCCATCTCTGACACCACCCTCCCTCCTACCACCAACCTCTCTACTGGGAGCAATATCAGGCTCCTCGTCAGATATCTGTCGTCTAGGGGGTGGATCCTGAAAAAAAGTTTGACAGAAAAGTAAACACATGATATTATAAGTTATTGAAATATTTATATTTGAAATAAAATACTCACAACAGGGATGAGTGGAGGAACACCCATCTGTACCATGCAACGATTATTATCTGTCATCTTTTTCCGCCGCCTCTCTTCAATGGGTGTCATTTCCTGCAATGAAAACAAATATGGAAGTAATTAGAAACAGATAACTAATGTGTAACCCAAAAAACAAAATATAGAAAAACCATTATGATAAAAAGAACATAATGAAACAGAAGATTTATGGTGTTATGAAGGTAAGTACTAGGATACACACTCTGAATGATGTAGGTGAAACATGTAGGTGAGAACACGACTGTATGATTCTATATATTTCCCACCACAACTTCGGGTTCACAATCAACTCTGACAATTGAGTTGTTGGGGTCATCATAAGTAATAAACGGATTGCTTCCAATTGCAGTAGGGATAGTGTCAACTTCATCATCACCATCATCAAAAACATGTCTGGGATTTACTTCAATAATTACACCGAATTTAGGATGACGATGATCTTTGACATAAAAATCTTGTTTCACCATTGATGACAATACATATGGTTCATCGGTGGCAAGAGTGCGAGTCATGTCAATAACTCAAAATCCACAATCATCAATAAAGGTGCCTTTCCTTGTCATTGAATCAAACCATTGACATTTCATCATCGTGACTCGACCATGTGAGTAATAATCCAAAATTATTATTTTCTCCACGACACCATAATAAGCAACATTTTCAGAACGAGGTCTAGTGTCCAATGAACTGGAATAATAGTCTGTTGTGGCAGTTAGCATAACACCATTATGCTGTGTTCTCATGTTTCTTGCTCGTTCAGTGATAATAAATTTGTATCCATTGATCACAAGTGATTTACAAGCACGAACCATGGTATTAGGACCAAAAGCCAAAGCTCTTATTTCCTCAGAAACAAAGTCTGTAGGCAAACTCGATACCTGAAATATAAACAAATAGTAAACTTAATTAAATATTATTTTTATTTAGTTATTACAGAAATATTTTTACCTTCAATTTCAACCAAGCAGAAAACCCTTTTCTATGCAAAGTCTCCTTCTTTCTCAAAGATAAAGAACGATGCTTTCTATATATAAATTCTTTATGTTCCCTGTAGATAAAAATAATAATAGTTTAATAAATATTTAAAATTACAAGAGATAAGATAATAGATACATGTACAATTAACTTACTTGATATACTCATCGAACAAATCACAATTGAACAACACTGTGCGATGTGCCATCTCTCGCTCTTCAAGGCTTAATGTTGTCAATGTATATGATCCCGGAATTCCTCCTGTCTGAGGAAGTGATGGAAAACTGGGTTCAATTTTCCCATACTGTTCTTCTTCATTTCTCATTGGTCTGTTTATTCTCATAGTATGATCAGACAAATACATTGAGCAGAAATCCATACATTCTTGAGCCAAGTAACCGTTCACAATAGAACCTTCGGGATAATTCCTGTTCCGAACATATGATTTTAATGTGCACATGTTTCTTTCAGTTGGATACATCCAACGGAAAGCAACGGGTCCTCCAAGAAGTATTTCGGTCGGAAGATGGACAGTCAGATGCAACATGCATGTAAAAAATGATGGAGGGAATATTTTCTCTAACTCACACAAAATTAATGGTGTCTCTACCAACAGTTTTTGCACGAGGGATTTGGACAACCTCTTAGCACAAAGATCTCTAAACAAATAGCACAACCGAATAACTGAGACTCTAACATTATTGTACAAGAGATGATGGATTGCTATTGGAATCAACTCATGTAAAAGGACGTGATAATCATGAGTCTTCAAAGATTTCAACTTCAACTCTTTTCTATTGACCCGTTTTGATATATTTCTTGAATAGCCATCAGGAACTTTAATAGTCTCTAGCACTTCCAGAAATTGATTTTTTTCAGCAGGATTCATCACATAAGAAGCACATGGAACTTGCCATTTATTTTCACTGATACAGACAGGATGCAATTCTGGTCTGATCCCCCAATCTACCAAGTCGCGCTGAGATCGTAAATCATCTTTTGTCTTCCCCTTGACATTTAGAAGAATCGAAAGCAACATTTCACATATATTCTTTTCAATGTGCATTACGTCTAAGCAATGACGTAACAAGTTGGTTGACCAATATGAAAACTCAAAGAATATAATCTTCTTCTTCCAATTGTAACAGGTATCATTGGAAACATTTTTCCTCTTTCTAGATTTCATTACACTCTTCCCAAATGAATAACTGAAATCTTTCAATTCATTAAGCACATCAGTTCCAGACATACGCTGAGGTGGATCTTCATTCTCCATGGTATTGTCAAATCTTCGACGATTGTTTCTATATGGATGGTTCATTGGAAAGAATCATCGATGTCCCATAAAACTAAAACTATGATGATATTTCAGTCTTCTCGATTGAGTATTATTCATACAAACAGGACATGACAATTTTCCTTTTTTGCTCCATCCAGACATCATTGCATAAGCAGGAAAATCATTGACAGTCCACATAAGTGCAGCACGCATCTGAAATATGTCTTTCGAACATGCATCGTATGTGGGCACACCCACATCCCAAAGAAGTTTCAACTCTTTTATTAAAGGTTGCATGTATACATCTATATCATTACCGAGATCAGAAGGGCCAGATATCAGTATACTCAAGAAAGTGTAAGGCTTTTTCATACACAACCAAGGGGGAAGGTTATAAATGTGTATGAAAACCGGCCATGTATTGTGCGAAGTAAGCATCTTCCCAAATGGATTAAAACCGTCACATGAAAGACCCAGTCTCACATTACGCACATCGGCTGCAAATTCAGGATATCGAGCATCAAATCTCTACCATGCAAATCCATCTACAGGGTGAACCAACTCTTCATTATTCTTTTTTCTCTCGGTGTCATGCCATCGCATTTTTACGGATATTTCATCAGACATGAAAAGGTTCTGTAATCTGGGGATCAATGGAAAGTGCCGCATTACTTTTTGTGGCACATGAGATGGTGTTCCATCATCTTTTGGCTTCCATCGGGAGGTTCCGCATTTTATACAATCATTTCTTTCAGCAGTTTCCTCCCAAAATAAGCTGCAATCATTCGGGCAAGCATGAATTTTTTTTTTGAGAATCCAAGTTCATCAACCAACTTCCATGCCATATAGTGGTTTGAGGGAATATCTGCATCATCTAGAAGTAAGTCCTTTAAGAAGGTAAGAATGTAATCAATTGCAGTATTTGAAATCCCATACATAGTTTTCCCATGAAACAATCGGATTAAAAATTCCAACTTTTTCATTTTATCACATTGTCGATATATTGGAGTCGTCGCAGCATCATTCAATTTTTTCACCCTATCAACATCATCATTTTCATTGGACGCATCATGTGTGCTTGTATCGAAATCTTGTTGGCTGGACATCCTTTCCTTCTCATGATGTCGAATAAATGGAAACCGGTCATATATCAAACTCTCCAATTCAGTCCTATCATTTGGATCATCAACATTTTGAGATTCCATTTTCTCTCCATTGTGATACCACACATAATAGTTTGTTTGGAAATCATATTTGGTTATATGATAGCTAACTGCTTCACGACCCAACCAAGGTCTTCCAACACAATTAAAACATGGGCAGTGTATGCGACCACTATCTGAAGCCTTGTCAAATGCAAAATCTAGAAATCTTTTCAAATTATTTTGAAAATCGGTTGAAATCCGATCAGTTTCGTACATCCAACTTCTATCCATTCTGTAAAAAAATTGCAATAAGTCATTTCAAAGCAATTCAATAATATTAAAATTTAATCAAAAAAATATTTACGTAAATGACAATTGTTTACTCTATATAAAAGCATAACTGACACATTACTCTATATGAGAATCATATTAAGAAATACAACAAAATACAGTGTATATAAGAAAATAAGATACAAAATTTCTAATGCCTATATTCAAGGATTGACCAGTAAGATATTGGAAGTGGATCAAGGAATACATAATCCTTAAGGGTCATGTTGGGAGTATATGAGTTTTATACTTTAACTTCTTCAAGTAGATCAGGATGAGGAGTAGGATGAGGATCATGGGAGTGGCGGGACTGTCCAAGGGGGGTGTGGCGTGTCCAGGGGGGTGCGGGGTGTCTAGGGGGTGGTGGGGCCGTCCGGGGGGTCGGAGGTGTCCAGGGGGTGGGGGCTATCTAGGGGGGTTGGGGTGTCCAGGTGGGCGGGCTGTCCGTGGGGGTGGTCAGTTTGTCCAAGGGGGTCGGGGTGTATAGGTATATTTATATGAAAAGAATACCCCCACAATAATCATGCACCCCTGTCATTAGTCTAAACCCCTAGAACACATAAAAGAAGCTAGTATGGAAATTTACTAAAATATTTAACACCATACGAATGAAAATACACTCTAAATATAGTTTGAGATGATATAATGGTGTGTGTGAAAAAAATGATATTAAATCAATTTAAATGAATATGGAACAAATGAGGGTTTATAATACACTAAGAGTACCTCAAACAATCCAAAACCACTATAGCACCACATATTCAACTTCATGAAACATGACTTGGAAATCTTACCTACGTCTTTACTGATGACCACCTAATTGGAACACTCTATTTATGGTTCTTGAACACAAGGAACAAACAATGTTTGGTCTCTACCAACTCAATCACCCCCTTGTAGATCATAATCTCGTTTCCCCTTATACTAAAATGGTCTCACTGGAAGTTACTATTAATACCGGACCTAAACCATTCATTCTCCATAAAACAATGATCAAAAAACCATCATAAGTATCTCTCATATAACCACAACCATTTTTATCTATGATGTAACGAAATTCACAAGAATAACTTTTATTCAATAACCTTTTGGTATATAATGTGCATCAACAATGGTTCAATTATATGGTTCATCACATTCCAATTTATTAATCACCCATACATGATAAAAATTGAACATTGACTTTCATTTAATTACAACCATTATATTTCATTTAATTCTTAACAAGCATAGAAGCATGGAAATTGGAATCTAATAACTTTAATTAGTCCCCAAAACTTTTTAATAAATTTAAAATGAAAAATAAAACACTTTGAAATCTAAATAATCACTATGAAGTAAAATGAGCTTGGAATTCTATTGCACAAGTAAAAACACTCAACGATGGAATATATGAAAAGAATATTAATATAAATTATTAAAACAAGATAATAAAGTAACAATGAATGTTAAAACTAAACATGTGATTGAATTTTATAACATATAATAAAAATTTCTTGGTAATGAAACATGAAAGGCACATCAAAAAATTAGACAATTGTCTAATGCAATCTATATGGGCTGGAATAAGCATGGAATGTAAATAAAGAACGGAAACATAAATTGGGCTGGAACAGAAATTCAGCTGGAATATGAGAATAGAAATTGGTCTCATCCCACATCAAAATCGAAACTAAAAACTAAGAAAATACCTCAGCCTTGGATGGGATGGAGGAAGAGAACCCGAAACACCTCCAAAATCGCCTCCAAAATCACCCAAGCGCTCCCGTTTAGGGCTCTGGATCGCGAATGGGGGAGAGGATCGGCTACTGCCAATTTGGGGGAAAGTTTTCCCAACGATTTTTAAAAACCGTTGGTATATAACTCCATCCCAAACCTATACCAACGGTTCCATTGAAACCGTTGGTAAATCTCTACTCCAACGGTTCTAAAACAATTTGAACATACACTTTTAGGGTGTACCAATGGTTTACAACCACTGGTATAGTGTTTTTTACCAACGGTTCAAGAGAACCGTTGGTATATATTGAAGATGGAATACTATACCAACAGTTTCAAACCGTTGGTATTGTGTATTTCTAGAACCATTGCACAACACCCCCACCATTGCACCAGCACCCCCACCTGCATAAAAAGCACCAGAACTATTGCACAGTATTAAAATAGCATAAAAACACCTGTAATAACACAAAAAAAACACATAAAACCATTAAACTCTTCCAACCATGTGGTGTACTACAATTCCCTATTTCAATCTTCATATGAAAAGAATAATCCAGTGGAGTTGAATAACAGTTTCAATAACTCAAAATGGGGTATGGAAACTTACCCATGGTTCCATGGTGGTTATGAAACTAAATTTGAAAATGGGGTTGGGAAACTTACCCATGGTTCCTTGGTGCTTACAAAAGGAGTAAAGTATAGAACTCATTATTTGATTTAAAATTCAGGCAGAACTGAAATGATCACAAGTTCAACTTGTGATGGTCTAGAAGAATGGAATTGTAAGTTTTTTGAACTTAGTTAGAATAATATTAATGTTTTTAAGGCTATGAACACTAATTGGTACAAGTATAGTGCGATCTATTGGTCAAAGTAGGATTCCACCACATCGTACCTCGGATTGAGGTGGGGTTGACTCATACACATAAAAAATGACCAATGTATCATTGTCCTAAAGTATCATCACAATCCAAATACCTTTGATCATTTTTTCATATGTCAGTTGTTGGTTTCACTTAAAATGTTGTTCATTTCAAAAAAAAAGTGAGACACTTAGAGTGATACTGATCACACTGTGCCTCAGATGGAGGCGGGGTTGACTCATACACATCACAACTTACACATGTATCGTTGTCCTAAAGTATCAATAAAATCTGAAAGAGTTTTGTCAGTTTTCTATATGCAAGTTGTTTTCACTTAAAATCTTGTCCATTTCAAATAAAATAGAGACACATAGAGTGATACCGGTCACACCTTGCCTCAGATGGAGGTGTGGTTGACTCGTACATGTCACAAATGACACATGTATAATTGTCCTAAAGTATCAATACAATCTGAAAGAGTTTGGTCCATTTTCTGTATGCAAGTTGTTGTTTTAACTTAAAATTATGTCCTTTTCAAATAAAAGTGAGACACTTTGAGTGGTACCGGCCACACCATGTCTTGGATTAAGACAGAGTTGACTCCAACATGTCACAAATTGTCCATGTATAGTTTTTCTAAAGTATCAACACAATCCGAATGCGTTTGATCGATTTTCGGTATGCCAATTGTTGTTTTCACTTTAAATCAAGTCCATTTCAAATAAAAGTGAGACACATTGAGTGGTACCAGCCACACCGTGCCTCATATTGAGGAAGAATTGACTCTTACACATCAAAAATTACCCATGGATCGTTTTTATAAAGTTTCAACAGATTTCAAATGCGTTTGGTTGGTTTTCCGTATGACAGTTGTTGTTTTCACTTAAAATTAAGTCCATTTTAAACAAAAGAGGGACACTTTGAGTGGTATCGGCCACACCGCACATTGGATTGAGGCTAGATTGACTCGTACACGTCACATATGACCCATGTATCCTTTTTCTAAAGTATAAACACAATCCGAATGCGTTTGATCGGTTTTCCGTATGTCAGTTGTTGTTTTCATTTAAAATTAAGTCTATTTTAAACAAAAGAGGGACACTTTGAGTGGTATCGGCCACACCATGCCCCGGATTGAGGCGGGGTCAACTTGTACACGTCACATATGAGACATGGATCATTGTGATAAATTATCAACACAATCAGAATCTGTTTGGTTAGTTTTCCGTATGTACTTAAGATGTTGTCCATTTTAAACATAAGAGAGACACATTGGGTGGTTCCAGCCACACCGTGACTCGGATTGAGACACGGTTGAGTTTTACACGTCACATATGACCCATGGATCCTTTTCCTAAAGTTTCAATAGAATATGAATGCGTTTGGTCAGTTTTCCGTATGTCAGTTATTTTTTTTACTTAAAATTAAATCTATTTTAAACAAAAGAGAGACACTTTGAGTGGTGTCGGCCACACTGTGAATCAGATTGAGGCAGGGTTGACTCGTACACATCATATATGACCCATATATCATTGTGATAAATTTTCAACAGAATCCGAATGCATTTGGTCAGTTTTGTGTATGTCAGTTGTTGTTTTCACTTAAAATTAAGTCCATTTTAAACAAAAGAGAGACACTTTGAGTGGTACCAGCCATACTACACCGCAGATTGAGGTGGGGTCAAATCTTACACATCACATATTATCCATGGATCCTTGTGATAAAGTATCAACACAATAAGAATCTTTTTGGTTGGTTTTCCGTATGTACTTAAAATGTTGTTCATTTTAAACATAAGAGAGACACTTTGGGTGGTTCCGGCCACACCATGACTCAGATTGTGATGCAGTTGACCTGTACACATCACATATGACCCATGTATCCTTGTCCTAAAGTTTCAACAGATTCTGAATTCGTTTGGTAGGTTTTCTGTATGCCAGTTGTTATTTTCACTTAAAATTAAGTCTATTTTAAACAAAAGAGAGAAACTTTGAGTGGTGTCGGCCACACCGTGCCTTGGAATGAGGAGGGGTTGACTCTTACACATCACAAATGACCCATGGATTGTTTTCCTAAATTATCAACACAATCCAAATGCGTTTGTTCTGTTTTTCGTATGCCAGTAGTTGTTTTCACTTAAAATGTTGAGGCGAGATTAACTCATACAACCACCAGGAAAGACCCCCCAGATTGTGGTGGGATTGACTCATACACATTACATATTACCCATTTATCCTTTTTCTAAAGTATCAACACAATCCGAATGCGTTTGATCGGTTTTCCGTATGTCAGTTGTTGTTTTCACTTAAAATTAAGTCCATTTTAAACAAAAGAGAGACACTTTGAGAGGTACCGGCCACACCACGCCTCGGATTGAGGTGGGGTCAACTCGTACACGTCACATATGACCCATGGATCCTTTTCCTAAAGTTTCAACAAATTATGAATGCGTTTGGTCGGTTTTCCGTAAGTCAGTTGTTGTTTTCACTTAAAATTAATTCTATTTTAAACAAAAGAGAGACACTTTGAGTGATGACGGCCACACCGTGACTCAGATTGAGATGGGGTTGACTCGTACACGTTATATATGACCCATGGATCGTTGTGCTAAATTTTCAACAGAATCCGAATGCATTTGGTCAGTTTTCCGTATGTCAGTTGTTGTTTTTACTTAAAATTAAATCCATTTTAAACAAAAGAGAGACACCTTGAGTGGTACCAGCCACACTGCGCCTCATATTGAGGCAGGGTCAACTCGTACACATCACATACGAGCCATGGATCATTGTGATAAAGTATCAACACAATTAGAATCTGTTTGGTCAGTTTTCCGTAAGTACTTAAAATGTTGTCCATTTTAAACATAAGAGAGACACTTTGGGTGGTTTCGTCCACACAGTGACTCGGATTGAGGTTCGGTTGACTTTTACACATCACATATGACCCATGGATCCTTTTCCTAAAGTTTGAACAAATTATGAATGCGTTTGGTTGGTTTTCCATATGTCAGTTGTTGTTTTCACTTAAAATTAAATCTATTTTAAACAAAAGAGAGACACTATGAGTGGTGACGGCCACACCGTGACTCAGATTGAGGCGGGGTTGACTCGTACATGTCATATATGACCCATGGATGGTTTTTCTAAATTTTAAACAGAATCTGAATGCATTTGGTCAGTTTTCCGTATGTCAGTTGTTGTTTTTACTTAAAATTAATCCATTTTAAACAAAAGAGAGACACTTTGAGTGGTACCAGCCACACCGCGCCTCAGATTGAGGCGGGGTCAAATCGTACATGTCACATATGAGCCATGGATCCTTGTGATAAAGTATCAACACAATAAGAATCTATTTGGTCAGTTTTCCGTATGTACTTAAAATGTTGTCCGTTTTAAACATAAGAGAGACACTTTGGGTGGTTCCGGCCACACCGTGACTCAGATTGAGGCGCGGTTGAGTTTTACACGTCACATATGACCCATGGATCCTTTTCTTAAAGTTTCAACAGATTATGAATGCGTTTGGTCAGTATTCCGTATGTTAGTTATTGTTTTCACTTAAAATTAAGTCAATTTTAAACAAAAGAGAGACACTTTGAGTGGTGTCGGCCACACCGCGACTCAGATTGAGGAAAGGTTGAATCTTACACGTCATATATGACCCATAGATCATTTTTCTAATGTTTCAATAGAATCTGAATGCATTTGGTCAGTTTTCCGTATGTTAGTTTTTGTTTTCACTTAAAATTTAGTCCATTTTAAACAAAAGAGAGACACTTTGAGTGGTACCAGCCACACCACAACTCGGATTGAGACTGGGTTAACTCATACTTTTCACATATGACCCATGGATCATTTTTCTACGGTTTCAATAGAAACCAAATGCATTTGGTCAGTTTTCTGTATGTCAGTTTTTGTTTTCACTTAAAATTAAGTCCATTTTAAACAAAAGTGAGACACTTTGAGTGGTACCGGCCACACTGCGCCTCGGATTGATGTTTTTTTTACTCTTACACATAAAAAATGACACATTTATCGTTTTCCTAATGTATCAACACAATCCCAATGCGTTTGGTCAGTTTTCTGTATGCCAGTAGTTGCTTTCATTTAAAATGTTGTTCATTTCAAATAAAAATTAGACACTTTGAGTGGTTCTAGCCACACCGCGCCTTGAATTGATGTGGGTTTGACTCCTACATGTCACAAATGTCTCATGAATCATTTTTATAAAGTATCAACACAATCCAAATAATTTTGGTCGGTTTTCCGTATGTCAGTTATTTTTACTTAAAATAGTTTCCATTTTAAACAAAAGAGAGACTCTTTGAGTGATTTAGGCCACACCGTGCCTCGGATTGAGGTGGGGTTGACTCATAAAAGTCAAAAATTTCCCATGGATCATTTTCCTAATGTATCAACACAATTATAATGCATTTGGTCGGTTTTCCATATGCCAGTAGTTGTTTTCACTTAAAATGTTGTGCATTTCAAATAAAAGTTACACGGTTTGAGTGGTTCTGGCCACACCACAGCTCGAATTGATGCGGGGTTGACTCTTACACGTCAAAAATGTCTCATGGATCGTTGTGTTAAAGTATCAACACAATCTGAATACGTTTGGTCAGTTTTCCGTATGTCAGTTATTTTTACTTAAAACAGTGTTCATTTTAAACAAAAGTGAGACACTTAGAGTGCTATCGGCCACACAGTGCCTCAGAATGAGGCGGGGTTGACTCGTACACATCACAAATTACCCATGGATCATTTTACTAAATTATAAACACAATCCAAATGCGTTTGGTCTATTTTCCGTATGCCAGTAGTTGTTTTCACTTAAAATGTTGAGGCGAGATTAACTTGTACAACCACCTGGACAACCCACCACCCCTCAGATAGCTCCCCACTCACCCCGGACAGCCCCCCATCCCTCAGAAATCCCCCACTCACCTCGGACAGCCCCCACCCCTCGGACAACCACCTAGACAGCCCCCCCCCCCACCTGGACACCCCATCCCCCAACACCTGGACATCCCCATGTAGTCATTATTACAACCATTAATAAAAAATTATTAAACTACATCATTTGTCAAAGATAATAATACTGAACATAAATCAATAATATTATTGGATATATCAAGGAAAATGAAGGCATACTATCTTACATCCTAAATTACCACCCACATCCATGATTAATTTCCATAGACCTCTCATTTCTACCAAATCAAAAGAGAAAAACAAAAAACATAGTTGCACATCAATAAAACCAAATCTAAAATTGTTATGGATGACTACACATGCCTGCATGGCTAGTGAAAAGCACCCCACCATCATAAAAGTGATTATTTTCCAAGAAAGAGACATAATATACAATGTACATTGAGAACCATATTTAATTGACCCTAAATGCTTTATTAGTACAATCATCTTAGGAAGCCAATTATCACTCATGACTAACCATGCCACTATAAACAACCTAGAGTGTATGAGTTTTCTCTCTAATCTCAAAAACATCATCACACATTCTTACCATGATGTGAATCATGTGTAATATGAATGATATTAACACAAAATTCCCAGAAATACCAAGCCTTCTAAAAACTGAAAATTTATGGATGATATTAACACACAATTCATTTTGAATCAAATTTGATTCACTTTACTACTTATCCCAATAGACCAAACTCATACTATAATCACTATATGTGTGCCACTATCAAAGCTCAACACACGCACCCAAATCAAATAGAAAACAAAATTCATAAACACCCAAATATAAAGAGAAAACCAAAATAGTAGATGTAGATAATTAAAATAAAAGTATCACTTATAGGAAATGTAGAACTAAGAAATTTTGAAGATGGGTCGGAATGAAGGATTTTCACAGTAGGGTAAACAGAATCCCAATTCACCTCTTCACCCAATTGAAAACATAAAATCAAAATAGAAGATACATAAAATTAAAATGAAAGTATAACTTACAGATTACAAATGATAATCTAAGAAATTTTGAAGATGGAATGATTTGGACAGTAGGGTAAAGAGAATCCCACTTCTCTACTTCGGTTTAGGGCTCCAGTCGCTTGGAATGGGGGAGCCCAGGTTCTGTCTATTTCTGGGAAATCTTTCCCAACAGTTTGTAAAAACCGTTGGGAATGAAAACTTTTACCAACGGTTTTAAAAAACCATTGGTAAAGCCCTTCAAAAACTCACTTTTACCAACGGTTTTACAAAACCGTTGGTATATCTTCATCAAAAAAAAAATTTACCAACGGTTTTGCAAAACCATTGGTATATCTTCCTCACAAACACACTTTTACCAACGGTTTTGCAAGAACCGTTGGTATAACTTCACCTCTACATACCTTTACCAACAGTTTTTGAAAAACCGTTGGTATATGCTTGGTATACTCATATACACCAACGGTTTAAGCAAGCCGTTGGTATATATCCATTGGGAAAACCTATATTTCTAGTAGTGCTACCCTTAGGTGGCACCTTGGAGACCCTTACATAGTGGGTTGTAGTTCTCATTACCCTTATGTAGCAGCCCAAGTTACCCTTAGGCGGGGTTGTGACACTTATGTAACGTGATTGGGTGACCTTTACGTGGATCATCCATTGAAGTCCCTTGTGTGAAGGTATTCATTTGATATTTTGTTACAACATCTTCTTCCCAAAGATCCGTGTCTATCCACATATACCAAAGTTATTTGAGGTTATTTTAGGGTCTGTTTCTTCAAAGTTTAAGTTTCCAAGATCCCTGCTTGTGCCGAGAGAGATAGAATCAAATACCTAGAGAGAAGTTGAATCTGATATAAATCAAAGAGGAAGGTGGAAATCTAGAGAGGGAGATCTCATTGGTGGTTTTTATTGGTAGCACCATACACATTTGGTTCTAGTAGCACTATTTTGGTGAAGAGGTCGTAGTTTTTGAGCTCTTGTGGTGGATCAAATAGCTATGACGATTCTTAGAGGGTTTCTCTATAGGTGAGGTCAGCCCTGGTTAGTGGGTTCATGCCTGGTTTCTCTTATTCCTATTGAAGTTTTACCCAAGTTATTTCATTATCGTTTTCTTGTTCCTTTTGCGTGTAGGTGTCTGGTTCCTTTGGTGTTTTCTATTTTTATTGTTTATTCTTCCTTGATTTTCTGTTTGTAATCATCCATTATTTTATTTTCTTGTTAATAAGGAGAAATATGTGTGGGTGGTGTTATTGTCATGGAGTAGGATCAAAAGATCTGAACCACTTAAATCTTGTGTTCTTTCACTTTCCTATATTGTTTTTACTATTCTCGTTATGGGGTTTTTCATGCTACTGTTCCCATGGAGTTTACTTTTGTTCCCTTTTTTTATTCCTCTTTCTTTTTCAAAGTTCATTATTTTAGCTCAAGTCACGTTGTTTGTGTTTTGTTATGGGATGGGATGTTGGATACTTCCTCCCACCTTAGATAATTGTGTGTCACCAGTGATGCCCCCCCCCAACAAGTGGTATCATAGCTATTTTTATCTAGTTTAAAAATGTCTTCGAGTAGATTAGAGGTAGATAAGTTCAATGGAGAGAATGATTTTAATTTGTAGAGAGTAAAAATGCATGATCTTCTTGTCCACAATGGACTTGATGAAACTTTGGCATGATCTAAGATGGAAATAACAATTATTTTTTCTATAGGAGAGGGACCTTGACCTATTTTGAGGAAATTGACCCTAATATTCTAAAGAAATCCCATTCACTATTGTTGTTGACCCTAGGTGATAAGGTTTTGAGGGAATTGGACCTTGAAACTTCTTCTAGTGTAATCTAGCTAAATCATGAGCATCTTTACATGACTATATCCCTTAAAGAAAGGTTAAAAAAGAAAATTCATCTTTATAACTTCAAAACGGTCCCCGACACCTCTATTTGGACTCATTTAGATAGTTTTAATAATATGGTCATTAACATAGCTAGTGTAGATGATGATATTAATCATGAGGATAGAGCTTGTTATTGCTGAATTCCTTGGATAAATATTTTAATCTAATTAGAGATTCTATGATGTATAGAAGGGATTCCATTACTTTAGAGGAAGTGGATTTAGTTGTATTATCAAGGGATCTTCAAATTCATGGTTTTAGAGATGGAGGGAAGTGGGGTGAAGTCTGAGACTGAGTTGCTTGGTGTGATGGGTAAACCAAAGGAAAAAGTAGAGATAAGAAATATGGTAGTTGTTTTAGGAAGTTTAAGTATTATCAGTGTGGAAAATCCTTCCATATTAATATATACTACCCTAAGGATCTGTATCAGGATAATATAGCCCAAAACAATGTAGTATACCTCAGTTTTGATAGTTCTAATGTTATCTGAGTCTAACTATAAACCCTTAGTATATAGTTTTTTGTATCTCAAGGTTGTTTTTCTTCTACGTTCCTAGGACTAGCCCAACATTTGATTTGTAGGGACCCCAAATTGGAAGAGAGGGTGTGGGTAGGGCAAGATTTCTGAGCTGTTTAGGCTCATGTGGAGACTTTTCTCCTATCAGATTTCTATTTTGTTTTTTTTTTGTTCTACTATTTTCTTACTTTTTGTATTAAGATTGTTTCACTTTTGAGTTGGTTTATACGTAGCATTGTTTTTTCATGTTTCTTTTTGTTTGAGGAATTGGGTACTACTATGGGTTCTTTGGGTGTCTTGTATGAATAGGAGATCTAATAAATACCTCTAATGGAATGTGTGTGGTTGGTTATAGGTATGTGATGTGGAAGCTCAAGTAAGTGAAGGTATGATTTCTGGTTAATGTAGTTTCTTTGTTTGTTTTTCTGAGCATGTTTTAGTAGTTTTTAGTAGTAGATGTGTTAGTACAGGCAGACATGTGCCATTATGGTATATACTAGGCAAATGGTTAGTCTAGGCTGATCAAGTTTGATCTTAGGGTCTTTTGTTAATGATGATTGTCTAAACCATCTAATAGGTTAGGATAGTATAAGCCTATAAGAACATCAACCCTTTGTTTTTTACATTTTATTTTGTAAGGTAGAGATTTGTTAAATTTGTCATGATTTTTTGTTTCAAATTAAAATTTCATACTTTTGATTTTTTGATGCCACAAATAATCACCTATTTCATATTTTTTCCCTTTTATTCTAATTTTTTTAAGATTAGAATTGTTTTGGTTGTATTCTGGTTGTCTTTGTTTACATTTACGTAAGTTTACTTTACCCTTACATGAGGGAAGGTTACCATTACGTGAGGTGTGTTTACCCTTACATGTGGTAAGTGTTACCCTTATGTATGTAACAAATTGACCCAAGATAGCCTCAAAAACTGGTATTTGAATTGGTTTGTCACATACCTGAAGGGTGTTCCCAATTCTCATGGGCTGACGACTAGCACCCGGGTATCAAACAACAACTAGAGGAAATGATTTCACCCAAATCGAAACAATATACATGGAATATATATACAATGGAAAGAAAAGTGGGAAGAAACTAAAATAAATGTTCCATAAACCATAGATAACACAGCGGTAGCGATACAAACTAGAAGTAGCCAAAAAATCCTATGGTACATCTCCAACAAAACTAGGAGGGACAACTAAAACCAACGACTTATACTCCATGTGATAAGAGAGAAATCTCTTACCATCTCACCACCAGCTACCCATACCTAGTAGACAAGAACCTCACTACCTCACTATGGAACCTTGCCTTTTCTTGCATAAAAAGATAATATAAGGTATACACACTACTGAAGGGGTGTGCATGGTGTGAGATAAACTGGATCAGTAGGATCCCACCCAGGTGTTTCATATAAAGTCTCTATAAAAATAATGTCAATATACTCATTTTAAATAAAACATATCATGATAAGCAATAAAATAGTTTTATATCAAAATCATGGTAAACATTTACCTTTTTCTATAGTTCTAAACAAGCCAAGTAAAATATATTCAAATAATAAATCCACATTTTTGAAAGCTGAGATTAGGAGTAGAGGAACACCCCATGAGTGAACCCCCCATGATCAAGATATGACCAAATCAATGTCAACGGCTGAGATCGTCTGATGATGTGGCGATGACATGGTGATAATGTGTCATGTCGGAGCAGCTGCTGAAATCTTGCCAGAAATACCACTAATGTCATAACAATACCTTCTTCTCCGGAAAGGGGGTACTTTAGCACCCGAAATTTTACCAAACTTTGACTGAGACTATGAATCTCATTTTGGCTCTATTTTTGATGTCGTTTGCGCTGTTGGAATCGCCTTGACACGAGCTTTCAGAATATGCCTTCAAAACATGATTCTGAACAACTTGAATTTTCTAGTCATAAAAAAAACTCCACTGATCACCATCGTTTCACTGCAAATGGATCTAATACCACTTGTTGTGATTCGATGATCACAAAGAGAGATGACCGTAATTCTTTATTTATTTGATTAGAAAGGCCCCTAGTAGGGGTGAACAAAGAAAACTACAGGGGCATGAAGAAATGCAGCCCAAGATAATCCCCAAGAATAATGGAAGACCCCTCGGCGGGAAGCGACCCTAGGCTAGAAAAATAAGTGAAAGATTCATCAAGAGGAGATTGGGTAGCAAGGTAGTCCGCTGCTCTGTTGCCTTCGCACCAAGTATGGGAAATTTCTAAGTCGTTGTCCATCACCCTCTTGATTTTCCTGGTTTGATACAAGATAGACCATGGAGTGGAGGCGGTACCCAAGATAGACTTATGGAGGATCTGAGAGTCCGTCTCCAAGATAGATATGGAAATGCTAGCCCTTCTTCATAACTCAAGTCCAGCCAACATAGAGAGATCTTCTGCTTGAAGAGAGGTTCCATTCCTGAAGAAAGATAAGAATGAAATGGTTACAGAGCTGAGGGAATCCTGAACCAAACTGCCTCCTCTCATAACACCCAAGGCACACAAACCATCAGTATTAAGTTTCATCCCCCTACTAGGTGGGATCCACTTGATCCACTGGCCATAAGGAGAGATGATAGTGGGAGGAGAGCTCTGGTGGGGGCCAAGAACAACACAAAAATAGGGGGCGCAGTCCCAGTTGGGAATGAGGCGGGCAAAGTATGAAACCAAGCACCTTGCAGAGGCGAAAATGGTTGTCTTGAAGGAGGATTTCCCCTCAAACCTTGCCTTGTTCCTGGCCTTCCATAATCACCATCTACCGGGTGAGAGAATGTAGGCACGCGCTTTTAGCTCCGTGTTGTTCCTCCCCACCCCTTGGAACCAAAAATCTAGGAAACATGACCCCATCGGCCCGAGAGGAATCTGTCCGAAAATGACACCAAGGGAAGACCAAACCCAGTTCGACCATTTCCCCTCAAAAAATAAGTGACTTATGGATTCCTCCTGAGAGCTGCTGCAACAGCTGCATCGAGACCCCATGTAAATACTGAAGCCCTTAATAATCTCATCTGTGGGAAGGGCCTTATGTCAGATGCGCCAGACAAGGAAATTATATTTAGCGGGGATCTCCTTACACCACGCCGCCTCACTCCATTCCACAAAACCAGTCAGGCCACACACAAGATTGAAGTACTCTTTTATCAAAAAATCTCTAGACGCAGCTCCTGTGAAGACACAAACATCAGGGGAGTTCAAGAGTTCAATAAGTTCAAAAATCATTCGTTGGCTCTTCTCAAAAATAGCCTGGATCAATTTCGGATGGTTGAAAGCTTGATGTAAGGTCAATTCCAGAGTGGGGAAACCCAGAAATATGAGTTTAACACCTATCCAGTTACAGAACTAAAAGCTAATCGCACCTTGGCCGATGATCCAACGGGAATGACTTTCCACCATTGGGATGTGAAGCTGCACTGAAGAGGAAAACAACTTTTTATTTCATAAATAACAAAGGTTACAAAAGACCCCTTACACACCTCTCTTTCTTTCTCACATATAACTCTCAAGGTACTCATAATGACAAGATCTCTCTTGGATTAGAACTGATGAATGAATGAAGATATCCAAGGCCTCCTTAAATAGCCATGGTGGGAGGTTTCAAGTTTGACACAACTCCCACCAATCCCCCCACCAACCTTGGACTTCAAAAATGGTGGTCACCTACACCTTTGACAACTCTCATGGATACCAAAGGAATAGTTGTTGCATATGTAGAATGTGCAACATCCATGTTGGATGTCACGGGTTGGTGAGGTAGGTGCACCGGCCACCTAGAAGGTAGCTGGAAAAATATTCCATCATAAATGGTTGTGTTTCATTTAGAATGGGAGTTTCAACTCGGTCTTAGATCATCATTTAGGAGAAAAATCATGAACCTAATCTTGAAAATGAATCCAAGCCCAGGACGGATCAAGAGGATGTTGCGTCATTGGTTCATCCTCTATAAAACCCACACCACCGTTTGAAAGAAAATATGAAGGCCTTGACCCTGCAATACAAGTATCAGAAGCAAGATTTAATGGTTTTCAAGAAGAAGAATCGGTCATGCATGCACCCTGATGAGTCAAGGTTCACCTACCACCCCAGTGTTGACCTTCTTGCACCCTCCAAAAAATAAAACCCTAAATAAATTTCAGAGCCTCATCCTCTGGTTAATGTGTTGAAGAAAGAGAACTTCATGATTCCCAAGCTAATAGTTCAAAATTCTTCAGTTTTACGGTCATCCACCGACGACGCAAAGTAAAACATGGCACCACAACCGCTTATGTTGCTGGATCTCAACCACATTATAGGGTCCTCTTGCCTGAGAAATTATCTAGTGATGGATGAGACCATGGCGATGAGCAAGATCTCCGTGATCGGTTTGGGGGCAGCGACGCAGTCGAAGCCCAAGGGTCCAGCGGTGGAGGAAATCATAAGAACGTTCAAGAAGCAGACACAGCATCGAGGAAAGATCATATTGAAAGCAGGATTCGAGTGTTCGTAAGGATTAAGCCGATGGGTAGGGAAGAGAAGGAGGCTGGTTCGAGGTGCTCTGTTAAAATCGTGAACAGAAAATATTTTTATCTCACTGATTTCACTCATGAGAATTATTATTTGCGGCTCAAGAGGCTTCACGGGTGGCATTTCACCTTTGATGCTTCCTTTCCTAACTCCACAATGCAGCGTGATGTTTATTCCATGTCGTGAGTTCAATATTTACTTGCTTCCTTGGATCCAGCTAGCTGGTTTGATCTATTTATTTATTCTTTGAATTGATGATGACTATTTGATAGGTTTGAAATTCAATTTGCGAAATAGCAGAGCTTGTGGAGGCAGTGTTGCAAGGTAGAAATGGTACTATCTTCTCTTACTGTGCCACAGGGTCTGGGAAAACCTATACAATGTTGGGTATAGTGGAAAATCGCGGGGTGATGGTACTGGATATCAAGGATCTATTCCACAAGGTTAGAAGAAGAATCTTTGATGGGAACCATGCATTGCATTTATCCTATATTTAAGTCTATAATGAAATTGTAAGGGGTTTTCTTTCCCCTGAAAAACTTATGTTCATTAGAGAGGATAAACAAGTCAAGTCTTTTTCTTGGATGTTTACCTTGTTTGTTTTTTTCATATGTCTGTTATATTTTCTTTCTTCTTCCTACTACATTTTCTTTCTCCTCCTTTCAGGGGATCGTGGCAGAAAGGATTAGTCAATACAGAGTGTGCTCTATAGATGAATTATATTTCTTTCACTTCTGGATGAATGGTACCTGGTGTAACTTTCTTATTCTCAATATACAAGTAATGGCACTACTTCGGCAAGGAAACTTAAACCGAACAACTGAACTGACTCGTGCCAATGAAAATTCTTCACAGTCCCATACTATTCTCCAGGTATTTCTATGTGGTTTTAACCTTGTCAAATAGTACCTTGGTCTGGTCTCTTATTCTTTATTTTGTATGTTCATGTCATAGTTGAATATTATGTTAAGTATTCCTTAATGAACGCCATCAAACAAGTAGGAAATCTTTCATTAATAGACCTAGTTTGATCAGAGAGAGCTCTTTCAACTGATCAAAGAACACTTAGATTAGAAGAGGGCGCCAACATAAACTGATCACTCCTTGGACTAAGCAGCTGCATCAATGCCCTTGTTGAGGGGAAAAACACATCCTCTACCACAATTCCAAGCTTACCTAACTTTTGAAGGACTCGTTAGGGGGAGTGTGCAACACTATAATGATTTTCAATATCAGTCCGAGCAGTCTCTCATTTGGTGAGACACAGAATACCCTTCATTGGGCTGATAGAGCCAAGGAGATCTGGACCAAGGTCAGTGTTTATAACCCATTTTCCTTTTCTTTTCGTTATGTTCAATGAAAATTTGACTATTATTATTTTTTTGAAATGGCGTTTTATTGAATTATGTAATTTATCCCATTTTTTTAATTAAAAGCACGCCATTACCTCTGTCTAGTCTATTCTGTTACATCAATGACATGCTTCTTCACTCATGCGTTGTTATTCTCATTTAAATGAAACTTCTTGTATATAGAGTTTCATAAACCCCTTTAGGTAATCTTAGACAATTCCATCGTATGGAAACATTACTCCTTGATAACATCATTATTAAGATCCATCTGAGCTTGATATATTCTTTTGTGTTCAATTCCATGATTTAGAAACTATTTTCTTCATCATTTGAATACAAACTACAAACACTATGAATTCAGACCTTGATTGTAAACTCTTTTATATTTACAACATTTGTAAAGTATACATTTGGTATCACATTCATTTTAAAACTGAATAATTAATTTCTATAACATTGATACCTGACATGGACATTCTATGGAGTTTCATAAACCCCTTCAGGTATCTTAGACAATTCCATCATATGGAAACATTACTCCTTGATAACACCATTAGGTCTCAATGACCTTCATCGGCTGCTTGAATAAACATCATTGGACTTTCCAACTAAATTTTCCTTATTCCGGTTTGAACTTTTACCCACTTGTATTATCGAGAAATCATTATAACCTATGAAATCACATTCCCAAATCATCTACCCTAAACACTTTGAGAAAATTTGGTAAACATTTATTAAACTCATTCACATTGTCAAAATATTTCCAACGGTGATAGCAGAATGAATTTCTTAACTGGAATAATCCTTATATGAAACATTTGGTCTCACTAAGTCATTAGCATGCTCCATTTATGATTCTTGTAAGCATTTAGATTCCAAGTGTTGAACATCTTCAATGGTTGGTTACTCAGGAGGGGTTGCTTAACATATAGGATTTTACTTAAGAACTTTTCTTAAGTTACCAGTCTTAGGAGTTTCTTACACTAGTTATCATGTAAATAAGACATAACTATATATGGTATAAAACTACTGTCAATCATATCATATATGACTCTTGGATAGGTGAGTGGATAACTCTATCCAAATCCATTATGTAGATTCACTCAACTCGATTCCTCTTGTATCTTAACGGTTAAGGTTTTACAACTAAGTGTAACCTAAAGAAAATGCCAAAAACAAGGCATCTAACGGTTATGGTCACCTTATTACTTGTTTGTCTTATACAAGATAATCTAGGGGCCGGTTGGATGATTGAGGTCTTAACAAGTGTCATTTTTGAAGGAATCTAACACTTAATGCTTTAAAGGGAATTTAATTTCATCATATTATCTCATGTATTCTCTTTATGTATGCATGTTTCTAATAATTTAGTTTGGAATCTCTATTTATGGCTTGTGTTACTAACCTAAATTAAAAGCCAACTATATTTATACACATCCAAGTGCATCTCATGCGTACATGAAACCCTTTCATGTAATGTATAAATCATAACTAACTTCCTAATTCAAGTTTATAACCTAGTACAAGCCAAGGTCAAGGTAGTAGAAAGCTAAATCATTTATCATATCTAGCATGTAACTCCTTATATGCAATTTAACAATTTAAACTAAAGCATGCACTATTCATAATATAATCAATTTATAACTATAAATAATAAATGAGGGAATAAAATAAATAAAAAATTTCATAAATAAAATACTATAAACACCATAATTTAGTAATTCATTATGGACAATCCATAATTAAATAAATATAAACACTTTATATTTATTCTCAATATAAACACAATTATAAACACTATAATTTAATGATTCATTATAGAAAATGCATAATTAAATAAATATATGCACTTTATATTTATTCACAATATGAACTTTTTCATATTATTCATTATATAGCATTTAATTTAAATATATGATATTGAATAAAGTATAAACAATTTATATTCCAAATCTATTATGTAAACTGTTTACATAATCCAAATATCACATATTAATTATTAATTAAACCTTGATCAAATCAATCATCAAAACTTCTTTTGATGTGGTTTAAATAATTTCTCAAATAAGGCTTTAATTTGAACAACTCGAATTAGATATTATGAACAATTCATAATATAAATATAAACTCTTATATTTTCACCTTATATTGTAATTTATAAACATTTTATAAATTAATATTATAATTTCTAAATAAACACTTTATTTATATATTAAGTCATGACATATAATTAGAAAAAAAAGTATTTTAATATTAACAATTAATATTATAGGATATTCAATAAATTCTTGAAAAACATTAAAATAATTAATTATAAAAAATTTATAATTAATTAATTTTATAAACAACTTTATAAATAAATAAATATCCCATTTTACTTTTTCCATAATTTATAAACATTTTATAAATTATACAATTCAATTTATAATTGAATTTTAGACAAATCAAAAAAATTAAACCCTATGCGTGATTAAAACCACCATAGATAGGTTGCGTCATAATAAATAAAATTAATCTTGCACAACTGGTGATGTAGGATTAACTTGCTGCAAAACCTCTTGTGTGAGATTACTTCATGAAGCGGATTATGATAAGCCCTTACATAGGAATAACACGGCGTATTCAGGCCTTGTGTAATATTAACTAGATTGGTCTGCCCAATATTAACTCAGCGCACAATGACCTTGCATGAGATCGTTCCTACAAAGCGGCCTTATGATAAGCATGTGTGTAACATTTACATGATGCATTGCATGAGATTAACCCATAGAAGCGGCTTATGATAGGAACAATGTGTAAGATCAATTTGTATACGTAAGATTAATATGTCTCAAGGGGACCAAAGTAGGGTGGGTACGCATTTACATGGTGCATTGCATGAGATTAACTCGCAAAAGTAGCTTACGACCAATGCGTAAGATTAATCTGTTTCTGTAAGATTAATATCGTGAGGTGAGATAGGAAACCAATAGGGGTTAACTTGTGTTGGCCCACATGACCTAGCACGCAGTGGTCTATGTAGGAATAACCATCCCTAATCTCATGCGACACAGGGAGTTGTGTAAGCTGACGTGTGATTAAAACCACTATAGATAGGTTGCGTAGGGAAAAAAATTAATCTCACGCAACTAGCATTGGGTGAGCTGCGTAGGATTAACTCGATGAAAAAAACTTTTTCATGAGATTAACTTCATGAAGCGACTTACAATAAGCCCTTACATAGGAATAATGCAGCGTATTCAGGGCTTGTGTAATACTATAACTAGATTGGCCTACGTAACATTAACTCGTTGCATAGAGACTTTTCCTAAGATTGATCCTACAAAGTGGCCTTATCATAAGCATGTATGTAACATTTACACAGTGCATTGCATGAGATTAACCTACAGAAGCAGCTTACGATAAGGGAAATGCATAAGATTAATTTTTCATGAGGAGACGTAGGGTGAGTACGGGAACTTGTGTAGGGTGAGTGGGCATGCTAGGAAACCTACATAGGATAACTTGTGTTGACCCACATGAGATTAAACCTAACACGCAGTGGTATATGCAAGAAAAACGAGCCATAATATCACACAGCAAAGGGAGTTGCGTAAGCAGGCATGTTGTATTAATCAGGCGTAGGGAATTATTATTTACAATATCCAATGTATCGTATATAGGATATGTTATGCTCTATTTTTGCAACAGGCACTCAAAAATTCATTTCAAACAAGATTTCATTGAACTGAAAATGGAAAACCTGTTGTGCACCTTAGACCGATGTTGTCGCTACTCCATCTTCATTATGTGTGTGATGAAGAACACAAAAGAGGCGGGAAAAAAACATCTTTCCTCTGTGGTTGAGATGAATCATCCATCAAGGACACTCCTCGAGGGCTTAAGCAATAACTTATACGTTATGAAACGTACGAGTTATTCATGCAGTTACAAACACTTTGTAACCTCTTGGTTGATTCATAGACAATGGCATGGTATTGTATACTACGGCATACGATATATGAACCATGCATACGATATAGCTTTGGAACCATGCATGTCACATGCACCTATCATACAAAACAGTATGGCCCAATGCACGGGCTTTGGCCTATGACCAAGTTGACCCATATTCCCATCTCTAAAATATTCACCCAACTTTCCAAAAATGGCCTAGGTTGGGGAAATGTTGGGCCATTTCAAATTGGGCTCACACCTAAAAAATTGACTGAGACGCCCTATAAGAACCCAATGTTTTATCAATGAATTTCCTTCTTATAATTATGTTTTATAGTATAATCATATAAGATTACATATAGAACACAATAAAAACATTATAAATGAAGAATGAGTAAAATAAAAGGTATCTATAGAAGTTAAGGAATGTATACCGATGAAATAGTAACTTAACCTTTGGAATAGTAATGTGACCTTTATGAATAGTAAATCAGTCAATGTAATAGTAACCTCACCAATAGAATCATAAATAAAATTTATCCATATTATAAGTGAAAATATGGTATAATTATATCATAGTATAAGTAAATAGATATTTTAAAAATTATTAATAAAGTGTTGGTATTTTGTAAGTCATGTATATTAAATTACAATTTTCCAATTAATTTAATAAATTAAAAGAAAATTTATTTTCATAAAATGTATTCATAAATAATTTTTTGATGACTTATGATTATAAGATAATTTTATGAGACCTTAAGTAATTTTTCAAAGTGTTAGAAAAGCAGTATTAATTTTAAAATTTGTATTTTTTCAAGTAAATTATGATTTTAATTAAAAATTAAATTTATCATATTTTAAAAATTATTTTCATAAAATGGAGTTCATTTTTGAATTCTACACATCGAAAAATGGTTGGGGTGAATTTTTGAGATTTTTCTAAAATACTTGAATTTTTGGTAAATAGTAAAATACGATGATTTATGATAAATACTAAATAAATGAATTTCATGCATCATGTTTGAGTCATGAATGATGTAAATGGTCATTGGTTCAAACTCACATGCTCGCTTTACTGTTTTTTGTGACAATAATCAAGATTATTCAAAGTCTTGAGAAAAAATATTAAACTAATGATTAAAATAATGGGAAACTCTCCATCTCCTCCACTATAAATATCACCCATCTTAACCTCTTCTCTTCACTCCTCTCAAGCCTTGTTCCTAGTCCAAATTCTGCTCAAATCTCTCCATAAGTCTCTCTCCCACGTCCAGCAGCCCTTGGTCTCATCAAAATACCAAATCCTCTCCCCTAAAGAGGCTCTCAAGAAAGATATATACAAGAAGTAAATTCCTCTTTTCATTTATTTTATTTTCTTTCAATTTCCTTTCTTTTTTTTCTTTCCTCACCTCCTTTCATCCAAATGTTATGATAACTCCAGTACCTTACATGCACTGGAATGCTGTTATGATAATGGAATAATTCATCATCATCTCTCATTTCCCCCACTTTTATACTAGAAATGAAAACACCATCCGAGATGTGTTAATTTATCACATTCAAAGACAATGGGTTTTCAATTTCTATTATCGTCTTCAATTTTGGTCATGAAACTATTTTGATCATTGAACCAGACTATAATATATGTATTATGTCTAATTTAAGGTTCTGGGATCTTTTGTACACATGATATTAATTTATAAAGCAAAATGTGTTCGTTGTGATTAAAAACCGCCAATTAACCAAAACAATTATCATTAAAGTTTTATATAATGATTCATTTTCACTCCAAATAACCAAATGAATTTTATAACCATGTAATCTTTTGGATGTTCACTAATAACATATAACTCCAATTCTAGACAACTGTTCTCATCTTACATGTTTATCCTCACATGAATATAAGTAAACCAATCATGAAAACCAAGGAAACAAACACTCTCAAACAATAAAATTAAAACTCTTAACCCATCAAAAAGGTCATGAATGAACTTAATAAGGCTATACTAAATCAATTACATGAATAATAGGTTTTGTAAATACTAATTAATGAATGTAATTTGATTATCCAGGATATTAAGATCAAGTGAAGAATACCTTCAAACTTAAGGTAAGAGATTCTACCTGAACCTCCATTATTTATTTGGGTTGATTTATCTTTCTTTTTACCCAAATGAAGTTATCTATTCTTTTTATGTACGTCTTCTAAATGTTGTGTACATGATCCAAACTCATGTATCAAGGTTCATTCATCATTCTCTTTTGGGGATATACATGTTTTTTAATTGATTCTCTTCTCAAAACTTTCTGATAAGTAAACCTGTTTAAGGGAACTTCTCAAAATATTACTCAATTTCAAGTTCACTCTATCATCTGTTTTAAGCCACCATTATTTTTATAAAATAATTATTTTTATTATTAAAATATTCTTAGTTCACTCCCGGTTTTTTATAAAGGATTATGTCATTTTCTATTTTAAAGGCTCTTTAATATTTTCCTTAAAACCGCACCAAAATGTTTTAATGCTAAAATTTCTTAAATACTCTTCTTACATGTTATCACTTCTGTTTGACATCACTTACCATGATATATGTCTATTTTCCCTTGTGAATATTCATGTATGTTTTAATTCCTTTCTTTCATGGACACTTGTATGATACGCTCATTTGTTATGTTTTATGACATGATTATGATATCCAATTCTTACCATGGGTAACACTTATGTTTATGTATGATTGATTATGTATGATTCTATATGTGGAAATCATGTTCATGAACATGTTAAGATGGGTGCGCCCATATAGCACTTCAATGCATTGGGTAAAGTTTAGTCTCATGAGGCATTATGTGCAATAGTCTTGGCGGTTAGCCTTGACTCGTGCTACCATGTGCAATGATCTTGGTGGTTAACCTTAACTTGTGTTTCTCTATGTGCAACGAACCTTAAATCGTACTAAAGTCATGTTTTATGTTGGTGTCACACTACTATGAATCCATGTTGATATGATCTCATGTTTATATGTCATGATTCTATATGACTCATGCCTTTTTATATCATTATGTCATGTCTTCTAACCCATGTGTTAAAGCTTTATTCTTCTGCTTATTCCCTTGTTGATCTTTTAGCTCATCCCTTTGTTCATGTTATCCTCAGGTTATTCTGTGAAGATGTATAAGCATAATAGAAATTAGGATCTCTTTATGAATATTAAATAAAAAATGTTTTATTTAGTCTCATGTTTTCAATTTTATATATCTAGTCTTCCAAGACACTAAACTTTACGATCCTGGGTTTGTAATGTGGTGTTTTATTATGCTTAAATCATGAAATGATATGTGTAAAAGGTTGGGGTTGCTATAGTTGGTATCAGAGGATGGTCTAATTATTTTTGGAGATTAGAAATATATCATTTTAGTAAGAACTTTAGTAAGAACTTTAGGGATGAAACTAAGTATAAGAAAACATCCCTAAATTTTGGTAAGTATAGAGTAAGTGGTTTATCAAGAAAATACATTTCTATCTGGATACGAACAAGTGGATGTGGCTCTAGCATAGATGTATCTAGGGGTAAAACCTGAAAACACCGCTTTCAGCTAGACTCGAATAGGAACTGATGCACGACAATGGGTCTTGCTGCACTCCTGGTTTGACACTCCTGAAGGATATGCTTTGATAAATTCATAAGCTTAGTACGAACCATTATTAAGGAAACAAAAAAACCCATAAAAATAAATGTGAGGAAACAGATCATGGATAACTTAGATTGAAACCTAGGGAATCACAAGTTACGATATACTTTTCTTTTGAGAGTTTATCCTTTTATGTTTAAAGTTTCCTTTTTATGCTTATTAGCTAAGTATTCAAGCCCCCTAATTGTACTTTTTTTCTTAGATAATGGCAGGAAATAGAAGAACATGTGCCAACAATCAATATGATAGGCAATGTGACGATTGCCCTAATGATATGTCTGATATGATGGGAATGGGTGCTCAAAACTTTATGACAGTACTTGCCCAGCTAGCTCAAGTTATGAATAATAAGTTGAATCATGTGGAACGCCCTCCTCCTCCAAGGAAAGAGCAAGTTGTTGTTGAATCATTCATGCGGCAAAGGCCTCCCATGTTTATTGGATCTTTCGATCTCCTCCTCATGAAACAATGGATTAACTCCATTGAAAAGATATTTTCTGTCTTTCAGTGCTCATAAGAAGAGAAATCTATGTCGGCGGTCTACCGTTTTGATGGGGAAGCTTATCAGTGGTGGACACTGATCAAGAATATGAAGTCCCAAGAGGAAATTGATTCCATGGATTGGGAGGAATTCCAGAGAATATTTTTCAATAAATATTTTCCCCAAACCCTCCGTCTCAAGATGGGAAGAGAGTTCATCGGACTCAAGAAGAAGAAAGATGAGTACATCAGGGCGTATGAAGCAAACTTCACAAGGCTTGCAATATATGTCACCAGCTTTGTCATGAATACTGAAAGCAAGGTGGGTCGTTTTTTTAGCGGACTAAAGCCGAGTCTACGAAAAGTGTTGACGATTCGTGACTTCGACAGTTATGAAGAGATTATTCATTGTGCCCTCAAGGTTGAAATGGAGATCAGAGACTCTCAATGGTCTCGTGGGCCCGGCGAAAAAAAGTGGAAAATGAAGTCTAATAGGGTGGTTTGGAAAATAAATTCCATGATGGAAAGAAGATCGAACATCCCACGTGTCAAAATTGTGGGAAGAAGCATCCTAGAAACTGTCTAAAGGGAACCAGGAATTGCTTCAAATGTGGAAAAATTAGACATCTGGCTAAAAACTACTGAAGGGATATGAAGAATCTCACTAATGTGGAAGAATAAAGGAAGGTTCAGATCAATGTTCAGCCTGTAGTGTAGTGTTACAACTACAAGGAGCATGGGCATTATGCGAACAATTCCCTAAGCCAAGGGTTGTCGGAGGAAATCAACAACAACCTCCAAGGAAACAAGAAAGGGTTTATGTTATCACTACTGTTGAGGTGGAACCAGACAACGATGTGGTGACAGGTACGCTAGCTATTCATTCAAGAATAGCGAACATACTATTTGATTTTGGTTTTATGCATTCTTTCATATCATGCAAGTTTAGTAAAACTATTCAAACACCACCTTAAAATTTAGAGGTTGATTTATCTGTGAGAATAGCGAATGGGGCAATTATTGCATCCAAAGTATATAACTCCTCCCCGGTTAACGTTTGTGGACTGAACCTCCCAGCAAATCTCATCATACTTCCTTTAGTGGAGTTTGATGTTATCTTGGGCATGGATTGACTATCTTTATGCAAAGCCAACATCAATTTTTGGGAAAAGGAGATCACTCTTCACATCCCGAAGCATCCTCCAATTCTTTACAAGTGTAAGGATAAAGATGAATCTCCTTCAGAATCACCATCTCAAGTGTGGATAATGTTGCCTTTTGAGCAAGCATATCTTGCTCAAATGATTGAGACAAAGGATATGATACTTCTAGAAGACATGTCTCAAAGACACCTTATAGAATAGTCACCGTAGAGCTGGAAGAGCTGAAGAAGCAGTTACAGGAGAATCTGGAGAAGGGTTTTATACGCCCGAGTACTTCACCATGAGGTGCGTTAGTCCTCTTCATCAAGAAGAATGATGGATCAATGCGCCTCTGCATTGATCATCATGAGCTCAATAAAATCACGATAAATAAAAAGTATCCCCAGCCACGAATAGATGACTTGTTCGATCAGCTTCGTGGACCCAGTTATTTCTCTAAGGTGGACCTTTGGTCAGGATATCACCAGTTAAAGGTGGGGAAGGAAGATATTCTCAAAACTGCCTTCTAAACGAGGTATGGACACTATGAGTTCAAATTGATGCCCTTCGGACTCACTAATGCTCTAGCAATATTCATGGATTTAATGAATAGAGACTTTAAAGATTACCTCGACAAATTTGTGATAGCCTTTATTGATGATATTCTGAAATATTCCAACAGCAAGGAGGAACATGAGGAGCATTTGAATACTGCGGTAAAGACTTTACAAAGGGAGAAACTTTATGCAAAGTACAGTAAATATGAGTTCTGGATGGAGGAAGTATCATTCTTGGGGCATGTTATCACCAGTAAAGGGATGCTTGTGGACCCTTCCAAGACAAATGCAATCGAAGAGTGGTTCAGGCCAACATCTGTAACGGAGACTCGTAGCTTCCTTAGTCTAGCTGGGTATTATCGACGATTTGTGAAGAAATTCTCACGATTGTCAAACCCAATAACCAAGCTGACATGAAAGGGGGTGAAGTTTGTCTGGACTCAAGAATATGAGGAAAGATTTAAGGAGCTCAAAAAGAGGCTTATCACTATGTCAGTACTCACACTCCCGAAAAGTGGAGAACTCTTTGTGGTGTACAATGATGCTTCAAAGAAGGTTTTAGGTTGTGTGCTGATGTAAAATGATAAAGTGATAGTCTACGCCTCAAGGCAACTGAAAATACATGAGCAAAACTATCCCACACATGATCTGGAGTTTGCGGCTATGATCTTTGCGTTGAAAATCTGGAGGCATTATCTATATGGGGAGAAGTGTGAGATATATACTGATCACAAGAATCTTAAATATATATTCACATAGAAAGAGCTTAATATGCGCCAGAGAAAATGGTTAGAGCTCATCAAGGATTATGATTGTTCAATCCACTACCATCCTGATAAGGCAAATAATGTGGTGGATGCTCTAAATAGAAAGGATCGTGCATCTTTATCAATGATGAGAATTGAAAAGGATTCAATCTTCTTAGATTTACAGAGGATGAACATGGGAATCATTAAGGGAGGAACATCATCAATCCTTTCTCAAATGATTGTTCAATCATCCCTCATAGAGAAAATAAAAGATGCTCAAAGAAAAGATGTGAAAATTCAGAAAAGGGTGGAAGCTATCAGAAATGGGAAATCCTATGAGTTCAAGATTGACGAGGAATGAGTTGTAAGATTTAAGTCACGATTATGTGTATCATCCGATCCACAAATAAAGAAGGAGCTTTTGAATGACGTGCATAGCTCAACCTTCTCTATTCACCCAGTGAGCACAAAGATGTATCAAGATCTCTGAGAGAACTTTTGGTGGGACAATATGAAGAAGGAGATTGCTGAGTATACATCAAAGTGTCTAGTATGTCAGCAAGTGAAGGCTGAAAGGAAAAGGTCTAAGGGGATGATGCAACCGTTACCCATACCAACATGGAAGTGGGAGAACATCATCATGGACTTTGTCACTGGACTTCCAATGACATCCATATGAAACAATGCTATATGGGTCATTATGGATCGTCTTACAAAGACAGCTCATTTTATCGTAATTCGAGAAGATTTCTCATTGGATCAACTTGTACGAATATATATCAAAGAGGTGGTAAGGCTGCATGGAGTACCTCTATCAATTATATCTGATAGAGATCTGAGATTCACCTCAAAGTTCTAGAAAAGTTTTCAACATGCTCTAAGCACTGAATTAAACTTCAGTACGACCTATCATCCTTAAATTGATGGTCAATCTGAGCAAACTATTTAAACACTGGAAGACATGTTGAGAGTGTGTTCTATGGACTTCAAAAGTTGATGGGATCAACATCTTCCACTGGTCGAATTCTCCTACAACAATAGTTTTCACTCCAGCATCTGAATGGCGTCATATGAAGCCCTTTATGAGAAAAGATGCAGAACAATGACATGTTGGGATGAAGTTGGTGAGCGTAAGCTGCAAGGACCTGAAATGGTCGAAGAAATTGTGAAGAAGGTGAAAATCATTTAGCAGCACATCAAGGCAGCCCAAAGTCGACAGAAGAGTTGTACAAACAATCATCGACGTGACCGTGAGTTCAAAGTTGGAGACATAATATTCATCTAAATATCTCCACGAAAGAAGGTCGTGAGTTTTGGGGAAAATGAAAGCTAAGTCCCAGATACATCAGCCCTTTCAAGATTCTTGATCGTGTTGGAGCTGTGGTCTATCGACTAGCACTTCCACATACCATGTCTAAAGTACATGATGTTTTCCATGTATCTCTCTTAAAAAAGTACATATCAGACCCTTCACATGTACTTTCTTCAGAGGTAGTGTCGTTGGAGAATGATCTTTCTTACGAGGAGCATCAAGTGAAGATCTTGGATCGTAGAGATAAAGTTTTACGTAACAAGACTACTCACCTTGTTAAAGTACTATGACGGAACCATAAGTACGAACAGACAACATGGGAACTGGAGGAGGCAATGAAGGAAAAGTACGCACACCCGTTTACGGCTTAGAATGTAAACCAAAATTTCAAGGGCGAAATTTCATAAGGGGTGAGAATGTAACGACCCAATGTTTTATCAATGAAATTTTCTTCTTATAATTATGTCTTATAGTATAATCATATAAGATTACATATGAAACACAATACAAACCTTATAAATGAAGAATGAGTAAAATAAAAGGTATCTCTAGAAGTTAAGGAACGTATACTGATGAAATAGTAACTTGACCTTTGAAATAGAAATGCAACCCTTATGAATAGTAAACCGGCAAATGTAATAGTTACCACACAAATGGAATCATAAATAAAATTAATTCATCTTATAAGTGACAATATGGTATAATTATATCATAGTATAAGTAAATAGATATTTTAAAAATTATTAATAAAGTGTTGGTATTTTTGTAAGTCATGTATATTAAATTACAATTTTCTGATTAATTTAATAAATTAAAAGAAAATTTATTTTCATAAAATATATTCATAAATAAGTATTTTGATGACTTATGATTATAAGATAATTTTATTACACCTTAAGTAATTTTTAAAGTGTTAGAAAAGCAATTTTAATTTTAAAATTTGTATTTTTTTCAAGTAAATTATGATTTTAATTAAAAATTAAATTTCTCATATTTAAAAAATTATTTTCATAAAATGGAGTTCATTATTGAATTCTACACATTTAAAAATGGTTGGGGTGAATTTTTGAAATTTTTTTAAAATACTTGAATTTTATGAATAGTAAAATACGATAATTTACGATAAATGTTAAATAAATGATTTTATGCATTATACTTGAGTCATGAATGATGTAAATGGTCATTGGTTTGAACTTGCATGCTCTCTTTACTATTTTTGGTCACAAGAATCAAGACTATTCATTGTCTTGAACAAAAATATTAAACTAATGATTAAAATAATATATAACCTCTCCTCTTCTCCACTATAAATATCACTCTTCTTTACCTCTTCTCTTCACTCCTCTCAAGCCTTGTGTCTGGTCCAAATTCTGTTCAAATCTCTCCCTAAGTCTCTCTCCCATGTCCAACAGCCCTTGATCTCTTCAAAAGACCAAATCATCTCCCCTAAAGAAGCTCTCAATGAAGATATATTCAAGAGGTAAATTGCTCTTTTCACTTCTTTTATTTTCTTTCAAGTTTTTTTCTTTCTTTTTCTTTCCTCGCCTCCTTTCATTCAAATGTTATGATAACTTCAATACCTTACATGTACTGGAATATTGTTATGATAATAGAATAATTCATCATCTCTCATTTCTCCTCCTTTTATACTAGAAATGAAAACACCATCTGAGATGTGTTAATTTATCACATTCAAGGACAACGGGTTTTCAATTTCTATTATTGTCTTCAATTCTGGTCATGAAACCATTTTGATAGTTGAACCATACTATAATATATGTATTGTGTCTAACTTAAGGTTCTGGAATCTTTTATACACATGATATTAATTTATAAAGCAAAATGTGTTCGTTGTGAATAAAAATCATCAATTAATGAAAACGAATATCATTAAAATTTTATATAATGATTCATCTTCACTCCAAATAACCAAATGAATTTTATAACCATGTAATCTTCTAGATGTTCACTAATAACATATAACTTCAATTCTAGACAACCATTCTCATCTTAAATGTTTATCCTCACATATATATAAGTAAACCAATCATGAAAATCAAAGAAACAAACGCTCTCAAATAATGAAATTGAACCTCTTTACTCATCAAAAAAGTCATGAATGAACTTAATAAAACTATACTAAATCAATTACATGAATAAGAGGTTCTAGAAATACTAATTAATGAATGTAATTTGATTATACAAGACATTAAGATAAAGTGAAGAACATTTTCATACTTAAGGTAAGAGATTCTACCTGAACCTTCATTATTCCTTCAGATTGTTTTATCTTTCTTTTTACTCAAATGAAGTTATCTGTTGTTTTTATGTACATCTTCAAAATATTGTGTACATGCTCCAAACTCATGTATCAAGATCCATTCATCATTCTCTTTCAGAGATATGCATGTTTTTAAATGGTTCCCTTCTCAAAACTCCCCGATAAACAAATCTGTTTTAGAGAACTTCTCGAAATCTTACCCAATTTCAAGTGCACTCTATCATCTATTTTAAGCCACCATTGTTTTTATAAAATCAGTCTTTTTATATGTGTAGAAGGCTTTGGTCGCTATACGCCTACACAAGCCCCAATCCTTTTTTAAAAAAAATAAAAAGAGGAAAAATCTATTGATAAATCATCCATCATCAATAAAACATTTACCAGTCTAGAATTTTTTGTATATTGTGAGATCCAATACGATATTAAATATTTTTTTGGAACCATGCATATTGTACTGGTTGACATGCACCGATCATGCAAAACAATATGGCCTAAGGTATCGGCTTTGGCCTATGACCAAGTTCCCATATTCCCATCTCTAAAAGATTCGCCCAACTTATAAATTCTTTTAAGGATTGGGGCTTATCCGATCAATTTTTCTAGTGTGGGCTCAACCTAAAATGGCCCAATGCTTCCCCAAAGTTGGGTGAATCATCCATCATCAATAAAATATTTATCACAAAATCTAAAAAAAAAATGTATATTGTGAGATCCAATACAATATTAAATGTTTTTAATTTATCAACAAATATGTATCCATGGAAGTCACAAAACATAATCTACCCTTGGTAAATAGATAACTTTTGAAAATTTTAAAACTAAAACTAAAAATGATTTAAACTAAATTTAATTAATATATAAATAGACATAGCACAAAACATACATTGAAAAAATAAATGGCATTTTGAGTAATTTTATACAAAATACAAGCAACTAACAAAACATATAGATATATGGATATATAGATATATAATTATGGACTTCAAAATATTATATTTGTTTTGGGCTATAATTTTAATATAACACAGAACAAGCCTTTTGTATAATTTGTAATAGGGTTAATATTTTAAAAAATTATATTTATTTATTTAAATGTTTCAAGCTAAATTTTGCTCTGTTTATAATAAATAAATATTAAAAAATAGTGCAGATCTGCCTGGCCCGAAAGCATTGGGTAATGGCAATGCTTATTTGAATCAGTGACCTCAGCATACATGAGGCAGAAGGCAAACTCCATGCATACAGACCAAGCGCAACAAAACTCCCAAAACTCCCATTTGTTAATATGTTAGAACACAGCCTATCAAAGATGAGTTCATTACACTAAATCTAGAAATCATTACGCTAAATCTAAAAAATTAAAGGATCAAATCAGAAACCACCTATTTCATTCATGGATAGCAAGAGCATGAGATGAGTTCATTACACTAAATCTAGAAATCATTACGCTAAATCTAGAAAAATAAAATAATCAAATCAGAAACCACCTATTCCATTCATGGATAGCAAGAGCATCATTACCAGCCTGGAAATAATCTTCTTGTACCATGTCTGAGCTGAATTCTGATGATCCTCTTCTTCTTCCTCCTCCTTTTAGATGCTCCTCGTTTTATTAATTCCAAAGTCTGAGCTTTGGTCGGGCAAAACCTGGCTGAATTATGCAATTTATGATAAGATAATGTGTGGTCCAAACCATAATGTAAACCAGATCAAAAACTCAAAAGTGCATTTTAGATGAAATTTACCTGAAGCATGGAAGGAACCTGTGCACCCTCCACATGAGTTTTAGTCTTTCTTCCATTTAACGTGACAGCGGGGCTGTTGGCTGTCGTTATGTCCCAAAAGCTGTGTTTTTTAGCGGTCGGGGCTGGAGACAGGAACCAGTGGGCTGGGCTCTTCAGCTCACCAATGCTGGTTCATTTTGGCATCATATGAGACCTCGTCACCACCCTCTTTACCGTTTCTCCTACCATTTGTGATGACAGTGTCATTCCCTTCTTCGAGACTTCGCACGAATATACTCATCCTTCTGCTTGAGCTGCAACCCATGCTCTCTCTTCCGCTTCTGCATATCCTCCTCCAACTCATTTATGGTTTGTCGAAGCACTTTTGCGATCTCCTCAATGTGCCTTCTCTTGGAGTCCAGCGTGAAGCAATTGCTGCCCAATAAGCTGGACTTCTGCTTATCCCTTAGAAGAGGGCGGAGGAGTCAAAAAAGCAGTCACAGCAGAAGGGGCGGGAGAGGAGCCATTTGCTGCCATGGATTGAGCTTGCACCGTCAATAGCTTCTGCTGCAGCCGTGCGAGTTGCACTCACAATTCACGATTTCTGCACTTCCAGCAACAGCTTGGACTCACAATTCACGATTCTCCTTCTGCACTTCCAGCAACAGCTTAGCCTGATCGGTCTCTGATTCGGGCATGTTAAGTATTTCCTCATTCGCAGTCTCAGACACCTGCATTTTTATAACTTGCATAAATGGAAGAACATGAGAATGATGGCGAAGTATTTGAGATTGAGATTATTGCATGGCTTGCTGAGCCCCCGAAATAACAGTAGTATCTATTTAGTTTCAGACACCTGCATGTTTATAACTTGCATAAATGGAAGAACTTGAGAACGATGGCAAAGTAATTGAGATTGAGATTATTACATGGATAACTGAGCACCCGAAATAACCATAGCTTCTATTTAGTTCATCCCAAACAGACCATCTTTTTTAATTTTAACAAGGATTTTGATGGGAAAATAATTGAGATTGAGATTGCAGTGAATTATCCAATAAAAACAACAAAAAAATGCCTTGCATTCGGGTTACTGAGCCCCCAAAATAACCATAGCTTCTATTTAGTCCATCCCCAACCGACCATCTTTTTGAATTCTAACAAGGATTTGGGGCATGGATTTGCTTAACGGCTAATGTAAAAACAACTTCAGAAAGATAGAAAAATAATTGAGATTGAGATTCCAGTGAATTGTTCAATAAAAACATAAAAATGGTTTATGTTTGGGTTACTGAGCCCTGAAAGAACAAGGATTTGGGGCATGAATTTTTTAAATGGTTAGTGCAAAAGGAACTTGAGAATGATAAGAAAAAAATTGGGACTGGTATTGCAGTGAATTTTTCAACAAAATATATAAATGACTTATGTTTGAGTTAATGGACCCCTAAAAGGGTTATAGGCAGATGATGTTAGACTATCAAATGCTGGGAGCTCAGTCCATCCCTCGCCATCTTCTTTTTGAATTTTCACAAGGATTTGGGGGGCACCCCCCTTCAATAATATACAATAAGTTTCATTTAAATGACGAGAAGGCCGACACCCAATAGAAACTGTCAGGATCATTCTCCTAGACCACAGCTTATCAAGCCCAACACTTTCAATAATATACAATAAGTTTCATTTGAATGGGGAGAAGTCTGATCCAAAAGAGAAATTGCAGGGATCATTCTTCTAGCTCACGTCTTATCAAGTCCATTGCATAAGCCAAAAGGGGTTTCATTCTAAAACCAATTGGTGATAGAGTGACCCACCAAGCTTATATGTTAGGATTAAAATTTATATTTTACCAATGTAGGATTGGGTTTGCACCCACCAAAAACATAACATTGATGTAGTAGAATAGAGTAGACTGAGGTATTTGTGAGCTGTAAAAGTTGGATAAATGGCGCAATGCAATACATTTTTATTGCAAACAATTTCAATTTTTCATCTACTATAACGAAAAGAAAAGTCAAATGAGTTATGATGGCTTATGCAATTCCGCATAACTTCCCTTTTCATTTATCCACAACATCTTTGGTTACTGAGCCCCCTTCTATTTAGTCCATTTCTAACCACCTTTTTGAATCTTAACAAGGATTTGGAGGCAATAATATACAAGAAGTTTCATTTAAAGGAGAAGAACAATGCATGAGAGAAGAAGCATGGCATTGATGTAGCAGAATAGACTGCAGAGGTAATGGCATGCTTTTAACTGCAAAAATGGGATAAATGACATAATTCAATAAAATGTCATTTCAAAAAAAAAACAAATTTTCATTGAACATAACGAAAAGAAAAGGAAAATGGGTTATGAACACTGACCGTGGTCCAGATCTCCTTGGCTCTATCAGCCCAATGAAGGGTATTCTGTGTCTCACCAAACGAAAGACTGCTTGGACTGATATTGGCAATCATTATAGCGTTGCACACTCCCTCTAATGAATCCTTCAAAAGTTGGGTAAGCTTGGAATTGCAGTAGGGGATGTATTTTTTGCCCACAACAAGGGCATTGATGCAACTCTTACAAGGGCAAAAACACATCCCCTACCGCAATTCCAAACTTACCCAACTTTTGAAGGACTCGTTAGGGGGAGTGTGCAGAACTGTAATGATTACCAATATCAGTCCAAGCAGTATTTCGTTTGGTGAGACACAGAATACCCTTCATTGGGCTAATAGAGCCAAGGAGATCCGGACCAAGGTCAGTGTTCATAACGAAATCTCCTTGGCTCTATCAGCCCAATGAAGGGTATTTTGTGTCTCACCAAACGAAAGACTGTTTGGACTGACATTGGCAATCATTACAGTGCTGCACACTCCCCCCCCAATGAGTCCAAAAGTTGGGCAAGCTTGGAATTGCGGTTGGGGGTGTGTGTTTTTCCCTCAACAAGGGCATTGATGCAGGTGCTTAGTGCAAGGAGTGACCGGTTAATGTTGGCACCCTCGACTGATCTAAGTGTTCTCTGATCAGTTGCAATAGCTCTCTCTGAGCCAGCTAGGTCTATCAATGAAAGCTTCCCTACTTGTTTGATGGTGTTCATTAAGGCAAGTAATATTCAACTACAACCTGAACATACAAAATAAAGAATAAGAGACCGGACCAAGGTCCTGTTTGACAAGGTTAAAACCACACAGAAATACCTGGAGAATAGCATGGGACCGTGAAGAAATTCCATTGGCACGGGTCGGTTCAGTTGTTCCGTTTAAGTTTCCTTGCAGAAGTAGTGCCATTACCTGTAGATTGAGAATAAGAAAGTTACACCAAGTACCATTCAGCCAGAAGAGCAAGAAATGTACTTCATCTGTAGAGTGTGCTCTGTATTGACTAAGCCCTGCTGCCACGATACCAGGAAAGGAGGAGAAAGAAAATGTTGCAGGAAGACAAAAGAAAATATAGCAGACAGATGCAAAAAAACAAACAAGGTAAACATCCAAGCAAAAGACTTGACCTGTTTATCCTCTCTAATGACCAGAGGCCTTCCAGGGGAAAGCAAATCCCTCACAGTTTTATTATAGACTTCAAGATAAGATAGATGCACTGTATGGTTCCCATCAAAGTTTCTTTGTCTAACCTTGTGGAACAGATCCTTGATGGCCAGCACCATCACCCCGGGATTTTCCACTGTGCCCAGCATTGTATGGGTTTTCCCAGCCCCTGTGGCACCGTAACAGAAGGCAGTACCATTTCTGGCATGCAGCACTGCCTCCACAAGCTCTGCAGTTCTGCGAATTGAATTTCAAACCTATCAAACAGTCAGTACCAACTCGAAGAACAAAGAAATAGATCAAACCAGCTGACTGGAGCCATTTAAGCAAGTAAAGCTTGAACTCACGACGTGGAATAAACTTCATGCTGCGTTGTGGAGTCCGGAAAGGAAGCATCAAAGGTGAAATGCGGCACGAAAAGGAAGCATCAAAGGTGAAATGCCGCCCGCGAAGCCTCTTCAGCCGCAGATAATCATTCTCATGAGCGAACTAAGTGACCTAGACATCTCTGATGTTCACAATTTTAACACAGCACCTCAAACCAGCCTCCTTCTCTTTCCTGCCCATTGGCCTGAGCCCCGCAAACACTCGAATCCTGCTTCCAATGCGCTCTTTCCTCGACGCTGTGTCTGCTTCTTGAACGTTCTTATGGTTGCCTCCACCGCCGAACCCTTAGGGCTCCAAGAGCCTGCTCATCACCGCGGCAAGAGGACCCTACAATGCGGTTGGGAGCCAGCGGCAAAAGCCGTTGTGGTGCCATGTTTTCCTTGGCGACGTCTGCGGGCGAAGAATTTGGAACTGTTAGTTTAGGAATCGCGTGGTTCTCTTCCTTCAACACATTAACCGGAGGATGAGGGTCTGAAATTTCTTTAGGGTTTTCTTTTTTGGAGGGCGCAAGAAGGTCGACGCTGGGGTAGGAGGAGAACCTTGACTCGTCGGGGTGCAAGCAGGACTGATTATTCTTCTTGGCAACCATTAAAGCTTGCTTCTGTTGCTCGTACTGCAGGGTCAAGGCCTCCATCTTTTCTTTCAAACGGTGGTGTGGGTTCCGCAGAGGATGAACCAACGACGCAGCATCCTCTGGATCCGTCCCGGGCCTGGCTTCATTTTCAAGATTAGGTCTGTGCTTTTGCTCCTGAACGGCGATCTAGGACCGAGTGGAAACTGACATTCTAAATGCAGCCAATCATGCCCAGGTATGAGACTGGTGGAAACGTCAGAATCTTGGCAGAAAATGGGTAGAAAAAAGCAAGAACCGTGGGAGAAACCTGCGAAGAATACAAATCAGACCTGCATTTTAGCTGAATCTCAAACACCAAGCATGCCCAGAAGCCTTCTTCTAATCGCTTCCCATAGGGAAACGCCGCCGTGTGTAAAATGGGAGGATCGAAATACCAAGCGAGTAGAGAAGTGCGAGGTTAGGTTTTTTTTTCTTTTAAATGGGTTTTTAATATATTTTTTTTTAAATGGGTTTTTAATATATATATATATTTTTTAGAAAAAGGGATAGAATTAGAGGATATATTTTCTAGTAAATTTTATGAAATAAGAGTGAACGGTCCTTCAGATTTTTTTAAATAATAAATATTACTAAACATATATATATATATATATAAAGAGATATCTATTTAAATATTAAAATAAATATTAATAAAAAGTAATAAATATTAGTTAAATATTAATAAATACTAATTAAATATAAATAAATATTAATTAAAAATCATCAATATTAATAAAATATCAATAAAGATTAATTAAATATTTATAAATATTAAAAAATATTCATTAATATTCATAATACAAATAAATATTGATTAAATATTACATAAATATTCCTAAATATTAATTCAATATTAATGAATATAAACAAATGTAAATAAATATTAATAAATAGTAAAAAATAGTAATAAAATATTGATAAATATTAATTACTTGTTCACAAATATTAATTAAATATTCATAAATGCTAAAAAATATTAATAAATACTAATAAATATTCATAAATATTAATTAAATATCAATCAAATGTTAATAAATATTAATTAAATATTCATAAAAAGTAATAAAATTTTATTAAATATTCATAAATACTCATAAATACAAATAAATATTAATAAATATCAATATATATAAACAAATATTAATACGTATTAATTAAATAATCAAAAATATAAATAAAATACTAGCAAATATTAATAAATAGCAACAAAATTTATTTCAACATTTATAAATATTAATTAAAAATTAATAAACATTAAATAAATATTAAATAAATATTCATAAATTTTAATAATTTATTTAACAGGTTGAGGGTCATGCCCTCTGTTATTAAGAATATAAAAACTAATTAAATATTGATGAATATAAATCAATGTTAATTAAATATTAATAAAAGTTAAATAAATATTAATATATGTTAATAATTATTAATAAACAATTGATTTCCATTAAATAAATATTCATAAACATTAATAAGTTTTATTAAATATAAGTAAATATTGATATTTATGAATATTTACAAACATTTAGTAATATTTAGTAATATTTATTGATATTTATGAATATTTATGGATATTTAATTGATATCTAGTCATATTTAATAATATTTATTCAGTATTTACTAATATTTGTTAATATTTAATTAATATTTATTAGTATTTATTTAATGTTTTTTAATATTTATTAATTTTTAATTAATATTTATAAATATTTATAAATATTGAAAATTATTTCATTATAATTTATTAATATTTAGTAGTATTTCATTTATATTTATTGATATTTATTGGAATTTATTCGCACTTAATTAATATTTATTAGTATTTATGAATGTGTAAATAAATTTTATTACTTTTTTTGCCACTGCGGAAAAAATCACTATTTGCGACGAGATTTCTTCCCGTCGCCAATAACCCGTCCAGGAAGCTATTTGCGACGGGGAAAGTGGCCCGTTGCAAATAACCAATTATTTGCGACAGAATTTCGTCTCCCGTCGCAAATCGTTTGGCGCGACTTGCGCGCCAAACCGCGCAGGGGTATTTGTGATGGGTCCCGTCACAAATACCCGACGGCGGTCAATACCTTTTTGCGACGGGATGTCGTCCTGTCGCAAAAAGACTGTCGGCAGGTACTATTTACGACGGGACCCGTCGCAAATAACATTTTAACCGCCGACTGTAATTAATGTGGGCGAGCGTAATTGCGACGGACCCCGTCGCAAATACCACCATTTGTGACGGGGATCTCGTCGCTAATAATCCTGTCGCAACTAATCTAACTTATATATACCCTCATCCGTTTTTTTTCTCAAATCATTCAGATCTTACTCTCTCTCACTCTTCATTCTTCAGTTTCAAAGAAAAATTTTCTTTTAATTGAAGTTTTTTATACGAGAGCAATCAGAGGGCCTCAATATCTTCAGAATATCAAAGTTTAAAGTATTTATATTTTATTTTTTTTTATATTTATTTTTTTTATGTTAATTTTAATTGTTGTTTATTAGTTCTAATTTAATTAGATTTCAATTGATTTTTATTTATATTTAGTTTTACTAAGAAATTGATATTGTTAGTTATAATTATAAATTATTAGTTATAATTAATATTAATTAGATATAATTAGGAATAAATAGATATAACTAGCAATAAATAGTTATAATTATCGATAAATAGTTATAATTGGCAATAACTAGATATAATTAGCAATAAATAGATATAATTAGCAATAAATAGATATAATCAACAATAAGTAAATATAATTAGGAATAAATAGATATAATTAGGAATAAATAGATATAATTAGATATAATTGTGAATAATTAGTAATAATTAGATATAATTAGATATAATTAGTAATAATTAGATATAATTAGATATAATTAGTAATAATTATTAATAATTAGATATAATTAGACATAATTAGGAATAATTGGGAATAATTAGGAATAATTAGGAATAATTAGGAATAATTAGGAATAATTAGGAATAATTAGGAATAATTAGGAATAATTAGTAATAATTTGGAATAATTAGTAATAATTAGTAATAATTAGGAATAATTAGTAATAATTAGGAATAATTAGTAATAATTAGGAATAATTAGGAATAATTAGGAATAATTAGTAATAATTAATAATAATTAGTAATAATTAACAATAATTAGGAATAATTAGGAATAATTAGTAATAATTAGTAATCTTCAGTAATAATTAGCCATAATTAGCCATAATTAGAGATAATTAGCCGTAATTAGAGATAATTAGCCGTAATTAGAGATAATTAGCCATAATTAGAGATAATTAGCCATAATTAGAGATAATTAGCCATAATTAGAGATAATTAGTTAGAGATAATTAGCTATAATTAGAGATAATTAGATATAATTAGAGATAATTAGATATAATTAGAGATAATTTGAGATAATTTGAGATAATTAGCCATAATTAGAGATAATTAGCCATAATTAGAGATAATTAGCCATAATTAGACATAATTAGCCATAATTAGACATAATTAGCCATAATTAGACATAATTAGCCATAATTAGACATAATTAGCCATAATTAGCCATAATTAGGAATAATTAGCCATAATTAGGAATAATTAGCCACAATTAGGAATAATTAGCCATAATTAAAAATAATTAGCAATAATTAGGAATAATTAGCAATAATTAGCTATAATTAGCAATAAATAACTATAATTAGGAATAATTAGGAATAAATAGGAATAATTAGCTATAATTAGGAATAATTAGAAATAAATAGGAATAATTAGCTATAATTAGGAATAATTAGGAATAATTAGGAATAATTAGGGATAATTAGGAATAATTAGCTATAAATAGCTATAATTAGGAATAATAAGCTATAAATAGCTATAATAAGCTATAAATAGCTATAAGAAGCTATAAATAGCTATAAGAAGCTATAAATAGCTATAATAAGCTATAATTAGCTATAATTAGGAATAATTAGCTATAATTAGGAATAATTAGCTATAATTAGGAATAATTAGCTATAATTAGGAATAATTAGCTATAATTAGGAATAATTAAATATAATTAGGAATAATTAGTAATAATTAGCTATAATTAGTAATAATTAGCTATAATTTGTAATAATTAGCTATAATTAGTAATAATTAGATATAATTAGTAATAATTAGATATAATTAGTAATATTTAGCTATAATTAGTAATAATTAGCTATAATTAGGAATAATTAGCTATAATTAGTAATAATTAGATATAATTAGTAATAATTAGATATAATTAGTAATAATTAGGAATAATTAGTAATAATCAGTAATAACTAGCAAGAAATATCAATAATTAGTAATAAAAAAAATTATATTATCAATATTTACGAAAAAACAATATAAATATTATTAAAATAATAAAAAATTTATAAAATATTAAAATTATCAATATTCGCAACAAGCTTTGCTCTATTCTTAACATGTTCAAATATCAAAGGGTCGCCAATTGTCAGGTCATGCGCAATAAAAAGTTTGTGTCAGCCATGTCCAATGTAAACTCTATAATTGTCCTTGCATGGTTGATCACCTCGCAAGTAGTGTTGCAATCAGACAAACCAAGTCATGCCCTTCTTATCTATAAGAATTATCTCACATGAACCTTTACATAGACCATTCTTCCTTGAAAATTTAAGGGAAAAATAATGATATCCCCTCAAATTTTTAAGGAAGAATGATCTATGCAAAGTGTCGTGTGAGATGATTCTTAGAGACGAGAACGTCATTACTTTGGTCATCCTATTGCAACACTACTTGCAAGGTGATCAATCATACAAGTACAATTATAGAGTTTACATTGGACATGACTGACACAAACTTTTTATTGCGCATGACTTGATAATTGACGACCCTTTGAGATTTGGACATGTTAAGAATAGAACAAAGTCTGTTGTGAATATCGATAATTTTAATATTTTATAATTTTTTTATTATTTTAATAATATTAATATTGTTTTTCGTAAATATTGATAATATAATTTTTTATTACTAATAATTAGTAAACGAAATCTGCTTGGATAATGAAGGGAAAATTTGTAATCATCTCCACAACGATGATTACCAAATTTCCTTTCATTATTCAAGCAGTTTTCCTTTTGCTAAGAATTGCTAAGTATTTCTAAGTATTGCTAAATTAGTAATAAATAGTAATAATTAGTAATAATTAGTAATAAATTGTAATAATTAGTAATAAATTGTAATAATTAGTAATAAATTGTAATAATTAGTAACAATTAGTAATAATTAGTAATAATTTGTAATAATTAGCAATAATTAGGAATAGTTAGGAATAATTAGCAATAATTAGTAATAATTAGTGAGAAAGATGCAATTAAACGAGTTGTTGGACAAAAGAGTAGCCGTCAATCCACTGGAAATTATGTCGCCCTTAATTAATGATAATTATCAAGTAGTTGTAATTATTTATCTTTTTTTTAGATAGTGTTTTTTTTAATTTCAAACTATTCAAAAACAGTGATGATTTTATATTTTATGTAGAAACATATGGAACAAGGAAGTCGACATCAGTCATTATTAGATGATCGATCTTGGATAAATTAGCGCAGAAATCCAAATGGTTCTGGTTTAAATCTTGTATATATTGAGGGTGTTGAATATTTCTTAGCATTTGCATCATCAAAACTGGAATATGTTTCAGAAGGCACAATTAAGTGTCTTTGTAAAAAATATGCTCTGAGAACATTTGACACATTTGACAAGGTTGGGGGACATCTCTTGCGGTTTGGTTTTCAACCAGATTATGTTTTTTGGTATCAACACGGTGAACGTAGTTCCAGAGAAGATCCTAACAACCTGATTCTGGATCCATCACGGTTTTAAAATTTAGTACATGATGTTGCAGGTCCATCTGTGCAACAAACTGAAACTCATGATGATATTGATTTAACTCTTGAGTCGGCACCATCCGAATTTTATGAGTTATTGAGGTCTACTGAGAATGCATTATATCCTGGTTGCAAGATAAGCAAATTAGAAGCGGTTGAAAAATCTATGGCTATTAAATCAAATAATGCAATGTCAAACAATTGTTTTGATTAGATATTTTCTTTGGTTAAAACATTGTTACCTGAAGGAAATGTGTTGCCTGCAAATTACTATCAGAGTAAGAGGATGATTCATAATTTGGGACTTAGTTATTGGAAGATTCATGCATGTCCAAATGATTGCATCTTATATTCTCACGAAAATGAGTCATTGGATATTTTTCCCACATGCGGACAATCGAGGTATAAAGAAGTTCAACCAGAGAAGTCTAGATCGATTCCAGTAAAACAGTTGAGATATTTCCCCCTTATACCCAGGTTGCAGCGTTTATTTATATCTCAGAACACAACGTCAATGATGTCATGACACAAAACCAAGATTTCAACTGATAAAAGCTTGAATCATCCATCTGATGGTGATTCATGGAAACATTTTGACTGTCTGCATCCGTCTTTTGCTATAGAAGCCCGAAACGTGCGATTGGGTCTTTCTACTGACGGTTTTTGTCCGTTTGGTTCTTATGGTAGTCAGTATTCATGTTGTCCTGTCTTTATAACTCCGTAAAATTTGCCTCCATGGATGTTGATAAAGGATCCTTATATCTTTTTGACTCTATTAATCCCAGGACATTCGAAAAAGATTATTGATGTTTATTTGAAACCATTGATTGATGAGTTAAATGCATTGTGGAGTGATGATGTTAATACATATGATGTTGTTGTGAAACAAAATTTAATATTAAAAGCTGCATTGATGTGGACGATTAGTGACTTTCCGACATATGACATGTTATCTGGTTGGAGTACACATGGTCCGAAATCATGTCCTTACTGTATGAAAGAAAACAAAGCATTTATGCTGGTCAATGGAAAAAAACCTTGCTATTTTGATTGTCACCATATATTTCTTCCAACCGATCATCCTTTTCGGAGGAAAAATCTCATTTCAGAAAAGGTATAATTGAAAGGGATGAACCTCCAAAGATGATCTTAGGTACAGAGTTAAAATCAGTTGTATTTTCATTACCCCCCATCACATTTAGACCAACAGTAAACCAACAAAAAATTCATGGATTTGGTAAAGAACATAATTGGATAAAACATAGCATTTTTTGGGATCTTCCGTATTGGTCTGATTTGTTGGTCCACCACATGTTGGATGTTATGCATATTGAGAAGAACTGTTTTGATAATTTATTTCATACAGTTTTGGATACACCAAGTAAGACCAAATATACTGTAAAGGCATAATTAGATCTTGCCCAAATTTGCAGGCGACCGGAACTTGAATTATTTGAAAATGTCATATCACAGAGGTTAATGAGGCCAAAAGTAGCTTATACACTGTCCAAAGAGAGTCGCTAATTATTTTATCAGTGGATTGCATATTTGAGACTTCCATATGTCTATGCTTCTAATTTGGGTAGATGTGTTAAGAATAGTTATATTACTGGATTAAAAAGTCATGATTGTCATGTTATAATGGAAAGACTTATGCCGATTGGATTCAGAGGTTTGTTGAATTCTATGATTTTGGATTCGATAACAGACATATCATATTTTTTTGAGACATTTATGCAGTGACAATAGACTACGATGTGCTAAGAAAACTGGAAGAAGATGTTGCTACAATTATATGTAAACTGTAAAAAATCTTTCTGCCGACTTTCTTTGACTCAATGGAACATATGATATTACATTTGCCACATGAAGCTAAATGTGGAGGTCTGATACAGTTTTGATGGATTTACCCATTAGAGAGATGCATGCAGAAATTGAAGAAAAAAATACGTAATAAAGCATCAGTTGAAGGCTCAATTGCTGAAGCTTATTTGCAAGAGGAAATTGTTTTTTCTGCTCTCATTATTTCGAATCTCAATATCCCTTAAAACAGAATCGCATGGGATGAAATGAGGGGAATGTTAATGATGAAATGGATAATCAATTAACAGTTTTTAATCAGCCAAATCTTGGATTCGGTGGAGTTCATGAACGATGACTTTCAGATGATGAACACCACATAGCTCATACATACGTTCTGCTCAACTGTGAAGAAATGAATCATTTGTCCTATGAGTGATTCTATCAATTATTATATAATTTATGTTACAATATTTAAACTTATTTTATTTTTAGGTTATATGATAATCATACCAAGAAACAACTTCCACAAATTACAACATCTGCTCTTGAAGAACGCAGACAAAAAAAAAATTCTCAATGGTTTCAAAAACTGGTAACATAAATTATTGATAGTTTAATATCAATTCCGTTTATTATTTATTATATTGATAATTGTTTTACAAATTTTCAGGTGTCTCAATATGCTGATAAAATTGATAAGCGACTGTGTATATTGAGTAACCCACCATCCAAAATGGTTAAATCTTATAATGAATATGTGGTGAATGGTTTTCGATTTCATACACATGCATATGGGGAATAAAAAAAACAATGAACAGTGGAGTTTTCTTGAGAGGATCACATCACAGAGAAACTGAAGTTGACTTTTATGGAATTTTGATGAAATTATTGAGCTGTGTTATCTAGGACAGAATTACATAACAATGTTTAAATGTTGGTGGTTGGATACTAAGAGAGGTTTGCATGTTCATCCAACTCATGAAATCGTCAATATTAAATATAAAAGTATTCTTGCAGTAAATGAACCATTTTTACTGGATCAACATGCACATCAAATTTATTATGCAAAGTACTGTGCTACTTCAAGAGACTTGAGCGATTGGTGGAGCATAATAAAAATGAAATCTCAAGAAAATCAGTTTACTCAAACTGAATGTGGTTCCGCTGAAGTGGAAGGAATTGAAATTTTTCAAGAGACGACTCAAAATCCATCTGATTCACAAAGAGACGTGAATATCGACAATGACACCCCACAATTAAGGATCGATGGTGATGAAGATGTTAATGATATTACAAATGAATTTGAAATGAAAAGAGATGATGAAACTGAAACTCAAACACTACTGGAAAATGGACCTATCCCCACGGTTTTCCTCAAAACCGTGGGGATAGGTACCCTTATACCCACGGTTTCTAAAAACCGTGGGCATAGGTCAATTTTCAAGACCCAATAAATATTTTTAAATGTTTTTACATTTATCTAATAAATTATAGAGCCTTAAAATAATAAATAATCTAATTTTAAGCATAAATACTCTAATATTCTTTAAAAGGTCGATTTACCGCCTTTTAATGGCGAACTCTCTTTAAATATAGTTTTGGTCACTTTTATATATTCTATTTGACAAAATAAAATCATTCTTTAGATTCAGGACATCAAAATTTACTTTGAGTAAATTTTTGATATTTTTCTGATAAAATTCATTTTTTAATGAATAGTGAAAAATACTGTATTTTAATTCAAATCTTCTTTTTAATCTAATTAATTTTTATGGTTAGATTATCTTTTTAATTGGTTTTAATGTCTAATTAGATTATATTTTTACCATTTAATATAATTGTGGTCATTTTAATTAATTTCACTTTGAATTTGGACATAAACAAGTGTCAATCTTTTGATAGATATTGTTTCTTAAAAACACACTATTTATTTTGAAAACGGGAATTAATTTTAAATTAATTAATGAAACTTCTATGTTTTGAATTTTTTAAAATAGACATCATTTTTTAATTCACAATATCAAATACAGCTTAGGCTGAATTTTTGGTATTTTTCTGAAAAACTTCAATTTTTGATGAATAGTGAAACCACTTAGTAGTAGTTAAAAAACCGACTTTTTCATTTAAATGAAATTTTACCGCTTTTGTGAATTAAATTTCGAAAATCCGACATACATGGTTGTTATTAGTAAGTAAAATGTGGTTCAATAAGATGAAAGTAATTTTTGGTGAATAGTAACTTTTGACTTTTATTTACCACAGTTAAAGGTAAATAGGGTAATTCAAGGTAAAAAGAATATTATAATAATATAAAATTACCTTAACACTTGTCCTAACCTTATTGGTTGAGTCATGACCGACCATGGTCATTCTTGGGTCAATTTTGGGACCCCATGAAGCCACTTAAGAGTGATAATGACTCTTTAGTTTAATTAACTTAAAGTAAATGCAAAAATGACATAAACAAATATTTTTTAGTAAATTAATTTTTACATGGGTTTATATAAGTTATCTTTTTGACTATAAATATTACTTTAAAGATAAAAAAATTTCCTACATCATGGTATTTTTTTTATAATTTTTAGACATCAAATAAATTAAATTATTTATGACACAAAAATGATGCAGTATTTACCTCATTAATAAATGATTTAAATAAATAAGATTATAAATATTAAAATAACATCCAAAACCTATCCAATTATTATTTTATGAATTTATTTCGATGACGAGTCATCTTATATTCAATCTTAATGAGTTTTGGACCTTTAGAAACCGAAAAGCATTATATAATAAAATAATATTTTCACACTTTCCTAAAGAGCTCATCCCCCCTTATAAAAAGCCCTCAACTATAACCCATTCCTCACACCTCTGAATCCCCTTGGCTCCTCCAACCCCTGCCCAAATAATCTCTCAAGATCCCTCTATTCCACCTAGAAGACTTACCTTAGGCAGAATTCACTTCAAGAAGTCCTTTTGGTTCAAACCAAAGAGAGTTACCCAAATTAAAGGTAACAATTTATCTTAAATTCTTTTCTTTTATTTTACTTCTCCAACCCCTAAACTCATTTTATTCATTTATTTTATGACAACACCAGTATCCTCAATATACTAGGATGTTTTTATGAGAAAAATTTAACTAAACTTACACACACTTCCATCTAATCAGTGAAGAGCATACTGTTTCTGTGGATGACAAACTAACGCCTCATGCAGCGATGATTGTTCAATTATCTCCTACTGCCTCTCATGGTGGCCATTAAGATGGAACTGTATTTATATATGATATATATTATGTTTATGTTTTCTATATTCTTCTGTAATTTTTTTTACAAACACACCTTTATGCTTTCCAATATGTGTAAACACGATAATTTCATTTGAGGAAGTGCGGACTACCACCCCCTCAAGGTGATATGATTCGTTTATGACATACATAGAATGTATAAAAGATGGAGTTAATGAAATTATGTAACATATATATCATATTATATTATACTATAATTATAATATACCTATGTATTATTATGTTTTCATTCCTTTAAATATAAAATAGAAATGAAAGTAGCATTCATGCGTACGTACGACTTACCGTGTCCACGAACGATGTGTTTCATTTCTTAACTCCAAATGATATGGAATATTATAAATACATATAAACTGGATATATATGATATCTGAATTATGAATATCATTCTGGAGATAATGGAATCTTGACCACACGGACAACTTGTGATTATAAGGTGTTCATTTTTGACTCAAGTACCAAATATCGACAAAACGACCATTATTAACTTAAATGATTACATATTGTTTATAACATTGTAATAAGTGATATAAAAGGAATAATAAACTTCAAAGATGGTTCTTAATCAAGTATAAATTAACTTTAGTTTATTATTTAGGAAGAACAAGGAACAAACAAGTCAAATCGGACACACGGTAAGAGATTTCTTATCTCACTTTCAATTCTGTGAGATTTCCATTGTTCGCCACTTATTTATTGCATGTGGTGTATTGTGTACTGCTATTTGATATATATTATCATGATTCTATTTATATTCATGGTATTATATGATTCATTTGGCAGTTATTAACTTTTGGTCATACAACTCGATTGATTACAACGTGGTAAGAGATTTTTATCTCACTTTTTATTCCCGTGGGATTCATGCTATATGTAAGAACCCTGACCTTCTTTTTTAGGTATGTTTTCCTTTTCTGGCCGTTTTTCAGAAAAAGAGGAGAATTTGGAAATTTCATAAGTACACGCCATGTACTTTTCTTCCGCTCGAGGTCGTGTGATGGCCGTGTCCGGGCCAGTCACACGGAGTGTAGCGATGAGGTGGAGTCTGATTAATACAGCATATGGAAGGAGGTGAGTACACGTCGTGTACTCAAGAAGTACACGTCGTGTACTTTTCTTTTTATTTCATTAATCGGACCGGGTTCGCGCCTAATCACCATTTTCATCTTCTTCTCTGCCTCATTACGTCCAGAAGTGACCTAGAGGGCCGATTCTTCTCTGAGCCACCGATCCTTCACCGGTTGTCCAAATTGAACGCCGTCGGGTGAAATAGAATCGCAGCGGTGAGTTCTCGGTTCTTCTTTGGCCATGTTTTTTGATTCCTCCTCTTGTGAGAGTTATCTGAGGTTGAACGTTTTATAAGTTTTTGCATATTTACTCCGTTCTAGGCCAATTCATAGGTCGAGGTTCAAGAATATCAATCTCCTAGGATTGAGGTAGGTGGTTTGTTGCCCTACGTTGAATGTCTTTGAGTTTTTGGTGCAAAAAGTGATGGATACCCATGTATCAGGTATCTCGGGTTAGGGTTTTGATCCTGTATCATTATCTACCTTAGATTGCTTGTATACTTGAGGTTATTAGATGGTTAATAATTGATTGTTATCATGTTTGAGGATCACCCATGGGTGTTCCCCTCGTTTTGGCTGTTGATTGCCGTTTGGCACGGTTTGCCTACGAGGAAACCTTATTGCACATTGCTAGTATGCCTGTTGACTTGATTGCATGTATTGCCTGCTGTTTATATGCTTGTGGATGCATTGTAGCTATTATCCAAGTAGCTGCTGAACTTACTTAGGCTGCTAACAGTCGACTACGCACGACTAAACTGCTCAGGGATGAGTGGACCTGGTGTAGTAGACTAAAGGGGGAATTGACGATTAGGGATTACCTAGAGAGTCTGTTATAGTTAGTATCGATTGCTGGACCTAAGGGAATGCGACTTTGTGCTTCCTCATAGTGTCCTTAGTTATGTAGCGGGACTATATGGGGAATTAAACATAAGTGCTTCCTCAGAGAGTCTATATCTTTCGTTGCAAGACCACAAGGGAATTGACGGTGAGAGCTTCCCAGAGTATCTGTGCCTTTGTACATCTACTTGACTAGAGGGGTTTACTAGTAGGAGCCACCCAGAGAGTTAGTGCTTTATTTGTTGGTTGGTTGTGACGATTCCACCAAGCCAAAGAAAAAGATTGGGTTTGTACTGCTTGCTGTTTAGGTAGACTGCTGAGTTACCTGTTGTGATTACTTGCTTGCCTTGGGAGTATAGAGTTGTTTCTAGGTTCCATGGTTGATAGATAAATGATTGTACTGAACTAATGAATAATTGTGAATGGAGTTGGTAGGAATGATTACTTTAGTGTACATTTGTTTCTCTGATGCATTTACTTCCTTTACTTTTGCTATATTACTCACTGATAGTAGGGCACAGATCTCGTGGTGATTGCCTACTGGGATTAGTCTCACACCCTGTTTGGGTCCTACTTTTCAGCCCAAACAATTTATTTGGTTGTAGGTGTGGACATGGATTGTGGCCCTTCTACTTCGGGTACATGATTGCTGGTTGGAGCTGGAGAGCATAGGACCGAGCTTAGGCTTGCGATGCTGCTGGGGTTGCTGTTTACTTTCGTACCTTGTTTTCAGTTGTATTTCAGCATGTTGTTGTGTTTGATGCTTTCCTTAGATTCTTGTACCTGCTGCATCATTATCATTATCATTATATGTTCATTGCTTCTGCTGTTTAGTTTCGGTGTTTGTATGCTGTTACTGCTTCCGCTATTGACTGTTGTTTTCTTACCTTGTATAACTTACCAAATGAGGGAATAGTTTCCCCAATAACTTACCAAGGCCCTCGCTGCTAGTCGGTAGCCTCTGGTGTTTGGGGAAACACGCTTGAGGTCATGTGGTGAACCGGGTACGGGGCACCAGTGGAAGGGATCCGGGTTTGGGTCGTTACAAAGTGGTATCAAAGGGTGTTCTTTCCTTTTTCTATTGACTTACTGTTTAGCAACATTAGACAGGGATAAGATGGAATAGGTAAATGGTAAATAGCTGTGCTTGGGCGTTCTAGAACCCGTGTACATGGAAAAAACCAGATTACCTAGAATATTGCAAATTTTGAGTTTTGCGAATGTTACAGTTTAATTGATTTCACCGTTGGGTGATGCACTTGTTTTGTGTTGTTACTGTTTATATGATTGTAGTTCTATTTTGTTGCAACCCGATGAGATGAGGGTATGCCATCTCATGCATCATATAGGCACATGTTATAAGATCACATTCCATGCATCTTGCCATGCCATCTAGGTTTCATTAGATATTGCATGCTGTTGTGATAGGATTTGTGATAGACAATGCATGCTGTTGTGATAACTGCTGTGATAGAATACCTGCTATGTTGATAGGGTATCGTTGTTGGAGTTTTCTTATCACGGACGCCAAACTTTGATCTTAGAGGTGTTATGGGCCCTCAAGGATCTGAATTTGGTGGGTCGTGAGTTCTTATCTTGTGGCTTGTTCTATGCACCGTTATGATGCCAAGCTTTGATTCGCGGGGAGTATGGCCCCCCATGGATCGGAATTTGGCACCTTAACCCTTGTTTTTCTGTGTTTTCTGGGCTCCAGTGCAGTTCTGAGGCTACTTTCCGAAAAAACCCAGAATACACGGTGTGTACTTTATATATACGCGCCGTGTAGTTTTTGGCCATGTCACTGACCGTGTGGATAGGGACACAGAGTTGTAAATGGTTTTCAGAAACATGTTGTGTACTCTAAGTACACGCTGTGTAGAGGTTAACTAGGAGCCCGACCTTGTAACTAAAAACACAGGCCAATTAATGCATGTTTTAGTACACGCCGTGTTCGGTATTCACATGTCGTGTATCCTTTCCCAAGTGCCCGACCGTGTCTTGAAAAACACGGGCTGATGTTATCTTCTCTTATACACGCCGTGTTTGTTTGGAACACGCCGTGTAAGGATCAACCGAGTACCCGAACGTGTCACGAACAACATGGGTCGAGGTTTCCCTTCAAGTGCACGCCGTGTCCCTTGGGAACACGCCGTGTAGTGTCGACCGTGGTTCAGGCCGTGTCGCTAACAACACGGTCCAGGTAAGGCATGTCTAGTACACACCGTGTCTTCCTCAAACACGTCGTGTAGTCTTCGGATGGGACAGTCTGTGTGACTTAGTCATGTAGGAGTAACCGGGCAGGGAGAAAAGGGTCAGTACACACCGTGTAGTTTAAGAACACGCTGTGTAGTCGGGTTGTTTACACAACCATGTATGACCAAGGTACACACCCAGGGTAAGATTTCTGGAAACATGCCGTGTATCTGTATTACACGCCGTGTAGTTATGTTTTTTCTTTAGATTTAAAGGTTTTTCCCTCCTGTTCTGTTTTAATCTCCTGTGTTGCAACTGTGTTCGTCTTTAATGAAGGTGTGTTTTGGTCTTTCAGTGCTATGGCACCAAGACATCCTCCTGTTGCACGCCAGGAACCAGGCAACGATCGTACACCTGATACGACCGATCAGGGACTGCCAGTAGTTCCGCCCATCATTCCGAACATGGCACATGCAGTGATTCCAGACACTGGTGACGACACTCAGTTCAGAGAGGGTTTCATGAGATTCATGCAGACCTTCCAGGGAGTTCAGCATCCTGCCCCGACTATGGAAGAGCTGACGTGGGTCTTCCAGCAGTAGCATCCTCCCACTTTCACAGGAGATGGAGGACCTCAGGCTACAGAGTCATGGCTGGAAGCCATGCTGTCCATCTTCGAGCATCTTGAGATGCCTCCAGAGAGGAGGGTGAAGCTCGCGACGTATATGCTGCGAGACTCTGCCAAGAGATGATGGGACGTAGTCTCTCAGACGGGGCGCCAGTAGGCTATGGCTTGGGATGAGTTTCAGCGTACATTTTACAACTAATTCTACCCAGTGATGCTAAGGGATGACAGAGCCAGGGAGTTCATGAGCCTGCACCAGGGTACTCTCTTAGTTATGGAGTATTCCTCCCGCTTCACTGAGTTACAGCGATTCACTCCTGTTTTGGGAAATGACGAGCTGTTTCTAGCAAGGAAGTTTGAGGAATGCCTCAGACCGGAGATCAGATCGCATGTGAATGTATTTAAGTTGACTTATATTACTCTGATAGTCAACCAAGAACTCATCACGGAGAGGAACCTGAGGTAGAATGGAGCTGTGGACCAGGGCGGTACAACATCCAAGGCTGATTCCCTTCAGACAGACAACAGGAAGTGCCACCGAGAGTCTACCCGAGGCGACCCGAGGAAGCGGGGTATTCCTTTTGGTAGACGAGATGCCCCTTCTGGAACCCAAGTGGTGTGTTATCAGTGTGGGAGGAGCGGGAATAATAATCCCCAGTGCCCGAGGGACCCAGTGGAGTGCCGATCCTACGACAAGATGAGTCACCTGCAACGTTTCTGCAAGGTTCCCCTTCCAGCGGCTAGTGAAGGAGGATCAATTTCGACCCCGCGTACGGGAGAAGGATTTCCAGCTCCGCAGCAGACTGGGGGATGGGGTTCTGCAGGGCGTTCAGGTCAGGGTAGAGGCCGTGGATGCAGTGGTCAAGCTCAGGGAGGAGCAGCTCAAGGTTTCCAGGCTGCTACACAGGGCCGCGGTACAGGCCAGACTTTTGCTGTAGAGCAGATTCATCAGGAGCAGGATCCCAGACCCTCTAAAGTTCGAGGTACGATCTTAGTAGCCTCAGTTTTATCTTCATCCCTTTTCGATACTGGTGCTTCACATAGCTTTATCTCTGTTGCTATCGTGGAAAGTCTTGAGCTCTGTGTCTTTTCGTCTGCTGACATGTTGACTCTCGACACGCCCTTGGGAACGAGGACATCTAGAGAACGTCAGTGCAAGGAGTGCCCTCTCAAGGTTGCAGGGTATCGTTTCTTATGGGACCTCTATGTCCTAGGGATGATGGGCTATGACGTCATTCTTGGTATGGACTGGTTGGTTCCCTTCCAGGCAGTCGTCGATTGCTATCGCCGCAAAGTGAGTTTTGTATCACCAGAGGGTGAATCTTTCCTTCATAAGGGAGAGTGGGATGTTCAGGTGAGTCGATCCAGGCTCGAGCATCATGGTCTAGGAGGAGTTACGACCCAGATTTCTAGTCTTTATCTGGATGACCAGGGGACTTCACAGTTAGATTTTCCTCTAGTGGTTGATCACTTTCCAGATGTCTTTCCAGAAGAGTTTTCAGGTTTGCCTCCGAAGCATGAGGTAGACTTCTCGATTGAGATCGTGCCAGGAGTAGCACCAGTGTCCATTACTCCTTATAGGATGGCTACACCTGAGTTGCAGGAGCTCAAGAAGCAGTTGGAGGAGTTGCAGGCAAAGGGTTTCATCCTACCCAGTACTTCTCCTTGGGGTTCGCCTGTCCTGTTTGCGAAGAAGGCAGACGGTACCCTTAGGCTTTGCGTGGATTATTGGAAGTTGAACCAGTTTATGGTCAAGAACCGATATCCCTTGACAAGGATTGATGATATCTTTGATCAGCTTCGAGGATCTCGGGTGTTCTCGAAGATCGATTTGAGGTCCGGTTATCACCAGCTGCGCGTTAGACCTTCAGATATACCTCTGACAGCCTTCAGGAGTAGGTATGGCCTCTATGAGTATAAGGTTATGTCGTTCGGTCTTACGAACGTGCTAGAAGTTTTCATGGAACTGATGAACTGAGTGTTCCATCCTTACTTGGATTCCTTCATCGTGGTCTTCGTGGATGATATCTTGGTGTACTCTCACACTCGACATGACCATGCAACCCATCTTGAGATCGTTTTGAGTACACTGAGGGAGCATCAGATTTATGCTAAACTCTCAAAGTGACACTTTTGGATGGAAACGATTCACTTCCTGGGTCATGTCATCTCAGAGACAGGAGTATTAGTAGACCCAGAGAAGGTGAGAGTAGTAGTTACCTGGGAGCAGCCAAAGAACATCTTCGAGGTACGAAGCTTCTTGGGGCTGGTTGGTTACTACATACGGTTTATACAGGACTTCTCCTGCATAGCAGCACCGCTGACAGGCTTGACTAAGAAGGGGGTGAAGTTTGTTTGGTCAGAAGTCTGGGACTCAGCCTTCCAGGAGCTGAAGGGGAGATTGACTTCAGCACCGATCCTAGTTTTGCCGGAGCCGAGCAAGAGCTATATAGTTTTCTGTGATGCATCTAGCATAGGGCTTGGAGCAGTGCTTATGCAGGAGGATCGAGTGGTTGCATATGGATCTCAACAGCTGAGGCCTCATGAGAGGAATTATCCTACGCACGACCTGGAGTTGGCCACAATCATTCATGCTTTACGCTGTTGGAGACACTACCTTCTGGGAGAACATTTTGTGGTATACAATGACCACAAGAGTCTCAAGTACATATTCACGCAGCGTGACCTGAATTTGAGACAGCAGAGGTGGGTTGAGTATCTCCAGTCATTTGATTTCGAGCTTGCCTATACGCCTGGAAAAGGCAATGTAGTGGCTGATGCACTGAGCAGGAGAACTCAGATACAGGCAGTTCATGAGGCCAACAGTGAGTGGCAACTAATGGCTCTGTTCTCAGAGATGCATTTGGAGGTGCACGACAGGCAGGGGCAAACTTTCATATCTTCTATGGCTGTTACCTCTGCACTTCTGAACCGAGTTCGAATGAGGCAGTTGGTATATTCAGAAGGGCTAGTCCTACGGTAAAGCGTGTCAGGAGAGGACCCTCTTCCCGGGTGGACCCTTAGCGAGGATGAGATCTTTCATTTCCAGGGACGCGTATAAGTGCTAGCAGATATATGCGAGAAGCTAATGCGAGACTTCCATTCCTCAGTTTGGGCAGTTCATCCTGGCGTCACCAAGATATACCGTGACTTACACCGCCAGTACGGATGGCCAGGTATGAAGATAGATGTGGTTGGTTTTGTTATGAGATGTTCCACCTGTTAGCAGGTGAAGGCGGAGCACCGACGACCAGCAGGGCTTTTACAGCAGCTACCCATTCTAGAGTGGAAGTGGAATGATGACACGATGGACTTCGTGACACGGTTACCGAGATCTTCAAGAGGAGACGATGCGGTGTGGGTTGTCGTTGATAGGCTTACGAAGGTTGCTCACTTCTTGCCGATAAAGGAGACCTTCAGTGTCGATGAGCTTGGATAGTTGTACGTCCGTGAGATTGTGCGCTTGCATGGGGTTCCAAGTACTATCGTTTCAGATAGGGACGCCCACTTTACTTTGCATTTCTGGAAAGGGCTACAGAAAGCTTTGGGTACATAGGTGCTCCTGAGTACAGCTTATCATCCTCAGACAGATGGTCAGTCAGAGCGCATGATCCGGGTGCTTGAGGATATGCTCCGAACTTGCATTCTAGACTTTGGTGGTTCTTGGAAAAATCATATACCTCTCGTGGAGTTTGCCTATAACAATAGCTTCCGGGAAACTATTCAGAGGGCACCTTACGAGGCTTTGTACGGTAGGCCATGCCGATCACCTTTGTGTTGGACGGAAGCATGAGAGGCAGCTTTGTTGGGACCTCATCTCATCCAGGAGACCTCAGAGCAGATAGAGTTGATTTGGAAGAGGATGGATACTGCACAGTCTCATCAGAAATCTTATGCTGACCAGCGGAGGCGACCTCTGTAGTTCAGGGTCGGAGACCAGGTTTTCCTACGTGTTACCCCGAGGTTGGGACACAAGAGGATCATGAGACAGGGTAAGCTTTCACCGAGATACGTCGGGCCATTCGAGGTTCTGGAGAGAGTCAGGCTAGTTGCTTATAGGTTGTAGTTACTTCAGATATATCAGGCTATGCACGACGTCTTCCATGTTTCTCAGCTTCGACGCTATTTCTCAGACCCGTATCATGTTTTTTGACCCGAGGAGGTTGAGCTGGAGTAGGATGCATCATTTGAGGAGCACCCTATCAGGATCGTTGATCGTAGTGAAAAAGTACTCCGTGGCCGGTCTGTTCCTCTGGTATGGGTGTTATGGCAGCACGACCATGTGTAGGATGAGACCTGGGAAAGGGAGGCCGATATGCGATCACAGTGGCCAGAGTTGTTCGAGGTTTCTTCTTCACCACCTTGCTAGGGAAATTCGGAGACGAATTTATTTAAGGAGGGAAGTTTGTAAGAACCCAGACCTTCTTTTTCAGGTATTTTTTCCTTTTCTGGCCGTTTTTGAGAAAAATAGAAGAATCTGGAAATTTTGTAAGTACACGCCGTGTACTTTTCTTCCGCTCGAGGCCCTGTGCTGGCCGTGTCCGGGCTAGTTACACGGAGTGTAGCGATGAGGTGGAGTCCGATTAATACGACGTACAGAAGGAGGTGAGTACACACCGTGTACTCAATAAGTAGCCATGTACTCAATAAGTACACGCCGTGTACTTTTCTTTTTATTTCATGAATCGGACTGGGGTCGCGCCTAATCACCATTTTCATCTTCTTCTCTGCCTAATTACATCCAGAAGCGACCTAGAGGGCCGATTCTTCTCCGAGCCACCGATCCTTCACCGGTTGTCCAAATCGAATGCCGTCGGGTGTAATAGAATCGCAGTGGTGAGTTCTTGGTTCTTCTTTGACCATGTTTTCTGATTCCTCCTCTTATGAGAGTTATCTGAGGTTGAACGTTTTAAACGTTTTTGCAGATTTACTCCATTCTAGGCCGATTCACAGGCCGAGGTTCAAGAATATCAATATCCTAGGATTGAGGTAGGTGGTTTTTTGCCCTACGTTGAATGTCTTTGAGTTTTTGGTGCAAAAAGTGCCGGATACCCATGTATCGGGTATCTCGGGTTAGGGTTTTGATCCTGTAAAGTTATCTACCTTAGATTGCTTATATGCTTAAGGTTATTAGATGGTTAATAATTGCTTGTTATTATGTTTTAGGATCACCCATGGGTGTTCCCCTTATTTTGGCTGTTGATTACCGTTTGGCACGGTTTGCCTACGAGGCAACCTTATTGCACATTGCTAATATGCCTGTTGACTTGAATGCATGTATTTCCTGCTGTTTATATTCTTGTGGGTTCATTGTAGCTATTAGCCAAGTATTTTATGAACTTACTTAGGCTGCTAACAGTCGATTACGCATGACTAAACTGCTCAGGGCTAAGTGAACCTGGCGTGGTAGACTAAAGGGAGAATTGACGATTAGGGCTTCCCTAGAGAGTCTGTTATAGTTAGTATCGATCGTTGGACCTAAGGGAATGTGAATTTGTGCTTCCTCAGAGTGTCCTTAGTTACGTAGCGAGACTATAGGGGGAATTAGACGTAAGTGCTTCCTCAGAGAGTCTATATCTTTCGTTGCAAGACCACAGGGGAATTGACGGTGAGAGCTTCCCAGAGTGTCTGTGCCTTTGTACGTCTACTTGACTAGAGGGGTTTGCTAGTAGGAGCCACCCATAGAGTCAGTTCTTTATTTGTCGGTTGGTTGTGACGAGTCCACTAAGCCAAAGAACAAGCTTGGGTTTGTACTTCTTGCTGTTTAGGTAGACTGCTGAGTTACCTGTTGTGATTACTTGCTTGCCTTGGGAGTATAGAGGTGTTGCTAGGTTCCATGGTTGACAGCTAAATGATTGTACTGAACTAATGAATAACTGTGAATGGAGTTGGTAAGAATTCTTACTTTAGTGTACATCTGTTTCTCTGCTGCATTTACTTCCTTTACTTTTGCTATATTACTCACTGACAGTAGGGAACATATCTCGTGGTGATTGCCTACTGGGATTAGTCTCACACCCTGTTTGGGTCCTACTTTTCAGCCCAAAAAGGCTATTTGGTTGCAGGCGTGGATAGGGATTGTGGCCCTTCTACTTCGGGTACATGATTGCTGGTTGGAGCTGGAGAGCATAGGACCGAGCTTAGGCTTGCGATGCTGCTGGGGTTACTGTTTACTTTCGTACCTTGTTTTCAGTTGTATTTCAGCACGTTGTTGTGTTTGCTTCTTTCCTTATATTCTTGTACCTTCTACATCATTATCATTATCATTATATGTTCATTGCTTCCGCTGTTTAGTTTCAGTGTTTGTATGTTGTTACTGCTTCCGCTATTGACTGTTGTTTTCTTGCCTTGTATAACTTACCAAATGAGGGAATGGTTTCCCCAATAACTTACCAAGGCCCTCGCTGCTAGTCGACAGCCTCTGGCGTTTGGGGAAACACGCTTGAGGTCATGTGGCGAACTGGGTACGGGGCACCAGTGGAAGGGCTCCGGGTTCGGGTCGTTACACTATATTGCCACTATTTCCTTTTGTGTGGTTTATGTGCTGCCCATGATTGTATTCATTATGTAATATACTTAAATTTATGGGTATTTACATCTTCATTGTATGATTTTTATTTCATGGGGTGTATGTTTCGTAAGTTACCAAATTGGTAAGGTAACCTTTCACCCTCCTCTTTTTAAAATACTTCTTTTTGTTATGTCTTTTAATTTACATCTTATTATATTGGGATATGTTCTTATATATCCTTATTGCTATAAATTTTATGTCCAAGTGATTAGATACCATTTTTCTCTCATCAACTAATTTTCTGAATTTTAAAGTGACGCCGTTAGGCTATCAAATTTTTGTAAGAGAACTTTTTAACCCAATTTCCATTCCTTGGGTTAATATTCTAATTCTTAATTATGTCATGCTATGATTATGTGTGGAATCATTGTTTATTTATTTATATTGTAAATTACACTCCCCTTTGTGTGGATATAATTTTGATACACATAATCACTCCATTGATAAATTCTAAATTCATCAATATGAACTCGATAAGAGTAATTTTAACTCAATTTCCATTCATTGAGTTAAACATCCAAGTCATTGGTTTTGTCTTAAAAAGAACATGTGTGAATTTCCTATGATTGATTTACACTGAATATCCAATCATATTTAGTGTATTTATATTTTTCACACATTACTATGTAATTGATTTATCCTTAATTTAAGGATACAGTTTTTATAAGGGATTTCGTCTCAATTTACATTTCATTGAGACATCATTGTCGTTATGCACCAATTCACTTTTATACGGTGTATATACTGTCCTTTGGCATATTATATCTTGAATCCCTTTATTCTCATAATATTATTAAGTTTTGATTAATTTTTTTCCTCAATTATTTGTATTCAAGTGTCTCTCATTTTGTTAAAAACTCTTTAACTAAAATATCATTTTAAATGTTTAAAAGATTTATTTTTCAAAATATTTCTCATTAATGTCCATGTTTTTAAAATGGTTTTAAGGATTTATTTATATGTACATTAATGTTTTCGAATGATAATTTATTTAAAAGTTTCAAAGTGGTATGGGACACTTTGATTCAAAAATATCTTTATTAAATGTTTTAAATGATTTTGAAAATGGTTTGATAAAGCATTGATTATGTCAAAATCTTTAAATGATATGTTGTAATTGCAATGTGGAAATGTTATCTTTCCTTTATGATTGTTTTAAGTGTTATGAATATGTTATGGTTTTTGGGCATTGTTTACGTATACGGGTGGTTCCTTGATAAACCTTGGGAGGGTGAGCCCAAGATAGCTCTCCAATGCATTGGGTAACATGACGAAGGTAAACATGATGTTTCTCCTAATAGATTTAGGGAATATACTGTGGCGGGTATTCTAAGTGTAACTCCCTACGTAGATGTGATAGCTACAATGTAAGTTTGATATGGATGCCATAAGTTACCTTTATGATTTATGATTTCTATGTGTTATTCATAAATCTTATGATTTCATGAGGTATGTTATGATTGAAAAGTATGGTTTATTTGATTTGTATTTATTAATGGGCTAATGTTTTATTTCCTTATTCTATAACCCTTACTGAGATTTTTATGCTCATCCCAAGTTTTTGAAATGTTTTTCACAGGGTATAAGGAAGGGTAAAAGAAAGGAAGTATTCAATAAGAGTTATATCAAGAAAAGAACTCTTGTTTTATTTAAGGATTTTTATTTTTGTGAAACATTGGATAGAGTAGAAGTGTCTACTTTGTAATTTTTGAGATGTAATGTAAAAGTTATGGCCTAATTCTCTAAAACTATAAACCTAAAAAGATCCTCAATGTGAATTCTTGACAAAATTCAAGATTATGTTAGGTTTAAGGCCGAGTCCTTATAGTTGGTATCAGAGGTCGGTTTATATAACTTTAGTGGTTAGGGTGTAATTTAAGCATAAGTGACATAACCATAATGTTTATCATATTAGAAAGAGTCATGGTTATTTTAGATAAATTGAATGAGTTTAAGATATCATGAATAAGTATATCTTAGTGTTTACCCTCCTCATAAGATAATATATGATGATTTTATGGATAAACTCACACTGACCTTTTTGGTTTTAGTAAATGGTTGGATCTAGTAGGAACCAATGTAACAATAGATGTGAAAGAAACTGTAGTGGTTTTCTTAATGAGATACTGAATGAAATGGGAGCTGCAATGAGAACTATTATGGTTAAAATATGTTATGGTTATTTTTAAGGAATTTATCTCATTTTTGGGAATGTTATAAAATTATATGGTTTTAGAAAAAGGAAAACCTGCAGGAAGGGTGACAACCTGTCGCGTCCGAAAAGGCTTCGGAAATCAAACCCACAACTGAAAGGTGACAAGGGCGCATCATCAACCACTGGCCTACGTGAAATCACTGGTTAATATGACTAATTATTATTTTTAGTTAAATTATTTTATAGATCAAGAATAAGTTGATCTTATGTTTTGTCAAATGGATATCCTTATTATAGAAATGATTTGGTGATTAAGTGTTAAGGGTTATTTTGGAAGATGTTCTCTCTTTTGGGGAATAACATATACCTAAGTAAAATAGAATACTATGAGATTTAATTTGTGGATTAATGGTTGAAATATTGTTTTGTAAGAATCTATGTTTTTATTGTAGACATAAGGTGTTTTGGGTTATTTATGGAAATGATTAACCTATCATAGAGAATATGTGATTAGGTTAATTTCACTTCAGTATGAGACTTTAAGAGTAGTTGATGTTTTTGGAGATAAATATTAAGATTTTCTGCGGAAGACTATGTGATTTAAATCTTTCTAAGTTTTGGGTTTCAATATTAGTTTTGATTATATTGAAGAATTTTAAGGAATGTTGTTTATTGAATGGTCTTTGTTGAACTTAGGGTACTGTTTTTTGAATTTTGGAGATTAAGAATAGTATTTCTTTTTATAAAGGATTATACTTTTTGGGGATTATCTGATATTGTACTAACCTTTTTGGTTTTGGTTAATGTCTAAAGACATGAGAAATATATGCTTTATCTTTTGTGAATCATGTGATTCTATAGAAGTTGATTCTAGCACTTCAGGTGTGACCAAGTCATCTTAAATCCTCATCGTTTGGAGAAAATATGATTTTTTGGTAGAAACTTATTAAAGGATGAAACTCTACTTGAAAAGTAAGTATATTTCCCTATGTTATTATTCTAAGTAGTAAAAGAATTCCTAAACTTTATGAAAAGGAACTTAAAACAAAAACATTGACCGTTTACTTTTCCTAATAGGAAGCCAATGACCGTTTAACCCATCACAAATTTGTGGTTTTATTATTGTTAAATTTCTCCTAAAAATGTTTTCTATCACTCTCCATCAGAACTTAATACTTAGTTTCTCTTCCATATCCATATTTTCATGAAATCCAAGTATGGGTTATCTCAAGTGACCTTTGTACATATATTTCATTCTTTATTTTAAAGTGATAGTTTTATTTACTCTTTTTTCGATGTGGTACTTTCAATGAAGTTTTGCAAGCGCAATTTTAAAATTGCAAGGACATAATTTCCAAAAGGGGAGAATGATGTAACATCCCAGGAAAATAAAGAATATGACATTTTCATATTTAGTAATATTTTTGAATTAAATATTAGTTTTATTTTAAAGGGGATGTTATATTCAAGGGCGTACTTTACGGGCAACAATGGGTTTCTCTGAAGTCTTATGGTGCAAACAATGCCGAGTCATACTGAAAAATAATAATATAATATTATTATTTTAAACAGTAGTTAACGCCTAGCCATTGTAATAGAGGGAATGAACAAAACTAACTACAATATGATTATACATGTTTGTTAAATGTTTTTACATTTATCCAATAAATTCTAAAGCCTTAAAATAAAAAAGAATCTAATTTTAAGCATAAATACTCTAATATTATTTAAAAGGTCGATTTACCGCCTTTTAATGGCGAACCCTCTTTAAATCTAGTTTTGGTAACTTTTATATGTTCTATTTGACAAAATAAAATTCTTATTTAGATTCGGGACATCAAAATTTACTTTGGGTAAATTTTTGGTATTTTTCTGATAAAATTTATTTTTTAATGAATAGTGAAAAATACTGTATTTTAATTCAAATCTGCTTTTTAATCTAATTTATTTTTATGGTTAGATTATATTTTTAATTGGTTTTAAAATGTAATTAGATTATATTTTTACCATTTAATATAATGGTGGTCATTGTAATTAATTTCACTTTGAAATTGGACATAAACAGGTGTTAATCTTTTGATAGATACTGTTTCTTAAAAACACACTATTTGTTTTAACAACGGGAATTAATTTTAAATTAATTAATGAAACTTCTATGTTTTGAATTTTTTAAAACAGACATCATTTTTTAATTTGGAATATCAAATATAACTTAGGCCGAATTTTTGGTATTTTTTTGAAAAACTTATATATTTGATGAATAGTGAAACCACTTAGTAGTAGTTAAAAAACTGACTTTTTCATTTAAATGAAATTTTACCGCTTCTGTGAATTGAATTTTGAAAATCCGACATACATGGTTGTTATTAGTAAGTAAAATATGGTTCAATAAGATGAAAATAATTTTTGTTGAATAGTAAATTTTGACTTTTATTTACCTCGATTAAAGGTAAATAGGGTAATTCAAGGTAAAAAGAATATTATAATAATATAAAATTATCTTAACACTTATCATAACATTATTGGTTGAGTAATAACTGACCATGAGCATCCTTGGGTCAATTTTGGGACCCCATGGAGCCACTTAAGAGTGATAATGACTCTATTTTAATTAACTTAAAGTGAAGGCAAAAATGACATAAACAAATATTTTTTAGTAAATTAATTTTTACATGGGGCTATATAAGTTATCTTTTTGACTATAAATATTAATTGGAAATATGAAAATATTTCCTACATCATGGTAATTTTTTTTATAATTTTTAGACATCAAATAAATTAAATTATTTATGACACAAAAATAATGCAGTATTTACCTTATTAATAAATGATTTAAATAAATAAGATTATAAATATTAAAATAACATCAAAAACCTATCCAATTCTTATTGGATGAATTTATTCCGACCATGAGTCATCTTATATTTGATCTTAATGAGTTTTGGACCTTTAGAAATTGAAAAGAATTATATAATAAAATAATATTTTCACACTTTCTTAAAGAGCCCATCCCCCCCTTATAAAAATCCCTCACCTATAACCCATTAATCACACCTCTCAAGCCCCTTGTCTCATCCAAACCATACCCAAATAATCTCTCAAGATCCCTCTCTTCCACCTAGAAGCATTACCTTAGGCAGAAGTCACTTCAAGAAGTCCTTTTGGTTCAAACCAAAGGGAGTTACCCAAATTAAAGGTAACAGTTTCTCTTAACTTCTTTTCTTTTATTTTACTTATCCAACCCATAAAATCATTTTATTCCTTTATTTTATGAAAAAAACAGTATCCTCAATATACTAGGATGTTTTTATGAGAAGAATTTGAACTACACTTACACACACCTCCATCTAATGGGTGAAGAACATACTGTTTCTGTGGATGGAAAACTAACGCCTCACAAAGCGATGATTGTTCAATTATCTCCTACCGCCTCTCATGGTGGCCATTAATATGGCACTATATTTATATATGATATATATTATGTTTATTTTTTCTCTATTCTTCTGTATTTTTTTTACAAATATACCTTTATGATTTCCAATACGTGTAAACATGATAATTTCATTTGAGGAAGTGCGGACTACCTCCCCTCAAAGTAATATGATTCGTTTATGAAATACATGGAACATATAAAAGATAGAGTTAATGAAAATATATAACATATATATCATATTATATTATACTATAATTATAATATACCTATGTATTATTATGTTTTTATCCCTTTAAATGTAAAATAGAAATGAAAGTAGTATTAATGCGTACGTACGACTTACCGTCTCCATGAACGGTGCGTTTCATTTCTTAACTCCAAATGATATGGAATATTATAAATACATATAAACTGGATATATATGATATATATTATATCTTAATCATGAATATCATTCTGTAGATAATGGAATCCTGACCACATGGACAACTTGTGATTATAAGGTGTTCATTTTTGACTCAAGTACCAAATATCGACAAAACGACCATTAATAACTTAAATGATTACATAATGTTTATAACATTGTAATAAGTGATATAAAAGGAATGATAAAATTGAAAAATGGTTCTTAATCAAGTATAAATTAACTTTAGTTTATTATTCAGGAATAACAAGGAACAAACAAGTCAAGTCGGACATGAGGTAAGAGATTTCTTATCTCACTTTCAATTCTGTGAGATTTCCATTGTTCGCCACTTATTTATTGCATGTGGTGTATTGTGTACTGCCATTTGATATATATTATCATGATTCTATTTATATTCATGGTATTATATGATTAATTTGGTGGTTATTAACTTTTGGTCATACAACTCGATTGATTACAACGTGGTAAGTAGTTTTCAACTCACTTTTTATTCCCGTGAGATTCATGCTATATTGCCACTATTTCCTTTTGTGTGGTTTATGTACTGCCCATGATTGTATTCATTGTGTAATATACTTAAATTTATGGGTATTTAAATCTTCATTGTATGATCTGTCTTTCATGGGGTTTATGTTTCATAAGTTACCAAATCGGTAAGGGAACCTTTCACCCTCCTATTTTTAAAAGACTTCTTTTTGTTATGTATTTTAATTTACATCTTATTATGTTGGGATATGTTCTTCTACATCCTTATTTCTGTAAATTTTATGTCCAAGTGACGAGATGCCCTTTTTCTCTCATCAACTCGTTTTCTGAATTTTAAAGTGATGTCATTAGGCTGTCAAATTTTTGTAAGAGAACTTTTTAACCCAATTTCCATTCCTTGGGTTAATCTTATAATTCTTAATTATGTCATGATATGATTATGTGAGTAATAATTGTTTATTTATTTATATTGTAAATTACACTCCCCTTTGTGTGGATATACTTTTGATACACATAATCACTCTGTTGATAAATTCTCAAGTCATCAATATGAACTTGATAAGAGTAATTTTAACTCAATTTCCATTCATTGAGTTAAACATCCAAGTCATTGGTTTTGTCTTAAAAAGAACATGTGTGAATTTCCTATGATTTATTTAAACTGAATATCCAATCATATTTAGTTTATTTATATTTGTCACACATTACTATGTAATTGATTTATCCTTAATCTAAGGATACAGTTTTTATAAGGGATTTCGTCTCAATTTACATTTCATTGAGACATCATTGTCATTATGCACCAATTCACTTTCATACGGTGTATATACTATGCTTTGGCATATTATATCATGAATCTATTTATTCTCATGATATTATTAAGTTCTGATTAAATTTTATTCCTCAATTATTTGTATTCAAGCGTCTCTCATTTTGTTAAAAACTCTTTAACTAAAATATCGTTTTAAATGTTTAAAATATTTATTATTCTAAATCTTTATCATTAATGTACTTGTTTTTAAAATGGTTTTAAGGATTTATTTATATGGACATTAATGTTTTCAAATGACAATTTATTGAAAAGTTTCAAAGTGGTACGAGACACTTTGATTCAAAAATCTCTTTATTAAATGTTTTAAATGATTTTTAAAATGGTTTGATAAAGCATTGATTATGTCAAAATCTTTAAAATATATGTTATGATTACAATGTGTAAATGTTATCTTTCCTTTATTATTGTTTTAAGTGTTATGAATATGTTATGGTTTTTGGGCATTGTTTATGTACACGGGTGGTTCCGTGATAAAACTAGGGCGGGTGAGCCTGAGATAGCTCTCCAATACATTGGGTAACGTGATAGAGGTAAACGTGATGTTTCTCATAAGAGATTTAGGGAATATAATATGATGGGTATTCCAAGTGTAACTCCTCATGTAGCTGTGATATCTACAATGTAAGTTTTATATGGATGCCATAAGTTACCTTTATGATTTATGATTTATGTGTGTTATTCATAAATCTTATGATTTCATGAGGTTTGTTATGATTGAAAAGTATGGTTTCTTTGATTTGTATTTATTAATGGGATAATGTTTTATTTACTTATTTTATAACCCTTACTGAGCTTTTTATTCTCATCTCAAGTTTTTGAAATGTTTTTCACAGGGTTTAAGGAAGGGTAAGAGAAAGGAATTATTCAAGAATATTTATATCAAGAAAATAACTCTCGTTTTATTTAAGGAGTTTTATTTTTGTGAAACATTGGATAGAGTAGAAGTGTCTACTTTGTAATTTTTGAGATGTAATGTAAAAGTTATGGCACAATTCTCTAAAACTCTAAACCTAAAAAGATCCTCAATGTGAATTCTTGACAAAATTTAAGATTATGTAAAGTTTAAGACCGGGTCTTTTTAGTTGGTACCAGAGGTCGTTTTAGATAACTTTAGAGGTTAGGGTATAATTTAAGCATAAGTGACATAACCATAATGTTTATCATATTAGAAAGAGTCATGGTTATTTTAGAAAATTCGAATGAGATTAGGATATCATGAATAAGTATATCTTAGTGTTTACCATCCTCATAAGATAATATATGATGATTTTACGAATAAACTCACACTGACCTTTTTGGTTTTAGTAAATGGTTGGATCTAGCAAGAACCAACATAACAATAGATGTGAAAGAAACTGTAGTGGTTTTCTTAATGAGATAATGAATGAAATGGGAGCTACAATGAGAACTCTTGTGGTTAAAATATGTTATAGTTATTTTTGAGGAATTTATCTCATTTTTGTGAATGTTATAAAATTATATGGTTTTAGAAAAAGGACAACCTGCAAGAAGGGTGACAACCCGTCGCGTATAGCAAGGCTTCGGGAATCAAACACACAACCGAAGGGTGACAAGGACGCATCGCCAACCACTGGCCTACGTGAAATCCCTGGTTAGTGTGACTAATTATTATTTTTAGTTAAATTATTTTATAGATCAAGAATAAGTTGATCTTATGTTTTATCAAATGTATATCCTTATTATAGAAATGATTTTGTGATTAAGTTATTAGGGTTATTTTGGAAGACGTTCTCTCTTTTTGGGAATAGTATATACCTAAGGAAAATAGAATACTATGAGATTTAATTTGTGGAGTAATTGTTGAAATATTGTTTTGGAAGAATCTATGTTTTTATTTTTGGACATAAGGTGTTTTGGGTTATTTATGGAAATGATTAACCTATCATAGAGAATATGTGATTGGTTAATTGAACTTCAGTATGAGACTTTAAGAGTAGTCGATGTTTTTGGAGATAAATATTAAGATTTTCTGTAGAAGACTATGTGATTTAAATCTTTTTGAGTTTTGGGCATCAATATTAGTTTTTATTATATTGAAGAATTTTAAGGAATGTTGTTTATTGAATGGTCTTTGTTGAACTTAGGGAACTGGTTTTTGAATTTTAGAGATTAGGAATAATATTTCTTTTTATAAAGGATTATCCTTTTTGGGGATTATCTGATCTTGTACTAACCTTTTTGGTTTTGGTTAATATCTAAAGACATGTGAAATAAATGCTTAATCTTTTGTGGATCATGTGATTCTCTAGAAGTTGATTCTAGCGCTTTAGGTTTGACCAAGTCATCTTGAATACTCATTGTTTGGAGAAAATATGAGTTTTTGGTATAAACTTATTAAAGGATGAACCTCTACTTGAAAAGTAAGTATATTTCCCCATATTATTATTCTACGTAGTAAAAGAATTCCTCAACTTTATGAAAAGGAACTTAAAACAAAAACATTGTCCGTTTACTTTTCCCACTAAGAATCCAATGATCGTTTAACCCATCACAAATTTGTGGTTTTCTTATTGTTAACTTTCTCCTAATCATGTTTTCTATCACTCTGCATCAGAACCTGACACTTAGTTTCTCTTCCATATCCATATTTTCATGGAATCCTAGTATGGGTTATCTCGGGTGACCTTTGTACATATATTTCTTTCTTTCTTTTAAAGTGATAGTTTTATTTACTCTTTTTCCGATGTGGAACTTTAAATTAAGTTTTGCAAGACCAATTTTAAAATTGTGAGGACGCAATTTCCAAAAGGGGGGAATGATGTAACATCCCAGGAAAATAAAGAATATGACATTTTCATATTTAGTAATATTTTTTAATTAAATATTAGTTTTATTTTAAAGGGGATGTTATATTCAAGGGCGTACTTGACATGCAACAATGGGTTTCTCTGAAGTCTTATGTTGCAAACATTGATGAGTCATACTAAAAAATAATAATATAATATTATAATTTTAAACAGTAGTTAACACCTAGCCATTGTAATTTAGGGAATGAACAGAACTAACTACAATATGATTATACATGTTTGTTAAATGTTTTTACATTTATCCAATAAATTCTAGAGCCTTTAAATAAGAAAGAATCTAATTTTAAGCATAAATACTCTAATATTCTTTAAAATGTTGATTTACTGCCTTTTAATGGCGAACCCTCTTTAAATATAGTGTTGGTAACTTTTATATGTTCTACTTGAAAAAATAAAATTCTTCTTTAGATTCGGGACATCAAAATTTACTTGGGGTAAATTTTTCGTATTTTTCTAATAAAATTCATTTTTTTAATGAATAGTGAAAAATACGGTATTTTAATTCAAATATGCGTTTTAATCTAATTTATTTTTATTGTTATATTATCTTTTTAATTAGTTTTAAAGTGTAATTAGATTATATTTTTACCGTTTAATCTAATGGTGCTCATTGGAATTAATTTCACTTTGAAATTGGACATAAACAAGTGTTAATCTTTTGATAGATATTGTTTCTTAAAAATACGCTATTTGTTTTGACAACAGGAATAAATTTTTAATTAATTAATGCAACTTCTATGTTTTGAATTTTTTAAAATAGAAATAATTTTTGAATTTATAATATCAAATATATCTTAGGTTGAATTTTTGGTATTTTTCAGAAAAACTTCAATTTTTGATGAATAGTGAAACCACTTAGTAGTAGTTAAAAAACTGACTTTTTCATTTAAATGAAATTTTACCGCTTCTGTGAATTGAATTTAGAAAATCCGACATACATGGTTGTTATTAGTAAGTAAAACGCGGTTCAATAAGATGAAAATAATTTTTGGTGAATAGTAACTTTTGACTTTTATTTACCGCGGTTAAAGGTAAATAGGGTAATTCAAGGTAAAAAGAATATTATAATAATACAAAATAACTTAACACTTGTCCTAACCTTATTGGTTGATTCATGACCGACCATGGGCATACTTGGGTCAATTTTGGGACCCCATGGAGCCACTTAAGAGTGATAATGACACTTTATTTTAATTAAATTAAAGTAAAGGCAAAAATGACATAAACAAATATATTTTAGTAAATTAATTTTTACATGGGGTTATATAAGTTATATTTTCGACTATAAATATTCATTAGAAAGATAAAAATATTTCCTACATCATGGTAATTTTTTTATAATTTTTAGACATCAAATAACTTAAATTATTTATGACACAAAAATGATGCAGGTTTTACCTCATTAATAAATGATTTAAATAAATAAGATTATAAATTTTAAAATAACATCCAAAACCTGTACAATTATTATTTAATGAATTTATTTCGACCATCAGTAATCTTATCTTCGATATTAATGAGTTTTGGACCTTTAGAAACCGAAAATCATTATATCATAAAATAATATTTTCACACTTTCTTAAAGATCCCATCCCCCCTTATAAAAAGCCCTCACCTCTAACCCATTCCTCACACCTCTCAAGCCCCTTGGCTTGTCCAAACACTACCCAAATAATCTCTCAAGATCCCTCTATTCCACCTAGAAGCCTTAACTTAGGAAGAAGTCACTTCAAAAAGTCCTTTTGGTTCAAACCAAAGGGAGTTACCCAAATTAAAGGTAACCGTTTCTCTTAACTTATTTTATTTTATTTTACTTCTCCAACCCCTAAACTCATTTTATTATTTTATTTCATGAAACCACCAGTAACCTCAATATATTAGGATGTTTTTATGAGAATTATTTGAACTACACTCATACACACCTCCATCTAATGGGTGAAGAACATACTGTTTCTGTGGATGACAAACTAACGCCTCACGAAGCGATGATTGTTCAATTATCTTCTACCACCTCTCATGGTGGCCATTAAGATGAAATTGTATTTATATATGATATATATTATGTTTATATTTTCTCTATTCTTCAGTAATTTTTTTTACAATCATACCTTTATGCTTTCTAATATGTGTAAACACGATAATTTCATTTGAGGAAGTGCGGACTATCGCCCCCTCAAGGTGATATGATTTGTTTATGACATATATGGAATGTATAAAACGACCATTATTAACTTAAATGATTACATAATGTTTATAACATTGTAATAAGTGATATAAAAGGAATAATAAACTTTAAAAAGGGTTATTAATCAATTATAAATTAACTTTAGTTTATTATTCAGTAAGAACAAGGAACAAACAAGTCAAGTCAGACACGAGGTAAGGGATTTCTTATATCACTTTCAATTCTGTGAGATTTCCATTGTTCACGACTTATTTATTGCATGTGGTTTATTTTGTACTTCCATTTGATATATATTATCATGATTATATTTATATTCTTGGTATTATATGATTCATTTGGTGGTTATTAACTTTTGGTCATACAACTCGATTGATTACAACGTGGTAAGTAGTTTTCAGCTCACTTTTTATTCCCGTGAGATTCATGCTATATTGCCACTATTTCCTTTTGTGTAGTTTATGTACTGACCATGATTGTATTAATTGGGAAATATAATTAAATTTATGGGTATTTACATCTTCATTGTATGATCCGTCTTTCATGGGGTGTATGTTTCGTAAGTTACCAAATCGGTAAGGGAGCCTTTCACCCTCCTCTTTTTAAAAGACTTCTTTTTTGTTATGTCTTTTAATTTACATATTATTATGTTGGGATATGTTATTATATATCATTATTGATTTAAATTTTATGTCCAAGTGATGAGATACTCTTTTTCTCTCATCAACTCATTTTTTGAATTTTAAAGTGACGCCGTTAGACTGTCAAATTTTTGTAAGAGAACTTTTTAACCCAATTTCCACTCCTTGGGTTAATCTTCTAATTCTTAATTTTATCATGCTATGATTATGTGTGGAATCATTGTTGATTTATTTATATTGTAAATTCCACTCCCATTTGCGTGGATATACTTTTGATACACATAATCACTGAATTGATAAATTCTCAAGTCATCGATATGAACCTGATAAGAGTAATTTTAACTCAATTTCCATTCATTGAGTTAAACATCCAAGTCATTGGTTTTGTATTAAAAAGAACATGTGTGAATTTCCTATGATTGATTTACACTGAATATCCAATCATATTTAGTTTATTTATATTTTTCACACATTACTATGTAATTGATTTATCCTTAATATAAGGATACAGTTTTTATAAGGGATTTTGTCTCAATTTACATTTCATTGAGACATCATTGTCGTTATACAAAAATTCACTTTTATACGGTGTATATGCCATCCTTTGGCATATTATATCATGAATCCCTTTATTCTCATGATATTATTAAGGTCTGATTAAATGTTATTACTCAATTATTTGTATTTAAGTGTCTCTCATTTTGTTAAAAACTCTTTTACTAAAATATCATTTTAAATGTTTAAAATATTTATTATTCTAAATCTTTCTCATTAATGTCCATTGTAAAATGTTAATAAAGAAATTGTTTTTACAGAAAACATGTTAAATGTTTTAAAAAAATACATGTAAAAACATGCGTTCAAAAAATAAGTTTTAAATTAAACATCTAAAAATAAATGAAAAAACATTTTAAAAAAGTGTTAAAAAAATAGTTTAAAAAAAGCTTTAAAAAAATATTTTAAAAAAATGTTTAAAAAAACTTTTTAAAACAAATACTTAAATTAATTTTTTTAAACAAACACTTAAAAAATACTTTTTACATTAAAATATGAAAAATGTTAAATGTTTTAAAAAAAATACTTGTAAACAACATGCATTTAAAAAAAATTACAAAATGTTTTAAATTAATCATTAAAAAATTTAAAAAAATGTTTTAAACAGATGTTAAAAAATGGTTTAAATAAAAACTTTTAAATAAAAAAATTAACAAATTTTTAAAAAATTATAAATAAGTTAAAAAAAATTAAATGTAATTTTTTTAAATAAATGTTAAAAATACATTTAAATAACAAGGCTTTAAACTCACCCACTACTGCGCACCCCCCAAAACTCGTCATTAATTTTTTTTACAATTTGAAAATAATATATATATATTCATAATATATAAATCAATTTAGACAAAAAAACATATCCACCCACTGTAAAATGTTAATAAAAAATAAAATAAACATTTTTACAAAAAAAAACATTCGTTTAAAAATAAATGTAATTTTTTTAAATAAATGTTAAAAAAATGTTTAAATAAAAACGTTTAAAACAAGTTTTAAAAAAAAATTGTTTTGAAAATAATAAAGGCCCACCATGGCCCGACTCGAAAAAGCCCGGCCCGGCCTGAAAAATCCCGGCCCAGCCCGAAAATGCCCGGCATGAACCGATGGTTGGGGCCAGCCCAAGGCCGGGCTCGGGTCGCCTCATGGGGATGTTTGGGCCGGCCCAGACCGGCCTGAATAGTGACCAGTGGCCCGATTTTTTGAATGCCAGGCCCGACCCTGCCCGGCCCTATTTGGGCCGGGCCGGGCCGAAATTACACCCTTAGTATTTACTAATATTTTTTTAGTATTTATGAATATTTATGAATATTTATTAATATTTAATTAATATTTGTGAATAATTAATTAATATTTATTAAGTTTTTATTACTACTTTTTTACTATTTATTTAGATTTATTAATATTTATTTACATTTGTTTGTGTTCATTAATATTTATTAATATTTGATTAATATTTAAAAATATTTATTTAATATTTAACCAATATTTATTTGTATTATGAATATTTGTGAATATTTATTTAATGTTTACTAATATTTTTTAATATTTATAAATATTCAATTAATCTTTATCGATATTTTATTAATATTGATGAATTTTTAATTAATATTTATTTTTATTTAATTCAAATTTATTAATATTTAATTAATTTTTATTACCTTTTATTAATATTTATTTTAATATTTAATTATACATCTATTTATATATATATGATAATATTCATTATTAAAAAAAATTGGAGGAAGAGTGAACATCATCCACTCTTCGTTCATAAAATTCACATAGGAAGCGTGAACCCCGTTCGTGCTTCCTAACGAGGGGATAAGTTCCAACATGATTCACTCTTCTTCAGACCTATTTTTTAAAATATCCCAAACCCTATCCCCTTTTCTAAAAAAATATATTAAAAACCCATTTAAAAAAACTTGCGAGCTTACGGGGTTATCCGTCCATATGCCAGCTACAAACTGTGAAAACCCTTTTGAAACTTTTCAACTTCTACCATAGTAACAGTCTGAAAGGATAATCGAACCCAATAGACAGATTTCCTTAGCTCTGGGCTCCCTTTCAAAATTTTATAACATGCACCGTCAAAACTTTAAGTTGCAGCGGTTGTCATCCTTTTATTTACCTGATCACCTCCGAGACTCATAGAATATATTATTGACCTTTTGATCCTATTTTAAAATATTTATATTTTTTATTAAAAACTTAATTAATAATTAATTTAATAAGTGTTTGTTCATATAATAAATTAGTTAGTGATAATAGTCATTTAATATGTGTAAAAATTATGCATAGTCATCTAACAAATATTGTATAAATAAATGAAGTAAAATTTAGAATAAAGAGAAGTGAAGATTATGATGTTGAGTTTACATATAGATGCTAGTATTGTACCGTTTGTTCCACCATATTAGGTAAATAAGCTTGTAAAAATAGGTGATTTATTGAGGATTTGTTTCAAATTAAGCTTAATTTGAGTGCTGGTCATTGTGATCTCAGCAAAATTACATATGAAAATGGTTCATATTGTTAACAATTATCACAAAATCAATTTCAAACAAGATGGAAAAGGTGATTATTAACCATGTGTCAAGGACCTAAAAATAATATTACAAATACATGAATTAAGTAGTGTGGTTATCAATTTGATACAGGCTGGTTGGTTAAACCTCCTAACTGATTAGCATGGAGTCTCAACTCAAGATACTTCATATGTTGGAGTCGGTGCTCTAGGATCAACTATTATGTACATTCAATTACTAGAATATTCAGAGTCTTGGATATTAGTTAATTATTTATCACATTGTGATCATTCTTCTTCATGATATCTATGTGATAATGTCATTGAGTATTTGTTGCATTGAAAAGTTATATCAGTTCTCCACAATGGTGAGGACCTAAAAGTGTTATGACATTATTCTTAAATATATGTTCTATAGATGAATAATATCATTTAACAAGACTGTTATAGGAGGGGAAGCACATGCAACATACATTTCTCCATGGTGGGATGCAATATCGCACAACCCAGCCCACAACAAAACAGAAACAAGAGGACCCGAGCTAAAACAATGAACTTCGAAAAAGAAAGAGAGGTACAAAAAGGGAACAAAAGAAAACTCTATGGGCACAATAACACGCAAAATACTATAGCGAGAATAATAAAAACAATACAGGAAATAGAAAGAACACATGATTTATGTGGTTCAGATATTTTGATCCCAATCCACAGTAAGAACACCCCCACACCCCTTTTTTCTTATTAATATGAAAAGAAACTAATGAAAGATTACAATATGAAAAATAAGGAAGAAGAAACAATAATAACATACAACACAAGAGGAACCAAACACCTATATGTAAAAGGAACAAGCAAGCAACAATGAAAGAATGAGGGTAAAACTTCAACAACAAAACGAGAAACCAGGCTCGAACCCCCTTACTAGGGTTGACCTCACCTGTAGAGAAACCCACCAAGAACCATCATAGTCATTTGATCCATCACAAGAACTCGAAATCCATGAGATATTCACCAGAATAGTGCTCCTAAAACCAACCATGTATGGCGTTGTTGATTAGAACAACCAACAAACTCTCCCTCTCTAATCCTCACCCTCCTCTTCAATTTCTATAACAAACCAAAGTTTTATCTATATAAATTCTCTTCTTATAATTATTTCATATGGTATAAACACATAGAAAACACAATACAATCTTTATAAATGATTAATGAATGAAATAAGAAGAATTTCTAGAAGTTAAGGAACCTATACCGATAAAATAGTAATTTGACCTTTGGAATAGTAACACGACCCTCATGAATAGTAAATTGACCAATTGATTAGTAACCTCAAAAATGAAATTATAAATAAAATTTATCCATATTATAAGTTACAACATGATATAATTATATCATAGTATAAGTAAATAAATATTTTAAAAATTATTAATTAAGTGTTGGTATTTTTGTAAGTTGTAAATATTTAATTAGAATTTTATGAGTAATTTAATAATTTAAAAGAAAATGTATTTTCATAAAATTTATTCATAAATTAATATTTTGATTTCATGTGATTATAAGGTAATTTTATGTGACCTTATTTATTTTTTCAAAAGTGATATAAAATTAGTTATAATTTCAAAATCTGTATTTTTTGAGTAAATTATGATTTTAATTAAAAATTAAATTTCTCATATTTAAAAAATTATTTTTAAAAAATGGAATTCATTTTTGAATACTACATGTCGAAAAATGGTTAGGGTGAATTTTTGGGATTTTTTTGAAATACTTGAATTTTTGTAAATCGTAAAATATTGTAATTTACGGTATATATACATTATAAGTAAAATACATTATTCATTGAGTCATGGATGATGTAATAATAATTGGTTTAAAATAAAATGATCTAATTACTATATTTAGTCTCAATAATCAACACTATTGCTTTTCTTGAGCAAAATAATAAACTAATGAATTAAATAATGAGAAAACATCTCCCTCCTTCACTATAAATATCACCCCTCACCACCTATTCTCCTCACACCTATCAAGCCTTGATCATTGTCTATATTTTGCCCAATACTCTTCCCAAAACTCTCTCCCATATCCAAGATCTTTTTTTCTTAACAAAAGTCAAAAAAAAATCGACCCCCTAAGGAGGTTCTCAAGAAAAAGGAATCAAGAGGTAAAACCCTATTCTGTTTTCTTTCAATTTCTTTTCAAGTCCCTTTCTTTTATTTTTCTCTCATCACCTCCCCTAATCCAAATGGCATGAAAACTCCATTATCTTATATATAATTTAATTTTATCATGTTTATGGAATAATTCTTCATCAAATCTCTTCTCCTCTCTCTTTTACTTTAATAAGGAAAACATTGTTCGTGAGGTGTCGATTTACCACCTTCGTGGATGACGTGCTTTCATCTTTCAATTTTGTCTTCAAGTCTGGTCATGAAACCATTTTTATGGTTGAAAAGGATTATAATATATGTAATATATCTTATTTAATGTTCTATAATCACTTTTTTTCATGATATTACTTTATAAAACAAAATGAGTTCATTGAGATAAAAAATGCTAAATTAATCTAAACGATTATCATTAATGATTTATCTAATTAATAATGCTCACTTATAGAAAGAAATGGTATTTTAATATTATATAATTTCATTAATAACATATAATTTAAGTTCTGTACAACTATTCTCATTCTATATGATTTTCCATACACTTATACAGGTATACTGATCATGAAAACCATAGAAATCAACACTCCCAAATGATGAAATTGAATCTCTTAACCCATAAAAACGGTCATAAATAAAATTAATAAAGTTGTAATAAATAAAATACATGTATAAAATGTTCTTAATTAATTAATTAATGGATTCTATTTGATTATTCAGGACATTAAGATCAAGTTCAAAATCATTTTGGACATAAGGTAAGAGATTCTACCTGAACCTCCATTATTCCTTTGGGTTACTCTTTCTCTCTTTTTACCCAAATGAAATTCTCTTTTATTTTTTTGTAAATATTATAAATTCTGTTTATATGTTCCAAACTCATGTATCAAGATCCATTCATCCTTCTTTTTGGAGATATACATGTTTTTTAAATGTTCCTTACTCAATTTTTCCCAATAAGCAAGCCTGATTTAAGGGAACTTCCTGAATTTTTACCCATTTTCAAGTGTGCTCCATAATATGTTTTAATCCACCCTTATTTTTATAAAATCACTCATTTTATAATGAAAAACTACCTTGGTTAAATTTTGGTTTTACGCAAACAATTATGCATTTTCTATTTTAAAGAATCTTGAAAGTTTTCCCTTAAACCGTACTAAAATGTTTTATTTCTAAAGTTTCTTAAACACTCTTTTCACTCCAGTTTTACATCACTTATCAGGATATATGCCTATATTATTCTATTAATTTACATGTATGATTTAATTCATTCCTTTCATGGACACCTTTACGATACGCCCATTTATTATGCTTTTTGACATGATTATGATACTCGATTATTTCCATGGGCAACTCTTATGTTTATGTTTGATTACTTATGTATGATTATTTATGTGGAAAGCATATTCATGAATATTTTATGATGTGTGCACTCAAATATAACTCCAATGCATTGGGTAATGTTTAGTCTCATGAGATGTTATGTGCAAAGATCTTGGTGGTTAGCCTTGACTCGTGCTCCTCTATGTGCAATGAGCCTTGACTCATGTTCCTATATGTACAACGAGCCTTGAATCATGATAAAATCATGTTTTATGTTACGACCAAACTACTATTATTCCATGATTATATGATCCCATATTCTATATGTTATGATTCCATATGTTTAATCATGTTTCATTCCTTTTTATATCATTATGTTATGCCTTCTAACCAATGTGTTAAGCTTTATTCTTATGTTTATTCCCTTACTAGGATTTTTAGATCATCCCTTTATTCATGTTATCCCTAAGTTATCCTATGTATATGTAAGGTCTCAAAGGAAGTTAGGAGCTCATAATGGATTATAAATAAAGAAATGTTTTATTTAGTCCCATGTTTTCAGTTTTATGTACCGAAGTCTTCCAAGACACTAGACTTCATGATCCTTGGATTATAATTTGATGTTTAATTATACTTAAAATCATGTAATGATCTATGTAAAAGGATAGGGTTTTTATAGTTGGTATTTGATGAAAATTTTAGTTATTTGTGAAGACTAAGAATATAACACTTTAGTAAGAACCTTAGGGATAAGACTACGTCTAAGAAAATATACCTAAATTTTGGTAAGTATAAAGTAAGCGGTTTATCGAGAAAATACATCTCTATTTGGATACTAGAAGTGGATGTGGTTTTGGAACAGATGTACCTAGGATTAATAACTATGACAAGGTGTTTCAGGCCTAACTCAAGGTAACCTGGTACATGACAATGGGTCTTACTACGCATCTATTTTGACACTCTCAGGGGATATGATTTGGTAAATTCATAAGCTCATTAAGAACCATTATTAAGGGAACAAAAAATTCCCATAAGAAAATATATTAGGAAACAGATCATGGATAACCTAGATTGAAACCTAAGGAATCACAAGTTAGGATATTCTTTTCCTTTAAGAGTTTATCATTTCATGTTTAAAGTTTCCTTTTTTATGCTTATTAGCTAAGTATTAAAGCCCCCTAATTACACTTTATTTTTCTTAGTTAATAGAGGGAAATATAAGAACACGTGCCAACAATAAATGTGAAAGGTAATGTGATGATTTCCCTAACGATATTTCAAATATGATGGAAATAGGTGCTCAAAACTTCATGATAGTACTTGATCAATTGGCTCAAGTTATGAATAATAACTCAAATTATGTGGAACACCCTCCTTCTCCAAGGAAAAGATTTAGTTTCCATCGAATCCTTCATGCGGAAAAGGCCTCCCATGTTTAATGGATCTTCTGATCCCCTCCTCATAGAACAGTGGAGTAACTCTATTGAAAAGATATTCTTTGTCCTCTAGTACTCAGAAGAAGAGAAAGTTGTACTAAAAGTCTATCATTTTGATGGGGAAGCTTATCAGTGGTGGATATTGATAAAAAATATGAAGTCCAAGGAGTAAATTGGTCTCATGGATTGGGAGGAATTCAAGAAAATGTTTTTCAATAAATATTTTCCCCGAACCCTCCATCTCAATATGGAAAAAGAGTTCCTTAGACTTAAGCAGAAGGAAGATGATTTTATTGGGGGTGTATAAAGTAAAATTTACCAGGCTTGTGAGATACACCTTCGGCCTTGTCATGAACACCTAAAGCAAGTTTGATCACTTATTTAGTGAACTAAAGCCAAGTCTATGAAAATAATTTGCAATTCAATACTTTTACAGTTATAAGGATATTATATGTTGTGCCCTCAAGGTTGAAATAGAGATCATAGACTCTCAATGGTCTCGTGGTCCTGGTGAAAAAAAAGTGGAAAATGGAGTCTAATATGGGTGGATCAGCAAATAAATCCCATGATGGAAAAACTCTGAATATCCTACGCGTCAAAATTGTGGAAAGAAACATCCTACGAACTGTCTAAAGGGAACCAAGAAATGCTTCAAATATAGAAGAACGGGGCATCTAGAAAAGAACTACCGAAGGGATATGAAGAATCCCACTAATGGAGAAGAAGAAATAATGGTTTATATCAATGCTCATATAGTAGTGAAGTGTTTCAATTTCAAGGAATATGGGAATTTTGCGAAACATATCCCTAAACTAAGGGTTGTCAGAGGCAATCAACAACCACATCCAAGGAAACAAGGAAGCGTTTATTCTAAGAGATGAATGATACCAATGATAGAAATGTGATCAAAGAAAAAATCATACCAAGGAGTTATTCTCAGTGATCATGGAAAAATATGTCTCGTAAATTATATCAGAATGAAATTCTAAGAGATGAATGATACCAATATGAGAAAATAATTCACATGTTAACCATGTCACTAATTCTCCACATATGTTTGTGAAAACCATTTCATGAAATTATTTCCACTTTCTATGTAGTAAATATGGGTTATTTTAAAATTTCTCAACTTAAATGATTATGTCCACCAAACCTACCCTGCATCCTTTATAATAAAATTTCAAGACACACTCACTTAAGCATTCCAAGAAGTCAAACCTTAAGCTCCCGAACTAGATATCCCCATATTTTGTACATTTCATCACTCCCCTCGTTTATTTAGTTTTTTCAAAAGTTGAACTTGGAATAAATATCACACTCATCACTCAACCCTTGTTTGATCTCCTCATGACACTAATTGTAATAGTTATGACAAGATCAAAAGTTGAGGAAGAGTGGTTTTTGACCTTCCCAAGACACAACCCATATTTTTTATTTTCTTTTTTTGTTTTTTAGGGTGTACAACATTCAGATAATTGGTACACATGCATAGGTCAATCTGGTACAGTAGTGAAAAAGATCAGATAAGAAATGAACGTATGAAAAATAATACTTTTGGTAAGCTGATAAATGTTAACCTAACTTATATTTACCTTCTATTAAGTAATAAATATTCACACTTCATGATTGGGTGCAAAAAAATTATGGAGATATTTAATGACACAATTTCCCATAAACTACTCACATAAAGGTTACCATTTTTCTCAAAGGTTTCAAACTGATACAACCATTTATATCATCGACAAACAACCAATTTTCAAGAGAAATACACGCCATAGTGTTGAATTCATTCTGAAATGCATATTTCATCAGTGGTTTTTTAATGTTAAAACAAATTAAAATAGGTAAATTCCTCATGCATGTTCAATAAATTCCATGATTAAGCAGGAATCATTTTCCATGATAATTTGTACATGAAAAAAAAACATTTCAGTGTAAAATTTATGGAGAAAAGGGGGGGGGGAAGTGACAATACTATTCCGTTACCTAAAAAGAGAAAATTAAGAAAGATGATGAAAGTTACTAACTAACCTAGGAATGTACCCATCCCCCCACACCTAGATCATGTAGTGTCCTCACTATAAAAAGAGAATGTTGGGAGGAAGGATAAAACCTGGTGAGTGTTATCGGTAGAGTGCTTCTTGAACCTAGAGTTCCTCCATCGAGGACTCCAAAAGGGCTTTATGAAAGTGCTTAAGCCACTTCCCATTAACAGTAAAGGTTTTTTTAGTTTCTTCATTTTTAACATAAAAAATACAAAATGGATAAACATTAGTAACAATGTATAGGCAAAATCAATGAGAACAAAGCTTACCTATATGCAACTTCAACCTTGCATTGTAAAGGCCTACCTTCTTCCCAATGTGTAATTGGTGATGAAGGATGATATGGTCGTGGGTAGCCTTGGTTTTATCCTTATAAATCCTAGAGTTCTCATATGAATCTCTACACATTTACTCCAACTCCTTAATTTGCAAATTCCTTTTATCACCTCCACTAGAAATATTAGAATTTCATTGTTTAATAGACCAGTAGGTCTGGTGCTCAATCTCAATAGGGGTGACAACTCTTTCCAAACACAAGCTGAGAGGGTGACATGACAATGGGAGTTTTTAAAGTAGTACGGTAATCCCATAATGAATCATCGAGTCTAAGACTCCAATATTTTCTATTTGGTTGAACTTTTTTTTCAATAATTAGTTTTACCTATCTATTAGACACCTCATCTTGACCATTGGTTTGTGGGTGATATGCAGTAGACACTCGATACCCGACCCCATACCGATGAAAAATATATTTCATTGTTCGGTTGTAGAAATGAGAGCCCTGGTTAGTGATGATGAACCTAAGTAATCCAAACCTATAGAAAATTTGGGTTCTCAAAAATTCTATAGTTGTCTTGGAATCATATTTACTTATGAATCATTACTCTACCCATTTTGACACATAATAAACTACTATAAGAATGTACGAGTTCCCAAATGAATTGGGGAATGGTCCCATAAATTCAATGCCCCAAACATCAAAAATATCATGAAAGAGAAAGGGTTGTTTTGTAATTTCATTTCTTTTAGAAACATTCCCAATTCTCTGATAACGATGACAAGATTTATAGAAATCATGGTCATCCTAAAAAAGTGTTGGCCAAAAGAGACTAGAATCAAGGACCTTACAAGCAGTCTTTTGGGGACCAAAGTGTCTCCCACAAGCAAGATTGTGACAGAACCTAAGGACAGACTGAAACTCGCTATTAGGAACACAAAACCTAATGACTTGATCACTTCATATTTTCAAAAGGTAGGGTTCATCCCAAATGTACCAACAGGACTCATGTTTTAGACGATCATCTTGTTTTTTGTTGAAGTCGATAGGAATGCAAGATGATACCAAATAATTTACAATTTCAGCATACTAAGGAATAACATCTTGTACTCGGTACAATTTCTCATCTGGAGACATGTCATTATGGTAATACAGGGGGATGAGTCAATGTATAATGATGGGTGGATCCTACTGATATGATCAGCCACCACATTCTCTACTTCTTTTTTATCTCTAATTTCTATATTGAATTCCTGAAGGAGGAGCATCCAGTGAATGAGGCGTGGTTTGGCTTTTGGTTTCTTAAAGAGATACTCGAGGATTGCCTGGTCTAAAAACACAATTACATTAGACCCTAAAAGGTATGACCTGAATTTATCCAAGGTAAAAACAATGGTAAGAAATTCTTTTTCAGTTGTATTGTATTTTTCTTAGGTAGGGTCTAGTGTATGTAAGGCATAGGCAATGACATGTGGAGCTAGATCGACCCTTTGTGATAAGACTTCCCCAAATGCATAGTTAGAGGCATCACACATGAGATCAAATGGTAAATCCCATAGAGGTGGTTAGATTACCATAGGTGAAGTGAGTCTCCATTTCAATTTGTTAAAATCTTCCTCACATTATTTATCAAAAATAAATTTCTTTTATTTTTAGAGAAATTGGGAGAGTGGGTGCAATTTTACTAAATTCCTGAATGAAACAATGGTAAAATATAGTGTGACCTAGTAAAGACCGCATATCCTGTACATTTTTGAGGAATGGTAGGGAAGAAATGACATCCACTTTTGATTTATCTACTTGGATACCATTTCCAAAAATGAAATGTCCCAAAACTATACCTTTTCACACCATGAAATGACATTTCTCATAATTTAATATGATATTATTTTTAATATAGTGATGTAGGACTGGAACAAGACTACTCAAACATTCATCAAAAGAGGATCCATAAATAGTGAAATCATCCAAGAATACTTCCATGAAATTCTTTAGGTAATTCGAAAAAATACTAACCATGCAATGCTAGAATGTACCTAGAACATTACACAGACCAAATAGAATCCTCCTATATGCAAATGTTCCAAAGGGGAAAGTAAATATTGTCTTTTCCTGATCCTCAGGAGAAATATGGATCTGAAAGTATCCATAATACCCATAAAGAAAATAGTAATGGGAATTCCCTACTAGCCTCTCTAACATATGGTAAATGAATGGCAATGGGAAATGGTCCTTTCTAGTGTGTTGGTTTAATCAGTAATAGTCTATACAGACATGCCAACTATTTTGTACACAAGTTGGAGCCAATTCATTATTTTCATTTTTAATTACCATAAGAACAGCTTTTTTAGGAACCAATTGTACTGGACTGACCTAGTAGCTATCAAAGATGGGGTAAATGATTCCATTAGCCAATAATTTTGTTACCTTATTTTTAACAACATCTAGGAGGTTTGGGTTCAGTCGACGTTGTGCTTGCCTCACTGGTTTAGCCTCATCATTTAACAATATATGATGTGTTCAAATTGATGGGATAATTCCAGGAATGTCAACAAGTGTCCATCCCAAAGCTTGTTTATACTCCCTCAAAAGTTCAAGCAGTCACAATTTATGGTTAGGAGGTAGTGAACTAGCAATGATGATAGGAAACTTGTTTCTATTCTCAATATAAGAATATTTTAAATCTTGAGGTAGTTGTTTTATTTCCAATTCAAGGGGATTTTGGATATATGGGAGTGCGTGTGAAGTTGATAGGTCACTAATCCCATCTAATTGCTTAATGGTATCATCCTCGTATGAGGAATGAGATTTTACAAGCTTATTAGTATCATCGATGGTCATCTGATCCTTAGTGTTCAAAAAATAATCAATTAACAAACATGCATGACATTTTTCTAGGAAACTACAACAATCAATGCATGATTCATAACCTATAATTTAAATCAAGTATGAAAACTTGAAAATATAATTGGGGGAAATAAATGATGTTTTTTCAGGGGAAGGGAGTACATCAATTGAATTAATAAAGAGAGAGGAATGTTCTTCTTAGGGGTTCTTTATGGAATCAAAGATGTTGAAGTGGAAAATGTCGCCACCAAACTCCATAGATAATGTACCATTATGGACATTAATTATGTTTTTGGTGGTTTTTAAGAAAGGCCTCCCCAATATAATTGGGGCATATCCATTCATCCGATCATCTTTCATTTTAAGCACATAAAAATCAGTAGGAAAATTTAAATTTTGTCCCCTCACAAGAACATCATCTATCACACCAGAGGGGTGTGAAATACTCTAATTTGTGAGTTGAACAAAAATTCCAGTGGTCTTCAGTTCTCCAACCTACAATGAAGAGTAAATGGATGGAGGCATCACATTTATAGAAGCACCCAAATCAAGCATATCATTGGAAAAAAATACTCCCCTATGGTGCACAGAATCGATAATGTTCTAGTATCATTGAATTTGGCAGGTAGTGATGGATCTATAAATACTGATACATTCCTCACCAATCTCACCTTTTCATCTCCATGAATTCGCCTTTGGTGTGTACACATCTCCTTCAAAAACTTGGAATATCGTGAAATTTGCTTCACAACATCAATCAAGGGGATGTTAACCTTCACATTTTTGAAAGTTTCCAATATTTATTTATCAAGTTATGTTTCTTTTTGTTTTATTGGTTGGGTGGATATTTAGGGAAATGGAATAGGAATGGTTGTTCTAGGTGACTCATCAATAGACACACTCTTTTCTTTATAAGGGCTTCTATTAGGACAAGGTTTTTCAACATTTTGACTAATTTCAACGGTTGGGATGGTGTTTTACTCAGGAGGGGATGACTTTAAAGGAGGGTTAATTTGGATTTTAAGTTGAGCACCACTCATAAGGGTGATGGAACTAACATTTCTCTTAGGTGGTTTGTTGAAATTGGAGATTATTTGAATCCATTTATTTCATCATGTCTTATAGGCTAATCTTGTCTTTTGGAGGGGGTGTTGGAAAAGCCTTTGGGGTGTTTGAGGATTTCTGATTAGTGGTGGTGGATGAATACTCTAGCCTGGTTGGTTCCATAGTTGTTGAGGTTGGTTTGAATACCTCCTTTCCTATAGGCTTTTTTTTCTTTCCACGTAGGGTTGGATGGAAATTAAGTTTCTTTCCTAAAGGGTTGGTTATAGGGGTGTCCTATAAAGATGGCCTCACAACTCTTAGAAGTCTCTCTCGGTTGGGGGCATTAGTCAGAATAGTGGGTGATAGAAGAACAAAAACCATAATGGATGGGAGGAGGAGATTGAGATTTCCCTTGGGAAAGATAAAGTTGTCAAATAAGGGTACTTAACTCTTCAAACTTTGTGTCCACCTTCTTTTTGAATTCAGTACTCTGTGCCTCAAGGACACCTCGAATGGGTACACTGAACCTTGAACCAAATTATTGAGTGTTCTGCACCATGTTCTCAATTAGGGTTATTGTATCAATTGGGGTCTTATCAACTAGATCACCACCTACAGTAGCATCAATCATGTTTTGATCAATAGGAATCAAACCTTCATAAAAATATTGTATTAAAATTTGATCACCTATTTGGTGGTGTGGGAAACTTGAACAAAGACTTTTAAATCATTCCTAGTATTCATGAAGTGTTTCCCCTTGATATTGTCTTATCCCTAATATTTATTTCCTTATTGTTTCGGTTCTAGAGACTGGGAATTATTTTTCAAGAAAAAGGAATTTCATATCTTCCCAACCTCTAATTGTTGAATTGACATAATACAACCAATATTTCGTAGTGTCTTCTAATAAAAATGGTAATTACCTAAGATTTACTTGTTTTTCATCCACATTTGAAGGTTTTAATGTAGAACAAACAGTGTGAAATTATTTTAAGTGCTTATGTGGGTCTTCTCCAGAAAGTCCATGAAATCTTAGCAATAAGTGAATTAGACTAGATTTCAGTTCAAAATTGGGTGCCTCGCCTTGAATTTGAATATAAGTGGGTTGGATATCAACATCTGGTGAGGTTAATTATTTTAGTTTTATATTAATTTAAGCCATGTTATACAAGTTATGTTCAGTTTTAACATGGGTTCCAGAAGAAGTAGAAGGATCGAGAAGAGTTTTAGTGTTTTGAGTGTCCTCCTTCAAAGGGTTCTCTTATGTGTCTCAATGTCGTTGATGTATGATCCTCTCTGGTCCAGGTTATAAAGGTAGTAAATCTCCCAAAGTATAATTCTTCATGCACAGAATCTACACAAAAAAATATACCAGAATACAAAAAGATAGATAAATGTATAAGATAAAACAAATAAACATTCACAAAATTTACAAAAATCTTATAAAAAATATGCACTAAAAACCAAAGTACTCCCCGACAACAGTGCTAAAATTTGAACACATTTTCATGACACATAAAATTTATTATGATTTTAAGGTTGATTTATAGTTTAGGTCATACCCCAGGTCATCTCTCAAGAAGTGTTGGATGTTTAAAGTGTTTATTTTTAATAAATATTACTAAAAGATTGGGTGGTTTTGAAAACACTTTTAAGAAAATAAAATGACTTAATTTAAAGAGTTTGATAGTTGAAAAAAAGTGGATTTTAAAAAATATTAGAAAAATGGTTTATTGTGAGTTCACTACACACATATAAATTTCATCACTCTTAGAGATTAATTTATGTTTTAAGTAAGTCTTTGGTTGAAATTAATCGGAATCACGATTACTTTCTAAGCTTTTATATCAACGCACACTGAGCCAAACCTTGACATAACAATTTTATAAACAAGGTACAGATATCGTGCATGATATAATAACTTAAAAAGAAAATTTAAATCTCAAATAAGTGGGGAAGAAAATGATTATTGTGATGTCCAATTGGAACAACACAAGTCATGCACTCAAGACTTCACACTGATCGGTTAAAAGTAAAGAGCATTCCATTCGATTCAATCAAACAAAGCATTCAAACATGAATAAAAGTAAGATACTTGTAAATGAAATGTTTTCAAACCAAAAATATATCAAAATAGTATTAGAAAAAGTTCTAGAACTCCTTTTACAAGATATGTAGCTCCCTCACAAAAAACGCCCATCGTTTAGCCCAACATCGAGGGGAGGAAAGTCAGGTGGATATCCTTATTCATTTAATCTCTCCCTATGCGGATAGGGATATCTAGAACCTATAAGGGGATTAGATGACTCCTCTAGAACTCAAAAATGGAATCAATTAATTACTTGGTCGAGCTTAAAAATGAGGTTCCCATGGTTCCCTTTTATAGCCAAAATGGGAAGTGGTTTTGGGCACTCAGTTTTCTAGATACCAATTGTGTCTCAGTTTTGGGTTGGTAAATGGAATTATATCTACTTGGAAAAAAGATAAAAGTTGTTTAAAAGACTATTTTATATAACCATGTAAAATATTGAGACAATTTAACAACTATAATCGGAGATATAGTCATAATACCGAACCAAACTTCTGACTTCGTGCAAATTTAGTTCCATGGACATAATGGTTTAGATGGGCCACCGGAATGATGAATTGGGATTCTGTTTATTCATATGAAATTTATACCATTGAATTATGTATTACACAACAAAAATTTCAACCCATTTTTTGGAATTTATTTCACTAAATGTTCAAAATAGTTGACAAGTGTCCTTGGGCTTCCATGCAGTTTCGTCCATTTTCCTTATGGATCATCTCTGGTGCCTCCAAATCGCCTCCACCTATAATGAAAATATAAAAACAAGTATAATTTAACCTTTTAAAAGTGATAAATATTAAATAATGGAATAAAAAATGAAGTGAAATTTGTTATTATATTTTTAATTTGCAATACAAAATCAATTTAATACAATGGTGTAAGGGTGAAATAAAACAGTGAATCACAGTGTAATCAGCAACCTTGAAAGAGAGATGGATGTGATGACACTCATCATTCATACATCCATTATCTTTTTTGATGGATGGATGGGAACTTTTATTTGACTCTTTCTCAGTGTTTTTAGTTTGATTTTTCACTGCATTAGGTTGACATTGTTGTGATTCCTCACATGCTTTATCAGGTGGGTAGCTCAAAAAAGGGAAGGGTTTGCTAGCACCTTTCATCCAGACCTCCTCCACATGTTTTGTTAGTTGGATAGGTACTCTTTCAAATTTTTCTTCTAGCAAGATGCAACTTCTTAGCATAGGAGGCAGCGCATCATTTTGACAGATCTCACTGGTAAACTGTTTGGAGGGGGGTCAATGAGGTTTTCTCTGATGATTTCCTTGATGTTTTATTTACTTTGAGATTTCAATACCATTATAATCTTTTTGTCTTGTTTATTTTAGGCGTTTTTTACTTTATTTTAATGTGTTACCTCTTTTCCCAGTTTTAAAATTGGTTATCTTCTTTTTTTGTTAAATTAAGGGGGCTTGTCCCTCAACCATTAAAAAAAGTACTTATTTATAAATATATTTTCTTTATTTAAAACCTTTATAATTAATTTTCAAAATATGGTTATTCATATTCATACCAAAAAATTTAATGGTTATGTTATAATGATCAAGTTTAAATAATCATATTAGTATGTATATCACGATTCATTAAAACTTGATGTCACGTGTAATGCAAGTTATCGAAGAAATTAAATTTATTTAAAAAATATATATTTCATAAAATATTAATGTGTTTAATTATACCCCTCTTAAAATTAATTTCACCTACTCCCCATAAAATTAATTTTGATTTCAAAATTCCATCACTTTTGTACAAACAACTAAGGATACTTTTCCTCATTACATCCTTAGGTTCCCACATAGATTCCTTAAGCTGGTGGTGTTTTCACAAAACTTTGACCATGTGAGTGGTCTTATTTCTTAGCACTTCCTCTATATGATATAAAATCTCCACCGGTTTTTCCTTATAAGAAATATCATTCTCTAGTGATTAAACCTTTGAGTTCAGTACATGTGAAGGATTAGGTATGTGGTTCCTCAGGAGAGCTACATAAAACACATTTTGGACATGATAGAGGTTCATTTGAAGCACCAATCGATAAGATATCATCTTGACATGATAAAAATTTTCAAAGCGAAAAGTATACTTAGGGATTAGTTTTCCATTATTTTCAAATCTCATTTCCTTTTTCCATGGATAAAATCATAGAAACACATTTTCACCAACTTCAAATTCTAGATCATGTTGGTGTTTGTTAGTATAACTTTTCTGCCAACTTTGTGTTTCCCTTATGTGTTATTGAATAGATCTAACCTTCCCTATCATTTATTCAGATATATAAGGTACCAATAGCTTTCTTTATCCAACTTCATCCCAGTACATTGGAGTTCTAAACTTCTTTCCATAGAGGGATTCATAAGGAGCCATGTGAATGTGCAAGTGAAATCTATTATTGTGTGAAAACTCAACCAGAGGAAGGTGTTGATCCCAACCACCTTTTAAATCCATAAAAAAGATCTCAACATATCCTTTAGGGTTTGAACTATTCTCTTAGACTAACTATCTATCTAAGGATGATATGTAGTGCTGAAACTCAACTCTATATCCAGATTCTACTGAAGACTTCACTATAACTTCAAGGTAAATCTTGGATCCTGATCATACATAATAATATATAGTACTCCATGCAACCTTACCACTTCCTTAATGTATATCCTATAAAGATGATCCAAATATAAATATTCTCTTATAGTGATGAAGTGTACTTATTTTTTAAGGTGATCGACTAAAACCCATATAGCATTATTTTTTTAGATATTTTGGGGAGTCTAATGACAAAATCCATGGTGAATTTTTCCCATTTCCATTCTGGTATAGGTAATGGTTGTAATATCCCCTTAGAATTTTGTCTCTTGGCCTTAAATTTCTAACATTCCAAGCACTGAGATACAAATTCTGTGATATCTCTCTTCATTCCATCCCACTAGAAATACTCTTTCAAATCTCTATACATCTCTATACTTCTAGGATGAATAGATAATGAAGAACTATGAGCCGCTTATAATATCTCCTTCTTCAAATCTGATATGTCCAGAACACAAATGCGGATCTTGAAACTTATCATTACATCATAATCAGGGTTGAAATCAGGAACATTTCTCACTTTATTTTGAAACTCCATATCATTCTTATACACCTCTTTTATACTCGCATGGATAGATAGTTGAACAATTATTTGAGAAATATAAGATTTCTCCCCATATTTCAAGATTTCAAGATCCATCCTTTGAAAATCCGTAAATTTTCAATCTTTTGTGATCCTTATCATGGATAATCTAGCATGATCATTTTGATTCAAGGCATCTTCCACCTTGTTCCCTTTCCCAGGGTGATAGTGTATTGAGCAGTTATAATCTTTAATCAGTTCCAACCATCTTTTCTAGCGCATATTAAACTCTTTCTGTGTGAATATATACTTTAAATTGTTGTTATTAGTATATATACCATACTTTTCACCATTAATATAATTCCTCCATATATTTCATGAAAAAAATACCACATCTAACTCCAAATCATGAGTTGGATAATTTTGTTTATGAACCTTCAATTTTTGTGAGGAAAAAGCTATAACCATGTAATTTTTCATGAGAATGCATCTCAATCCCTTCTTGGATGCATTAATATAGATAGAAACCCCTTCTCTATTATAGGGGAATGTAATAACATGTGATTTAACTAATATTATCTTCAGTCCCTTGAAATTTTCCTCATATTCATCTATCCAGAGGAATTTGGATCCCTTCTGAGATAACTTGGTGAGTGGATTAGATAGTTGTGATAAATTATCCAAAAACCACTGATAATATCTAGACAAACCATGAAACCTTAATATCTCATTTACCATGGTTTTTCTAGGCCAATGTTCAATAGCCTCCATCTTTGATGGATCCACTGATACACCCTCACTTGAGATTATATGACCTAAAAATGCAACCTTTTGTAGAAAAAAGTCACACTTTGTAAATTTTTCATACATTTTATCATTATTTATTGTCTTCATCTAAATTCTCAAGTGATTTTCATGTTATTCCTTTATATTTTAATAAATAAGAATATTTTTTATAAATATTACCACAAACTAATCCAGGTTATCTCTAAAGACTATATTCATTAAATCTATGAATATAGTGGGGGCATTAGTAAGACTGAATGGAATCACTATATACTCATAGTGTCTATACCTTGTATGGAATGTTTTCTTGGGTATATCCTCCTTCTTGACCCTCAATTGATGATATCCAGAATGAATTTCAATCTTAGAAAAGTATTGAGCTCCACACAATTGATCAAAAAAGTCATCAATACGGAGTAGAGGATACTTTTTTTTGATCGTGATCTTGTTTAGCTCTCAATAATCAATTCAGAGTCACATTAATCCATATTTATTCTTAAAAAAAGAATCAGTGCACCCCAAGATGACACACAAGGATAAATATATCTCTTTTAATGGTTCTCCTAGAGTCACTTCTTCAATTCATGTAACTCGATTAGGGACATTCTATAGGGATCCTCTAAAATAGGTGTGGCACCAGGTATGAGTTCTATTGATAAATCAACTTCATGTTTCAATGTAATGCTGGGAAAATATTCGAAAAAGACATTAATAAAATCTCACACAATAGGAATATCATCGAGGTTGAGTTTCTCCCCTAACTATTTGAGACAAACATACCCTTTTAATGGGAATCCAGACCTATACAATAGATGTGATCTGTATCAAAAGATCATATTTTTCATCATACTAATAGATGATAATAGGTTGGTCTGGAATATCAAATGTGACTTACCTTTCTTGTAAATTGATGTTGGTTTTATATATAGAAATCCAATTCATGAATAATATAACATCAAATTAAGCTATAGAGATAATAACAAGATTTATAAGAAGCACGTTCCTAAAAACTACAATAGGATAAGAATCATAGACTTCAGATATGATCATTATACCATTAGGGATTTTCATTGCTAATTTAACATCTAATCATTAAGTTGGGACTATGATTACCTTATAAAAAATCTTATATATAAATGATTGGGTAGATCCAGAGACAAATAAGACGTTTTGTAGTTATAGAGTAGATAGTAAGTGTATCTTTCACTGTGTCGTTATCATAACCCTCATCATAAATAGTGATTGCATGAGATTTCCCTTTTCACCTTGGATTAATAGGTTAATGACATCAATAATCATCATTAACCTTCATAATTGAGCATTGGTTAGCATAATTCCCATACTCCTTTCATTTTAATCATTAGAGCATGGGTGTTGCATTAGTGGGAATATTATTCTCTTACATTTCATTAACCAGCATATTTATTTCATTTAGACATTAACAGGATTTATTTCCCACCCTTATATATTTAAATAACCTTCTAGTTCCATTCAATCAGTTCCATTAATGTTTCCTCAAACATTTCTAGCATATAGATGGCTGGAATTTCTTTCCACCATGTGATTTATTCAAGTTTCCATGAGACTCGATCTTCCTTTTCCTATCAAAACCATGGGAATGGTGGAAATCTCCAATTTAAATTTCCTAAATTATTTCTTCATCACTACTGAAGTCTCTTATAGATAACACCTTTTGGAGACTTGGTTTTATGACACCAAAGAATTGATAAACCTTACTTTCAGGTTGGATGATAATACTAGGAGAGTACCTTATAGGTCTTGTAAAATTTTCCTCATAGGTACCAATGGATTCACTATCCTTCTACTTCATCTTAAGGAATTACTTATCCATTTTCATATGAATAATGTGAGGAAATTAATTATTGAAAAATAATCTCCTAAGCTCATCCCACTCTATAGAGTCAATTTATTTCTATTCACAAGTGTTCTTGATAAGAGCCTTCCATTGATATACTTCTCCCTCCAAATGATAAATAGTAAAAATTTATTTTCATACTCCAAAAACCAGAGAACAAAAAATATATTTTTAGTGGTATCGATCCATTGCTTATCAACTAGTGGATTAGTGGAACCACTAAATGAAGGTGGGTTTTGCCTCAAGAAGGACTCAACATAATTTTTTTCCCTCCTTTTCTCATTTGGAAGCTTAGTGTGATTCATAGAATGAGAAATTTATGTGAGCATAAAAATGATATTTTTCATTCCACCTCCCATGACATTTGGTTTATCAAGGGGGAATCATTTTATTTTCCATCACATTCAGCATTAACATAGTTCCTTTGGGTTCCATCCATTAACTAAAAAAATCATTGTAAGAAACAATAATCATAGTTGGGAATCACATAATCATGTAAAATCAATAATATGATATCTAAATCGTGACACCATCTTTTCAATATATGACACCTTTGGATTAACCTAGGTCATTCATGGTCATTATTCAAATCCTTTATGATAGTTTGGGTAGAGTTTTTGAATTTCCAAAACATATACCTTAGGTGTTAAACTAGGTGTGTAATAAGGTCAGTTTTCATGAACTAGTTGATGGTCAAGCCTAGCTCAATATTCCCTTTTAAAAGTTATTACCCCTAGGTAAAACTATGCTCGAGCCACATCCTCTTATATTTTCTAGATAGAGATGTAATTTCTTGGAAACCACTTGCTATATCCTTTACCAAAATTCCATAATATTTTCCTATACTTTGACTTATACTTATACTTATCCTTATACATGTCCCAAGGGATATAACTAATGTTTTCTCATCCTAGTTTCCAAGTTTTAACTAAACCTTTGCTCTGATAACAACTATAATGACCTATGATTTTCATACATAAATATTATATCTTTTTAGATGAATATTTAATACATTTCACAAATACACACCTGGGGATCATAAAGTTTTAGTGTATTTGGAGACTAGTTACACAATATTCTTATTTCATGAAAAATATTCAACATCTCCCATAAAGATTATCTAATTTAGTACTCTTTATAGAAAAATCTTACTTAAACATTTATTCATAGCCTAGGGAAAGGAAACATAAGAAAGGGTGAGCTCAGATGGTCAGTAAGGGTAAACATAGAATATATCAATCAATGATCATATGAAATCATAAGATAATCATAAGGGTATGATATTATAAATATAACTTACAAATTCCATACCCAATCTATCATTGATCATAAACATGATTCATGGCATTAAACATTATCATTTCAAAATACATGACCTATAAGAGTGAGAAATCATCATAAATCAATCATAAACCATAAGTTCATTTCATATAAGTGTGTCACCATCATAAGTATAGAAACCAATTCATATGTAAAGGTTAACATATGAGACCTTTAAAACATAACATATTAGAAATCAACATTAGTTTCTCATTTCATAACGGATCAAACTCATCACCTATTTCCCATAGTTGATCAATCCCATCGACATGTTTCTCAAAGTGGATCAACCACATATTCCTATTTACCATAGCTATCTCATGAGACGAAATGCTTCACCCAATTCATTTTAGAGAGATATAGGTCTCACCCATTATATAATAAAAATAATACATATGTGTACCACAAGATTATAAATCATTCATCAAATCAGAACCCATGAAAAGAAATGGGTTACATAAACACTTCATCATAGCATAGCCTATGGAAAAGAAACAAATTTCATAAAAATTTCATAATTTCATCATATAATAACCCATGTAAAAGGAACCGATTTCATAAAAAAATCATCATATCATAACTCGTGGAAAAGGAACGGGTTTCATAAACATCATGTCTTCATACACATAAATAATATAGAGAAAGAATAAGGATAGTGTCATTGGATCATATCCCTGGTAAATCTTATTTTACATCAAAGGATGTTATCTTAGTTGTAAAATTATTTTGAAAGATCACTTGGAACATTTTTTGAGGAAAATAACCTTCTCACCTTGAAATCATTATTTGAAATCTGAAAACATCCTAAATTTTAAAGAAAAAAAATTATTTGAAAATAAACATGGAAACTTTTAATAGAATCTTTAAATCATTGAGTGGTAATGATGGTAGAAAATATCATTCATGTTGTACGCATTAAAATGAATATTCCTTTTAGATTTTTAGTAAAAAGTCAAAAGAGCCTTATTTGGAATACGATAAGAATATTCCTTTTAAACCATTATGTAAAAAGTCAAAAATGGGTAAAAATTTAGTTAAAAATCATAGTAAAATAGTAAAAACGTTCTTTACAACATTTTTAGAAAACATGTACATTAAAGAAAAGGGTTTTTTGAATGAAGAGAGAAATAAATTCAATTTTTCATTAAAAACATTCTATTGGAATATTGAGTATATAAAGAGAGTAAAATAAAATGAAAACATGTATTTTTAATAAATAACCAAATTAAAAGAAAATAAATGAGTTTCTTTATAGGTAGATAATAATATCTGATCATTGGAATCATATCATAAACAATCCCGATAAACAATGAGATTGTAACATTAAACCTTTACCACTTTGGCATATTCTGAATTGTAAGTCCCATGAAAGGAATAAAATTAAATGGAAATTTATATCCTATAATTTTTATTATAATGATAATAAAATACATTCATATTTATTATATACACCCCAAAAAAGAAATATGTGGTGTATAGGGCATGTGTCTCACATAAATAAAAGTGAGATGAAAATCTCTTACCTCAAGTCTCAACTTCATTCGTACACTTTCATACCTATTTAATAATAAATATAAGTTTATTATAAATATATTAAAAAACCATAATAATATTTATAATATCATATATGATTTACTTATGACCATTTATTACCCGTTTATTAACAATTCCTTCTTAAAATCATGTTTCAGGTAAAAACTGCTTCATTTTTCATGTATGTTTTGGTTTGGTGTTTTTGGTTATTTTACTCTGATAATGGTTCCATAATATACATAATTTTAACCATTATATTAATATAATATATATTAATTATATATTTATTTAGATTAATCCATTAAATAGAGACAGAAAATGAATTACACCGTTCATGGAGACGGTAGATCGTATGTATGCATGAACATTGTTTCCATTTTCTCGAAGGATGAAACGAAAGAAAGGTAAATAATATATTAAATTTATATAATTATTTATATTTCATATATATCACATATTTTCATTAAACTTATCCTTATTACCATCCATGTAATTCATAAGTTAAGAACAAATCACATCGCTTCGTGAGGTGATAGTCCACCGTACACATAAGCGGAATTATCATATTCCCACAAAATGGAAAGTAAGAAGGTATGTGATATTATAATTAAATAATTATAATTATGTCATAAATATCATATATAAAAATTAAAATTTTCATTATATCCAACTGTGATAGGTGTCAATGGAAAATGAATTACATCGGTTCGCGAGGCGGTAATCCGTTATATACACAATCAACA